>JAJHZJ010000367.1:0-1200000 GCA_023548195.1 Bettongia penicillata ogilbyi | reverse complement strand
TTCTACTAGTCTAGCCTGGTTACAAGTCAGATTTCTTCTTGTTACAGTCTATTGCAGTTCCTCAGTGCCCTCTGAGGGTTGAAGGTAGAATCACACCTTCTGAATTCCAAACTCTATCCCAGGACCAGTGAAAATAACCTTTTCATTTGATAAATCAGCACTGAAGTGAAAAGAGTGGCGGTGGCTGTTGAGTCATTGAACTCAAGAAGATGAGTCTTCCTGATTCCAAGTCCAGTTCTCTATCCACTTTGCCAGCTAGCTGCCTGTAAAGAGCAGAGGCAAAGCCTAAGGGCAGCTAGATGAGAAAACTGAACCTAAACAGATGAATGAACTTACTCAAGGTCAGGTATTTAGTAAGAAACAGAATGAGGATTTGAACTCATGTCTTTCAAATCTAGTGCTCTTTCCAATGAACCAAGCTATTTCCTGATTCGATTGACGCATTGGATGATAATTACCATGGAGAGGTAATCAGACAGGTTCCTAAAACCACCTGAGTACAGTGCAACCCTTAGCATAAGGCCTAGCACATCAGGCAGTCAATAAGCATTTATTAAGCACCTACTAAGTGTCAGGAAGTGTGTTAAGCACTGGAAATACAAAAAGAGGTAAAGAGGGCTCCAAGGAGCTCATAATCTAACGGAGGGGACATCAAGCAAATATGTACAAATAAGCTATATAGAGGATAAATAGGAAAGAAATAACAGAAGGCACTAGACTAGAACTAATTGGGGTTGGGAAAGGTTTCCTATAGAAGGTGGGATTTTAACTGGGGCTTGAAGGAAGATAGGAAAACTGGGAAGCAGAGATGAGGAAGGAGAATAGTCCAGTCATGGGGGACAGCCATTAAGCACACAGTAGACAGTTAATTAATGCTTGTTGACTTAATTTCTGTATAATCTGTTCCTCTGGAACAAAGCATGATTCCATTGCTGTATTCTAGTAATTCATTTCAGTAGCCCCTATCAAGAATCAATGATGTTCATAAATTCATTTACCATCATACCTCATTAAAAAATCTAATTTACTTCAAGAGGGCAAGAGCTATTTCTTTTCTTTTCTGTTTTTTTTTTTTTTGATGGGTTAAAATTCAGGGGTGGGGAACCTGTGCCCTCAAGGCCAAATTGAGTCCATAGATTCCTCACCCCTGGAAGTGGGTGACCAGTCACATGACCAACATGTGCAGGGGTGGGTCTTGATCCCAGAACTTTCTGGTTCTTAGGTTTGCTCTCCATCCATCCACTATCCGTCTATCATTTCTGTCCCTCTTCTCCCTCATTGTTTCCTATAGATTCCTATTCTTTCATTGTCTTCATTACTGTCCTCTACAGCATCTGCATTTGTTCATTTCCATCCTCCTCATTCCTTTTCAATTTAAAGTCATCTTCGTCAATAACTGTGTGCTTTCTTACTTTTTTAATTTTAAGTTTAAATTTTTAATTTTTAAAAATCTGTCATGTGCTTCAACTCTTTCTTAATCATATCATTTCTCTCTTCTCCAGGTTTGAAGATCACCCTATCAGAGACAGACGACAAAAATTACAAAGAGACTTAGCCAATTCTGCTTCTGTTCACATTAAACCATCTGACCAGAGCTGTGGACTTGCCCTTTCCTTGTTTCCCCAACAAAACAAAAAGGGTCATTTTGTTTTATTTGGACTTGCCCATTTGGGGCTTAGTCTACTTACACCATTCTTTTTTAAGCCCATGCTACTCTTTCATATTTGTCCTTAGAAAATTTATTTCTTTAGGTTCACTTCCTCATCAGAGTCATTTACAATTGTGATGTCAAAACTCTGTAGTTTTTTTTTAAGACCTTCTCATCCTTGAGCCATCCTCCCTTTTAGAAAGAATCTCTGGCCATGGGATCCAGCTTTTATTTGCTCTCACCTTTGCTGCCCAGAGTTTACCATTACAACATTTAAGTCACATTCTCTCAGATTCCTCTCCTTTTACAATCTTTCAGTGAAGTAAGAATTAAGTCCAGAGTAACAGTTCTCTCTATATTTTCCCAGCCTTCTTAGAGATGAAACTGTCAACAGAGCAAGTCAAGAATTTATCATTCTCCATTTTAGCAGAATCTTCCAACAGATGCCTTTGTGGAATTTTATTGACTTCCTTCCCATTTCTCACAAGTCATTCTTTTTGCTAAATCTCCTTCCCTATACTTAGACCTCTCTATCCTACATCATTTTTCCTAAATTATTTCCCTTTATTTTCCCTGTTGCTTTATCTTCCTATTCTCGTCCTTGTCAATTCTTCTAACAAAACTTTCTTCTTCTACTGGGAACCCAGTAATAAGTATAATACTTGCATCTATGTTACACATATATTATACCTATTAATATGTTGTATTGCATATATTATACACACCTTAAAACTTATTACTGAAGGTACACATACACACGTACATACATGTATATATACATGTGTATGTGTAATGAGAGGAAATTCAGAGACAATGACAGTCCTCTCTCTAAAGTTGTGAAACCACTCGGGTAAGTTCCAGAGGTAAAACATTTAAAAGTTACTACAGTTCAAGATGACACATACAAGTGCTGTATAAAATTCTTGTCCATTTATAAGTTAGATGGTATTAACAATTGTCCCCTAATTACCATTGCTTGTGATAATCATAGAGAACAAGAAATCATCACTAAAAGATATATATTAAAAAAGAAGGAATTCGCATGTAAGTATATGCAGATGTACGTATACATGCATGTTGTATATGTGGTAGTTGATCTGCCCCAGTTCTGGGCTGATTCACAGACGACTAGGGGCTTGTGGATCATTTTAGGTTATTAATTTATCTCTGTTAAAAATCATTTTTCCTTATCAACTTAAACTGGAGTAGAAATGTTACTGCAAAATATCTCCAAAGTGTACTGGTTTCCAATGCGAGCCCATCGATGTTGGCCACCTTCCTGATGCTGAGATAGGATATTTCTGCTTTATTTACCTGGCATATCATATTTCTAGGTGGTTCAGAGGATAGAGCACTGGGTCTAGAGTCAGGAAAACCTGAATTCAAATTTGACTTCAAACACTTAGTAGCCCTGTGACCCTGGCAAGTTACTTAACCTTTGTTTACCTTAATCTACTGGAGAAGGAAATGGCAAACCACTCCAGGTAGTTTTGCCAAGAAAACCCCATGGATAATATGATCCAAGGGGTCACAAAACACTGGACACAAATATACAAGGTCCCACCATATTTCTCCCCAAAGGTCAATCCACACTGCCCACATTAACTACAGTTAAGGCCCATTAATTTTCTTTCTCTAAAAGTGAATTAAACAATAGAAATGAAAGAAAAAGGAACACAGTGGATACGGAATAGTTCTTGAATATGACCCCTGCCAACAAAACAGCAGAAACTGGTTCCTCCTGCTTCAGGATCGTCCCCAAAACAAACAAACTAAACAGGAGACTTCCTCAGGTAATGGGAACTGCTTCCTTCCTTAACTGGGAGTCACAGGAGAAAGGAATTGCTTCTGTGGGCCCCATTAGGGAGTCCCACTAATCATATTTATAGCTATACAATAACAAACTTCCTAGCTGCAACAACAGTACCAGAGACCACTGGGCTCCAACTCTCTTTGGAAGGGAAGAGAGCAAGAGACTACAAATTCAGATTTTTGGTTCAGAGTTTGACCAACCCTGAAATATTTCCATGACCCAAAGATAGAGGATAAACTTCCAATCTCCAATTCTCAATTCGACCTGACTTCTTACACCTTTCTCATAAACATCTTTGCAAAACTGTTTCCAGAAATTCCAGTTCTGAAAGTCACAAGCTGGTAGATTCTGGGCTTGTATTTCCATGGCAATACTGATTACATAAGGGCAAAGCACAAAGGCAGGGGGAAAAACGTGAAATGATAGCACTTTATTTTCAGATAAGTAATACACTCATAAAGCGCTTTAAGGTTTACAAAGCACTTTCCTCAAAACAATCATGAGGAAAATAGTATGAATATATTGTCTCCATTTTTTAGATGTGAAAACTGAGGGTAAGAGAGAGGAAATAACTTTCATTGGAGCTGAGTCAAACCTGATTCCAAGGCCAGGCCTCTTTCCGTTGTACCATGCAACGTCTTAAAATGTCTTCTACTTCTAAAAATGAGTTACTTAAGATTCTACATCCATATTATCTTTCTTAGATATTAATTTCCCTATGACAAAGACTGCTTCTTTTAACAAGTTCATGACAATGTGAGTGACACTCATCAAGTGTCACCGAGTGACTTCGTAAATGACCCTGATTAATTATGATGAAAATGACAAGAAAACATTCTCTTCCCTAACCTAAGGCAGCCAGTAGACAGAGCACTGCCCCTTGAGTCATGCTATATGCTGTCTCATTTTGACCTTACAATAAGCTTATGACGAGGGAACTATTGTTATACCTATTTTACAAATGGAGGAGCAGGAGGAGAGAGGGTGACCTGCTCAGGAGCATATAGCTAAGTAAATGTCTCAGGAAGGATTAGAATTCAGATCTCCCTGACTTCAAGCCTAACACTTTCCACTCCACTTCCTAGCTCCTTTCATCAATTAATCAACAACTTCATAGCCCATCTCTGCTGAAATCAAATTTAGCCTCACACTGGCTGTATGACCCTGAGCAAGTCACTTGACCTCTGTCTGCCTCAGTTTCCTCAACCGTAAAAATGTGGTTAATCATAGTACCGATTTCTCATAAAAATTAAATGAGTACTTAGCACAGTGGCTAGCACACAGCAGACTCTTAAAATGTTTGTTTTCTTCCTTACTCCTCTTTTCAGAAAAAAAAAAAATATCCTCTCCTAAACTGCAGATCTTGAGGAACAAAATGTTTGTAAAAGTAACAATAAAAATAATAACTAGCATTTATATATCACTTGAAGGTTGGCAAAGTACTTCTCTCATTTTATTTTTGTATTTATTTTTCACTTCGTTACTTGGTAGTTCCTAAAAGTAGAAGGGTCTCATCAGCCCATGCTACCCCTATATCCGTGTGTGTGTGTGTGTGTGTGTGTGTGCATGCGTGTGTGTGTGTAGTCCCTGTCTGGCCACACTAATAGCTAAGAAAGTTTCTCTAATAGGATTATTACCTGGTCTCAAATTTAGCTTTATTTCACAGAGATTCTTAGCAAATAAGATATAGAAATACTATTGAACGGTCTGCTTAACTTCATGGTGATCTTTAAAGAGTTTGAAATGTTAATCAAAGATCTTGCCTGCAAAACTGAACTAGAAACAATTTTCCAAATATCAAGTACAATTCCGTGTCACGTACATATGTGTCTTAGAGGTAGTTATGGCACTACTGTGTCTCCAAAGTTCCAAGAATCCCAGGGTTATCAGGTATCAAGAAGAGCTTTGCATTCATTACAGATAATTGCCCACTAGAGCTTGGAGAGGGATGGATGAGACTTCATCTCAACCATTTTAGCCCCCTCCCACCAAATGCTGGTTACACAAAAGACAACCTCAAATAGTTAGGAAACACATTTTTTTTAAAAAAGATAGTAAACAGAAAGTGAGAAAGTTATACAGATTAGTTCAGATGCTAGAATAATAAAAGTGAGCTTGTTGTTTTAGCAATAACAGCAGCATCTAGCATTTTAATAGTACTTACAATTTGTAAGCCATTTGACATAATTGTAAGCCATATTTCCTTTTACTAGTCTTCATTATTTGGAGTTCAGGGCCACTTCCCTTTAGGAGGTTATCTGGCTGGCTGAAACAGATCCCATGGGATATTAAAATTTAGCGAAGGCCTCAGACATTTCTATGATAAGAAACCAAAAGAAAGGCCAAGCTTCACAAAGTAAGTCTGCTTCATTTGTGGAAGGATCTCAACCAGTTCCAACCTCATGGTTATCTTCTGGCATGTAATTCTCCCCTCTTAGTTACCCAGTTGTTAGCCCTTAACCTTACCAGCCTCACCTGGAAAAATAATTCCTTTGAGTTTAAGATTGTGAAACGTTGTTTTTCCTTTCCCTGGTTAATGTGTGATGTTCTCTCTCCCTTGGCTGTAAAAGTAACCAATTGACCGGATTTCTCTGTCTCTCCAACATGGCTGAAAACAATATAAGCCTTGTTTGAACCTTCATTGAGGTTCAGAGTTATTTTTCTAAGCTCTGAACCTGTGCTTAAACATAGCAAAACTTAGGTTTTAGTCTCTGGAAGATCTGCTTGGTGATAGCATTATCTGGTAGCAATTTACAATCACAAGAATTCAGTGGAAATATTTTTTCCAATACTGATAGTTATGGCAGTCCCATTCTTAGTTACTACTTTGCTTGCTCTTTTTGGGTCTTAGCAACAGCTTCCTTAAAATCTCTTTGAAATTGATAGTTGGGGTAGAACAAAAGGTATGGGGCAGATTAGATAACATGTGAATTACCTTCTAACCAATATAACCCCATTCCTGGCCCTGGTGGTTTGGGAGGATTGGTATTGGATAGCCTTCTGCCACTGAAGGCTATATAATTGAACTATTGATTGGATGAGAGACTTATGAGTCCATGACACAGATTATGGTTTATGTGATAGAACAATATTTTGGGGGATACTTTAGAGGAAGAGAAATGGAAGGCACCCCAAGAAAGAGGGGCAAGAGAAAAAAGGCAAAATTTTGAGTGAAGAATGGGACTATTTCCCCAAAGTCACAGACATCTGGAGAAAGTCTTGATTCCCAGAATCTACAGTCCTAGAGACTTCTAAGAACTGACTTCCCTGGTAGACCATACTTACCTTGGTTGAGTTAGACAGTTGGATGGCAGATTATTGCAACATACAGCAGTCAAACCTACTCTGTATCAACTCTAAGACAAATTACAATAAAAGTCTTATCTGGAAAAACAAAACTCAGTCTTATAATTTTAATATCACAAGATTTGATTGGCCCAGAGAGCCTAGAGCCTAGCCTAAGCTGCCTAGGTGTAGAAAGAGCTTCCCGGTAGCTTCAGGGTCTATTGACTGTGTCTTCTTATTCACCTAAGGGAATAAAAATTCCTGCCTTTTTGGATTCAGGGACCCTCAGATTTGGATGCTGCTCCAAGGCCACAGGAGACACTATACCCTTCACTAATGACCAGGCAATTTTCCATATGGAAAAGACACTTCTGCCAGATGAGTGCAGTATATTGTTGTTGAATGTCTTTTTCATGGTAGGTAAATGCTGCGATGGCAACAATCTTCTTCCTTATAATTTGGCATTATAGGGAACACAACAGAAAGGTTTTTATAGCAGACAACCAGATCAACAAGGGTGATTGTAGTAGGAGTGAAAAGGAAAGTATGACTGTTGGTGATAACGCTAAAGAATTGACAAGACAGAAACCAATTTTGGATATACTGAGCGTAAGGGATCTAGCATAATCTATTCATTTGATATATAGTACTCTACATCCACTCCTTCTTTTGGCTGCAATGATGGAGACGGCATGTATAGTGTTTTCAGATATTAATTATTGGTAGCAACTATATCATTATCATTAGCAAGACATATATAATATGAGAATTTTGTTGCTGAATATGATGTGTCAGAAGTATGAAAACTCGGTATCTGGTGGTGCAGTGAATAAAGAGCTGGGTCTAGAGTCAGGAACATCTTATTTCAAATCCAGTCTCAAACACATTAGCTGTATGATCCTTAGGCAAATCATTTAACCTCTACTTGAAAAATGTGGACAATAATAGCACCTAACTCACCTTAAAGTACATTATAAACATTGGTCATTATTCTCTACACTTTAAAAAAATCAGAAACAGAATTTTCAAACCTGTTCAAATCTTCCAAATGAAACATTTCAGTGGGTTTTAAACTGATTGGTAAAACATGAAATACATTTTGATTAGATTGAAAGAATGACTGATTGCTATAAAAAATGACAGAAGTCGGTTCATTTTACAAAAATCTTTATAAAACTGATAGATGGAATTGAAAAAATTGTATTAGGATTATTAAGTGCATGCAACTATGTACTTCTTCCATTTGTATCCTGTATCGTTGTGAAGTACTTTTAATCTACGATAATCGTTAAAACCAAATATCAACAAAAACAAACACTTCAGATTGCTGTCACAAAGTATTAAATCAGGATTTTGAAAAATAATGAAAAATAATAAAATATTTGAAAAATACTCAATCACATTGCTCTTATACATGTATTATGTGCATAAATATATATGTATATAGGTAAAAGTATATATATATATATGCTCATATGTAGTAAAATTTTTAGTGAAGATAAAAATGGGTTTGTATCAAATGAAATTAAATAAAAATTATATTGTAAAATATTTTATCTTCCTCTCATCTCAAATTTCTATTTGTTTTATAACATATATGTCTATAGTTTGTAGATAAATATGTATATTTTGAGTGTATGACTTCAAACATTTCTTAGTGATAGGGATATGTGATCCAAAAAGTTTGGAGATTACAGTCCAAGCCTCTATCACATGAACAGAAGGGTTAGGAGAGAGGTTCCCAGTTTTTGCGGGACCACAGCATGACACTTTCCTGGAGCTCCCTCTGGTGTTGGATGTAGAGTATAACCCCCAAGACCAGTGGGAGATTCCCCAGATCCTGGTTCTTACTGTGAATAAGACGTGGTTAAAGGTAAGCAGCAGTTGATGTTGGTTAAATACAGATAAGTAAACATCCCAAAGAGTTCATGACTATCCATCCCCTAGGTAGTAGACTGCTACTGACAAAGCTCCGCACGTCACAGGTTTTTGTGTTTTCCAGTCTCATTAATCAGTTAATTTTCTCTGACGCCTCAGGTTTTTAACATTGCCTTTGATTGTTCAATTAATTTCAATTTAATTAAACAAACACTTACGAAGTACCTCCTATTCACAAGATACCATGCTAGGTACGGTGTATTAGGCACAGAAGTGAAGCCTGTGCGAATAAGGCATTTAGCTTATGTTATTAAATACAAGCAGTAACATTTCACAGGCTGTAAAAATATTAATGCTTTTAATGTGCATTCCTATAAGAAGCTCACAAAATATTTAAGTAACAATAAATTGCCCTGTGAGCTGTCTCTTTTGACAAAGAACTAAGTGCTAACTTACTAAAAATGATAGCTAAATGGAAGTGTGTCTACTGTTCATTGCGGTGGAGGGGCAGGGTGGAGAGAATATAAAAGCCATGTCTTCAGGAAACAGATCATCCAGCTACTTTTTATTTTTAGTTTATTAGTAATGTCATCTATAACTAACAAGATTTTTACTTATCACCATCCTTACACAGGGGTTCTTTATCGCTGATCACCCAGAGCAGTGACAGTCTTGTCAGGATTTATTTAATGAGATTCATTCATAACTGTCTTCCTCTGTTAGAGGGAAGACTACATTAGCCATTCTGGTTTAATTCTTATGAAACCAATTCTTTACTCTGCCGTATTTTTTCAAGAACTGGGATGTGCTCCCTAATGACCTGACCCTCATTATAAAAGCTGATTGTTTTATTTTAAATAATGCAGGACCTCATTATGAATACAGAGATATGCATATATGTGTGTATATGCCACATATATGCCTTATATATGTATGTGTGCATATGTATGTATATATGTGTGTGTGTGCCTTAAAACATAGCTATGTGCAATTTTAAAAACTTGTATATAATGGTAAAGAAATGACTTTCCATTTATATTTGTTTCCTTGTTCATCCTGTCTTTCACACCAAGATGTGCCTGGATGCCTGGTAGGGGGTTTGATAGGTAATGTATCCTTAGAGGTGAAATTTAGCTTTTTAAAGTATTCAATCTCCCACCTCTACCCCACACCTTCTTCTCCTACCACTTTGGGAAGAACAAGAAGATATTGGGGAACTTGGTGGCAGGAGTAGAAGGTGGATGTTTTCTCCACCCAGCAGACTTTTTTTTTTCCTTAAAGAATTAATTGATGTCTTCATTTTTTGATTATTGATATCTTCATATTTTTGATACCTTCATTTCCAAATATATCCCTCTTCCTCTCTTACACAGGGAGCCATACCTCATACCAAAGGAAAAAAATAAAGGGGAGGGGGGAAGCAGTTCTGCAAAACTAACCAATACATCAACCAAATCCAGTATTGTCTGTAGTGTTTCATACCCGTAAGAACCCCACCCCCTACCTCTGGAAAGATAGAAGATCCATTTCTCATCTCCTAGCCCCAACCTATCACAGCACTGCAATTTTTTTTTAAAGAGAAAGAAGGGGAGATGGGTACATTCCTTCTATTAATATTATTGTAGTTATGATGTATGTTGTTTTCCTGGTTCTGATCACTCTGGTCAGCTGTGATCTTATCAATGTGGGTATTCTCTCCAATGATGTAAATAGTAACATTTCCATGCCTCTCCATCCAGGAGGCTGCTTGTCTTTCTCATTGGCTTGCCAATGAGATTCCACCCAATGTGCTAGAGAGCCTTTCCCAAGTTCTCCTGGTATTGTAACTAAATATCCTCATGATGCCAGGAAAACTTCTCCTTTTGGGTAAGCAGCAAGAAGAGCCATAGGAATGATGCAGGAAAGCACGAGTGAAAAGTCATTTCTGGACCACTGCATCAGATGCTACCAAATAGCTATGTTTTAGCAGAGTTGCTGACCTATATGCTTTCATATCTTTCCAAAACCAAAAGTACAGATATAACTACAATCCCAACACCCTACCCTTACCCCACCCACCCTCCAAACGTGCCAGATGCTGCAGATAGAAAGTGAAAAAATTCCCTACCTTGGAGAATTTTTCTAGTATGTGAGGGAAGGTGGAAGAGGGGGAGAAATTCTACATGTAACCACATGTATGATCATTTGCAAAGGAAAAGCATGCTAACAAATAAGATAATCAGGAACAATGACGAGGAAAAGTTAGATACCAAAGAGTTTGGTAGGAACTAATAGCCGCAAGGAGGTCCCAGAAAAGTGACATTTACTCATTATCTCTTCATTTCTTTGGGATTTCAATAAATTTGGCCTCCTAGGAGGGCTAAAATGATAAATTTAGAAATGTTCATTAATTCTTCCATTTCCACTGAAAGGAGCATTACATTGCAGCATGATTTCAATTAGATGGAAAAGAAAGTATAGGCAGGAGAGGAGTGCATTCAAGTTTGCTTATCCTCATTCAAATCTGGGCTCTCAGTCATGCAGGTCCACAAATTTGACTGTCTATCTACAGTGATATTGGACCCTGATTAATTTTTTCATTCCAATCTCCCAAAAAGACTGATTTCTAAAGCAGAATTCCAATTAATTTATTTCTATTAGGAATACTCCTTTCTAGCAACAAGATAGAATACATCTTTCCCACCACAAATACATTTAGAAAGTCAGTCTAAAGATAAGAAAATGGCTTGGTGAGTTAGATACAGAGAAAAGGAATTGAATGCTCTTTAAACTACATTTCACATAAAATATGGAAAACTCAGTAAATTTCTAAGCCAGAAGCTTGCGCTGACACTTCAAGAATGGATTCTCAGATGGTAGATAAAGACTGTGATTCCCCAAAGTGTGGCTTTCCTTGAATTCTGCATAATGCTGAACTAAAATTAGAAATGCCTTTAGAAATCTGTTGCAAAGTAAAGTAACAAGTAGCTGAAACAACTGCGGCAAAACAAAATGCAACAAGAAATCATGCTACAATGCATCTGAGGGGTTAACACGCCCCTATTGTATAGAGCTTAATACCTCTGGACTTGATTTTTATTTTAAATGAAGTATTTGTTTGTAGCCAGTGAATATAACTTAGTAAAGATAACTAGAGAAATAATTTCATTCAAAGAGTCAAATGAGTTATCAAAGTGGGAGACATATTCCAGAGCTCTCCATTATTGTAATAGAATATGTCCTGGGCAAATTCCAAATGGAAAAGGAAGGAAAATGAGATTGCACTACGTCCATCAAATTCCTGAATACTAGAGAGTTCTTTTGATGGCATCCATGTCTACTCATAAAAGATTAGACTTACAGTATCTCTAGGAAGATCATAATGGATGAATAATACCTCTTGTCCAGAATGTGATAAGTAATTGGATGGGCAGCTCATTGAGCTAATATTACCAGCAGTATGTGTCTTGGACAGATACTGTAGATGGACCAAGAGACTGGTTCTAGAATGGAGGAGAATGAGTGCAGATTGGATCATATTTTTGGAAAATGTATGCAGGACTTTCAATGATCCCAACAATCCATCACAGAAAAAACCCTCATTCTAATACTAGTGACTGTGAATCATGGAACATAAAAATCATTAAAGAAGCAAAATTACTGGCACTTCAAAGGAACAGTAGATTTGGGCCAAAAGAAGATAGCATCCCATTACCAATAATGACTGACACACAAGAATGGACATAAAAAATAACTTTCTTTAGGAAGTACATGATCAGAAAAGAAGGTGAGTTAAATACAGAGTGAGAGCAAGTTATAATAAGTAGACTGGCCATGGTACTGGTACATATTCACAGAATGTTACAAGACTTAGAAGAAGGTCTCCAAAGTATTGAGAAAATCCTATTTTAAAAAATTATGACAGTTTATGAACATAAGTAAAAGAGAATGAGGTATGCATTAATTAGCATCAATGGGAGTTTCCACATCAATATTGGAATCACAGATTCACTGAAGAATTTATTTGGTCAAAACGTTATGCCAATGCATTTCACATCAACTATTTGGATCTAGTAGTTAGTTAATGTTAGAATTGGCCCAAAAGACTCATCTAGATTGATAAATAGTTTTAAGAATATTATCTCTGCAGATTAATTACTAGTGGCTCTCATACTGCACCCCTGAAGAAATAACTACTTTAATAAAAATATACTCTGTGGCTTTCAGTGACAAATAACCCACAAGGGAGTCTCATGGGGTGAGTGGGGGTGGTCTCAGAAGCTCTCTACTGGAACCATAGTGAAGTCCTTATATATTTCTTGCCTGAAGGGCCCACAGCTGAACTTCAGATCAATTCACCTGAGGGTGAAGTTTAGTCAAACTGTCCTTAGTTTTTGTCTTTGTTTTTCCAGAGTGTGCTAGCGATAACAATCAACTTTAGATGAACCAGAGGAGAAAAGTTCATTACAAAAAATCACTTTAGGGGAAAGAACGTTTCCTATAAGTCAAATCTAAGAACTGTTCACTTTTATTGGTTGGCACTGCTATTATGGAAGGCTGGAAAAAGATGTTCTGTATGTTGACATGTGCCCAACTAAATAGATTTCATAAAAGATGCATGATGAATTGCATTTGGAAATGAAAATGATACTGAGCAGCTGTTCCTCTCAAATGTGAAAAACTAAACATTTTAAAAGAAAAATTGTACTAGTTAGACTTCTTGACTAGTGGGGGACATACCATTGGAATAAATTATATTGTGAAGTCACAGGTCCTAGGAACCTTGAAAAGAAGTTTACATAGTATTACATAGAAACTATGGATATTATATCAATGAAGGGAAATACTCCTATGGGAAAAACAATACTTTTGTTCCAGAATTACAATTTTCAACAATTTAACCTTTTATCTCCCCTTCCTTCCTGAAACATTGATAAAGTTTTATTTGGGGACCAAAAAAAAAAAAAAAGAATTGAATACCAAAAGCATATCTAAGGTACTTTATACCCAAATATCTTTTAAAAAATAGTACTCTTAACTACACTCAAAGGTATCTGTGATCTCTATGATTCAGGAATTCCTTCCAACAGCACAGATCACAACCTATTAATATACACCATCATCAGACACTTGTTGATACTCTCCCAAAAGTTCATTCCAGAGGTTCCACCCAACATGATACCATAATAGAAATCCTTCCACATGAACAATTAATTTACCATTTTTTCCCCTTTTGGCAAATTTGGTTTCATTTATTTCCATCAAAAATTATCCCATTTCCATCCTAAGAAGGTGTCCAAAGTCCGAGAATAGAAAGTTTCATTGTTCAAGGCAGAACCAGATTTCTACCAAAAATTCAAGTAATTTGGACTGACTCATAATGATACCTTCGTTATAATTTGCATACTACTTTATACTTTCTACAGGTTTTCACATACTACCTCATTTGATTCTCAAATAAATTAAGGTTTTAGATAACAATTTAAAAAATCTTTCCCCAAAATAATGCTTGCATTGCAATTTACAATATATCAATGAAAAGGATGATTTCTTCAGACGTAATTGGAATATGAATTCTCAGCATCCATTTAGTTTTACAAAATATATTTTTAAAATATCCTCACAGAGTTCACTTACTCTAGTAAGATAAAAATGGAAACATGAAATGTTTTTAATATGAAACATAACTTTTTGTAGTTTTCACTTTTGTGCTTTAAAAGAATTTCTCACTTGCTCACTGGCTATTACATTAGGTACCATTTCTGTAATTCTATCTAGTATCCAAATCTCAAGAAATAATTAAGAAAAAAGAAGTGAACAACTTCTCTCAGGATTTAACATTACACTGACTGTGCATATAGGAATCTCACATGCTATGGAAAAAGTAACTTGAAAGCCTTTGCCAAAGAAATAGGGTTTTATTTTTACCGCTATAAGCTCTAGTTTCTATGGCACTTCATTTGTCTGCCTTACACATTTCGCTGAGAAGTCTTTGCTCTTTATTGACTCCCTGCTCTTGGCAACAGTCTGTTTTGTGTCATAGATAAGTCAAATTCCTAAGGGGGAGAAAAGTCATAGGCAATTCATTGAGTCTTTCTGTTTTAGTTATTTTAAGGTAGAGCATTAGCCTTGATTTTGATAATATATAGAGGGCTAATTTGGGGAGCTCAGGGCTCCTTCTTGGTATCTAACTCTAATGCATGGCTAATCTATATTATATACCTATAAACTGAGTGAGTGACATATTGAGTGCCTAGAATTTATAACAGATAGGATGGGGAATTAGGCGAGAGAATATAGTACCTACTATATACCAGGAACTGTGCTAAGCTCTTTTACTAAGCACTTGATTCTCACAATTTTGTGTTGTTATCCTCATTTTATAGTTCAGGAAACTAAAGCAAAAAGAAGTGACTTCCCAAGATCACATAACTAACAAGTGTCTTAAGCTAGATTTGAACTTGGGTCTTCCTGAGTCCCAACCTATAGCTCTATCCATTGTATCTCCTAGCTGCTCCCAAATGAATGAACACGTAAAAATTCTGCATGGAGAACTGAAACAGGATGACTACACGTGAGATGGTCAAGAGATATTCTTCAAAAATACCAGCATATAACTTGAAACTATGAGAACACGGAATAGTATACTGGAAGGAAAGGAGGTAAAACAGTGTAAAAAGACAGGTCCACAATGCACTCACTATCTCACTTGATCCTCACAGCAATCCTGGGAGGTATTATTATCCCCATTTGCAGCTAAGAAAAATGAGGTGGTTAGAGGTTGAATGATTTGCCCAGGGACAGAGCTTGGATTTGAACTTAGGTGTGTCTTCTTGACATCATGTGCAGTACTCTATTCATGGTGCTATCTGCTCAGATCAACAAAGGAAGCTTTTCATGCGTGGAATATATCATACTGCTGATCATGTCCGTCTCTTGCTTCATCCACAACCATTAGCAAAGCGTTACTGTTGTGATAGAAAAGAAACGGAAATTGAGGGGAAGTCCATCAATTGGGGAATGGCAGAAGAAGCTGTGGTGTAGATTATGATGGAAAATTATTGGGCTATAAAAAATAGAGGATAGCTTCAGGAAAACTTGGGAAAACTTACATGAACTGATGCTAAGTGAAGTGAGAACTAGGAGTTCATTATGCACAGTAACAGCAACACTGTATTGATGATCATTTGTGAAAGACTTAGCTACTCTGATCAATACAGTAATCTAAGATAATTCCAAAGGATTCATCATGAAAAATGTTATCCTCTTCAAGAACTGATGAATTCTGAATGAAGACTTAAGTATATCTTTTCACTTTTTTTTTTTTGCAATACGGCTAATATGGAAATATTTTTTGCATGACTTCACATGTATAATGAGTATTAATTATATTGCTTGCCTTCTCAATGGGTGGGAAGGTGGGAAGAAGGGCTAGATGGAGGGGGAAAATTTGGAATTCAATTTTTTTTAAATTTTAAATATTATAGGGCTACGAAATGCATTTATATGTATATATATATATATGTAGGTAGGTATTATGTGTATATGTCACATACTCATGAATGTAAATTTTTAAAATTGATTTACAAATTTACATATAATGGTAGAGAGATCTGAGAGTATCAGCAGAATAAAGAGCAAAAGTCACTGAACACCACCCATTCACCCTCTGTTCCCATCAGTGCCCCCTGGAGTGTCTCAGGATAACTGACAAGGACAGGACCTAGGCATGGTTTTTGGTTTTGGTTGGCTTGGCTTTGTCTTACCCAAAAAACTGAGCAGAAACACTCGCTCAGAAGACCCAACACCTTAGAGACAATTCCAGCAGGTGGCAGCAGCAGCTTAGTATTGAAGAAGTCTAGTATCCCCGGGGAAAGGAGCATCCAGGCAAATGCCAGTTTGGGGAGATGGAGCTGAGTGAGAGATCCCAGCCAGGATACAACCTTGGCAAAAGGAGTTATCTTTCCTACTAATGGCTTGGTAATTTTGATTAACAGTAATTATTGGTGTATGGGATATATTCCATTATTTACTTTCCTATTCTATCCTAATTAAAAGTTTTATCACATGATTTACGGCTCCTGATAAGAAATCACAGTTTAGATAATATGATAACGGGGGGAAATCGACAGAGGGTGGAAAAGAGGAGTTACTGAAGAATTAAAGAGAAAATATCCTTATTTTAAAAATAAACTACAAGTCTTGCTCAAGTAGGGGTTGGATCAGATAGTCCCTTTAAACTAGGATAATCTGTGATTATTTTTTAAAATTTATTTTTAATTTATGGAATAAAACGAGCATTTCCATAATGTAGTATAATAAAAAAATGACTGCACATGAAACTGTAAATCTATTATGTACAACTTGCTATTCCTTTCAAATATGTAAGAGTTACCATGTAATTTTTTTTTCTTCCCACCCTCTCCCTCACCCTGGAGATGGCCACCATTAGACACAGTTTTGTATACATATACATTTTATATATATATATATATATATATATACATATATATATATATATATATATGTAAAATTCTTCTATACATAATTTTATTTATCAGTTCTTTCTCTGGATGCAGACAGCATCTTCATATGGTCCTTTACAGTTAATTTGGGTATTTATAATAGTCAAAATAACTTGTTTGCTCAAAGTTCTTAAAACAATATTGCTGTTACTATATACAATGTATAAAAGAGAATGGGTCTGCTCATTTCATTCTCATTATTTTGTGCAAATCTTTCCATGTTTTTCTAAGATCACTGAGCTCATCATTTCTTATAGTACAGGAGTACTATATATAGTGATATAGATATATAGATATATATTGTGATCTAGTACATCACAATTAACACCACTACCTCAATATCAATACCTCAAGGGCAATCCAATACCTCCGCAAAGCAGGGAATTCCGTTTTGGAATAAATATAATAGTGAAGCTTTTCCTTACAACATGCCTAAATCTTCCTTTCTGCAACATCTAACCATTGTTCCTGGTTCATTCTTCAACGGACAAAATAACAGAAGTCTAATCCCTCTTTTATATTACAGACTTTCCAAAGATAATCTGTGATCCTAATCATAGCAGAAACATAAAAATGGCACAAAAGGCAGGAAACAGGTATGTATAGAAAACAGGCAAAATTTACAAGCAACAGAAATAACTTCAGCTACATGATGAAAGAGTATTTTACTTTCTGTCTTACAGCCCAAAAAGTAATGCCACCCTTCTCCTTCTTTACTGGAAATAATTTAACTACTTAATCAAAAAACATTTATTGAGTATGGACCAGATTTGGCTCATGGTTGAATGTAACACAAAAGCTATTAGTAATGAGCTTTTTTTCTAATTCTATATATAAATTCTGTCCTATGAGAATGAGAATTTTGTTACCTTTTTGACATAAGCTGCTGTGCCAAAGGCAAAAAGGTAATATAATTATCAGTGTTGAACAGAAAATGAGAAAGTAAATCTCTAATGTTGTTCAGTCATGTCCAACTCTTTGTGATCCCATTTGGAGTTTTCTTGGGAAAGATAATGGAGTGGTTTACCATTTCTTTCTCTAGCTCATTTTACAGATGAGAAACTCAGGCAACTTCAGGCCTGACATTCTATTTACTGCACTACTGAGTGCCCAAACTATAATAATTCTGTTCAAACCCCTAGTGCAAAAAAAGAATTGAATGACAAAGTAAAACACTTGTTGGAATTTCAGCTTTATTTTTAAGTTGGTTTATTTTTAAGTTGATTTATTTTTATATATAATACATAGACCATAAATATAGACTTGTATATAAAATCTATACAAATAAGAAGTACAACTAATATCTAAAAAAAGAAGTTGATACTGCACTTGATTTTTTATACTTTTGTTTGAATACTCTTTAAATTGGGTTTTCAAGATCACAAATCCAGAAGCTTTTTTTGAGTGCATGATTATTCAAGTATGTTCTGTTCAAACTATAAAGCATTTTATTGCTTAAATATTAAAAATGAACAAGACCTATAACTGCAAAAAGTCAGATATTGCTAGCTCTAGCTTTACTCTTTTAAAACTGAGCTCTAAACTTACAAAATGTTGCACCTGACTGTGATTTTACAGTTATGCCATTAAATATACCCTGTTATAGGATTGACCTAGTGTACAACACAACACACGCTTGAGTGTTTCTGTGACTTTTAAAAGAACTATAATAAATACTAAAAGGTAATATTTAGAAAAAAAACAGATTTCCCAGTTTCTTTTTCATTTATTTAAAGAACATCACTACATTTTTAAAAAGTTTTTAATGGCAACTTGGATTTCATGCCTAGAGAAATTATTTTAATATTTATAATGAAACTAAAGATTAGCTTCTGTTAAGTAAAGATATAGGAACGAGTAAGTTAATTTAATTCAAATTCTACAGTAATTACAGAATACAAATACAGCACTTCAGAAGGATTAATTATTCCTCACTACATCCTTATATAGAAAAAGTATTACGTCCATGTAAAAAATGGAAAAACTGAGGCACTGAAAAATTAAGGACTTTGTCCAAAGTCACATAGTGAATCGGAGGGAAATAAAGAAGTAGAATATGTCTATAACTTCAGTACCTGTAATGAGACCAAGAGGCCTTACTGCCTCTCAAAATTACCTTAGTGCAATAAAATTGTGGAAATCACACACAAAACTTAGGAATGTTCACTTCATCAAATCCGATATTATTCAAAAGCCTAATTTTAATCACGCATTTTTCAATGCATTATTAGAGATTTATAAATAAAACAGTACTATAATGTTCTGAATTGTTGGGTTTTTGCTAAGGTGCTTATAATATGAATTTGACATTACTCACTATAAAATTAAGGTCTTTAAGACAACACAATTTTTAACAAATAGGTTTTGTAAAAATGAATTCTTAACATGATTTTTAAAACAACAACTATAACAACTTAAAAATATGATGGATCCAAATATATATTGAGATATTTTAAAAATTCTAGCTGACCACTTATTTTTTGTGAAAACGTTCCAACAGGGCACTCATGATGTTTCCTGGTATTCTCTGGTGTCTATCAATCAGCTCTTGAACTGCATTCTTTGTCTATTAAGAAAATAAAAGCAGTTATTCTTATAAGTCATTAGATACATCACACATTTATTTGCCTTCATAAGAAAATGCACAACAATTTTCTTCTAAAACTTTTTACAAAGAAGTTATTAACCTGAAACAATTTCTTTTTTAAGTGGTAGGAAGTTTCTGGTTAGTAAATGGAAAAGAAAAATATGTCATTTTGAACCATGAATAGATCCCAAAGTATTTTATTTTATTACTACTCTCTAAACAATTATCTCTGCAGATACAATACTGAGATGTAAATTTTATCTTACTACAAAATATAACAATAATTTGACATATTTTGCTTTATTACCTCTAAAACTAGACAGTTTAATGTAAATTTTAAGAGTTACATGCCTTAAGTTATAGTGGTGGAAGAGTGAATTAGGAAGTGTGACCCACATATTAAATCACTGATAGTCATGAAAACATGGATGGCATAACTCAATATATCTGAAATATTTGTATTAAAATTTGTATTAAATTATATCATTTGTATTAAAATGAGCATCTGATATTCACCTTCAGGTCAGCATGTATCAACATTTCCTGGGAGCTAATGAAAGCACTCATTCTTTTAAAACTGGAAACACTTTTTTCAATACAATTTAACAAGAATTTATTAGGCACATATTATGTGCAACTGGCTCCCAACAGAGAGACTTTTCACAGGTTTTAGAGCAATGGAGTAACATGTGCCTTAGGGAGATCCCCAGGAGATGGCCAATTTAAAGAGTAAGAGAGGACAGATGGAGAACCGGGCATGATTTGTGAGAGGTGTCCACTATGACTCGGAAGTTTAACAATGATTATTACCACTGCAACAACTACCGCTGATACCTACTATTGCAGCTAGCTAGCTAGCTCACTAGGATTTAGACAGCATTTGAAGGCTGGCAAAGTGCCTTATAAACAGTATCTCATTTTTGTTTTCCCAGCAACTTTCAAAGGTAGATGCCATTGTTATCCCTGTTTGAGAGATGAGGAGACTGAGGACAGAGGTTAAATAATTTGTCTAGAAAGTGTCTGAAATTGGATATAAACTCAGGTCTTACTGACTTGATACCCAGTCCTCTCTATGCACTGTGCCACTTAGCTGACTAGATGAGAAAACACCAGGAATGTGCTGAGGTAAGAGATGAAACAGTACCTAGATGGCGTCTCTCTTCTCCCCCTTCACTGAGAAACTAGACTCCAGGCTGCTCCCTCCGTACTCACTCTCTCACTGTCATGGGCCCCTCCTGTTCTATTTAGTGCTCCCTACTCTCTCCCCAACAATTTTTGTTTGTTCCTATGGCTTTAACTTCCATTCCCAAGCAGATGACTCCCAAATATATATATATATATATATATATATATATATGTATGTATGTATGTATGTATGTAGTCTTAATACATCTTCTGAGGTAGTGACTCTGCACCTGTGCTCTAACACCACTTCAAGACAGTATTTTGTCTCCAAATACCTTTAGTACTATCTTATGTGATATTCTTTCACATCTTTTTGCCTCAGTTCGCTTTCCTCTTTAGCCTTTCTCATACCACATACCACAGACTTCAGTGACTACAGTGAAAAAGACAGAAAAAGATATAAAGGGATTTTGAGAGGGGAAGAGGAAGAAGCCTTGATTTCCTCACTAAAATAAAAGGTGCTGATAGAGTGGGATCTTTGGTGTGGTGCTGGAAGCCAGAGAAAAGAGGGGAGAGGGAGGAGAAGAGGCTTGACAGGCTGGGCTCCAGGCCCAACTCTCACGCTGTCCATGAGACCTGAGGCACGCTACATTTCCTGTCCCCTTACTTTCCTCACCTGTAAAATGGGAATGACGCTACTCACACTAATTTCCTCCACGCAGCTGCTGGGAGGAAGGTGCTTTGTAAACCCTAAAAAAAAGCAACCCAACAGCACGCAAACAAATGAGAAATGTGGAAGAGCAATAACCACAGGAATCGTCATGTGATGACAAGATGCTAGAGGGGTTGGAAGGTGAGAGGCTGGGAGCAGGCAGACCCCACAGAAGCCACTCTGAAGGTAGTGCAGGAGACAATGGGACTGGAATGAAGTGAGGGCTGGTTCGTTCTACTCCTCATCCTCTTTTCTCCCTTCCCATCACTAATCACCACCTTCCTCCAGGTTCTTAGCAGCCTCCATGCTGCTGTTGCCAGCACTCTGCCATCTTCTGAAGGCACTGGGGCTATAGACTTCCCCAGGTTTTCCTGTAGCCTAATGAATCAAGTCTAAGATCCCTGACTTGATTTCAAAGGCTCTCTACAATTAGATTCATCTTATATTATATTTACCCTGTCATTCCTCAGCCATAAACTTCCCCATATAACTGTCCATTTTTTCTACAGGCTTCATCTCTGTAGGAAAGTTTAATTACTCTGGACTGTAATTACCTGAAATTTTAATAGTTAAGCACAAGCCTAGGTCACTGTTTACTTTTTGTATAACTTAGAAACAAAGACTTATTAAAAAACAGTATAAGCAAGTAATCAAGGAAAAATTTAACTAAGGAAACTATTTTCAAGTACATTCCAACTTTAGTAATATCTATTTTACAAATAAAAATTGATGATATTCATTACAAATGACTCTTTCTTAAACAAGTCACATATGAATGCTTATTACATAACACATCACCACAGTGTATTTTTCCTCACTGAGAATTTTCATAAAAGTAAAAGTAAATATCATTTTTCCTGTATCAAAAGATTCACAATTTCATCATTAGTGTGGCAATATTTTAGTGAGGTGATCACAATTCTTCTACACCTTTATAGCTAATATTTATGAGGTGCTATGGCCAAAAACGTTCATCACCTGGTAGAAAATTTCTGGGAGTAGGTCTCTTTGAATTTAGTTGGGCTGGTTCTTAGATGGCAAATATATATTTACCATTCAGTCAGCCAACAAGCATTTAAGTACTTCCAACTTGGTAGGATATGCTACGGTTTGTTCATTTTCATCGTATTCAGGAACTTAAGGTAAACTCCATGACATGAGGAAGTGTCAGTGTAGGAATCAGTGGAAGATTTCATCACTAATAATGTACTATAATTCAGAATTCAGATGTTTTACTAATTCAGGTAGGCTTTTTTCCATTTATATCTGAATTAATTAGGTTTCATTTTATGTATAAATTTTTAATACATAAAAGATTCAATTTTACATTTCTTCTTATTTTTAATAATGTTAAAGATTTTTAATAATGTTAAAAATATTTTAAGTGGGTAAAAAAGAGAATTTTAGAGATAAAAGACCTTCAGCAGTTATCTAGTACATCATTTTTACAGATGATGAAACTGAAATCTAGAGCGATGATTCATTTAAGATTATAATCGTATACTTGTCAAGCAGCAAAGTCAGAAAAAGAACTCAGGTCTCTTGACTTCCGGCTTCTTGTCTTTTGCACAGAGTAGACAGCTGATAAATGCTTACTGAAGTGAATTAAATTGAAAACAATTTTACATCATAATTTGCCTTGACTCTGTGTTTTAGGTATTTCTTACGAGATATGACTCACTTAAATTTCATAACTAGGTCAGCCAGAAGGGAGACAAAAGAGTTCAAGAGAGACTTCATTAATATCCCACAAGAGGATACATTTGTTAGAGGACAATAAGAAAATTCAAATAAGTGTATGTTACACTGCAGTAAATGTGTATTTGGGGAAGACAGTGATAAAAAAGGCTTCTTAATATACGTGACAATACTAGCCCACTATTGCCTTGACTAGCCAAGAAATGCAGTGTGGTACACTGGGAAGAATGCTGGATTTGATGTCAGAGGACCTTGGTTTTGAACTCTGGCTCTGCCACTTACCATCTCAGTGAGCCCAAACAAATTCTTGAATATCTCTAGATTTCAGATTCTGTAACTACAAAAATGAAGGTATTATACTAAATGAAGTCACCTCAAACTCTGAATCTATGATCCTGTGACTCTAAGAATGACAGCAACAACTGATATGTAAGTAAGATGCTAGTCTGTAGAGCGCTTTATCCACATAAAGCAATACTCCTGTGCAGTAAGTACTAACGGTGCTATTCTGAGGAAACTGAGACTCAAACAAGTCAGCAGTGTTTCTAGGATCATTCAGTCAATTACAGGCCCGAGGCGGGACACAACACGGCTCTCCCTGACTGTCTCCACCAAGCCTTCCGGCTTTCCTTGGCCAAGTCATCCAGTTTGACAACTGTGCTGCCACTCTGCTTGTTCAAAATGCCTATATTCCAAACAACTCCCTACCAGTCTGCAGTGATACCAAAACACACCAAATTTCTGGAGTATTCAGTGCCCCTCAAGATTCCTCTTCACAGCTGAGAAACAGGCAGAATAGCTCTTAGTGGGGGTGTGCTGTTTTTCTTACAAGGGAAAAATAAATTTAAAAATAATATAGGTACATTAAATCATAGCATTAAAAAGCTATCTACCAACGGCATAACTGTACTGCTCTCACATTTCATAGTTTGAAAGTATTTTTTCAAAGGCCTTGTCACTCACAGTCCACTCTGCCCCGTGGCCTTATGGCATTCGACAGGAAGTGCTACTCATCTGCATTCTTATGTCTTACAATCTAGAGAACCAGGTTCACTATAGAAAAGTGTTATACTAAGACACAAGAATTCCAGTTAAGATGGAAAGAAGATACATTTTTAGAGAACACCTCATGAAACCTTGGGAAATATACGATAAACAAGTAAGTTTTTTCTTGGAATGAGAAAAAATAAGCCCTAAGTATATTTCAATGAATACCCAGCAAGACCCAAAGGGTGATCTTCCCAAGGGATGAGGGAGTAGGGGAAGGTTTCCAGGGGAAAGGATAAATTTCTGGACAAGTAAGCTTCCCATGAGATAAATTCACTGACATAAATCTTTGTAGAAAGCCAAAGAAATAATCTTCTTCATTTGGAGTTTCCACCTCCTTACCACTCCCATCATTTTTCTTTCTCGTAAAATTTGGGTTTGAATTCTTATTCTACCAAAACTGCTTTTCAGAAGTTACCAAAGGTTTCTTAGCATGCTAAGAAATTGTTTTTTAGTCATTGTCCTTCACTTCACTTCAGCCTTTGACACTTGGCCAAAGAAAAGGATCTTGGTACTGGTAGTGCTGATAGTGGTGGCGAGGGTGGAAAGAAGGCTCCTTTTAGCCCTAAATCTATGATCCTTATTTTATACCATAGCCTTCATAAACTCTACCTTCCAGCCAGACTGGATTACTAACGATTCCCCAAACACAGTACTCTGTCTTACTTTCATTCATTCATACAAGCCACCCGCCATTGTCCAGAAGGCACGCCCTCATCTTCACTTTTCAGACTCCTTTATCCTCCTTTATGCTCAGCTTAGGTGTTACACCCTTCCCTGATCTCCCAGGTTGTTAAGAATCCATTTCTCCTTACTCTAATATTTGTGTGCATAATCTCTCCAGTATAAGCTCCTAGAGATCAGTATAAGCTCCTAGAGATCAGGCACCATTTCATTTTATCTTTGTACTCCCAGGGCCTAGAAAAGATTCTGCTAAATCATGACAATTAAAACAATTTTTTTGTTGAACTGAACTAAGGAAGTTTCTCAGATTGGGCAATTGTTTTACCATTATTTAGTGAAGCCAGTTCCTTCAAATGTTCTTATCTAAAAATAACAAACACAAGTTAATTTATGAATTTTTTTCCTAAGCAGTTTAATAATATGGGTTTCTTTCTCTATTATATATAAACTATTTTTCTAGAATGGGAAAGAACTATCACATTTTCTTTTTACATAAGCAATATAAAATAAAAGATGAAGAACATATATTGTAAGATTTTAAAATTAAAAAGCAAATTACCTTCTCAGCTAGTTCTTCTGCTGTCACCATTGGATCATATGGAATGGGGTCACCTAAATAGGTACGTAATTTGACTGGAAAACCTCCATAAATTGGAGCAAATGGATACCGGAATTTTTCATAAAGCCATCTAAATAACCCTGTTTTAAAGTAAACAGATATCATGTAAATAAGCAAACTGTGTTTACAAGACACCCTCCTAAGTTTTCCAGATAAATGACAGCATATAACAACTTTCTTAATTGCTAAATATGAAATCAGTAGTAACCCACAGCTCTTATTTGAAACTCAGAATTCTCTTAATATCAAGCTGAAAAGACAAACTACATGATAGTTAGATCTGCATTTATAAAATGAATATGCATGCATATATATACATATATACATGTGTCTACATATATGCATGCCTATACGTATACACATTTTTCCCCCCAAGTCTCAACAACAAAGAGAAATTAGAAAGAAGATTTTCAACACCCATAAGAGACATGCCTCAATGTGTGTAATATGCTGTTAGCCAAATCTGGAAACTCAGGAAACACTGATATCTACCATCAGTTATTTTTTAAATTTAAAGTAATTGTTATGCAACATAGTAAATCTGCAGTGATTGTGAAATAATTTTCAGATGCAAGAGATACCTTTTAAAATATTCAACTGAGAAAATTAATATGATGTATGTCTTACTTGTTCCTCCAAGTGATCTAAATCCTTCTCGAATATTTTGTGTAAACATAGGAATGATGGGCTAAAGGAAAGTAAGAAATACCAATAAATAATACGTTAAAAGTTTAATGGACATCACTGAATTGTAATTATCATTAAGATATTGGGGCATTTATTTTGTGATTATAAAAAAATGAGCTATCACAAGACAAATATCACACAATATACCACCACAGATAAATTCAGTTTACTATCAAAAGTTTAAATTGGAAATACTACCCTCTAGTGGCAAGAAACAAAATTTGTTCTAATAACTTGGCTGACATTCCGCAACTGCTTCTGAGATTCAGAATATCAATTCATGAATCTCATCACAGTCAGTGAAACTGGCAAATTAAACTGGTTTAAATGAGAGACTGAGAGAAAAACAAAGCCCCATACGTTCACTGAGGAAGCAAGTACAGAATGACTACAGGTCATACTCTGGCAAAATCACCCACCATGTGGTGAATTAAATAAATTCACAGACCTTAAACCTAAGCTGTCTAAAATAAATAAATAATGCATACAAGTCAAATAGCAATATACATTTAGAAAAGGAAAAAAAAACTACCATTAACATACTCATTCTATCACTATAGTTTTAGACAACTCTTGCTCACTGATTTACAATTTTTATTTTTCCACATATGTAGTTTAGTATGTTAAATAATGAAATATATAAAATATAAAGTGATGGAGGGATTATCTCACAAATAGGTAATGTGACTCATAAGTATAAAATGTGAAGAAAAATTGGATAGGAACTGTTAATAAGTCAGCAAAGGTTATCTTTCTCCAGAGTATAGATCAATTACTAGACTTATTTATGATTTTGTAGCACGTTCTATACTAATCCTATTGAATTACCTCTTGTATAGTAAATACTGAATACTATAGTATGCTATCCCTATTATAGAGAGAAAGACAGAGACAGAGACAGAGAGAGTATAGTAAAATCTGAACTAATGGAAATGAATGGTATTACAGATAATCAATACAATTACCCTTAGAATACATTCTATGCTTTTGTTTATATCAGATTTACCTTTCCAGGCAATAGGACACGTTCCATATGTAGACTCTTAAAAAGGAGAGTGACAAGTTTTAAAAGTGATCTTTTAATATTAAGGGGGAGGGGGCAGTGTGGCATTTAGATTAAAGAGGTATCAAGACAAGGATACTAGCTAGACTGCAATTAAAAATATTTTGCATATCATAAATACAAAATGACTGGGTTGGCAGAGTCAAAAAACTCAACAATTACTCATCACAAAGTAAACTAAGAACTAAATATTTGTGGTGAATTATTGACTTTATGCATTATCCCCACATAACTACAGAGCTGAATTCTTTCTTTTAGAGTCTACAGAGGCAACTAACATTGTTCTAAAATACTAATAATTGCTGAAAAAAACCAAAATTATATTTTGACAGGTAAGGCAAAATATCCTTTGGGGTTATATGCTTATTAAGTCCAACAAGTTACAGAATGTTTCAGCTACCTCTAAGATCCACATCCAAAGATCAGGATAAACCTGAAGGGCTGGTTATGGATGGATTCTCCATGCCGCAAATCATCACTCCCCTTGATAACTGAGAGTACTGGATGATTCTTGAGTCAACTAGCTTGAAAATAAATTCCTTGTCTTTTTAATTAATCTGCAAAAGATTTCTAGGTTTGCATTCTTGTTTGGAGCATTCAAGTCACAAAAATTAGTTTCCACAACTTGCTTTAACAATATTATGAATTTCAAATATACATTTCTTGATTGGGATGCCTTCTTTGATAAAGTGGCCTAATGACTGGCCAAAGATTTAACTCTATTTACATGCTAAAACACCTGAAATAAAGTTCTCTTCATTTTCACTTCAATTACTGCGTTTAGAACAAGTCTTTTACCTTCAAACAAAAATCTTAAGATTTTTTCCAAAATAACAAAATTTCCCATTAAGGAATTTTCCAGGTAAGGAAGACTGAAATCACATCAAAAAGTCCCACTCCTAAGTCTACAATTGTTTTCAGTAAATATTCTCTGAATTTCGAACTGATCAATCTGGAAAATTCTTCATTTATCCAAGCATCGTCATTATTTCACAATATAAATCTAGTTAATCCTCAAATGATATCTCTAACTGCCATAATTCGTGATCAGGAATGCATATTGAAGAAAAGACATCTATGAAATTTGTAATGATACGAATGTGACAAGGAGAGAATTCACTCAGTTATCTAGAAAAGCCCCTTAAACTAGAGAGATCAGGAGACTCACTGTGTTATGCGGTCAGACACTGTCATAGATACCAGGTGTATGGAGTCCTGAATTCTATTTTCTTCTCTGCTTCTGCACCTACCTGCCTTGCTGTGTGACCAGATCCCTTCATCTCTCTGTGCCTGCGTTTCCTCATCTGTAACCTAAGCATAATTACATTTGTCACCTACCTACCTTTCAGTATTGTGAGAATTAGCAAAATAATGTATTAATAGTTTTTTAGTATCCCTTTATGGCAGGAGGCTAATCAAAACCATTAAAATTATTTTGTGAATCAATTATTTTAGAAACTTTTTCTTCACTCATGAAAGAATGTTTCTCAAGTTCAATCAAGTTTTCCCTTGATTAATTTTTTTAACGTACTGAACAGTTTTCTCTCCATTATTTTTTTTCAGGTTTTATTCATACTTTTATCTAAAGAAATTAATTTCCTTAAAATTTCAAACTTATGGTTGAGAAACCAGACAGAATATTATGACTTAAAAAAAAATTAAAATTTATCTGACATCACCATTTTTAGCTACTGGAGAAAAACAATTTTCTCAATGTTAAATTATCTTAAATAAAACATTGTGGGGGTTTTAGCTTTTCTTATTGCTTTTAATGAATAGCCACCTAATGTGAACTGCCATTAATTAATTTCCATGCAAGAATGTTGCCACCCTTTTGCTTTTCATCTCAAAGTTCACAAATTTATGCAAAAACATATCAAAAGTAAGTTCAATATTTCATGAATATCATGAACAAAATTAAATTCAGAGGGCTTTATTCCTGAAGTATTATATGAAGTTTTTTTAATAAGGTGGTAACTTGTAATTATGTATTCCCTAACTGCAAATTAAAGTACTTAGAGAAACCATGCTGAATTGTCCTAGACACTAGGGGGCCATTTGAAACACTAAATCAATATTCCCTAAGGTTGTTACATACCCACAAACACCAGAGAGAACAGAGACTAGTAATTTTAATTTTATTACAAATATTATGGTTGTTAGTATCATATATATTATATACACATATAAACAATACATATGTATACATAGTATATTGATACATATTGTGCATACGTTTTATTTACATACATTAGGAATTATTAATTAGGAAAGATAAGTACTTTCAGTTCTTTTCTCCAGGAGAAGTGATGATTTACACGTCAAGACCACTCATTTTTATCCAGTTTTCTCTTATAACCGGATTCCTATTGGCAAGACAGCCAGTCAGACTGGGAGTGCAGTTTATGGTCACAGAACCAAGATTCTCTCTATACGAACCTAACTGCACCACACTAATTTAACTTACTAAACTACAAACTCCCTGTTGAAAGAGATCATATTTTATTTCTTACCTAGCACCTACAACAGTGTTCCTGCACACTCTGTTAAACTGAACTGAACCTTGACTTCATGAGCACCACACTCTATGAACCTAAGGGTTAAAAATAACAATACTACTTTCAAGGTACAAAGAGTTTCTACTAGACAAGCTGAAACTAAATCAATGAATGGGAAGCCAAAGGAGAAAAACCTGTAATAAAACAAACAATTCTTAGGCTAAGATACATAACATGGACAATGGAAAATACTGATAATTGGCAAAAAAAAGACTAAAAACAGTGGCATATAGAGACTCTACAGAATGCCAGAAGAACAATGCGTTTTATTGATTAATTCATTTAAGAAACCTTCAAAAACACCTAAAATTACACTAATCCATATTTTTACCCCTTAATAATGTTAGATAGTAGTTCATCATTCATAAATGCGCTTATGTAGCTAAGGAGGTCACTGGAGAGCAGAATTTTTATTAAGTCAATCAGTGTGCCTCATGAAAAAATACCAAAATCAATCAGACTAAGTAATAAAATATGACTTTTTACATGTATTTGTAAATATTCCTTTTAATAAAAAATACCAGAAAGGATACACTATGAATTTGTCTTTTTGGTGTATTTTGCCAGACAATTACACCTATTGTTCCTGGGTCAAATACTAAAGTAAAATTGTGCCTTCAGTATGTACATGTAAACTGTCTACAATAAATAGTGATGTATACGAGAGTCAAAGATGCTCTAATTCATCACCATGAGCAGCTATCAAGGGTAAAAAAGAAAGCTGTGCTTGTTTCTAGTAACTGGCCAGAAACTGATGACCCCAACAATTCTTTGCATAAAATAGCATGACTCCATCAATTTATAGTCTACACACACACAATTTCTACTGCAAATTGAAAGAACATGCTACACTAGACTGAAGAACAAGAATTTTTACTGTCTGGAGGAAAAAGTCTGGATCCGGGACTGTAAAAAACATTATCACTAGTAGTGGCCAAATTTCCAGACTGTTTTTAAAAAAGTGATGTCCCCACTTTTCAAGGAATGTTTTCTCAGCACATTTATAAAAATTACATTTTTATAAAAATTATATTATTTACAAATGTTTAGATTGTACTAAAAAAATCCTAACTATTTAAAGTCAAGATAATTTCACTTTAGCAATAAATTTTGTGAACACAACTCACCACTTTTGCATCTATGGCGACCTGGGCAAAGCCTTTACGATCACCCCAAATTAAGCTGTAGGTCTCATCACTAATAAGAGCTTCTCTAACTCCACCTGGTGAAATAGCTAACAAATGGCCACTCTTCAGTACTTCAACACATTTTTCCCTTGGTCCATGGAGAGCACAAAATACATCAAGCAAGAGACTAAACCCTGTCAAAACATAAGAATTAAACTGGATCAGAAGCACTTTTTGTTTCAGCTCTCAAAATAAAAGAAGCCCCACATAGGAAAATTAGATTCACTATACTTCTGTACCAATTTTTTTAACTTCACCCAATCAAAGCTCTCGAAACTTATATAAAACATATATTGGTAGAAGCCTTCAAACTAGTAAACTGAATGTCTGACAGCATAATTTCTCAAACAAATCTCAAAAATGAAGTATTTTTTAAAAATGTTCAGCCTCTAAATTGAAAAAAAGCTAAGTAAGGAATTACAAAGTTACTAATATTCAAATATATTTTATGTTCACTAAATTTTTATGTTCAAATAAGGGGCAGTGTGGTTTAGTGGAAAAAGGAGCTAGCACTGGAAGTCAGGAAAAACCTCAGTTCAGTCAACATTTCATATATATATATATATATACACACACACATATCTATGACATACATATATATATATGATAGTATAACATATAACATACATTAGTATAATCAGAACACTGTGCTGGGCTGACGATTTTTGTTGTGGCTCTATCATTTCAGTCATGTCCAACTTTTCATGACCATATGTGAAGACTTCTTGGCAAAGATACTGGAATGGTTTGCCATTTCCTTCTCCAGATCATTTTACAGATGGGGGAACTGAGGCAAACAGGGTTAAAAAACTTGCCCAAGATCACATAGCTGGTAAGTATCTGAGGTCAGATTTGAAATCAGGAAGATGAGTCATAAATTAAACAGCTTGGACAAGGGGTTTACATTCTACAAAGGATATATCATGTTAAGAGTTAAGTAAAAAAAACATAATGAGAGGAGAGAAAGAACAATAGCTCCAAGGGTTTGGGGACAAAAAGGTTTGGTGCTTGCCTGGATTGAGATGCTTCTGACACTTGATAGCTGTGTGAGCACAGGAATGTCTCTTAACCTGAACCTAAGTATCCTCCTCCAAAAAACAGCATAATATTACCTCTACCACCTAAGAGGGTTGTTACAAGGATAAAATGAAATGAAATATTTAAAGCCTTTTTCAAAGCTTAAAGTACTATAAAAATTTCAGTTATTATCATTTAATATTTTGGTAGGAAATAATTATAAAATGTTATTAAAAGGTGAGTATTCTTCTAAAAAGTCAGTTTTACAGAAATGGTAGAAATTTCAAATCTACAGAATTCCTCATTATTATTTTCTTAAGTAAAAAGGATCCATTGCTAATAAGACTAATAAAAATAGGACATCTAAGTCTTCCATACTTAAATTCTCCAAATAACCTCATGTAGATATATAATGCTATTCAATAAAACAGAATGCAAATTCATTTGCCTAATAAAGTTATACATAACTATTCCAAAAGAGTATCAATCTTAACCTACAGACTTTTGGCTGTCCTGTGAACTCTGGCAAAACTACTCCTAGTCTTGCTGAATCAAAATATTCTATTTGAAAATGCAATGTTAAAGCATTTGGCCAGTTGTACATAACTTGTTTCACTTCTTCCCCACATGATAGGTCCTATTATATATATATATATATTATATATATATTAATATAATATATTATATATATATATAATATATATATAAAAGGGACACTGGCTATCTGTGATTTTGAGTAATTCAAATTCAATTAACTCTCTGAACCTGTTTTAATTCTTTTTGAAAAGTGCTATATAAATGTGTTACTATTAGTGACAACAATAACATATTCGTGTCAATTCAATGTAAACTAATCTGTTTAGCTTCAAACAGTCCAAGGCAAAGTCACATTCAAGGTAGCAGTAGTGATCTGGCAAAGCTGTTCGGGGGAAGGAAAATTTTCTCTATGAATAAATAAGCTAAGTCTTTACAGAGATAAAGTAGGTTTTTAAATTTTGTCTCCATCATACTACCAAAACTTACTTCTTGTTGCAGTTCAGCCTTGTTGCAGATGCAAAATTATAACCTAAACTGTGCCCTTATTAGCTTTATTACACTATGAAATTCACCTATTATTAAACCATTATTGCTCTCAAACTCAATGTTCTAGTTATAATTAAGATTTACCTGGGATTTTAAAAACAAAATGATCAGCTACGACTCGGCAGGTTCTGCCTGTATGGATAAAGATTCTAGCCATAAAATAGTAATAATCTATAGGAATGGCCCCATGGTAAAAAATAATAAGTGCTGGTCCTTTTTCTGGTATTTTTTCTATCCCATGAACTTCATAACCTGTTAGAAAGAAAAAAAAAAGATAACTGAATTTAACAATAACATTTATCAGGATAATTAAAACAACCACTGCTTACCTATAAGAAGTCATATTAAATTGTCAACCTAAAACTCATCAATAAAAACCTTTTAAACTCCTATTTGAGATGTAAAGGGAAAATATTTTAAGATCAATTAAATCTTACAATTCCTCTATGATTACCTACTATGAAAGTCAATCAATCAATGAACATTTATTAAGGGTCTACTATGTGCCAGACACTTTGTTAAGCAATGGGGATACAAAAAAAAAAAAAAGACAAAAGACAGTCCTGTACTCATGGAACTTATAATATAACTTGTTACATATAAGATAATTTATTTGAAGTCTATACACAAGTCCCTGCTCATATGTTCATGAGTCTCTGACCTCAATTTGGGAATTCCCTGCAATGGTGTATATCACAACACGTTCGCACGCCTGCCCATCTAGTATGACTCTTCGGGAAGGCGAGGCATTCCCAACATGCTAGAGGCCTTCCTGAATCTCTCCCAATAGCAAGAGGATTCCAAAGGGGCACTCAGGATGTCCAACTGTCAACCCAATTTCTGCCACATAACCAACCTATTTTCTTTTGCTAATACGTAGGAAGGACATCTTACTTTCTCCTTCAGGACAGCCTTTTGCTACTGTATTACTTTGCAATTCGTCATTGCTTCCGTTGCAGCCTGCTCACACCCATCATGTGCCTTTCCAGGTGATACTGCCTTTAGTTCCTCTGAAGCACCGGTGTTCAAGGTCTCTGTAACATTGTTACTAACAGGTAAGGTGTAATAAGACTTTTTCTTTCATGAAAAACTTGGGGTCAGTAAAAGCTCTGAAATTTCCTGAAATCAATCCAGTCCACTCCCTTCTTTTTCAACAAGGGACCCAGTTCATTTTTCATCTGTACTGTCTGTCCCAGATAAACATACTTTTGTTCAAGCTCTATAGAGTACTCATTCATTTTTTTATGTTGAAATCTGAACCACAGAGATTCTTCATTCACTTGGTCTTTCCTGTGTAGATGGAAAGGTCATATTCTTTTGAGTGATTACAGCCCTCTTCTAGGACATTGTTTTGGAGCTTGTGACAGTCAGCACAACTTCATCTAAAAACAGGAGCATCTGGAGGATCTCATCGTCCACTGGGAGTTTCTCCTTGACCTGGACTGTGTTGGATCTTCTCTAACACAGTGGCAAATAAATACTTTTGCTAACCATGTTTCCATATTTTATGCTTCCTTTATAATCATATGGTCACTGAGCAGTTATTTCTGCTGTTATACCCTACAAGGGATCCTGAATGATCTTGATACACGGATGGGAGCATATAAGATGGAGTCTTGCCGACTGAATCCACAAACACAAACAGCAATGGGATCTTCTATTATCTGTATCTTGCGTTCCACATGGGATGGTGCTTTCACATTCTCTACAAACACCTTCATCAAGAAGCCTCCTGTTTTGCATTCAGATGACTCTCAGAAAGATTTCATATATACCAGTCACCTTTTTTACGCATTAACAATGTCTGAGATTTCTCCCCATGCCTTTGTTAACACTCCCTCTTTCTGACACCTTGCATTTTAGTGCCTCGGTATACTCACAACTGCCTTGCCCCAAGAATGATCTCCTCTAACTAAAGTTGGCCCAATCTGGCTGTTTTTCCTATCTTTGTTCTCTTCAGTGCCGTACAATATCAGTGTCCATGTGTGGTATTTCACCATCCTTGATGCAGGTTAAAAAGGTTTTTTGAGGTAGGCACTAGATATGGAAAGCACCAAATAAAACCATAAGAATGAAATATGTTTTATTTTATCAGACAAGAAAACGCTTGTTATTGATGCAAACATTTCCCTGATTCAATTGTTTTTATAGAGTCAGATCACTGACTTCTCAGCGCTAAGATCATAATTTATTTTAAAAAAATAAGGAATAGATGCAGAATGCAATTAAAACAAACGAATCCTAATTCAACTAGTATTTTTTAGAAATAAAAAAGGGAATGGACAGAACAAATGATATCAACACTGACATAACTTCACTCGTAAGATGAATCAACATAAATTGGCAAATTAAAACAGCTCAGAAAGTACCTTGATCAGCAAATATGTGACTTACTTGCCAAGCCACTGCTAAACTTAAAAAAGTTCTCTCTTTTGAGTCCCAGTAATACAAAATTACAATATGTTAAGTAGCTCCATCAGATGGACATTAACATAATTATTTTATGGGTTTAACAAATATGGTTTTATCATATTTAAAGGTGCTCTTCAGAAATGAGCAAATTTTATTCATTTAAGTAGCATGTCAAATATTGGAGAAAACTATATAAGAAACTATTTCAATAATGTTTCAAAGCATAATAACACTGTTAGTCTTCAAGGATCTCCAGTAGATTCAAAATACTGTCTGGCTGGTTTTCCTAGCCAACATAAGAAGAAAAGAAAGAAGAATGTTCTTTACTCCTGAATGATTTTGCTTGCTGGAATCTCAATGACTTACCACTTGAAGATAGTGGAAAGTTGATAAGAAGTAAAAATATCCTACCATTTTGGATTCTTGTCCATGGTAGTAGAAGTTTTCTATGAGTTCAAAGACAGGGAAAATGAGAAGAAATTGTAACTATACAGAGTTTCATTCCATCATCCAACTCAACTTCCTGGCAAGAGGCTTATACTCACTCTCAAGCCCTTCAATTTTTTACTTTGTTAGGGTGAAACTACGAGAGTCAGGTAGACAAGAATAGCTGCTATTTGTGAACCTCTTCCATCATCAGACAAAAACTTTGCCACTAAATTTCTTCTTCAGTTTCTTACGACAATTTAAGGGGTAAGGGGGACAAAAGAAGAGGTAATGTTTTCCCTAACAAGTGCTTTTCAGATCTAAAAATGTTTGAAATTTAGAGCAGGAATGTCAGTATATGTGCCATTACATACAAAGAAATAGAGGAGATGCAATTCAATTCAATAAGCATTCAAAAAATGCCTACTATGTGCCAGACACTGTGCAAGGTATTAGGGATAAAAGACAAAAATGGTCTCTGTCCTCGAGAGGGAAACATGTCATCAGATAAGTAAATACAAAATATATACAAACAATATAGGGGTGGGGGTTAACAAGTTAAAGGATCAAGAAAAGTCTCTTGTAAGAGGTGGCACATGAACAGATTTGAAGGAAACTAGGAATACTATAGCATGATGGCAACAAGGAAGCACTGGAGAAAGTCTATACAAAGACACATGGACAGCAACTGCTGAGAGGCAAATTCAGGTTTCATAAAAGCAAAAACTTCCTAATAATTAAGGTTATTCAATGAACTGGCACAAACTGTAGAAGGTTTCCCTCTCATTGAAGGTCTTCAAGCAGAGACTAGAATGATCTAACAACATTAACAGTAAATAGCTTGCACTATAGCACTATAAAGTCTGCTAAACACTTTCTATGTTGTTTCCTTTGAGTCCTACACTACTGTAAGATAGATGCCTATTATCCCCATTTTACAGATGAGGAAATTAAATGATAAGGTATAATGTAGTGAGGAGTCCTCTTCTGATGTGGGTTGGACTTATGGGTACTGAAGTACTTCCTAACCCACAACACTCAATGATCCTGCGAATACAACGCATAACAAGTACTTAGGCTTTGCTCCAGTTTGGCTGGAACTTGAGAATGCATGAAAAGGTTTAACTCACCAAGCCTGATAGGAGACTTACGTGTCAAACAGGAGAATTTTAATTTTATGGTCAAAGAAGAGAATTTTAGTTTTATACTAGAATAAATAGGAAGTCACTGACGCTATCTGAACAAGGAATTAACAGTCAGATTTGTGCTTTAGGAATATCAATTTGTCAGATGTGTGGAAGAAGGGCGAAGAAAGATAGAGAAGATCAAGAAGCCTTGTTATATTGAAACAGCAAAGTTAAGAGGTAGTGAGGGTCTAACATAGGAAAACTGCCTGTGAGTGATGAGAATGGGACAGATAAGAGAGGCTGTAGAGGTGGATTCAATAAGCCTTGACACGTGATTGGATAAAGGGAGTGGGGGCCAGGGAAGAGTTGAGCATAACTTTAAGGGTGAGGGCTGAATGACTACAAAAAGATTAAAATTAGGGATATATTTTGGGCAAAGACATTGAGTTGTTTTGTATTCCACAAGCATGTATTTATTAAGTGTTCAGTATATCAGACAACTCAGGTATATCCCAAGGATACAAAGAACCAAAGAAAAAATTATTCATCAGGAGGCCTCTGCCTCTTCCAAATATTGAATTCTCTTCTCTATCCTATCCTAACATGATATTTTTGTGAATTCCTAATCCAGATGTGTAAGATAGTAGAAAGAAGGAAGAGCTGAGTTCTAATTTTTGCTCTTCCCCCGACTGTATGACTTTGGACAACTCATTTAACCTTTTCACTCTTCCATATTTCTTTCAATGTTTAAAAGAGGGAATACTAACACCCCTCAGAGAGGTAGTAAAATGGTGTTATCTTCAAAAAAGGCAATCTATATTAAGCTAATAGCAGCCTTGCTCTCAAGTGATCTTTATCAAGCAGAGAGATCTAGGAAACAGTGTTTAAAAAAAGTAATGCAATCTGAAGTCACCACATTGAAAAGAAACATATTAACTAATGCTGACTGTTTTATAATTACATATTATATTATAATATTATATATATTACATATAACTATAATATAGCTCTGTTGCTACTGCACAAAGTTTTCCCCTTCTCATCACAGCTGTCTGTGGGTCACTTTGTTTCTTCCATTACATCAGATCTAGAGACTTAATTAAGGATCGTGAAACATGTAAAGCTCTCAGAGTTCCCAAAAAAGGAAAAAAAAAATTCTTACTTATATAGTCATAGCTTTCAATCTGTAAGAAAAAACAGAGCAAAATAAATATTAAAGTCAAAGTACTTTATTTCCCATTAGTGACAGTGGAGCAATATTAAGGAAGCCTACTGAATCATCAGTAAATTAAGTCTATTAATTTAATGAATTTAGCTTATCTGTTTTCCTCTTCATTTCTTACAAGAAAAGAAGATTTTTAAAATGGGGAGTGAAACTGGTCTTTACTGATAGACTGAAAAGTGAGAGTTGACAAAATGAAAAATGATCAACCATATTCTGGAGGAATTGAGTTTTCCTACTAAAAGAAGTAAGCTTCATTTATCTGGAAAAATTCCTGCGTGTAGAAGTCAGTAAGCATTTGTTAAGTACCAGGCACTATGAAAAGTAGGAAGGATACAAAGAAAAGGTAAAACACATTCCTAGTTCTCAATAAGCCCCCTTCTAATGGGTGAGAAAACAAGCTACATAGAGGATAAACTGAAAACAATCTCAGAGGGAGGAACTAAGACTCATGAGACCCAACGAAGGGTTCTCACAGAAAATGAGACTTCGGTCAAGACCTGAAGGAAGCCAGGGACACCAGGCCGCAGAGGCGAGGAGGAAGAGATCTCCAGGGCAGTCAGGGAAAATGCTCAGTCAAAAGATGGCGTATCATGCTCAAGGAACAGCAAGGAGGCCAATGTCACTGCTCGGCAGAGTAGGCGGACAGGGAGTACAGTATAAGAAGATTGTAAAAGTAGAAAGGATGTAGATTATAAAAGATTTTAAAATTCAAACAGAGGACTTAACCTTTATCCAGGAGGTGATAGGGAACCACTAGAGATTACTGAACAGGGAAGGTGACATTGTAGAATACCCCATTCCTCAAGAATATAAAATACGATCAAAGTATTACTATGAGATACCAACTGATTAACAAATATTTACTGAATGTCTTTTTGAGAATGGTCCTATATCTATGTTCCTCACTTTATGCTATCATTATTTTGCTCACAAAGAAATGAACAGAAAAATAACACTAAAGATAAGTAAAATATTTCAGAAAATGAAATTCTGCTTTAATATTCTTTTAAAAATGGTGTTGCAGATTATTTTGAAGTATGGACTAACAAAGAACTATATTAACCATGATTCTTGTCATTTAAGGAGTCGAGTGTAAATTGAAAGTAACTGAGGTACAGTAATCCAAACAGATAGCAATAATGACTATAATAAATAAAATTCAGTCTCTTTTCAATACCATATGACTAATGCGATCTTATTACAATTTAAGGAATTCAGTTTTTTCTGTACTATTCAGGATGACTTTTGAGTAGATCAACAGAAGTTACATAAAGGATCAATTTCTCTGTAGACTTTCTGAGAAATGAGGACATATTCTAAGAGAGGTATATTCTAAGAGGACATTCCTCAAAATTTCTCTGCTTTTTCCAGTAAGGAAAACTTAAGAAAAATTAAGTTGTATCCAAATAATACATAATGGAAAGGTTAAAAAAAAAAACCAATCAACTTATCATTCTTCTCTTAAGAAGCTCCAAAACCACAATATACCTAGGAGCAACAGTATCTCTGAGAATGAAGTAACCTCAGAGGCCATATAGTCCAACACATGCCTTCAACCCATTCTAACACATCCATAACAAGTGGGATTTTGTCTGCAGATCTTTAGTGAGGTGGAACTATTCCTAAAGTAAGCAATTCCATTTCAAATCTCAATCTACCTTTCAACAGCATCTATAAAATGCTAGTTTTGCCATCTAAAACCAAAATAAACAAGTCTAAATAATCCTCCATCTGAAACCTCCTTGATATTTAAGGATGACCATCATATCCTCACTATGTCTTCTCTACTGAGGGCTAAAACATCCCCAGTTTCTTCAACAGATTTTCATAATTTGAATGAGGCCTTTCACCACTATCCTAAGCTCCTTCAGATAGACTGAACACTTCCACAGTGTTCTCAACAGGCCATCATCAATAAATGCTGAGGCCACTGACTGTTTACCTCAGGTTGAAGTCAATCCCTTCTTAGCTGAACTTCCAACTGAAGAAGAGGTTTTGAGGTGTGACAAAGCACTTGGTGCTGATTCTATTGCAGCTGAGATTTACAAGATAGGTGGACCATTGCTCATACAAAAGCTGACTGAAATTTTCCAGGTTATATGGCAAGAGGAGGTTATCCCTCAGGAGTTCAAAGATGCCTCCATTGTCCATCTCTATAAGGGTAAAGGAAATAGACTGTCCTGTGACAATCACAGGGGAATCTCTCTCTTAGTCACTGCTGGCAAAATTCTTGCTAGATTCCTTCTTAATAGGCTAATCCTTCACCTGGAAGATGGTCATCTGAGAGCCAGTGTGGCTTCAGAAAGGGCCGAGAAACAGTCGATACAGTGCTTGCTGCCCAACAACTCCAGGAGAAGTGCCAGGAGCAGAACAGAGGTCTGTACATAATGTTTGTAGATCTAACCAAGGCCTTTGACACTGTTAGTTGTGAGGGCTTATGGAAATTTATGTCAAAATTTGTTTGCCTGGAGAAGTTCATCAACATTGCACATCAATTTCATGATGTCATGTTTGCCCAGCTTCTGGATAATGGACAAAGCTCCCGTGCCTTCCTAGTCACCAATGGAATGAAACAGGGCTGTGTCCTTGCTCCCACGCTTTTTAGCATGATGTTTTCAGCCATGCTGACAAATGCTTTCAATGAGGATGAACACAGTACCAAGGTCAACTACCATATTGATGGTAAGTTCTTCAATTTGAAAAGGCTACAAGTCAAGACCAAAGTGGAGGAAGTGTTGGTGCATGATTTTCTGTTTGCAGATGATTGTGCACTCAGTGCAGCCTCTGAAGCTGAGATACAACAAAGTATGGATCAATTCTCTGCTGCCTGTGCTAACTTTGGCCTAATAATTAACACCAAAAAAAACACAGGTGCTTCATCGGCCACCACCACACCATCCATACGTGGAACCACTGGTTACAACACATGGAGAAGTTTTGAATGCTGTGGATAAGTTCACTTACATTGGTAGGGTACTTTCCAGAGATGTACACTGACAATGAGGTTGATGCACACATTACCAGAGCTAGCTCAGTGTTTGGGAGGCTCTGAAGAAAAGTTTGGGAGAGAAGAGGTGTTAGACTGATAATCAAACTGAAGAGCCATTGTGCTGACCTCATTGTTGTATGCCTTTGTTGTATGTCAGTCTACCAGCGCCATGCCAGGAAACTGAATTGATTCCATTTGAACTGTCTTAGGAAGATTCTGAGGATCACCTGGCAGGATAAGGCACCAGACACCGAAGTCCTTGCTCAAGCTGAACTGCCAAGTATTTGCCAAGTATTCAAACTACGCTTCAGAGAGCGCAAGTCTGATGGGTTGGCCATGTTCTTCAAATGCCAAATGTATGCTTGCCAAAAAGACTATTTTATGGAGAACGTGCATAGGGCAGGCGATCACATGGTGGCCAGAAGAAACGATACAAAGACACTCTCAAAGTCTCTCTCAAGAACTTTGGATTTGACTGTGCAACACAGGAGAAACTGGCACAAGACAGCTCAGCATAGAGTGCCCACATAAGAAAAGGTGCTGTGTTCTTTGAGCAAAGCAGAATTGAAACAGCACAAAGTAAATGCAGGATGCACAAATTTGTGATATTCACCCCAAATATTCACACAGACTATCTATGCCCAACCTGTGGTAGAGCATTCCGAGCTCATATTAGTCTGATCAGCCACAGCTGGATGCACTGAAATTTCACTTTACAATGGTGATGTTATTTTGGTCCTCTTTGAAGATGGACAACAACCAGCCAACCAACCAACTCTGGGCAAGTCACTTAACCTCCATTTGCCTCAGTTTCCTCATCGGTAAAAATGGGGATAATAAAACAAACAAGAAGCAAAAAACATTACTAAGCACAGTGCCTGGCACATAATAGACACTATAGAATTATTATCTTCTAGGAGTTTGCATTCTAATAGGGAAAGACAACACCGTAAATGGAAAAGAGTAGTAAAGAGGACAGAGTACGGCTGAGGGTTTATGCCCCACAGCACTGTTTGGTCTTCTCAATGTCCTTGCTAAAGTGTGGTTCCCATAATTAAATACTATTCCTGTTGTAGTCAGACCAGAGCAGAAGATGATGAGGCTATTCAGCACCCAATCTTGAATCTTTGGTCTCTCACCGCAGTGGGAGATTACACTGACTCTTCTGGTCACATAGGGACTCATACTGACCTTGTAAATCACAAGACTCTAGTATCTTTTTCATTTGTTAAGTGCTTAACTCTGTGCCAAACACTGAGAGCAAGAAATCCCTACACAAAGAAGGACAATCCTCAAGGAGCTCACATTCAAATTGGGGGAGACAAAACATGAATGAGAAGCTGAAAAGTAGGGGGAAGGAGGAGGAATCCCATAGCTGGGCAGAAGTAGGGGCAGGGAAGGACACAGTGCCCAGATCAGTAAAACGCGGAGGTAGGTGGTCTAGGCTTTTCCCCAGAATGAAGGTTGCAGAAAGAATTCGAAAATGGGCAAACAGACCTAAAGGAGGCAGCTGAGACATGACATTGGTAAGTTCTAAGAATCAAGGATGGCTGGTTTGGGGCCCTTACACCAAATGGAGGCTGTAGGAAGAATTCACCAATGGGAAAAGGGTGACACGGGGGCAGAAGGTACGGGCAGGCAGCTGAGACATGTTGGCTGAATCCAGAGAATGACAGATAACTGGTCTGGATCTGTCCTCAAAATAGAGATTCTGAGAAGAACTCATTAGTGGGAAAAGGTGCAGACTATTAATGAAGTTGTTAACTAATGAAGGGAGCTAGGCAGCAAACCAGAATGATGGACAGACTTTAAATCAGAAAGACCTAACTTCAAATCCTGCCTCAAACATGTATTTAGCTATGTGACCCTGGCAAGTCACTTAACCTATCTGTATCTGTTTTCCTATCTGTGAAGTGAGAGTAATATTAGAACCTTCTTCAAAGGTTTATTGTGAGGATAAAGTGAGATAATATTCGAAAAGTTCTTTGCAAACCTTATACCACTGTATTAGCTATTAATGAAACCATGCTGATTAAAACTTGATTAATCATGAAGGTCCCAGATGATCATTACTTCTGTCTGAAGATGTATACTTGCCATTCCTTCAATAACACACTGTAGAATTTTGCTAGGAATCACTCTTTGAACTGCTTCCCTCTGAATCTATGACTCCAGGAGCCTCCTCACTGGTCTCAAATACAGTGTTTTGGTTTAGTGACAAGAGAGTATGGTAATAAAGAGTGCGAACCAACAAAGAAACTCAATGAAAACCTTTAGGAATGAAAAATTTTGTTTTTTTTTAAAAGGTAAAAAAAAATAATTGTCAATTAAATTCATGACAGAATTCTTAGCAGAAGAATTCTTAAGTTCCATTCCACATTTTCATGTACTCTCTTAAAGAGAAAAATGTTGTCTGCTTTGGTGTAGTAACATGCCTATCTTGGCCATAAACCTTTTGAGAATACAGAATTACTATTCTGTAATAGTGTTGTGCTCAGAGTAGATGAATTATAAATAATTTAATGAATAAATGGACTTTCAGGGGACTACTGCTGCTAAAAAATTTTAAAGTCATGTTTATTACATATAATAAAGGCCCAGGGAAAGAGAGACTAAAAATTATTGGAAACTAAATAATCTAATCCTAAAGAATGAGTGGGTCAAACAACAACTCATAGAAATAATCAATAACTTTATCCAAGAGAATGACAATAATGAGACAACCTACCAAAACTTTATGGGATACAGGGAAAGCTTGCCCCTTCTTAGGGAAAATTTTTTATCTCTGAATGCTTACATGAATTAATTAGAGAAAGAGGAGATCAGTGAATTGGGCATGCAATCAAAAAAGCTAGAAAAAATGCAATTTAAAATTCCCCCATTAAATACCAAATTAGAAATTCTGAAAACCAAAGGATTAATAAAGTTGAAATTAAGAAACCAAGAGCTAGTTTAAAAAAATAAACATTTGATTAAAAAAAAATAAAGAAAACCAAATTACCAGTATCAAAAATGAAAAGGGTAAACTTCCACCAGTGAGGAGGAAATTAAAACAGTAATTAGGAGCCATTTTACCCAACTGTAGCCAATATATTTGACACTGATTATTTTTGATATTGATTAGTAAAATCGATGAATATTTACAAAACTATAAATTGCCCAGATTAACAGAAGAGGAAATAAAATACTTAACCTCATTTCAGATAAAGAAAGCAATCAATGAAAACCCTAAGAAAAAATCTCCAGGTTCAGATGGATTTACAAGTGAATTTTATCAAACATCTAAAGAACAATTAATTCCAATACTATTTAAACTATTTAGGAAAATGGGTGAAGAAGGAGTCCTACCAAAATCTTTTTCTGATACAAATACAGTACTTATACCTAAACCTGGAAGAGTCAAAACAGAGAAAGAAAAGTATAGAGCAATTTCTCTAAGAATATAGATGCAAAAATTTTAAATGAAGTAAAAGATTATATATTACATCATAACTTATCTTGAGGATAATACACTATGACCAAGAAGGGTCTATACCAAGAAAGCAGGGCTGGTTCAATATTAGGAAAACTACCAGCATAATTGGCCGTATGAACGACAAAACTAAGAGAAATCATATGACTACCGCAATAGATGCAGAAACGCTTTTGACAAAATACAATACCCATTCCTATCAAAACACTAGAAAGCATAGGAGTATAATGGAGTCTTCCTTAAAATAAGAGCATCTACCTAAAACCATCAGCAAGCAATATATGTAATCTACCATCTGATAAATTCAAAGACTCCAGTTTCTGGGATGAGAACTCACTATTTAACAAAAACTGCTGGGAAAAATGAACAATAGCATGGCAGAAACTAGGCACAGACAAACATCTTACACCATACACCAAGATAAAATAAAAATGGGTACATGATTTAAAGGTTGATACTATAAGGAAACTAGGACAGCAATGATTGCTTACCTATGGAGAAAGGAAAAATTTATAAGCAAGTAAGAGATAGAGAACATTACAAAATACAAAATGGATAATTCTGATTACATTAAATTGAAAAGTTTTTGAACAAGCAAAACCAATGCAACCAAGAGTAGAAGGGAAGCAGAAAGCTAGGAAACAATTGTTACAAGTGTCTCTGATAAAGGCCTCATTTCTAAAATACAGAGAGAACTGAGTCAAATATGCAAGAATACAAGTCATTCTCCATCTGACAAATGGTCAAAGGATATGAAGTGGCAGTTTTCAGAGGAAGAAATTAAAGTTCTCTATAGTCATATGAAAAAATGCTCTAGATCACTACTGATTAGAGAAATGCAAATCAAAGCCACTCTGCAGTACCACATCACACCTATCATCAGACTGGCTAACAATGACAAAACAGAAAAATGATAAATGTTGGAGAAGATGCAGGAAAACTGGAACACTAAGGCACTGTTGCTAGAGTTGTGAACTGATCCAACCATTCTGGAGAACAATGTGGAACTATGGCCAAAGGGTTATTAAATTGTGCATACCCTTTGTTTGACCCAGCAGTACCATTTCTAGGTCGGTACTCCAAAGAGATCATAAAAATGAAAAAAGGACCCATATGTACAAAAATATTTATAGCAATACTCTTTGTGACAGCAAAGAACTATAAATTGAGAGGATACAACTGGGGAATTGCTGAACAAGTTGTGGCATATGAATGTAATGGAATATTACTGTGCTATAATAAATGATGAGCAGGCAGACTTCAGAAAAACCTGGAAAGACTTATAGAACCAGAAGAACATTGTACAGTAACAGCAACACTGTGTGATGACTAACTTTGATAGACCTGGTTCTTCTCAGAAATGCAAGGATCTAAGGCAACTCCAAAAGACTCATGATAGAAAATGCCATCCACATCCAGAGAAAGAACTATGGGGTCTGAATGCAGACTATTTGATCTCTTTTTTCTTTTATTGTTTTGTTTTGTTTCTTCTTTCTTGTGGTTCCTCCCATTGGTTCCAGTACTTCTTTACAACGTAACTAATGTGAAAATGTTTAATATGGATGTATTCTTAGAGTCTATATCAGATTGCACACCATCTTGGGGAGGCAGGAGGGAAGAGAAGTGAAGAAAATTGAAAATTCAAAAGCTTATGTAAACAAATGTTGAAAACTAAAAATAAATTTTTAAATAAAATTTAATAATTTATCAACAACATGCTATATGATAATAAGGAACCACCATATATCACATTACTCTTCCCCTGACAGGCAATGTAATATTGTAAGAAAGTCCATATTACAAATATACAGAAATTATAGTAGTACCTATGGCTTTTTATTGATCGATTTAGATCAAATCAAGATCTCTTGAAACATACGTAAATAGAGTAAGCCCTGATAATGCAAAAATGATAAGCTGAAGAAGCAAGGCATCCTGAGGGAGAGATAGGAGGTGGTACGTGTCAGACAAATCAAAGCACAGCTGTTATCTTGACTGTAAATACCCCTCAGACTCCAAAGGAGATAGCCCAAGACTAATTCCAAAAGCTTCTAGCTGTATGACCCTGGGCAAGTCACTTAAACTCGACTGCCTCGCAAAAAAAAAATACAAACACACACACACACACACAACACAAAAGTTCTAGCAAGGGTTACTGCCCTTACTTCCTTCAGGTAATCAGTCCTGCCTCTATTTTATTTCTAAAAATCATCATTCAAGGACTCAAACTTTGTGGAAATTTGACCTTACAATTGCTTCTGCAGGTGCTATTAGCCACTCTCTCCTCTTTTTTTTTTTTTTTGGGGGGGGTGGGGGGGTTAATATGTCACTTGACTACTACTGGGTTTGGTTTTGAAAACTAAACCTGCATTGAACCTCCAACGGAGCACACTGAACCATATCATAATTTTCTGGGACATATAATGTTAATTTCTAATCATGACAGCCACCTCACTGTGCACAAATATAAGCAATCATATTTCAATCACATATTCTAGCAATATCATTTCAAAGTCTATGCTTTGTCCAATGTTCTTCCTGGAACATGTGTACAACTTCCTAATTTATAGGACAGGAAGTCTACATTTACAATCTTTCCATTCTTTGAATTTTACACAGATTAATAATAACAAAGGAAATTACTAAACAACAGCAAGCAACTGGCTGAGTAGAGGCAATGCAAGTAGGTGAGCAAGAACATTAACAATTCACCAGCAACAGATCTCATGACTTAAATCAGGCTAAATCAGTCACCTGAAGGGGAAAGTCTACACTATCACCAGACTTTGGTAACTGACTGACTGAAGGTAACAGCTTGTCTCTGAATACATACAGCTTCATGTAAAGAACATGGGATACACCTTGAATTGAATGTAACTGAAATGTTGACACTAAGGTATAGTATTTTATTCAATACTGCCTTTTAAAAAAAGGTGCATTCAGGGAAAAAGTTAAATTTCTTTTAACTGTGAAGTAAAAAAGTAAAAACAACAGTGTCAAAGTATTATCCAAACTGTTTAAGTACTAACAACTAAATTTTCTCATCTTTAGGTAATTCTGACATTGAAAGTGTTGCCTTTTCATACTGCTTGTATGGAAAACTATGCTCATTTTTTGTAAAGGATATAATAACTTAAGGAAAATTATTCTATATGAGACATGTAAATTTCAAAGTATATGTAAATAAATGAAAGAAAAATTTAAATATCTCATCCTCAAATTTATAAGCATTCTCCTTATCACAGAAATCTGTGTGTGGTTTGTCCTTTGTTGCCGAAGAAGACCATACCATCAGAGAAATAATGACATGGCTTGCACTTGACTTTGTTTTGAGTGAGGGAGGACTGTGCAGGTCACCAGCCTCACTTCTCCAGTAAATCCAATGACCAAATATTCATCAGGATGACTGGAGATGATCCAGGACGAGGCAACTGGGGTTAAGTGACTTGCCCAAGGTCACATAGCTAGTGAGTGTCAAGTGTCTAAGGTGAGATTTGAACTCAGGTCCTCCTGACTTTTGCACTGGTGCTCTATCCACTGCACCCCATAGCTGCCCCCACTGAAATGCAATAATAATATAGTTTCAGTCCAACATAAATATATATAAAAACACATACAAATATAAGTAAACCTTCTTACCATGCCAGACTGCTGCATGTCCATCCCATACTGTTGCTACAGTTTTTCTTGCACCATCCCATAAATTATGGGAATATGCTTCCTTTAATACATTCTTCCTCTTGTAAATATGTAAGAAAATAATAGTAAGGTAGAGAAGAAAAATGGTAAAGTAAGGAAGTATCAAGATTATTAGAGGAGTAAATACCCACAGAAGATAGTTAATAAAATTCAAATAATCCTCTAATTGTTGGACATCAATCCATCCTTCCAATATGTGAACCAGACAAATCATATAGGGCATAGAATCCTGCCCTACAGAACAAGTTTGATTTTTCTCTATCATTTTTCTCTAAGTAAAAATGACAAAATAAGTCACTCTCTTCATAGTCACAGCAGTTTATGATTCTTGTACCTAAAAAGAAGAGGGGAAAAGTTAAATTTTTTTTTACCATTGAAAGATTCAATTGATTTTGTCTCCTTAAGTACTAATCAAATAGTTTTACTTTCTTCATGAGTACCAGGAACTAATGACAGTAGAACCAATGGTAGACCATGTTAATGATTTAGGATATGCCACTCTCCTACTCAAGAAAATTCAATGGCTCCCTAATTGCTGTAGGATAAAATACAAACTCAAATTCCACTGTCTGATTTTTGAAGTTCTTTATAATATGCCTGTAACCACACCTCTCCAGGCCTTTTGAACTTTATTCATCTTCACGCAATCAGCAGATCAACAAGCACTTAATGAAGTCCTTACTTTAGGAGTTAATAAATGTTTATTGACTCTAATTCTAAATGCTAGGACCACAAAGACAAAAGAAAAATAGGGCTAGCCCACAAGGAGTTTATAGGGAAGATGATATGTGCATAAAGTATATACAGACTATATACAAAATAGATGCAAAGTGATTTTTGGAGGGATGGCACTAGCAGCTGGGAAAACCATGGAAGACTCCTGAGAGGTAGTATTTTATCAGAGCCTTTAAGGAAATAAAGGCTTCCCAGATTTAGAGGAGAGGAGGGAGTTCATTCCGGGCATGGAAACAGACAATGAAAAGTCACAAAAATGGATGATGTGGCTCTATGAGTGCAAACCAAGCAGTCAGACAGATAGGAGAATCTGGAGAGCGAAGAGTCATCAAATCCCAAAGAGATCATGCAGGAGGAGAAGACGGCTAACATAGTCAAACGCTGTAGAGATCAAAAAGGATGAGACTCAAACAGATCATTAGATCCGACAAGAGATCAATGGCCACTTTAGAGGGATCAGTTTAAGTTGAATGAAGTCAGAAGCTAGACTGCATAGGGTTTAGAAGAGGTTAATGAGAAAGCAGGAGAGGCTAAATAGTTTGGGCCTAGTGAGGTTTTTTTTGGTTTGTTTTTGTTTTTCCAGGATGGGGAAGATACATTTGTAGGCAGCAGAGAAGGGTCTGACAGAAATGAAGAGGATAAAGGGTGAGGAAAAGGAGGGAGTGAGAGAAGTGAGCGAGACAAGAAAGAGTGAACGAGACAGAGAGAGAGAGAGAGACAAGGGGGGATGGGACAATCTGCTAAAGATGCATACTCTACATTCTAGCCAGACCGGCCTTCTTATCCTCATATACCTCTGAAGTCTGTGCCTTTGCACAGGCTGTCCTCCAAGCTAGAACTGCATTCCTCACCTACACCTTTTAAAATTCCTACCTTCCTTCAAAGCTCAGTCAGGTGCCACTTCCTACGTAAGACCCCTCTTTATAGTCTACAATTAGCAGTGCCCTTCCCTCTGGAAACTAAATTGCATATATTTTGTATTCATTAGTCTGCTTACTCATAGCTCTTCCCTCAGTAAAATGTAAGCTCCTTAAAGGCAAGGACTGTCTCATTTTTCCCTTTGTATTTCCAGTGCCTAGCACGTAGCATATGCTTAATAAATATGTACTGATTAGCATTTGTAATACTGTTTAGTATTATAAACTGCAGAGTTAAAAGTAGAAAGGCCAACCCTCTGGTCCAATCCTCTCCTGCTACGGATGAGAAAAAATGAGGATCAGAGAGAGATTGTGACTTTCCCAACCTTACACAGGTAGAAAGTGAGGGAGCCAAGATTTGTACTCAAGGCCTCTAACTACAAATCCAATGCTCTTTCCATTGTACATTGTTTACCATGTCTCCATTATATTGGGAAAATCAGTCATAAAACATAAAAACTGAAAAATTAGAAATTTAAATGATAGATTATCTAATCCTATTAATCTGACTTTAAAACCTGAAATTGAACCATGTTGAGCTGGTATTCCTCTTCACTGATGTGGGTGACATAGTAGCTAGAGTGCTAGAATCAAGAAGACAGGTGTTCAAATCCTGCCTAAGACCCTTACCTTTGTGACTCTGGGTCACGTAACCACTCAGCCTCAAGTCCTCATCTACATAATGGGGCTAATAATAGTATCCATCTCACAAGGATGTTATGAGGATCAAAATGGACTGTACATGTAAAAGTTCTCTGGGAATCTCAAAGCACTATCTAAATAAATGCTAGTTATTATCATGACTTCTGTTCCTCAGTGAAGAAGGCTACCACATTTCTGCACATTATCTTCTTCCAATCGAAAAAGACTCAGTTCTCTCTACCACTAATATGGAATCACAAATGTTAGTAAGGTTACACGAGTAAAGACATTTAAGTCTTAAGTGTGTAAGATTTTTCAGACATTTCCAATTTGATATCAATTTCTGGAGATACAAATGTACAATTTCGATATTAACCCCACCCAAAACCAAAGTAAGTTGACTTGCCAGAAATCAGTCAAGGAAGGTCTTGATCCAAGCTTCAGTTTCTTAGAAATAAATAATCTAGGAAAGATAACGTGATAATGAAAGAAATATTATAGTATACAATTATTATGCTATATATATAGTATAGGACAGTATAATACAACATGATATATGAAATATGAAATATATAATTGATATATGATATTATATGATATGATAGTACAACAGGCATTTCTAATCTACTTGTTTTCTTCTGTGTAGACAGCTGGGATACTCTTCCAAGGGACTATGAATTTCATTAAGGAGCTTATATACTGTGTCTTGCCTTAACTCAATTGTTACAAAGGCATCCTAGATATTCCAGAAGATGCTCTAAGATTCTTAATAAAACTGTATCAACTGACTTCAGGGTATAAATTCCTTAATACTGTACATACCTGATGCAGAATGCAGTGCTGTATATGTATGGATTCCATTAATAGAAAAAAAAACAAATAAGATCAGGAATAGAGAAAGTCAATGAATCCAGGACTGCCTAGATATTTCAGTTAAAATTGCTCTCAACACTTAAATGTTCATTGATAGAACATATGTGAGAGAACAACTGGGAGAAGGAAAGCCTTTCAAGTAGCAGGAGAAAGGAGTACAAGAAAAGAATCTGAGAGATGAATAGAGAAATATTAAGTCTGGAGAGGGAATCTAGTACCAAAGTTCAATTTTCAATAAAAAAACATCACAAAGTAGTCTCAAACTCTTTTTATAGCATAAAAAGTATTTGGACTTCAAAGAGCAGAAATAAAAATCTTCATGTATGTAAAAATTTTTTCTAAGGCCAGAAATGTTAGAAAACCTATTTTCCCCTTTAAAAATTAATAGTTTATTTGCTACTCATTAGTAGTGCCTTTCAGACTTTTGGTAGGTAGAACTTGGATCATGCAGTTTGTTCTATGGCCAAGTCATATCGAAGGAAATATTCCTCTACCCTTAATATCCCAATCTAGAAAGAACTAAACCTATGTACCCCTAACAGCAGGAAACTCAAGTAGCATCAAGTAAGCAACCCATACAGGTGGAAGGTTCTGCTTTCTCTTTCATATCTAAAATTGCCTTGTTTTCTTTAATATCTAAAATTGTACAGATAGAAGATTAGTGACCTGCTACCTATAATGGCACTATGAAGTGGTTCGACATCAGAAACTGGTATTTTATCTGTGAAAATGGCATTAAAGCAGCACGAACATCTACTTCGCTGCTGCAACCTTAAGGACTGAGACTTTTTTATCTGACTTACAGCTGGAACCTTGCATATGTATTGTCTCTCCTTTTAGAATGCAAGCATTTTTAGAGCAGGAACAGTTTTACTTTTCAATTTGTATCCCACAGTGCTTTGTACATTCTTGTCATTATTCACTTATGTCTGACTTCTTACACCCATTTAGGGTTTTCTTGGTATAGATACAGGAGTGGTTTCCCATTTTCTTTTCCAACTCGTTTTGCAGATGAGGAAACTGAGGCAAGCAGGGTTAACTGACTCGTGCAGTTGTACTCATACACTCATATATACACTCTTACAAACAGTGGCTGAAGTCAGATTTGAACTCTGAAAGATGAGTCTTCCTGACTCTAGACTCAGGACTCTATCCACTCAGCCATCTAACGTCCCACTTTGTACACAGTAACAAGTAAGTGTTTTATTCATTCATTTTAAGACTTCTTCCAGCTTTAACACTACGATCCTATGAATGCTTCTCAAGTACTGTTCTAATTAACCTACGACTCTATATTCTACCGTCTCAGTTATCTTTTAGACTGTTCAGTTTTTACGTACAACTCCCCAGGAGTCCAATGTCAATTTCAGAGATGTTGCTACATGGCTTCAAGTCACCTAAAGCTACATGCTCCTAAGGTATGACAATGTATGGCATCACCAAAAAGCTGGTGAAGCACCGGTGAGAAGAGGAAATGAACAGGTTGTGCCACATTATGAACAAGGAATTTCTCAGAATCCGAATAGATGTCCCTAACGAACAAGAAAATTCATCTTTCAGCTCAGGGCATTCTCTCTCGCCTCATGCCTAGAACTCCTCTGTTCCACCTACTGACTTCCCTGATCTCCTTTAAATATCAACGAACATTTCACCTCCTAAAGAAGCCTTCCCCCAACCTTCTTAACTCTAGTCTATTCCCTCTGTTAGACTGGGAGAGAAGGTACAAACAAATGTATACAAAGGAAGCTATATATAGCTTCCTATCTATAGCTTTTTTTTGGCCTCTTTTTGTACCCTCAATACTCAACACTAAGCCTGGCACACAGTAGGTGCTTAATTTTTTTAAGCAGTAAGTGCTTTGATTTCAGAGTTGTAATTTAAGACTAGTATGCACATTATGTTGCATAATATTCAAGAAAGACAAAGTAAAAATGTTGTTTAATTACAGTAAGGGCAGGATGTGAAGTACCAATCTTTGCAGGCTCTTTTTGAATTATTTAGCACATGGTAGGAACTTCATATCGGATGAGAAGTGACCCAGACTGGCTAATTCGGCCACGGGAGACTGGAAGCAGAGGCCATCCAATACCAGACCCACTACGCTCAGGCACCCGCCCGGATATGAGGTGCTCCCGGACTCCACCGCCCCAGATCCCGCGAGACAGGAAGCCGCGGCCTCCCGCCCCTCCCCCGTGGCCTCGACACAGGAAGCGCCCCTCCCCCCGCCGCCGGGATAAACAACGCGGCCCGAGGTGGAGGGGGAAGGGAAGAGGACGACACCAAATCCAGAAAGGAATCCGCCCTGCCCCCTGTCCACATCTCCCAAGGAAGAAATAAGGAAATGGAGGAAGGCGCGGCTGGTCTTGCCTCTTTTACCTCCTTCATCCGCTCCCCACCTCGGGCAGTGTGGCGGTGCACGCCGCAGAGCTCAGCCGGCAGTTTTCTCCAGCCCTCTAACTAGGAACACGAGTTGCGTCTCCAGCCTGGGCTGCGTTCGGTGGAACACCTTCCCCTCCTCTTCCCGCTCCCGCGTCCTCAGGCCTCAGAGGCACTTCCGGTCGGCGGGGTGGGCGCGCGCGCTGCCGATGTTCGCTCCCGCCGCGGCCGCGGTCCCCGGGGCTGCGTCCTCCCCGCGCCCCGGTGTGTGCGCGAGCTCTCTGCCGAGCGGCCCGCGGGAGACCTGACCCGCGAGCGAGGGCCCGACCCTCCCAGCATCCCCCCACCCCGCGAGGGCGGCCTTGCCTCGGTTCTCCCCGGCCCGGCGGGGGCGGCCTCGGCACGAGCGGCGAGGGAAGCGGGCTCCGAGCCGGGAAGGGTCCTCGCGGCTGGGCGCCGCGGCGACATGCTGTGCGGGAAGTGGAGCCTCGTGGCGGAAATGCTCCTGTACATCCAAGACCTGGAGGAGGATTTAAAAGTCGTCTGCCTCTGCTCGAGGGCGTTTGTGGAGTAAGTGGAGCCGTTCCCCCGCCCCCCAAGTGTAGCTGGTGCCCTCGGGGTCCTGCCCACGCCGCCGGGCCAGAGGCAGGAAGACTGCTTTCCCGAGTTCAAATCCGGCCTCGGACCCTTCCTGGCTGGGAGACCCTGGGCAAGTCACTGAACCCCTTTTGCCTCAGTTTCCTCCTCTGTAAAATGAGCTGGCGTATCTTTGCCAAGGAAACCCCCAATAGTGTCGGGAGGAGTCAGACATACCTGCATTACCACCCTCGTCTTCCCTTCATTTTAAATCCTCTTGACCCTGTAAGTCTCTTAGCCAAATGCCCCTGCTCGTAGTCCCCTCGCAGCCTCTTATCTCCGGAATTATCCGCTGGAAAAAAACCTCCACTAATCCTGCGTCTGGTCACCCAACTCCTAGGACAAGCTGTTCCCGCCTGTTCCTTCTCCATCCCTCCGATGTTGCCCAGCCCTTTCCAGGGTGACTTCCCGTCCCAGCCAACCTCTCCACACTTACCCATGGCCCCTTTTTTCCAAACTACTTTCCAGTGATTGCCAGTGATTTCTTGATCTTCTCAGTCCTCATTCTTGACTGCTTTGCAGCATTTGTGATTCAGTCTTCTCTGGGTTTTTGCGACACCGCTCTTTCCCAGCGCTTCTCCCTCTCTGAACTTTACTCATTCTTTGCTAGAAAATCCTCTGTACCTCAAGGCTGTGTTGGCTCCTCTCTTGCCCATTTTCTCTTTCTTGGTTATCTCATCAACGCCTGCAGGTTTAATTATTCTGCCACGAGGTCTTACCCCCACATCCATATCTCTGGCCCGAGCTCCGCTTACGTATGCATCACCAGCTGCCTATTAGACACTTAAAGTGGGCTGTAGTGGACGTATTTCAAAACAGAACTTATCTTTCCCCCTAAAATCCTCTCCTTTTCTGTACTTCTCTATTTGTGTCACTATTCCTCCAGGCTCCCAGATAGCATAAGCTCATTGTTACCCTTGACACTTGACTTTCTTTCAGAAAATAGTTATAATCAGTTGTCACATCTTAACTTTTCTGCCTCCACACATCTCAGTTCTGTTCCCCCCTCACTACCCACACAGCCACCACTTTTAAGTTCGGGCTGTCTTCATCTCTGTCCTGGACTTTTACAGGCCTCTTACTTTTCTTCTCTGTTCATGATTTTCCTTAAATAGCCCTCTGATCCTGTCACTCCTACATTCAGTCAAAAGTCATTCATTCCCTACTGACTTTAGGATAAAATTAAAATTCCATTTTAGTTTCTAAATCCCTTCACAATTTGGCCTCATTCTAATTTTCCAGCTATATTACATTATTCGCCTTCCCACACTCTACAGCTCAGCCACATGAGGCACTCCACGCTTAAGCTCTGTGACAGAACATGTATTACTTCAACAGCTAGCTGGTGGTACACCGACCCTGGAGTCAGGAAGACGAGAGGTCAAGTCTGATCTCAAACACCTGCTAACTGTATGACCCTGGGCAAGTCTAGTAATAGCACCAACCTCCCAGGGTGGTTGTAAAGGTCAAATAAAATAATATTTGTAAGGTGCTCAGTGCTTGGCATGTAAGTAGATACTGTATAAACACTAGCTGTTATTCCCTCCTTACCTCTATTCATAGAAGACTTCACTTCTTTCCAGACTTGATTCAAACAACCCTTTTGATTTCTACTCTCTTCCTCCTTATCCTGTATTGTAAATTACCCAGCAGCTAGCTAGTGCAGTGGTGCAGTTAATAGAACTGGGCACTTAAAGTCAGGGAGACAGCTTTGTGATCCTCTGTATGTCACTTAACCTCTCACAGTCTCAGTCTCTTCATCTTTAATATGGGGGTGAGGGTGGTATTAATTTCACAGGGTAGTTGTAAAGATTAAAGGAGATAACATGTGAAGTTCACTGTAAACCTCTAAGCGCCATATTTAGCCACTTTGTATTTCTTTTGAATTCTTTATACAGCAGTATATGTTATCTCTTCTTGAAAGCAAGGACTACATTTTTTTGTCTTTGTGTCCTGAAAACAGTGCTTGTCACTTGTAGGTACTTAATAAATTTGCTTGTTGATTGATTGCATTAGGAGTAAAATAAGTGGGTTTAAATTTTGTCTTTCCCATTTGAACAGACTTAAGGGAAGTCTGGACCTCAGTTCCTTATTTGTACAATGTGGAGAGTTGCACTGGACTTCAGTTCCAAATCTGAATACATCTTAAGGGGAAAAGAAACAAATTCCCAGAAGTCATATACAGAGGATTTAATTTTCTCTCAGATCACTACCTGTGATTAGTAACTTAAGTCTTAATGAATTCCTTGAGGCTCATTGTGACTAAATGACTTACTTGGAGTTACAGAGCTAGTAATAAGTATCAGAGAAAGGCTTTAAACATAAGCCTTCCTGATTGCATTCTGTCCACTTGGCAATACTGCATCTGTATCTCAAATCATACATCCAAATAAATGGCTGGTCCTTTCAACGAATTCACGGCAACAAATGTTTATTAAATACCTACCATGTATGCACCTGGTACTGTCTTAGTCCCTGCCCTCAGAGTCCTTATATTCTACTGGGAAAGTTAACTGTTTTCTAAATTAAGGATTCTTCATAGAGCCAAGCAAATGGAGAAAATTACCAGTTTTAGAAAAGGTGTTTTTTCTTCCCTCACTCACTGAATGCAGATTTCACCACATAGAATTTTATCAGTTTCGTTTTCTGAGCTAACTCTATCGCTGTCAATAGATTCTGCTTCAGTTGATGTTTTGTCTTTATTGTAAACAATGCTTGACTTTTCTTGAAACTTCATAGAACTCTAGGAAATTTCTTTACAGTCTGTGACAACATGTTTTTGAGTATCTTGGGGGTGGCAATTCTTTATCTCTTTTGATTCAGCAAACGTTGGCAGGAGGTGGAAAGTCCCAAAACGGAAAACAATTTGGCTGGAGAATAGAGTATAAGGAATGATCAAGTTAGAACTAGATTCTGAAATGCTTTAATTGACCAACATAGGAATGTGTATTTTATGCTAAAGACAATAAGAAGCCACTGGAGATGTTTGAGCGTGAATGTAATATGGTCAGATCTGTAATTTCAAAATATCAGTTTGACAGCTATGTAGACAATGGCCTGGAGAAGGTAGAAATTAGAATATTATATTTTAATTTTATGAGTATAAAAATCTACTCTGTCCTTTGGGTGAATTGAGAACACAGTGGTTCTGTGTTGGTACTAAAGGATCATAGTTAGAGCTAGAAGGTCCCTTAAATATCTAACTGCTTCATTTTATAAATTAGGAAACTAAGGTCCATCAAGATTTAGTGGCATGTCTAGTCTTACACAGGTGATCCTTGCGTGAAACTCAAGCCTGCAGAATACAAATCCATCCTTTTTTCTACTGCATCTTTGATGCTATTAAGACACCTCTGCAAAAGTAAAATGATTTGCGGTTTGGACTGCCAGTCTGCAAACTGTCAGTATTGGGGAGAGTAGGAAGAGGGAGAGACTTTAAAATAAGAATAATTGCAACAACTCTTTTATTGTGTTTAAAGATATGTAGGTTTTTTAATAGTTATTGTACTGAACTGTCAGGTAGTGAACATGTTTAATTAGTGTTTAAGACATTCAAAGTGTTTTATTTTGTCCAGATAAGGAACTCCCTCCCTCCCCTTCCTTCTCTTCTCCAAAGGAAGGTAAATTTGGATGGCCAAAAGATGCCCAGGTGACTTGCCTTTTACTAGCTAGTTTCTTGTCCTGCCCTTTCCCCAAACCTTAAACCTATTGCACTCTGAAGCTGGGATGCCAGTGGGCCCCTGCCTAAGGGCTCTTCTGGACCCCCTCCTAGCCCTAGAGTGATTATCAGCAGTAACTGTTGCTGTCTACCTCCCAGCCTGATGTTTTTCTTTTTCTTGGCCTCATTAAAGGGGCCATGCCCTGCCTACTTCTTAAACAGGCCTGTTCAATGAATGGGCATTACCTCACCCTAAGTGAGTACCTGCAAAGACCTTGGCCTAAAGGGCCTCCCTCACTCAAAGCAAAGTCAAGTGCAAGTCATGTCATCATTTCTCTAATGGTATGGTCTTCTTCAGCAATGAAAGATGAACACAACAATCTTTGAAAGTTGTCTGGAGACATTAAGAGGTTAAATGTCTTGACAGTCACTTGTTAAGTGACTTACACTGCCAGTTTGCCTCGGAGACAGGACTTAGAGCCAAGTTGCTTATTAGTCTGAAATGAGTTTTCCTAAAGACTATTTAAAAAAAAAAACCTTAATTTTTAACACCTTTTTTCCAACTCACTACAGATATTTTAATGATTGACTTCATCGTATTTGGAGCACTGAAACAAGTTATTTTCTGTACTTGGGAAGCCCGTCTGCTATTTTATAGATGGTCTTTTGTAAACGTTTGGTTTTTGTCTGTGTATGCTTGCTCCACTTGAATCTTTCTTTCAACACTTAAATCAGTTTCGAAAATTCTTCCTTGTTCTTGTCTGTTGTGGGATAGTTAGAAGGGGTTTTTCCTTCACCCCTTCTGTCAGTATATATTTAAAATTCCTATTGGGGCCATCTTCAGTTGTCCTGATCCTGTCATTGGACCCAGATGACTTTGGAGGAGAAAGTGAGACTGGTGACTGCACAGCCCTCCCCACTTAAATCCAATTCGCTTGTAAGTCGTGGCATCATCTTCCTGATGTCATAGTTCTCCTTCAAGAACGAAGGACAAACCACAACCACACAATTTAAAATTCCTGTTAAATTTTCTTACCAATTAAATAAATTCTTTTTCTGTTCATTTTTGTTTATTTTTTTTGCCTTATTTCCATTTTTCTTAAACTCATCTGCACCTCCTATTTCTTCAGGGCATCACCATTCTTCTAGTTATCCAGGTTTATAACCTGGATCAACTCTTATTTAATACAGCATTTCACATTCTGTGTACACTTAATTGCCAGGTCTTATCAATTCTTCCTCCTCAATCAGTATCGATGCCTTCCTTCCCTTCTCTCCACTCACACCACATCCATCCTAATTCAGGTTCTCATTAGTTCTTACCTAGACTATTAGAATAGTAAGTACCCTGATAGATCTTCATCCATCCAGTTTCTCTGTTCTGTGTGTATATGTATAGCTGCCAGAGTGATGATCCTAAATCTGATCCTTTCATTCTCCTGCTCAAGAAGCTTCAGTAGCTCCTTGTTGCCTCCTTGGTACATTTGTCATGTTTAGTAGCCCTTCACAATCTGGCTCCATCATATCTTCCCAGATTTCTTGTACATTACTTCCCCATAGGTACTTCATTTTTCTGGCCAAACTGTCCTGCTTGCTCCATCAGGATGGATGTTCCATTGCCATTTGCTACTGGTCAGAAAACAAAGTAGGTCAGTGGAAGAAAATTGATAAGCAAGGTTCAGTTGCACTCAAACTCAGCAACCCAGTGTTTATTAAACCTGAGAATACTACTTGAGAACTTTATATTTTACAAGGAAGGTTGGGAAAACTGGAAATCAGTTGGGGGAGGAGATTTAAGTTTAGACTAGCATTTTCTACCATATATTCCGCTGAGTTCCAAATTGATACTTGATTCTATAAAGGTCACATAATTTTTTTAATTAATAGAAAATAGAACTTCCTAATGATGGTTAGAGGAAACAATTCTTAGTCAAGGGATAGAGGAAATCATACAAAGTAAAAGTAAAACATAATTTTGATTCGATTCGATTGAAAAGCTTTTGCATGAATAAAATAAATGGTGCAGGTATTAAAAGGAAAACTGTGTGGGGGGCAAAATCTTAGCCTCAAATTCATCTTGAAAGCAAGTATTTCTCTGAATTTATAATTTCATTTATTTGTATAATAGTTAATGTGGGTTTATTTGTCTTGTTTTACAGGGATCGAAAATTGTACTACTTAGGATTGAAAGGATTCTATGTTAAAGGTAATGATGCCAGTACTACAGATATATATATACCTTCACTTTTTGCAAATTAATTATAATTCAGTATTTTTATTCACATGATTTTAATACCTATCATATGGTATTCTTCTGTGAATATGTAAATTTTTCTGTAAATCAGCAAGTGCTTTACATAATGACTTTCCTGGAAAGTGCCCCAGAAACAAATGAATTTTTTTGTTGGTTTGTTTTATTTTTGGGGGTTTTTTGCCCTCTAAAGCCACTATGTAGGCTGCAGTTATCCTCTTTTGCCACTAGATGGGGTTTTTGAAAAAGCAAAATAAACACCTATTAGAAATTGGAATGGATAGTTGAAATTAACAAATGACTAAATTAACACTTGAAAATGAAATATGTAGGTGCTTTTTAGGTGCTGTTATGAAGACATTGACCACACGTGACTTTGTAAAAAGTTGAATATGCCAGTAGTAACTTTCAGGTTGATGCTATTATATAGTATATTGCTACTTTATTAAGATAATTTTTACATAAGCATAGATATATTTATATACATGGGACTGTATACATATTTAAGTATGTATAAGCTATATGTGAGGCAATGAAAGCCCTTGGACTGAGGAAGACTAGTTTAACTTTTCAGTAGAATCAAAGACTTCAGTATTTCAGCCTCAGATCCCTCTCTTAAGGACACTGGGGAGTTACTTACACAAATAAAATCATACATCAGAACTTTAAAAAAAAATAGATATGTTTGTATACTTTGAATAGGGATTGTACTGTGCCTCTATGGAGAATATATGTGAAAAAAAAATTAAAATTCTTTGTATATACCACTAGAAGAAATCACTAAGAATTGTTTAAAATAACTAGGCCATCAGCTGGAGTTAATTGTAACACAATTTTATCTCTATGTAGAATGACACAATTTGCTGAAAACTAATTTTACTTTATCTCTCAATTTTCCATGTTAGTATTTTTGTTTCTTTATGACATTACTGGATCTTTCAGTGCAATGAAACAATAATATCAAGCTTCAGAGATCTCATGTTACATTTATCTAGACTTAAACTATATGAACTTGAAGTCAAAATTGTTGACTTTAATATATATGTGTGTGTGTGTATATTTATATATATATGTATATAGAATAATATGCAATGCTGCCTATTAGGAGAGAGCATTGGACTATTAAGTCAGAGACCTCCCTCTGTTTTAATCTTGCTTCAGACACTTACCTGCTCTGTGACAATAAGCAGGTTGTTTAACTTTTCTCACTTTCAGTTTTCTCATCTATAAAATGAAGATAGTAATAGCACCTACCTCATAGGGTTGTTTTAACTTTGAAAATAAACATAAACCTCTTTGAAAACCTTGAAAAACTTTGTAAATGTTTATTGTTAAATATATTTGAGAGTCTGTTGTATCCTCATACTGTCATTACAACTGCCAATATCTACAATGTTATCAGTATGTCAGTTAATGTTGTTTTTTTCTTCTTAATTACGTGTAGTACCTTGGATTATTAATCATAAAAAAATAGCATTAAAATGCAAAGAGGTGTTTTGTAGTAAATAGAAATTAGTTGTTCTTAGAGATTTGAGTAGTTTAAATGACCCTAGAAATAGTCTAGTCCAGTACTCACTTTATACATAAGGAAGTTTATGTCCGAAGAGATGTCCCCAAAGCCACACCAATAGTGGCAGAGTCAAAATTTAAAATCTGTCTCCTGGTATCCAGAGTCATAGAACTATGTTCTTCCCACTAAACTATATTTTCATATTCTTGTTTTTTTCTAGGTGTATTCATAAAAGCATATGGTCTCCTGGGAATGGAGTTGATAACTTCCTAGCTTTAAAAAAAATTTCTTTGAGCAAAATTCAAGTTGCCAGTGTGGTCAAGTCAGAGGCAGGGAATGTAACCTGAAAAGGAGTCATATACGTGCATGTGACTAAGTATTTATTTATTTTAACCATAAACTTCAAAAACATTCTATCTGTAGATCAAGCCACAGAAGAGAGGGAACATAATTCCTATGGAACCGTAGAATCAGAGAATGACAGTGCTTTGAGATCAGATGAAATTGAACTAGATTCAGAGACTGAGCTTATGAGAAGTATGGGACTACCCCTTCAGTTTGGAGGCCTGTCTACTTACAAGAATTTTGAGGTAAATATTAATTTATTTCCTTTACTTCTAGTCATAAACCATGAGGCACAAAATAGAGAGGATTGGTGAGTTTTGCCTGAGTCTTTTTAGTTCACCCAATAAACATTAAGTGCCTACTTTATGTGGGGCAAAGACAAAGACAGTCCCTGCCTTCAAGGAACTTACAGCTTAATGGAGAAGACAGCACCCAAAAGAAAACTAAGGTACCAGGAGGTGGGAGCATGATGGAGAAGTCCAGAGGAATGCAGCTGGATAGGAAATGAAGAAATAGTTGTCCCTTCTTAGAGGTAGGTTCTGAGAGGAATTGTACTTTCCAATCAAAGGGAAAGAGCCCCAGGAACAGAGCGTACTGATGAAATGTGAGTTCCAGGGTTGAAATAATCTTCCAGGATAAAAAGAATATTTTACTTATTTTTCTTAAAAGAAAAATTTTTCTTTGTAATTTTATATAAATTAAGCCCATAAGTAATTAATAGTGATTGTATTTTAAAATAGAGAATGTCTCATTTATGATTCCTAAAAGGGAGCATGTTAAGATTGTCATAATGAAATTGATGTTTTCACTGATATTTAGATGTCCATGAATTCCAGAAATAAAAAGACTAAATTTAAGAAGAAAAAGAAAAAATCTCAGAAGAAATACTCAGATGAAATTCTGCAAGAATCGTGGAAAGAGGTTCATGAAGATGAAGACCACTTAATGTCAGATGATCCATCTTTAGCCTTTGAGCAATATGAGACCAGAACATGTGAACTTCAAAATGGAAAAGAAGTAGAAATTGGAAAATTATCTACTGAAAATGTATTACCTCCGGAATTAGAAATTACAGAGAAATGGCAGAAGTATTGGAGTGAGTATGGAGAAAGATTGTTATGGCAGAGCTGGCAAGAAAAACATCCAGGTGAAATATTGTCGACTGAACCTTGGAATTCTCCTGAGACAAAGGAAAAATGGGAACAACATTATAGTCATGTTTACTGGTATTATTTGGAACAGTTTCAATATTGGGAAAGTCAAGGGTGGACTTTCGATTGTTCACAGAGTTATGATACAGATAATTGTGTGTCTAAAATAGAAATGAATGAGAAAGATGATAGTAGCATTACAGGGGAATCATTGTTGAACTTAGTTGCCATGACTAGAAGTGGGGAGGAAATTTATGAAAAAAGTACAAATGATAAGCATCATGAGGAAATACTTGATGGAATTAGCAACATAAACCTGAATTCAGTAGAAGCACAGAATGACAGCTTGAACTCGACTGTAATTTGTGGTGATGACCAATGTCTGGGTGAAGTTAACAGTGAGCAAGATTGCGCTCTTTCTAACGAATGTGAGCCATGTGATGGAGCAACCAAGAAGAGGAATTTGTCAGAAAATAGAAGTACCAGCCAAGCAGGTCAGTGGCAAATTAGCTAGATAAATTTGTCAAATGAACCTATGTAAACACAAGAATTGACTGAAAATATCATATTATTTTAAAATGGTAACTAGTAGTCTTACTGAGTAACAACTTTTAAACCTTTTAAAAATCTTGTTGTGTTATCATTCTTAAATGAAAACAAAGTTTGTTTGGTTTCCTATTGCTACTTTTATGACCTTTAAGAAATAAATATTGATATTCCTTTGAAGGTCCAGTTTATAGTAACCTACAGGATTCACCTGTATCAATATTATACCTCCTGATCAGGAGTCATAGTATAGAGACTTGGCCACATAGTATGAAAAACCTGGTTAAATTATCAATAATCTGTTGTCGCCCAAATCTCATAGATTTTTTGTTAGTCGTCCTTCACTTCACAGTAGCATATGACATTGAACAACTTCTCGAGCACAGTAGCATATGACATTGAACAACTTCAGCTTCTCTAGATACTCTTTCCTCTATAGGTTTTTATGACACTCCTCTCTTGGTTCTCCTATCTGTCTGACTATTCTTCTCAGTCTCCTTTGGTTAGTCAATACTTCATCATGTACGTCACTGGTAACTTCACTGTGGCTGTCTCCTAACACTCCATTCATTGTATACAGTCTCCCTTTGTGATCTCATCAACTTCTTAGATCAATTATCTCTATGCACATGATTTTCAATTCTGTATTTTGCCCTAGTCTTATTTTCAGAGCACTAGTCCGGTATCAGCAAGTGCTTTTTGGTCATCTCAAACTTATTATCCCCTAAGTCACCTCAAACTTAGTGTGTCCAAAACGGAACTTAAAGTCGATTTTCCTCCAAAACCTGTATTCTTCCCTGTTACTGTCAGGATTCTACCATCCTCCAGGCTCAAAATCTTGGTGTCATCTTTGACTCCTGATCTTACTTATTCCACCTATTAAGTTCATTGTTAAATCATTTTGTTTCTACTTTCATAAGATTTCTTATATACCCCCTTCTTTCCATTCACATAACCACACTGTAGTTCAGGTCCTCATAACCTCTCATCTGGACATACTACAGATGTAAAACTGATGTCCCTGCCTTACATCTCTAGTAGCATATCCTCCACTCTGTTACTGAGGTGGTTTTTCTAAAGCATAGATCTTACTGTCACCTTTGCCCAGTGAGCTCCAGTGGTACCTGGCTACCAACAGAATCAAATCTCTATTTGGCATTCAGTTTTTTATAACTTGACCCCTTCCTACCTTTTTGGTCTTCTTATACTTTCCATCTGTCCTGTATTTATCTTGTATATGCCTAATTATTTTCATGTTATCTCCCTTATTAGAATAGGGAGAAGAGAGGAAAGATATATATTGTTGTTATAAAGATGACATCAGTAAGACAGATAATTTCTAAAACATCTGAATTCCCTGAGACCTAGCTTCAAGTGTTAAAGATAGATTATTTTGACACTTTTGAATATTATTCTGATGTGCCAAGATTGTTTGCTCCCTGACTACTTACAAAATGAACCCAGAGATGTTCACTCATCCGACCTCTCCTTTTTGTGGTTCCCAGGCTGCCTGTCCCTTCAATAGCACTGGGCAGTGAAAGAACCTGTGCTCTGAGAGTTCTTCCTGGTACTTATTACAACTTTTTGACTGATCATTGAGTTACTGAAGGAATCATTTACATCAGATCTGGAAATTTTAGACAGTCACTACTCTTCCTCATTTCTCTCTGTGCCTTTGTAATATGAAATTTCTCTCAAACTAAATTTACAGTCTTTTTTAAACTATTAATACAAGTTTTATCACAGTTGGGTGTTACAGTGGCTAGAGCACTGAGCCTACTGTCAGGCTAATCAAAGTTCAAATCCAGTGTTAGAAACTTACTTGGGTGACCTTAGACTTAACTCGACGTCTATGTGCCTCAGTTTCTTCATCTCTAAGATAAGGATAGTAATAGTATCCACCTCTTAGGGTTGTTATGAGATAATAATTATAAAGCACTAAGTACAGTCCCAGGTATATAGTGGGTATCTAATAAATAATTCCTTCCTTTCTGATATTTCACATTAGCATTGGCCTTCCTTATCATCTGGCATGCCATTCTCCTGTCTTATTTTGGATAATAGGGATCTGAACTGTGGTTTTAGTGGTATAGAGCAGTGCTTTTTAAATTATGGGTTGTGACCCCATATGGGGTCATGAAAAATTTAGCAACAGTAGAAGGTTTCTGAACACACAAGGACCAAAATTAATTCAAAATCAAATGTGTAATGAGTCTGAGGTGTTTCTGGCGGCTCTTGCCCCTGTTGTATTGTGCATCTTCACTGCAACCTTGGTTCTGAACCCAAAGCATTCACACTTTGCACTGTGCATGCTCTCAGGTCGTGCAACACCATGGAAAGAGGAAAAGGGGGTCACAAAGGGGTCATGAGTGGAAAAAGTTTAAGAAACCCTGGTGTAGAGAACTGTCATGAGGAAATTCCCTCTCCCGCTGTAGGTCAGTACCTTCTCTACAATTTACGGCATTAGGAAGTTGTGTGGGGCGCTGAAATGAAGCGAATGTAAGAATGACACTGAAACAATTAGATTGAATTTGAAAATGATAGAATTGTTAGAACAAGGGCTGAAAAATCTGGCTCTGTCTAGATTCACACGAGACTTCTGGAACAAGAGCAAACAAAGGAGTGTCATACAGCAAGAGTAAGGATGGCGATGAAAGTGAGGAGGAACCGCCTGAATATAAACCGGCTAAATTGAAGAGGAGGTAAATCTTTTAACCAGAAAATATTTCCATGTTAGTTTTCAATCAGAATAACATTCAATAAATTCCACTGTGAACCCTAGCACTTTCCTGGTCCTTGTGGAGAAGATTTTTAAAAAGTCAGTCCCTGTATTAAAGATTTGTATTGTCAGTAGGAAGATAGGATTTATCTTCTGCAAGGGACCTTAGAGGAAGTTCTCTTCTCTTGGTACTCTTCTCACTTAGAGATGAACAGTTATATTTTTAATTATTGTTGAGTAAAATTCATAAAATGAAATGTGACTTCAAGGAACCTTACATAATCACCTGGGTGGATCTGTGTATTTTACCGGTAAGGAATTAAAAGTCCAGGGAGGTTGTAATTTGGCCAAGGACGTATATGCTGTTTCATGCTGGTCTATATAATGAAGAGTTCAAAGGTAACATCATTTATCTATTGAATATTTAAGTTCTGTTATCTAGACCACTGTTTTAATTAAATTCCAGGAGGAACACAAAGCATAGATAACGCAGTTTCTGCTTTCACAAAGCTTATAATCTAGTAGAGTGTTAAAGCACCCATAAAACTGTCTATAATATAAAATATTGAGCAACCACATTAGAGAAAGAATTACAGACCAGAAGCGCTATGTGTAAATTTAATGGGGAAAAATAAGCATTGCTTTAAGGTATTACTTCATAGTGGCAACTTTTCCATCAGAAAATTGGGTGAAACCTAGTGAAGAAGGAACAATGTATTCTCGATACAGCCTTTGTATACATAGCCTTTGTATTTATCCATATGTAAGTATTTTAAGTGATTTGTAAAGTCCTCATAAGAAAATCATCTCCTTTTTCTGGTTATTTGAACTGTAGTTGAATATAATAGATAATCTACAAGTATATTGATTTATGTACATTCTGCTGTCGTGCCAGTTTACATTTTATTATTTCAAACTGTTGAAAATAATAGTGGTCTGTGGATGTAATGGAGCTTGCTGATCAGTGTTAATAGAAACTCTTTCTCTTTTTCTATTTGTAGCCATGAACTAGATATTGATGAAAATCCAGTTGCGGACTTTGATGACAATGGCTCTCTCTTGGGATTCCAGCATGGCTCAGGGCAAAAGTAATTTTTTATTCATGATTTCTGTATTCTAAATTTTAGAGTCTTCTATCCATATTTGGTTGGTCAATATTTTCTTACATTTTAGACCTGACAATTTAAACCGGGAATCTATTTAGTGAAAATTGCAATAGATCTGAGATCCTCTTCTCCTAAACAAGTTATAGTTCTTTTCCTTGTATAAACTGTAACTTTGTAAAATAATCTGAGGGATTATCACAAGAAAGGTATTAGTAAGTTGAAGAATTCTCTTTACCTCAGATCTATTTGGCTAATACAGTATGAGAGTGTGGACCCTTTTATACATTGTCATATTGTCATATCCAGATAGGAACTTCCAGGTTGTTAAAGTATCTTGCTAGTAACTCTTGTCCCTTTTTCTGGCTCTGTAGCAGCTGTGATATAAAGAAACCACTTTAACACTGTCATGAGCAGAATTTAGACCCTCTTGGAATGACCACCGTAGGAAACAAGAAGAAAGTAGGAAAAAGAAAACAAAGTTGTAGTCTTCGGCTTTAATAAAGTAATAATAAACCATTTATATGATGCTTTGAGGCCATAAGTTGCTATAGTAAAAACATTTTCTTTAATACAAGAATTCCATTATAAGGAATTTATGCTTTAAAAAGAACCTTTTTAAAAAATCTTTTCAGTCTTATTTTTAATTGTGAAAAATTGGAATCACCCTAATGACAAAAACTGAGATATTGGTGCAGTAAATATTATTGGGTGGGAAGAGCATTTGATTTGAGATTCAAAGGATTTGGTTTCAAGTCTTAGCTCTTCAATTTCTCAGCTGTGTGACCTTGGGCAAATCACTTACCTTTAGTAAGATTGAGGGCGTTGAATTAGATCATTTGTAAAGGTACTTTCTAGCTCATATATTTTGTGACTCAATAAATACTTTTTTAGTCAGATGTTTGATGTAATTGACATAAAGCTTCTGTAATTTAGTCTTTGAGAGTTGCCTGTAAAAATTGTAATGCACTTAAGGATAACATGAGAAATATGGAAATACATATTTTATTGTAAAGTATTATAAAGAAACATACACAAGTTATAAAAAATTGCAACTATACAAAAACATGCACAATTACAGGGATAAGTGAGAAAAGAGTGCAAAGGAATGCAACGCAGTAGTTACTGACAAGTTATAGTTATCTGATTAAAATGTTTTAGTGTACATAGTTGTAAATCTAAGCTTATTTGGTTAAGCTTGTGATAAACTACTTAAAATTTAATATGTTCCATTGTGCATTAAATGCTTTTAAAGTATGTCCTATGTGTCAAGCTCTGCTAGGCATTGCAGATACAAAGAGAAAAACAAAACAGTATGGTGCTTATGTTCTGTAGAGGGAAACAGCCTGTACAAAAATATAAACACAAAATAAATTCAGAGTAATTTTAGTAGGGATTTAATTATAGGCTTCCTTAAAGGTGGTACTTGAGCAAAGCCTTGAAAGACTCTTAAGGACTTTTTGACATGGGATGAGTAGGTAGTGAATTCTGAGCACAGAATAAGGCCTGTGTGGACATGTTGAGAGCTAGAATGTAAAATTTGTGAAAGACAAAGGGGTACTCTCAGCCTTGAAAAGTAAGCTAGAATCAGATGAAGGATTTGAAAGTCAAAGGATACTGTATTTTATTCTAGAGCCCCTGCACCTTTTTCATTAGGGGAGTAGCATGTAATATACCTTTGCCTTAGGAGCATCAGTTTGACAGCCATATGTGGAGGGTGGGTGGGAGAGGGGAGGGTCTTGTTCTACTTCTACTGCAAATCACTTCACGTCTTTGAGATCTCAGGTTTTTTCCTCACCTGTAAAATATGGGGAAAAGACCTCAGATATCGTTGCCAGATTTCTCTAACTGTAAATGCCCCATTTTTCCATTTGATTTCATTGTAGAGCTACAGGTTCATTTGTTCACTAAACACTTATTGGTTACTCACTGTGTACATAACTGCCGGGTGCTAAGGGAACTACAAAAGAAATGTAAGGCATTATCTCTGTCTCCTAGGAAACAGCAATAAAATTGGGAAGGTAGTTTATACACAAATAAAAAAGTGTTGTAGTGTATGATTAGTGCCAAAGTGAACAAGAGCAGGAAGTACTATTGGAAATCAAAAAAAGGACCCTGTGAAGAAATACCTGGACCTTAAAGGATGGATAAGATTTGGATAGACAGAAGGAAGAGAGAGACTTGCATTAAGTGGAAGGTGAACACCATTCCTTTGAGTCTCAGCTCAAATCCCACCTTCTGAGGTCTTTTTTTCCTCTCCCCAGTTGCTAGTGCCTTCCTCTCTGGGATTATCCCTCATCTACACTGTCTCTCTCCCCATCCCTCTTGTTTGCTTACTGGCTCTTTCTTGAATTTGCATGTCCTTAGTTATTTACATGCTTTTTTCTCCATCAGATTACCAGCTCCCTAATACATCATTATTTTTACCTTTTTTTGTATCAGGAGCGCATAGCACAGTGCCTTGGACATAGTAGGTGTTTAATAAATACTTTTGAGTCTAAACAAAGGCTTGGAGTACCTCAAGGATAAAATAAGAACTAAAGTTGGCATTTAAAACCCACAGTCTGCCATCAGGACTTTTTTTTTCAGGCTCATGTCACATAACTTCTCTTTATATACTATTTCAATTGAACTGGCCTACTTGGCATTCCATTTCCTTCCTCTCTGTGCCTTTGTACAGGATGTTCCCTTTGCTAGCAGCATAGTATTTCTTCACCTCGAGGCTCAGGTCATGTGCTAATTTCTACAGAAAACTTTTCTTCATTATCCGCATTATGAATGCTAGGATAATACTAGGATAATGAAGTATTAGTTATAAGTCCAGCTTCAAATTGTCATACACTCACATACACACATATTTTACCCAGTAAAATATGAGCTATTCAGAGCTAGGGACTGTTTTTCCTTTATGTCTGTGTATTCACATTGTCACCGTTTCCTTGGATTATTGGCATGCTTTATATCTTTAGCAGTCAGCTAAAATGAATGTACATATGAGGTACAATTTAATTACTTAAGAGTCTAAGACTATTCATTCATTTGCTTCTTTTTTATACATTTATCTCATGCCTTTAAGAAATATAGCTACAGAACTAGAAGAGACGACCTAGTCCAACTTCATTTAATAAATGAAGAAATTGAAGCCTAGGAAAGTTAAATGATTTGCCCAGGGCCATATAGGTAATATATGGTTAAACCAGGAGGTAAACCTAAGTCTTCCAGCTCCAAAAGTAGTACTTTTTACCCTGTATCTCAGGCAGTCTTTTTGCTATAATTTGCTCATTCTGTCATATCTTCCTTTGAGAAAAGTGCTAACTAACCACTTTGTAAAAAGTAGAGAGAGATTTATGGTTCAGTGGATAGAGCACTGGCCCGGGAGTCAGGAAGGTCTGAGATCAAAACTTACTAGCTGTGTGATCTTGGGCAAGGTATTTAACCTCTATTCATGTAGGAGGCAGGTAAGTGCCTCAGTGGATAGAGTGCTAGGCCTAGAGTCAGGAACATCAACTGCCCTCCGACAGACACTTAATAGATTTGTGACCCTGGGCAAACCACTCAACCTCTGTTTCCTTTAATCTACCAAAGAAGAAAATGGCAAACCACTCCAATATCTTTACCAGGAAAAGCCCTTGGATAGTATGGTCCACTGGGTTCTTGAAGAGTTGGATGCACCCAAACAACTGAATAATAACAAGTTATCCCAAACTAATAAACTAGAAATGCTTATTTCATTTTAGGAGAGCATTCACAGCAGAGATTATTTTAAATACAAGCTTTCTTTCATTTAACATTCATTTGTAGATCGTTAACTCATTTACAGAGAAATGAGAGAGTAGAGAAACCTACAGCTAAAGAATTGAGAACCATGAGAAATTTTAGAAGTGAAAATATTAATAGCTTTCTTAAACACTTAAGCGTATATACATATGGCATGTTGCATATGCACGCTTGTATACAGTATCCCAAAAATCTTAAAAGATTTTAAACTACACTAAATTTTTGGACACTGTATACACATGTATGTATATCTGCACATGTACATAATGTGTTGTGTGTGTGTAATCTCAACTGACACTCGGACTTATCCATTACTTGACTAGTAAAGTAGCCAGAATTATACCCAAACCCAGGTCTTTTGACTCAAAATTGTGTTCATTCCATTTGCCAAATAGTAATTTTAGATCTAACAAAATCTAAGGGAAAAATTCTGTATGCCCTCTCTTATCCCTCCTCTTCCCTCCCCCCAAAAAAACCCCTTGATTCTACATAATTTTTAGAATGCATTTGTTTTTAAAAAGTGAGACAAAGTGTAAAGACTTTTGTGGGGAGTGAGTGGGAAGGGGATATCATTAGTTCAGGAGGGTCTTGTTACTGACAATTGTATATAGCTTTTCAGAATTCTGTTAAAATAGTGGCTTCTAATAAGAATTATGGTGAATTATTGAAAGTTGTCACTTAGGAGTTCAGAACAGCTACAAAATGGCAAATACAGAAAACAACCAAGACGTAAAAGGGGAAGGGAATTAAAATCCTTAGGAAAAAGTCACCTCACAGAAAATAGAAAAAGAAATTAATAACTAAACAAAATTTAGAAGACACCTTCAATAAGATTTTAAACCCTTACAAAATAGAGGCAGCAAAGCTAGAGGATAAAATTCGGTAAGATAACCTAAAAATTCTTGAATCAAGAAAAATATGAAAAAGCAAAATCTCAATTCAAGAAGTAGTACAATAGATTTTCTTGGAAATGATAAACAAAGCAAAATATAATTTCACAGAATCAGGAATGCACTTGCTACCCAATTCAATTCACACATGAAGCAACCAATAAGGAATAAATCCCATCAATCCCAAAGATTTCCCATCCAGAATGAGACATGAAAGGAGAAGCTGAGGTGGATTTAATAAAAACTAAGCTCATTCTAAGATTATCTGTTTAGCAAAATGAGCATATTAATGTTTTTTAAGTTTAAACAAAAAGTACAGACCTTAATGCCCTGCAGAACTTATCAGGGCCTTTGACATGCAAGCCAACCGTGGAGCAGAAACTTAACCAGGTAAATAAATCTTTAAAATAAGGAGTTCATAAATTGTGACTCAAAGTACTTACATAGAACTTGAGACTTCACTACTTTGTAGGCTAACGTCTTCAGAGGGAGAATTTACCCTCTGTCCAAGCAGTCCAGTCTATATTTGACAGCTCGCATTGTGAAGTTTTTCCTGATGTTAACATTTTTTAACTTCCACCAGTTATTCCTCATTCAGCCCTCCATGAAAATACAAACAAGACTATCCCTTTTCTGCATGATAGACCATGATCATTGTCTTTCATAAAATATACTTTTCAGGCTAACCATCCAAAGCTCTTTCTGTGGCAAGAACTTAACAGCCTTTCTCCATCCTAACTGAACTCTTCTGGAGGATCTCCATCTCATTAATGTCCTTAAACTGAAACTTGTGCACCCAGGGTGGTCTGATTAGGACTGGTTCTTTTTACATATAGGAAGGTATACCTTTAAGTTTCCACCTTTAAAAAGTTCAGTGGGAATTGAGTGAGAAAACTCCATTTAAGGGGAAGAAAAGAGCAGAAAATAATTATGTAATTAATGTGGATACTATTAGGTAAAAAAAATGGTGGACTGGAATGAGTAAGTCCTAAAGTACAATCAATCTTGTAAGGCAGAAAGCTTTGAGAAGAATCCCAGAATCAGTGTTTTACTTTTATTTATTTGGTGGATGAAAGAATTACGTAGACAGAAATTTATCCTCGGGAAACAACCTGTACTATATTGTTAATTTTAGTGTACTAAAAAACAATGTAAGGATATTACAGTAGGTAGAAATCCAAACAAAAATTATCTCTGAATGTAAATGGACTTAATTTACCTTTAAAAAATGTGGTTTCAAAATAGATTAGAAAGTAAAACTTAACATTGTTACAGGACACACATCTAAAGTATAGAACTATAGATTTAAAATGAGAAAATGAAGTATCTGCTTCAGCTTCCTGCAAGGAAATTGTATTCTTATACTATTATATGATAAAGCTGAAATGAAAAATAGTGTTGAAACGATCATACTTATTAGTGCTATAGACAGCAAAACTGAATATTTAAATATATATGTACCAAATGGCATATTAAGTATTTAAAGGAAAAGCTTAATTTTTTTAACAATTCTGTTAAAATTTTCCAAAATAATAAAAGATTTGAGGAGGAGGGGATTACTGGCATAATCATTATTGTTATTCAGATTGACAACTGAAACAAAAGACAAACAAGGAGGAAATTACAGATTTGAAAAGAATGTTGAAAAAATTTGATAGCTCCGTATGAAGAAAATCCATTTGACCCTTAGAGATTTTACTTTTTGCTTCTACCACTCAAATGATACCTCTAGGACATAAATAAAGAATTCATCTTTCATAATGAAGAAAGGAAGAAATCTCAGAATATTTGCTTTACATGCCATATCACAATGAAAATAGGAATAAATGAATGAATACAAACTGTATAACATTACAGTGGTAAATAATGAGCAAAGATCAAATGTAGAAAGAATAAAAATAGTTTATAATGATAGTAGTAATATAGTATACCAGAATTAATGGAATATGACTAGCACAATGATCCTAAGTAAATTTGTATCCCTAAACACTTAATAACAAAAGAGAGTAAAAGGAAATTGTTCAATATTAGAGGCAGAATAAAATGAATTAGGAAAAAAACTAAACAAAATCATTTTCAAGACCAAGAAAATTGAAACGATTAGGTGAATTAATCAAAAGGAAGAAAAGACCCAAATTACCAAAAGGAAGAGGAAATAAAGAAAATTACCTGAAACTGTTGTTACATAACCATAACATAAAATCAACTTGAGATTGATGAAGATAAAATATAAAAATTAAGTTGGACTTTTGCCAAGAATGCAAGGGTTTGAAATTTGTTCAAAGCAATAAACTTGTTTGATTATGTCAATAAATACATTTGAAGCTTTCAATAACTTGGAACCATCATATTAACACTGAAACACATCGGAACAGAAGGATTTTGCAATGCCCAACATGACATCTTTCTAAAATTAAGAACTAGTGATATAAGAGAAACACTAGAAGTTTTCCCACTAATATGACTAAAGTAAAAAATGCCAGATTATCTCCATTATTTCTAGAAATTACAGCTATAGCAACAACAAAAACGGTATAAGCATTAGTAAAGAGCAGACAGAATAATTACCTCTGGATAATAGGGTATTGGACTGCGTGTTGGACTGGGAATCAGAAATATCTGGGTTCAGTTCCCACTTTGGCTACTTAGTAGTTCTATTATACGTGAATCACTTCTGAACTTCAGTTCCCTCATCTGTAAAATGATGGTGATAATACCAGAAATACCTGTGTTAGAGGATGATTGTAAAGCTCAAATCAGTTAATGTTATGTACAACTCTACAAACTTGAGAATGCTTTATAAATGTCAGTTATTGTCTAGCCCAAGAGAGGTGGCAATCATAAAATAGAGCTGAAATGTTAAACAGTTTCAGCAAGGTAGCAGAATACACGATAAGTCCACAGAAATCTCCAGTGTAGATAACTGTTTAGAATGTATTCATTTATGGGTTTTAATCTAATGAAATATCAGGCCCTTCATGTATGAGTCTGGAAATAGAATTGTGTCATAAATTTGGAAAAATTCAAAGAAATATGATGACTCATTCATGTTACACAGTGAAGCAGAGAATAAAGGAAAACTATTACAGGATTAACAAAACTCAGATTAAATACAATTGGTGGTGGTGCTGCCATGTTAAAACTGAGGCAAACAGGCTTCCTCTCTTAACAAAATACTAAGCTTTTGCTGTCATTTTTACATATTTGTAGAGATTATGCTTTGAGGTTTCTGGTTTTGTTATAACAGTTATATTAAGATCAAAATAAATTAGTGATAGAATTTTTTTATTTGCTAACTTATACGATGTTGCTATAAATTTAAAATAGTTATATTTACTAAATTATTTATTTGCTTAGTCTCTTGTTAAAGTTCAACCAGTTAAAATGAGCAGAAAGTTCACATTACTATAGAATGAAGCTAGGGTACATTGTAGAAAGTGCTTAACTCAAAGTCTAGAAGACTGAGCTAAAATCTGCGTTGGGCACTTACTAGCTGTGTAACACTGGGCAAGTAGCCTATCTTCATTCAACCTTGGTTTTCTCATTTGTAAAGTGGGTAGTCCTCCCAGGTTTGTTGTGAGAATTAAAGGAAATAGCATATCCAAAGTGTTGTAAATCTTAAAGCACTATATAAATTCTAGCTATTATCATAATGATGTCACTGCTTATTTCAGTAAGATAATACGTAAGATGATAGCTCTGCAGCTGGAAGGGATCTCAGAATCTATCTAGTCCAATCCCCTCATTTTGTAGTTAAAGAGATAGGTCCCCAAAGATTAAATGATTTACCCAAGGTCACATAGATTGTAAGTGTTAGAAACTGGCTTTGAATATATCATCCTCTGATTTCAAAGCCAGTACTGTTTCTATTGTATCATACTAATTTCTTGAAACAATTGAATATCTTGTTACTAAAATATCTAAAATTTCTCCTTAACCAACTTCAGAATATTAAATTATATAAAATAAAATTCATATTAGATATATTGAGTTTTATTCTGATTTTTTTTAATAGTAAACTATTTGATCTGAATATGACTCTTAACCCTAAAATAACTTTGAAAGGAAAAGAAGTTTAAAAATATATACCAACTAATAACACTTGCTTGTTAATCACACTTGAGTAGAACATGGTAGCCTACATTCAAATCACTTGTGGCATATAAGTTCTGGTTAGCTGAAATCAGTCTGCAATGGTCTTCCAGAAATTTAAGATGTCTGTTCACAGAGCATAATGCATTAAACAGTGATAAGTAAAATATGGTCTTTTTGTTAAAAGTGTTTAATTAAAATTAGTATATTGGTACTCTCAGATTTCAGAGGATTAATCATTTATGGTAGGGAAGACCAGAGAAAGACACTCTCAAATTCTTTGGATGAATGGAAATTATTATACTTATTTTGTGACTTAAGATTAATTTTACTTCAAGCATTTTGTGTCAACTTGAAGTAATTAGAGATAACCTTACCTGGCTTGTTGTGAAACCAGATTTGGAAATTAGTGTTATAAGGCAAAATATTTAAATGTGTATTTACACTAAGGGTCTGTAGAATTTTGCTGTAGTGAGTTTTGGTATTTTGATTGCATCTTTTTTTAAGGACATGACTAATCCTCCAGCTTAGTATTAGGTGATATATTCGTATTTCAACTTGCAGATTTAATTTTTCTTTTTTTTTTTTTTAACCAGTAAGCTAGACTTTAAAAATTATTTCACAAATGAGTCTCATCTGTATTTTTTACATTTTTGGTATGTGGTTTTATCTTAAAAACAAAATTAAAACCCTTGCTACTTCTGGTCAAATGAGATACAATGTTTAAAGGTCTTTGCCATATTTTAACGTATGATATATGATATAAATGTCAACTATTAGGAAAACATGATATAAATGTCAACTATTAGGAATACTCCTAATGAGAAAAGTTTTAAGTTATAATTCCTGTGTATCATCCCCTAACATGAACTCTTAGCCAGCTAATGTCTTGATTTTTGTTTTGCAGATATGGTGGAATTTCAAATTTTAGTCGTCGGAAAGTTAAGTACCTAGAGAAAGATGTGAAACATAAAACACAATTTCTAGATATGCGCAGACAAGTAAATACAAAAAACAAGCATATCTTCTTTCCTGAAGAGTCAGAAAGACCATCTTCCCGGAAGAGTAAAACTTTGAGTAAGGTATAACTAAATTGTGATTTATATAGCTAGAATACCCAGTCCAGTTACTTAGACCTTCTTTATTTCTGTAAAGGATGCTTTGCATCTTAGGTGTATCTTAGTACATTAACTCACAGGGCGAAAAGGCCCAAGGTCTCCCAGTGCATCCTGGGTCATCTCCAGTCATCCTGATGAGTATCTGATCACTAGATTCAGATGGCTCTGGAGAAGAAGTGAGCCTGGTGACCTGCACAAAAACAAAGTCAAGTGCAAGTCATGTCATCATTTCTCTGATGGCGTGATCTTCTTCAGCAACAAAGGATGAACACAACAACAACAGCTCTCAGGGATAAAATTCATAGCATTATTTTAATTAATGAGATTTGAGCCCAGGTCCTCTGACACTATAATCCATACTCTTTCCACTTCACCACATTGCATTCCTCCTCAAAGGACATTTTCAAAGACTTTGTTCCCAGTTTTTTATTTTATTTTGTTTCCACTCTGCTCAGTCTGACCTGTTACCTATTAGGAAGATTAATTTGACTGTCAATGATGATAACAGTCGTGTAAGAAGGGATAAATTTTGAGCTTGAGGCTGAATTAAGAGTTCAGCTTACATTGTCTTTATTAGTTTTTAGAAACCAGTATTCAGTCTAACATATTACTAATTTCATTCTTTAAATCAATCAGTAAGCATTTATTACTATGTCCCAGGCAATCTGCTAGACACTGGATACAAGGACAAAAAAATGAGATCGTCCCTGCCCTTAAGAAGCTTCCATTGTATCAGAAAATGTGTACACATATAAGTAATTATATATACAAAGTACCCAAATTTTGTCCCATTATCTTTGATGCTAATTGAGACATTTAACATAGTTTCTTTCCAAGATGAATGAATATAAAAGCATTTAGAAGCAGTCAAGATGCAAGTTGAGAAATTCCTTGCTCTTAAGGAATTATTAACTTAATGGAAGAGACAGCATGTATATGTGTGTACGTGTGTATACATGTGTGTACATATATATATATACACACATATGTATATAGGAGGTTACAAGTCAGGTGGAAAGGTCTGGTGATTTGTAGGGCTTAGTGGCAAAGCAGATGGTAATGAACCTTTGACATTTTTACAATAAAACCTTATCTCTTTATGATATTGAGTCATTCGACAGTGCCAAGGACTCTGTTGATAAGAATTTTCTGTTCTTGGTCTTCAGTGTTCTGAGGAAGCAGGAAGTGATGCCCCTGCTAAAGCAGTTTTCAAGTCACATGTCCACAGGGACTTTTTCCCTGGATGACTGCTGCAGGGATGGTGCTGGGCTTAGAGTCCTGCGCTATTTCTGTTGAGGCCTCAGGGAGGTTAATAGTTAAAATGGTGGCAGTGGTTTTACTAACAAGACCACTTCTGTTCTCTCCTTCATGGCCCCTTGCTCTTTTATGTAGGCTGGTGTGCTTGTCCTGTGGGTAACCTGGTTCAGTAGTTAGTCGTGACTGTTGGCCTCTTATCCGCAGGGGTTGTATCCCTGAATGGTAGCTAGAGAGAATGATGGAAACCAAGCTGTTGATGGGTATAAAATCAGAATATAACATTTCCTTTTGGTGGGGGGGAACAAACAACTTTCTAAAACATCCATGTGTACCATTAAAAGCAAGGGGGCATTATAACTACTTTATAGTAAGCCTTCTTTATAGTAGGCCATTTTAGCAATTCTGATAACCTTCTTTCTTGTACTAGAGATATGTGATGAATTAGAGGGGCACATCGCTCAGAATTGCTTCAGTGGATAATGCTGAATGAATCAATGTTAATTTGTCATTAAAATATTCTTGTTAGAATTCTTCTGTAAAACATTGGGCAATTCAAATGTCAGTAATGTGAGAGAAAATGTTCCGTGTGTGCTTGGACTACTATGACTGTCTATATAGCATGTTTGTGATATAATTCTAGGTAGAAAAGTTCCTCAAATGGGTTAATGAACCAGTGGAGGAAATACCATCACAGGATCCTCTGGATGATGCACAAGACACTTGCACAAGCAGTGATTCAGAAGAACAAGAAAGATCTGTTAAAAAATCTGATGACCCTTTTGAGATTAGCAATCTGGAACCTGAAAAATGTGATGCATTTTCTTCAATCAATGAATTCGAAATGGAAAAAGATAAAGAGGACAACAGAACTATAACAGAGGAGCAAAAATGTGTTCCTAAAAGGCAATTGGTTACTCTAGATATTCCAGATTATCTGCAAGTAGAAACAGATGGTAAGAACAAGTATACTCATTTGTAATAGATTCAGAAAAATATTTACTGTGGTATTCCAAGAATTGATGGTTTCATTAGTGTCTATATTCCTTGAACCAGCACAGTTCATACCATAAACCATGAGTTATCTCTACTTCATGCTTGAGTATTGGACTTTAAGACACAGGACAAATATATGAGCTTTTCTGTTGGTAACAGCTAATCAGTAAACATTTACTAAGTGCCTACTATATTCCAGGCAGTGTGCTAAGCTTTGAGGATACAAAAAGAGTCAAGACAGTCCTTGCCTTCAAGGAGCTTGCAGTATAATTGGGAAGATAAGAGACAAAGAGTTACATATGAACAAGTTGTATATAGGATAAGTAGGAAATAATTAAAAGAGGGAAAACTCGAATTAAGAAGAGTCGGGAAACTTGTTTAGAAATAGTATTTTACTTGCACCTAAAAGAAGTCAATAGGCAGAGATTATAAGGAAGGACAGCATTCCAGACATGGAAAACAGCCAGAGAAAATGTCCAGAGCTGAAAAAAGCATATGTGGAATAGCAAGGAGGCCATTGTCACTGGATGAAAGAGTACATAATGGTCAGTAAGAATGCAAAGGTAGGAGTCAACTGGATTATAAAGGGCTTTGAATGCCAAACAGGATTTTGTATAGGATCCTGGAGGCAGTAGGGAGCTAATGGAGTTTGTTGGCTAGAGGGGTGACATGGTCAGACTTGAATTTTAGGAAAATGACGTTGGTAGCTGAATGAAGAATGGATTGGAATGAAGAGAGACTCGAGGCAGGCAGACCACCTGAAAATTACTGCTGTATTCCAGGAATTTGGGGATAAAGGCTTACACCAGGTGGTAGCGTAGTAGCAATGTCAGAGGGAAAAAAGAAGTATGTTCAAGAGATTTTCCAAAGGTGAAATTGACAGATATGGAAGAGTGAGAGATAGTGAGGAGTCCAAGATGACCCCTAAATTATGAGCCTACGGGATTGGAAGATGGTGTATCCTTGACAATAAGGGGGAAATTTGGAAGTGAGAAGGGTTTTGGGGGGAACGTCCAGTTCAAGATGTTTGAAAAGTGATTGGAGATGCAGAACTGGATGGTCAACATAGAGGTCAGGCCAGGATAAGTAAATTTGAGGATCATTAACAGAGATGTTAATTAAATCCATGGGAATGAGGAGGTCACCAAGTGAAGTAGTATAGAAAGAGAAGAAAAGAGCCCAGGACAGAACCCTGTGGGAATGCCGTAGTTCAGCATAATCTGGATAAGTCTCCAGTAGGACCACTGACTTTTTGTCTTTGTTCATTATAAGAAAAAAATGAGGGGAAGTGAAAATAGATGGTTATTGGCTTCTGTTGGTATGAACCGTCACTGTGTCTTCTCTCAGCCCTCTTTGGGGCAAACAAAAATGGTAGCACTCTGGCAGAGTGTAGGTAGAACCTATCGTGCCTTTGAAGATGGCACTTGTGAAAATTTACCTTTTGTTTGTCAATTTTTTTGAAAGACAAAAACTTAGAACAAAAAAGGTACTTTACCCATAGTTCCCTATGTCTGCATTTAAGGTGTTTCTCAGTTCATCTCCAAAACCAGGTTTGGTATTGTAATCACTAGCAATCTGCTTCAATTTTTTTGTTCCATTTATATTGTTATAGTAATCATAGATACTATTTTCCTGGTTGTTTTTTACATTGTTTTACCTCAGTTCATATAAGTCTAAATTTGTTGTTCTGAATTCTTAATATTCATTATGTTTCATGATATACTATATCTCATGGCCATAATTTGTCTAGACTTTTACCAAAAAATGGGTGCCTTTTTTTTTCCAGTTCTTTGCTATCATGAAAAGTGTTCCTCTGCTATATTTTGCATAGAGAGCCTTTCTGTCTTTGACTTCAGTGGTCAAGTCATGTCACCAAGTATTTGTGAAGCAGCTCCTATCTGTAGTAGGCACCATTCTAAGGACTAGAGTATGTGCCTAGCAATGGAATCTCTGGTCAGAAATACCTCTGGATATTTTAATCATTCTGCTTTAGTATAATTTCGGAATAGTCAGACCAGTTCATAGCTCAACCAGTCAGATATTTTTAAAGCTCCTTTCTTGTGGTAGACATTCTAGCACTGAGAAGACAAAGGAAATGGTAATCTGTCTAGTCATGCATCCCATCCCCACTGCACCTTCTTATTTATGTCCTCCGACAAAGAAAATCATACATATATGCATATTGTTTATATGAGATAGCCAAGGAAAGAATTAATTTGCTTTGAGTCAGGAGCTCAGTAATATCAGTTAAGAAAAGCAGATTGTATTTTTTGCTAAAAGTAATATAGTATTTTGTATAGTTCTCATGTAATATATTTGTCATAAATGGTGACTTTTTTTTTTATGCTGTGTATACTTTTTGCTACAGTTGAAACAAAGAAGAAGAAAAAGAAAGGCAAGAAAAAGAACAAAACTCTAAATCCCCTCCCTCCAGAAATTGCTGCTGTTCCTGAGCTGGCCAAGTATTGGGCACAGCGATATAGACTGTTCTCACGTTTTGATGATGGGATTAAATTGGACAAAGGTAAAGTAATATGTGTTGATGAAATGTAAAGATTCAGATAGACAAATAATTTGTTGTATCATTTATTTGTTATATTTTTTTAAAAACCAAATGCAGTGACGTTAAATAGAACATTTGATCATCCTCACCTGCTTGTCTGTTACTTTTTGGTCTGTAGGGAATTCTCCATGAGGAAACTCCCTCAATGAATGCTAGAGTTGCTTGTCAACATTCTTTGCAGGGAGGATTGGGGAAGTATTAGGTTACAGAACCACAAGTTAACAAAGATAGGACTTGAACCTGTTTGTTCCTGACTCTGGGTCCAGCTCTTCAGCTGCTGTGCTACCAACTCTACTGTTGTTAACTGAACCCTGAAAATTTTGAGTTCAAAACAGGTTGACTTCCACTGTAACCCTGATTAGCCCAGCAAATTATTATGTGCTTGAATTTTTGGGTTACCTAAAAATTATGACTTGTTTTCTGTCTAAATACTATTTCCTGTAGGACCTGAATTGTTCATCTTCAGTAGTCATAGTTGTCAAAATTAGCATTTGCTTATAGAAGTCGCCTGAAAAGTCCAAAGTCCTCTCGGCACAAGCTCTGAGTTGGGGGTCAGTGGAGAGTGGTTTTGTAGAAATTGACTCCTCTTTGTTTACAAATTGATAGTGTCTCTGTTGATTTTAAAATTCAAGCACTGCAAAACAAATTTAAAAGATTCTATAAATGTAAAAATCATTAATTTTATAAAATGCAAGTATAAAATTCAAAGGTTTGAGTCCCAGACCATTTTATTTGGCTTTGAGTTTTTTTCTTTTAAGTGTCTTCTCAATACTCTGGGTCTTATAGTAATTCACAACTAAACTGATGCTTTCTGAATAGTTATTTTTAACTTTATGCTTATGCTTGACTGGATTTCTTGTTGTTTTGCACAAGTTGGCCAGATAATCTTTTTCCCTTTTAGAGGGATGGTTTTCAGTTACACCTGAGAAGATTGCTGAACACATTGCTGGGCGTGTCCATCTGTCCTTCAACTGTGACATTATAGTAGATGCATTTTGTGGAGTTGGAGGCAATGCCATTCAGTTTGCCCTAACAGGAAAAAGAGGTAATCAGCAGAAAATTGTTTTCCTTCAGTTTGTCTTTGTATGTATTTGCTTCAAGCCAGTTGAAATGTAGGCATTGTATTACTCTGTGTTCATGTTAGTCTGCAATGCTTACAGTGAAGCATATTTTAAACACTAAAAATGTTTGCAATCACTTTTAATTAAAAGAGTCATGTTGCTACCAGATGCCTTGTAGAATTTAAATTAATAAAATATTCTTATTCAGAAATTCAGTGTCTTATAAGTTGCACTCAGAAGAGGCATGGTCATTCATCCTTGACATAGAAAAATGTTTCTGTTTTAAACAAGAAACTATTGTTTAATAGTTGTGGAAAAGGCTTTGGGAAGCAGAAGCAATGAGGGAAGGAAGATTTCATGCAGAGGACATACCTGGGTCTCAGTCATGCATGGAAGTGTATACATTGAGATCTTACCACAATCACCATGGTCTGAGCAGGATGCCTGGAAAAAGAGGGAAATGAGACAAACCACCTCTGGTCTTGGTACATTCAAGTCCTCTTCTCATTGCTTCTCAATGCAGGGATGCCTAAGTTTAATAATAATAGTAATTAGTATTTATATAACACTGTGAAGGTTGCATAACACTTTGTGTAGTAATCTCATTTGATCCTCGCCAACAGCACTGAGAGACAAGCGCTCCCATACCCGTTTTATAGATGAGAAATTTGAGCCAAAGAGAGGCTAAGTGACTTACCCAGTAAATGAGGCAGGATTTTAACTCAATCTTCAAGGCCAGCACTCTCTCGCTTTGCCACTTCGCACCAGGACAAATCACTGAGGGGGCCCTCAGATGTTAACGGGAGGGTCAGGGTTTTTCTCAAGTGTATCAGGTTAGTTTCCTATACATGATGTCTTAGGCAAGAAGATGAGGTACCGGCTAATACAGAGAGACTCCAGACCTAGGGCATTAAAATCTCAAGAAGAGCAGAAGGAAGGCTGTGTTCCCAGCCTTTTGAACAGCCCACAGGCAAGCTTTATGAGTCTCAGCAAATCATTGTGAACCATGAAAGTGACGTTTGTCACTAGATTTCAGGCTAATGCCGGAAGACTCGCGCTTCTCAGTCACTCTTACGCTCTTAAGCGTCACCTTTAAATGTCTCCCTTGGTAGCTCAACTGAAGTCACTCTCAGACCTGCCAGAGTAGTAGCCTCTGAATCTAAAATGGCGTTTCTCTGCTCATTGTTCACTCCATAGGAAAACACAGTTTCCCTTGAATTCTACTGAAACATCTGGCGGAGATGTCCGATTAAGAAATGTTTCATAGGCATCCTAGAGACCTTCCATATGGAAGATGGTACTTACATATAAGTTGAGTATCTCTGTCACCGTGTACATCATCACCTTGTACATGTTCAGTTGTCAGCTACAGATCACCCAGATGAACGAACAATAGCTTTCTTACCATGCATTTAAAGACCATCCCCTTTAGGGTAACCTGAGCAGCTATAATGATGGCCTCCACCATTTAAAAAAAACTGCCAAGACTTTGCAGAAAGAACTGTCTAAATTGTATTCTTAATTTTCTCCTGGTATCAGAGTGAGTGGGAAAAAGAACGATCGGTGAATGTAATTTCAGTCTGTCTTAATACTTGGTAGTAAGTAGCACTAGCAAAAAGAAAATGAAAATTCAGAGCTTACAGATCTCAGTGGATCTCATGTTTTAATATCTTAAAAGTAGCACTCAGAAGATGCATGGTCATTCATCTGACAAAGAAAAATATTTTCTGTCTTAATATCTTGTTTAAACAAAAGATAAACTTAAAATGTCTTAAATATTTGTTAAGTTTAGGTGGTTCTCTAAAGGATAGGTTGTAACATAACTAGGAGAATATTTAAGTAATTGTTGTTTTCCTATTCTTGTTACCCCCAGTAAAAGAATATGCTGCATTTCTGGGGTATTGGAGACATTCAGAGAGAGGGGGAGAGAGAAAGAGGGGGCACGGGGCGGAGAGAGAGAGAGTGTGTGTATGTATATGTGTGTGTGTGTGTGTGTGTGTGTAAGTAGTACTGAAAATATCCTACATTCAATGTCAGAATTTTTCTCATTCAGAGAATTATCTAAACACACACATTTGTGTGCATATAATTGTGTAGGTAGGAAGATTTTGCACTTGGCTAGGATTCTCTGTATTCCAGTAGATTAAATGTTTAGCATTTGTCAGCAGCGCTTTCACAGGCCAAAATCAGTGCTTACACTCTTGCTGCTTTCAGGCAGGTCTTATTTTCAAATACAACTGATCAAAACACTTCATCTTAAAGACTAGATTTAGTGTTGGAAGACATTTTGCTCCTTATTGTCAGCATATTTGTCATTCTGTTCTAAGGCCACAAATGTAGGAGATTAAAAAGCTGATAAAGATAGGATCTTTTCTCTTTTGTGTGTGTATATGGAAGAGAAATAGGTCATCCAGAACAGAAATAGGGTCAGTTCTTGTAAATGCATGATTTTATGCAGTAACTAATTGGTTGATATTTTTGTATTTTGTGCAATGATTTTATTTTGCAAAAAAAAATGTTTCAAAGCTACTTTTAACGTTTTAAAGCTGTCATTAATAAGTCTCCATCTCATTGGGGAGTAAAGATCAAATGAGCTCATTTGTTTAATGCTTTGTAAATTTTGAAGTAATGTATAAACATGACCTATTGAATTTTTTTTTTTGATAACTCATGTTTCATTTAGCTCTTCTAAGTATTGCGCTAGCTTTTTAGAATCCATACTTCAAGGCAAGTGGCTCTTGTGCTCTTCTATAGATAAGCCAAGCTTAGCTAATATAAGCATTGCTAATTCTGAAATAGCAATATATTAAGTGAAATCAGCTTCATTAGAAACACAAAACTGACTTATAAAGTATTTCATTCAGCAGTCTCAGGAGAAGAAGATTTCTATCATTAAAGGTCTTTAATTCCTTTAAAAAATTTTTCTTTTTTTAAACTAAATTATTTTGTTTTCATTGTTCGACAATCACTTCCATATATCTTAACATTTTTTCCCCTCACTGCCCGATCCCTCCCTGAGACGGCATACGGTCTTATATAGGTTCTACACGTACATTCCTATTAAATACATGTTTCATAGAAGAATTAAAATGAATGGGAGAAACCATAAAACAAAACATAATACAAAAGAAAATGGCCTGCTTCTATCTCCAGTCCAATTCCATAGTTCTTTCTCTGGATGTGGAAGGCATTTTGCCTCAAGAATCCGTTGGAAATTTTTTAAATCCTTGCATTGCAATGAAGTACTGTCTACCAGAAAAATTCCTCTCGCACTGGTTGTGTATAAAGTTTTCCTTGTTCTGCTCCTTTCACTCAGCATCACTTCATACAAGTCTTTCCAGGCCTCTCTTGAAGTCTTCCTGTTCATCGTTTCTCATATCACGATAGTCTTCCATTACATTTGTATACCACAACTTGTTCAGCCATTCCCCAATTGATGGGCATCCCTTTGATCTCCAGTTTTTGACCACCACAAAGAGAGCTGTTATAAATATTTTTGTACATGTGGGACCCTTTGCCATTTCTGTGATCTCTTTGGGATAGAGTCCCAGAAGCGATATTGGTGGGTCTAAGGGTATGCATGTTTTTGTAGCCCTTTGGGCATAGTTCCAAATTGCTCTCCAGAATGATTGGATTAGCTCACATCTCCACCAACAATGAATTAGTGTTCCAACTCTCCCACATCGTCTCCAACATTGATCATCTTCCTGTTTTGTCATGTTAGCTAATCTGATAGGTGTGATGTGGTACCTCAGAGTTGTTTTGATTTGCGTCTCTCTAATTAGTAGTGATTTAGAGCATTTTTTCATATGGTTATAGATAGCTTTAATTTCTTCCTCTGAAAACTCCCTGTTCATATCCTTTGACCATTTCTTGGTTGGGGGAATGACTTGTATTCTTGAGTATTTGAGTCAGTTCTGTCTGTATTTTAGAAATGGGACCTTTATCACAGATACTAGTTGCAAAAATTCTTTCCCAGTTTTCTGCTTCCCTCAATCTTGGTTGCATTGGGTTTGTTTATGCAAAAACTTTTCAACTTAATGTAATCAGAGTTATCCATTTTGCACTTCAAAATCTTCTCTATTTCTTTTTTGGTCATAAATTTCTCCATTCTCCATAAGTCTGATAAATCTGCTATTCTTTGCTCCCCTAATTTGTTTATAGTGTCAGTCTTTATACTTAGATCATGTGTCCATTTGGACTTTATCCTGGTGTATGGTGTCAGGCATTGGTCTATGCCCAATTTTTGCCACATTGTTGTCCAGTTTTCCCAGCAATTTTTGTCAAACAGTGAATTCCTATCCCAGAAGCTGGGGTCCTTGGGTTCATCAAAACAGTAGATTGCTATATTCATTGACTATTGTGTCTTGAGTACCTAACCTGTTCCACTGGTCTACCCCTCTGTTTCTTAGCCAGTACCAAGTAGTTTTGATGGTTGCTACTTTATAATAGAATTTAAGATCTCATAAAATGTTTTTTTCTGGGAAAAAAACTTATCTACATTTTTTTACACTATTTCTGTTTTTTTAGAATCTCTACATTATGGGCTTTGAATATAGCAGATGTCTTTGATTCCCTGGCAGCGATGTGCTTGTTATTCAACACATTGCATGTTCATGAGAGACAGGGTAAATATGTGGAAATTGGTACATGTGATAGAAAAATGAGTTTGTATAAGCATTCTTTTCTTTTACAAATTCAAATGGAAGCAAATATATAAATCTGACCTGAGTAAGTAGGATTTTGTAAATAATGTTGCCATGTGCTTTTGAAACACCAAGCTTATTTCTAATTTCCTTTGAAGTCCAACTATTCTTTCAGTGCTCTTTTTCATAGCTTACTATGTGATTTATTCTGAATACCACAAAAGTAACATGATTCAGAAAAATGTAGCAAGAGAAGTATATTTAATTACCATTTTAGACAACTATAATGTTAAATATCACAGATTAACATAATTATTCATTATTCTTCTACATCTAATCACTATCCCCAAAATGCCTGTCATCAAAATGTTAAAAAAGTTCTTCAATCTAGCCTACCCAGTCACAATTAAAACTGTAAATGTTTCATTTAAATCTGCATCTTTGTTATATGTGACTGGATAACCTAATCATAGGCAAAGTTTTCTTTCATTCTGTAAGGAACTTTTAAGTTGGAGCAGAACATATTGTACTTCATCCGATGTAAAAAAATTAGGGGTAGCAATCCTAATCTCAGACAAAGCAAAAACAGAAATAGATCTAATCAAAAGAGATAAGGAAGAAAACTATATCCTGCTAAAAGGCACCATAAACATTGAAGCAATATCATTACTAAACATGTATGCTCCAAGTAGTACAGTATCTAAATTCTTAGAGGAGAAGTTAAGGGAGTTAAAGAAATAGATAATAAAAATATACTAGTGGGGGACCTCAACCTCCTCCTCTCTGAACTTGATAAATCTAACCTCAAAATAAACAAGAAAGAAGTCAAGGAGGTGAATAAAATTCTGGATAAGTTAGATGTGATAGATCTCTGGAGAAAACCGAATGGGGATAGAAAGGAATATACCTTTTTCTCAGCAATACATGGCACATGTACAAAAATTGACCATGTAAGGATCCTTTAAAGGATTTATTCAGGTCATTGCAGAGATTAAATGTCATCTCACAAGGCTCATAAAATCGACTCATTTTCCTTTTATCTTTTTTCCAGTGATTGCCATTGATATTGATCCAACTAAAATTGATCTCGCTCACAACAATGCAGAAGTATACGGAGTAGCAGATAAGATAGAGTTCATCTGTGGAGACTTCATGCTTTTGGCTTCAGGTTTGAAGGCAGATGTTGTATTCCTCAGCCCTCCTTGGGGAGGGCCTGACTATGCTACTGCAGAAACCTTTGATATTAGAACGATGATGTCTCCAGATGGATATCCTTTCTAAATCTTTGTTGTGATTTAACTTACAGATGGTGATAAATGTTACATTTTATTGCCAGGTTGTGTTTGAAGAGGGGTGTCAGATTTTCTGTTGTGTACCTGTTGGGAGGGGTAGGGGTTGGTTTTATTTTTGTCCAAAATAAATTGAACAAATGAAACGGCAATTGACTTTTTGGAACTGTTGATGCTACCAGCTCATAGGAGCATAGATTTTGAGCTGAAAAGAACCTCGGTGTTTCTGTAATCCAGTCCCTTACTTTATAAATGAAAACGTTGAAGCCAGAGAGGTTACACATAGTGACAGAGCTATGATTTCAAACCAGGCCCTCTAGCTCCAAATTTTGCATCCTTTTTCATTGCACTTATTTGTTAATGGTATACCTCATCTTTGGCAAATTAAAACCACAGAGCCTCAAGGGCCCTGTCTTTGGGAATTCTGGCTCCCCTTGGCATCCATCAAGAGAATCTAGACAGCACTACTTCAGTATCACGTAGACTCAGAAACCTACTGTGATTCATCCACTTTGTGCTTGTCTGATGATGTAACTAACAGCAGGCTCCCTGTGAGGACTGGATTTGGAGTCAGGAATCCTTGGTTCACCACTAACTCACCTAAACTTTCTGGGCATCAGTTTCCTCATCTGTGAAATGAGGGAGATAGATTAAATGTCCTTAAAGGACCCCTTCCAGTTCAAAATCTGTTATCCTATGAAACAGGTAAACTTTTTATTTTTTTTTTTATTTTTATTTTTTTATTTTTTTTGCTTCCCGATGATGTTAATATTCCACCTAGACAATGAGTGGGCAAAAGATCAGTAATTAGTATGATTAGTGTAATTAGTATCAGTGATTCTATAAATTAGTAATTTGTAGAAGGGATCTTTGAATGCCTTGTAATACACCCCACCCCCTACCCTCATTTTACTAGTGAGAAATTGAGGCCTAGGGACCTCAAATGCCATGTCTGCAGTCACACAGGGACAAGGATCAGTAGTGAACTTGAGATGGGATTGGAACCTAAAATCTTTTACTCCAGAGCCAATTCTCTTTCCCTATAACCCCTGTATCCATTCTTAAGTAGTAATATTGATTGGGACACATGGTAAATTATGGTTTTATGATTTTAGGTTAATAAATAATTTCATATTTTTTTGTAGTCTTTCTAGTTAATTTATTCTAGTACCACACTGAAAACTAAATGTTCTGTAATGGTTTGAATAATTTAGATATTTTTAATATTTATGTTAATATTTAATGTTTGATTTTGATATAAGTAATTAAGGATATTATGGGTGTTGTCATACAATATCCTGTCCTGCCCCCCAAAAATAGAACTCCCAAGATAAAAGAAACTATAATTTAACATAACAATTTGTTTGGCACAAAGCACTTAACCTTTTGTGCCTTAGCTTTCTTATAGTGATAAAATGGTAAAATACTAGTCACATTTGCATGACCCTTGAAGGTTTACATTGTCATAACAGCCTTGTGAGGTAGATAGGTACAAATTTTATTATCCCCTTTATAGTTGAGGGAATTGAAGTTCTGAGAAGTTGTGATGTGCCTGTTGTCACACAGATTTGAAATGTCAGGTGTGCATAGTAAGGTATTTTAATTCCCAAGCCCAACTTTCTCTCTACTAAGTCACACTACCTCTTGGAATGGTGTGGTTATACTGTCTATTCAGCTGCATAATAGAATCAAATGAAGTAATTATTTGTAAGCAGTATCAAACAAAAGAGGTGTTTTGTGAACTATAAAGTTCTATAAAGAAGCATTATTAAATTTTTTCCCTCTTTTTTTGTTTGTTTTTGGTTTTTTTTTTAAACAGATTTATGATTTCATTGGTCTAGGCAACTAGAACCTTCTCTGTGACTTCTTGGGGATTACAAGGTTAAGGAACATTCCAAGAGTCACATGAGTATAAGTTAAAGGCAACTCTCCAACTCTAGTGCCAGCTGCTGCCCACTGGGCCACAGCTTCTTCTGATGTCAATCTATGACTGTTATAAATCTAAAAATTTATTTGAATTTGTCCCAGGACATGAGCAAATATACTGATGGTTTGGAAGAAATTTTTGTTTTTAAAATGAAATGATACTGCTTCTATAATAAGGATTTTATTCTATTCGTAATTATCATTTATTGTTAAATTTCAGAATAAAAGCATCTTACATCCTAGATTAGGGACCATCTTTTAACTAGCTAAATTTAGTATCACTTAGTAGAAATTAACTGGTGTCAATTATTTTTCCTTAACTTATTTCAACATTTGAAATTTTCAGGCTATCCCAGATGATCACTAACAATATTGTATATTTCCTCCCAAGAAATGCTGATATTGACCAGGTAGGTTCTGATTGAAGAACTGTTGATGAGCTTATCTCTGGTTTAACTATTCATTTACTTTCACAGGTGCATTGATTATCATTAAAATGGTATTCTCTCAACTTTTTCTGCTAAACTTTGTAGATCCATTGTTATAGTTACTCTTACTGCAGCATATATAATGAGTATTACATACTTACTGTGTTAAAAAGTAAATATGTAACATAGGTTGATGAGATTTAGCACTGGAAGGAACCTTACAAATTATCAAGGCCAATCCACTTGTTTTTACTGATGAGATAAATTTATATCTGCTTCAGTTGCCCCTGGATAGTAGGTATTCAGTAAATGTTGAAAGGAAAAAAATTCAGTCTTTAGGACAATGCTGTACCATGCATGTAGCTTCCATGTAATAAAAGTTTGATGTATTTGAACTCAAGAATCAAATTACAGACACATCTATGAAAATATGGGTAGAAGAAAAAGGTATGGCAGTCTGCTTAAGTCATTATTAGATGTGCTTATGTCTTTTAAAGCTTGGGCAAAAAGGCTTGGTTTGGTTTAACCCTTGAGTTTATTTGTATAGCAGCATAATGTAATATTGACCAGTCTAGAAGCGTAAAAGGGGAGATTTACTAACAGATTCAAATTAATTCTCACATCCCCTATATCTGCACATCATACACTTTGACTTTTTCAGAGAAACCTAGAAAGAAAACCCATAATTAGGTTTCCACACCCTGCTTTCTTTACTCAACTAAAACTGTCATGGACTGAAGTCAAGAAGAAAGTTATTACCCTATCATATTATAAAAGTTAGTTGGAAATAGCATCTGGATGGAGTACATCTGTCTTATTTGACAATATTGACCATCTTTGCTGGGCACTTCTTTTTGAGCTTTCTTGACACTGCTATGTCCTGGTTCTCTTATCTATCTATTTCTTAGTTTCTTTTCGTGGTTCCTAATCGAGATCATGTACCTTAACTACACATATTCTCTAAGTCTCTGACCTAGGTTCCCTGCTCTTCTCTATTCACATTCATTGACTTTAGTAGCTTTCATGGATTGAATTATAGCTAATCTTACTCTCTTCCCTGAGCTTCAGTCTCATATCATTTCTTTATTGAACTTTTCAAATGGGGCTTCCCAGGAATACTTCACACTCAGCATGACTAGAAACAACTTGTCTTTACCCCAGTCACTCCCCTCTTCCAGACTTTCTTTTATTATGTCTAAAGCACCACCATTCGTTTAGTCTCCTCAGTCTGTAATTTGGCATTGCCCTCAAGACCTTACTCTCCCTTTTTTCATATATAAAATCAGTTGCCGATTTTCCCATTTCTACCCCTATAACATCTCTAAAATCTGACCCCTTCTGTCTATTCACACAGTTATCAACTTAGTTAAGACCCTTATCACCACATACCTGAATTATAGCATTGGCCTCATAACTGGTCTCCACTCAAGTCTCTTCCTCATTCCAGTTCATCCTCCAAAATGATTTTTCTTAAGTACAGATCTGACCATGTCTTTCCCCTGTTCAGTTCCAGTGACTTTCTGTTGCCCCTAGAATCAAATATAAATTTCTATGCTTAGCTGTTAAAGTCCTTTTAACCATGCCCCAGCCATTTCTCCAGTCCCATGCTCTGCTGTCCAGCTTTCGTCTCTCTGTTCCTCCCACATTCCATTCCATATCCCATCTCCATGCATTTGCACCGCTATCCCCAGAGGTGTGTTCTCTCTTTACCACCACCTAATAGAATCCCTTTCTTCAAGACTTAGTTCAGGCAGCACAGTCTCCACAGTACTCTTCTCAGTTCAGTCCCTTCCATGGCCCTCCAATCGGCAACTGATTTTATATATGAAAAAAGGGAGAGTAAGGTCTAGAGGGCAATGCCAAATTACAGACTGAGGAGACTGTAAGAATGGTGGTGCTTTAGACATAATAAAAGAAAGTATGGAAGAGGGGCCGGCTCATCAAACTGCCTTGTATATGAATATTGTGTATTTATATACATTTTATTGTTTCCCTTTTCTGGAATATGAGCTCTTGAGAGTAGGGATCTTTTCATTGATTATATTTATTTCTGCTGTGCCTGTCACAGTGTCTGGCATCTATCAGCTGCTTGCTGAATGGTTATTGCTTGATTGTCCAAAGATTGTGGTATAGTGGAAAGGATGCTGAACTTGGAATCAGGAGAGACAAGAATTCAAGTCCTTCCTGTGACACTTAAAAGCAGTGTAACTACAGACAAGTCGTCTTTCTGAGCCCTAGTTCTTCATATGTAAAATATAGATGTTAGTAACTATCTTTACCTATCTTGTAGGGTTTTAAAGGTTAAAATGAGGTGTTTATAAAGCATTTTGTAAGTTTTTGAGAGCTATATAAATGTCACTATTATGACATTATGAACTCACTTATAAGGAGATTGTCCTTCCCTGAGGAAAAACAACCTTCTTTCTCAGACAGAATCTCAGAACTGGAAAGGTACCTCAGAAACTTTTTGGGTCTAGAGTCCATGGATCTTCAGTGGGGTTGGTATATGTATTTCGGAGGGAAGGGGTCTGTGAAGGTGGATAGTGAAAACAGCTTTCTATAGAATTTGTTTCCTTTGTGATTCTATACATTTAAACACATTTTTTTCAGAAGAAGTTGATAGTCTTCACTAGACTGCCTAAGAGTTCTGTGACACACAAGGTCAAGAATCCCTGATCTAGTTGAGCTTTTACAACTGGTCAGGAATCTTTTTTGTGATGTTTCCAACAAATATTTTCATCTGGAGTTAAGAGAGCTTAAGAACATAAGGTCATAGTCAGTCCAAGTTTAACAATATGTTCAGGTCAGTGGTCTTTGAGCATCACAGTGCAGCGCAAAAATTCAAGAAAAATATCGTGGTGAAACTACAACTGATCTTACCTAACGTATGTTCTGTGCCATCAACCAAATGCTATACTTGCACAATGCACTCATCATTTTTTTGGTCTTGAATTATTGAACGTTTCATTAGGCACCTTTCAAGATAAGATATCCTATTCATTCAGTGATTGACATATTCCATGTATTTCACTCCTCTGCACATTAAATAACCTGCAAAGAGATTATGTAAACTTTGCCCAAAATGTCTGCTGTGCTATTTTGCTGTGACAAATATATAAGCTAATTTGAATACCAGGTTAACTAGCAAATATTCTATTCATTGTAGTACTTGACCATTAAAATAGTACTAAACAATGAAAGATCATTTTTATGTAAGTGATTCAAACTTTTATTTATATTTGGTAGAAAGAGTCAACATAAATAAATAGTAACATGCCTTTAGCTGAATTAATAATTCTGTTGGAAGTAAAACTATTTGTTTTTGCTTGTAAAAGGTCTTAGCATTTATATTTTATTTACTTTTTCTGCCTCTAGAGGGAGTCACAATACTAGTAAAATATTGAGGAGAGTGGGTGAAAGTAAATACTTTTTCAAGTATATTGGTTAAGGTTTAATTCAAGTAGAAATGTCTATAGGAAATCTTCATTGTGACACTGCTTTTTTTCCCTAAAATGTCAGTGATTGCATAGGTGACATACCAACTGCTTCTTCACAAATTAGATAGCATTTTACACCCTTTGATATTTTGGAATTGTTTTTTAATTTGTCCACTCCCAAACCCATATAATAAAAATATGCTCAAAAGTCACAAACTAGTAAAGAAAAATTTGCCCTGCCTTCACCTAAGTATATTTGCTTTATGTTTCCATGAATAAAATAGAATGATATACACATTATAAGCTAGCCTCGTTCAATAGAGAGCATTCCTAATATCTTTTCCTCAACTGAGGTATTTAAAACACCAGAACGCACTAACCCCAGGAGACAAATTATGGTTCTTTGTAGGTGCTAGCCAAAAGAGAATGTCTTTATTTTTTTTTTCCCTTTGTCATACGTAACTTTCAGATGAACATGCTTATAACTTAGAAGGAGAAAGTACTATTGTAGCTTTACTTGTGAATAGGAAACAAAGAAACTGTAAACAAAACAATATAAGTGAAGAACATAAGCCACAAAATTATCGTTGCACTTGCTATTGAGAACATCATAACCTGCTTTCAGTTTTGAAATGTCTTGTGTGCTAAAGGTGCTTGTCCATCTATTTAAAATTTGGAATGCATTTATTCATAAAAATCATTTCATAAAAGGTGATTAGGTTCCTCCACCTGCCCACATAAGCAAAATCTTATTTCTTCCTCTTTCCCCCAATATTCAGAAGGCATCAGCTTGTCATAAAGTGTGATCCTTGGTCAGAAACAGTAGCAATAGTCTTTCATCTGCACAGGTCATAATTAAGTCTAGTGCACCTAATTAGGGTTCACCTAATTAGGCAGCTGTAGTTGAGAAAAGGAGGTATGTTTATTTGTGTGCCATCTTTTCAAAAAATAGATATTTAACTTTTAACAATAATTAATTACCAAAAAAGTTAAAATGTTTCCATTATGTTTTCAAGGGAGATGTATGCATTAATGTATATACACATATAAGTGTATATGTATAAATGTATGTGTGTGTTTGTATCTACTTTGAAAGTGTAATGGAATCATTTTAAGTTTTCTTGTACTTAGTCATTGTTAATACCTATTTTTTGAAAAAGTGACCATTCTTTAATCTTAACACTTTTCTCACGTCTGTAATATCACCAGAACTAACACATTGGAATGGCATGGTCTATAAAAATGTATGGATTAAGGGTTCACATAGTCTGGTGTTTCCCCATTTAGAAATAGCTACCACTTCCCCACCTTGTCAACTGCTGCCATAAACAAGGGAGGCAAGAATTTTAGAGGTTCTGTAGGTTCAGTACTAGAGGACACGAAAGGAACCTGAAAAGTAGGAACAACTTAAAAGAATTGACACAAGGACAGTTTCCACATGAAATTAGACTATCTGAAATTCTCATCATCAGAGGTGGGTTCCTTTGATTTGATGAGCATTCTCTTTAACTACAACTAACTTGAGGACAACCAAGTGATTACCAACCAGTCATCCACTACTGGTGTATTAATTCTGTTAGATTGTTTTTATAACATATAGCTGAGAGAAGAGGAGTTTGGATTAAAGGGAAGAAATGAAAGGTAAGTAGTTTGAAACCATGAAAAACTTTAGATAGAATTGAATGTCAAATTAACATTGACATATGTTGGTATAGAGGAAAAGGAGATGGGATGCTAAAAATAAACTTTGTCTATTTGAGTGTTAGATGCAGGACAGCGAGTTGAAATGTTCTTTTCATTATTGTACTTCACGTGCCCCTTGTTCAGTGACAGAGATACTAGGGTGAGGGCCTGGAGACCTACTTTGTTAACTACTTGTATGACCTTGGACTATTGAATTTTTCTAGGCTTTGGTTTCCTTCTAGGTCTGAACTCTTTGTCTTTCTACTTTTGAAATTTCTACTTTCTGCACTGAGTTGATACCTAGGCCATTTTTTCTGTGGGGAAAACTGACCTGATTTAAAAATGAACTAAATGCCTACTATATGTAAGTAACTGTTCTTATAGTTAGGATAGTTTAGATGTGGCCCTGCCTCGTATCTGAGGTCTAAGAATGAGTGGTTTCTGATGTTTCTTTCTGATCAAAAATCTGTGGAGATAAGGTCCCTGAAATTTCTTTTGCCAGTGTTCTTGGGCATTCTTTCCCAGAGGAGTGACGGTGCTACCAAGAAATAAACAAGCAGTTTAGAGCAGTTGTGTCAAACTCAAATAGAAGTGGCACCAATAGTCCGTATACAAGGATCCCTGCAGGTTGCATGTTGACTTAGTTTTAAATTGTAATATTATCTGTGTTGTTTTTTTTATTTATGGTTTTAGATATTTCTTAATTACATTTTAGTCTGGTTAGGCCTGTTCTCAGGAGCATTGCAGGCCACATGTTTGACACCTCCTCTGGGCTGCTTTATAGCCTTTATTCCTAAAGTACAAAAAATTAAGAACAGATAACAATATGTTCAACTATCATCTTGAAATCAGGAACAGTTACCTCTCCCCTCTTAATATAGTGCTCTACCCATAGTAAGTACATGATGTTAGTTGGATACATTGTCATTTAAGATTACTCTGTCTTCGCTTCTAATTTCTAACAAAAATCATATTTCCAGTAGAGAAATGTACCAGGGAAATAATGAGGTTTTGTTTGGTTGATTTTATTTTGTTTTTGTTGTCTTATCTCATGACTACTGCTTCCTTAAGAAACATACTGAATACACTAAATAAGAAACTGAGGAACAGAAAAGTGTTATGATTTCCCCAACTATTCAAGAAGTATCAGAGCCCAAGCAGACATTATCTGACTCCTAGTATTGTGTGCCCTGTGTACCAGATGAAAGGAGGTCATCTTTAACCCTGATATCACTGTGTAGCTTCAAAGACTGTTTTAACATATTTACTCTTTCCCCGTTTGTATTTTATTTTCTTACTTTCCCTATTTTCCTTCTCCCCTGTTTTAAGCTTTCCTCTGTTAACATATTCAGGCATTGCTTAGACCTACAAGTTGTTAGCTGGAACTAAAGAAGTCACTGACTCTTAGAAATCAGAAAAAATGTATCAGACATGAAACAGCATATTACACGCCTCAAATGTGAGTGGTGGGACTAAAGTTTAACCAGAAATATAGATCATAATTGCTAAATAGCAATCAAATTAGTCTTTTTTTTAACATTGCTAGTGAAATTTTCACTAGATTTAGGTTAAACTCTCACTGCCTTCAATTTAAATATATATCTAAATGGGGATACCCAGACTGTGGGACAAATTCCCACTTTATAGTGATGTTTGGGTGGGATTTCTACATTGGGGTGCCGAGAAAATCTCTGTTGGAATGCATGTCCTATTCCTATCAAAATGTTTAATACCATGTGGCTTTACTTAAACCCTTGCTTGCATTCCAGTCTTTATATTAGACTCTGTTAAAAACCATAAAAAATCTGAGATTTTAAAACTAAATCTGTGGTGGATTTAGGAAAAATACAAAGCTTTGTTCCTTTCACTGCTGTTTTATTTTATATTTTAAGTAACCAAAATAAATATTGAAGGAAACCTTTGATCTGAAGTACTTTGCACATATGTACTTAGATGTATGTAGTCTTTAATCTTTAAGATCCAGATTCTAGGTATCTGCTTTCGAACAGTCAGAATGATTTTTTTTTTAAGTCCAGGCATTCCCAATATATTGTACTGCCTAAGAAACTGAAGTTGATAATTACTTTTTGTACTTGCAGGTGTACATTTTGCCATACTATGGTGCAAAATTGAAAATAAATGTAAAATGAAATTTTTTGAAGCCCCAGCATCTGATAATTTATTTGTGATGCCCAAATATCAGTTATTTGTGTTATAATTAACACATTTCTTTTTACATGTTGTTACCTAAATCTGTTTCAGAATGGAGCTAAGTAAGCTGTTAATGATTTTTTACCAAAAACCAAGCATACTTAAAATATTCCAAAAAAGACTTTTTGCTCTAGAAAGATAGCTTTCTCTCTAGATGAACCTAGTACCAGCCTACAGCTAGGAATATTGTTAGGAAAATGTTCTGTTCCTTCTCAGTCAGCTATGCAGGTAGAGTGAATGCTGGAACATGAACTCTTTTATGGTTGAAGTATCTAAGTGCACTGGATAATGGCTAGGGAAGAAGGAGGAACAAGACTGCTTTAAGATGATCTACTGAGTCTGTTTCCCTGATTTCATAAATAGCAACCTACCATGTAAAACTTTTCTCGTAACTAAAAACATTACCCTTTAGGAATGAATTCTGTCTTCATGATTTTCAGGTATCGTAGACCATATTAATTTCTGTTTGTCCATCCCCAAAAAGATAAGTTCTGCATTAGCTTTTCACTATGTGATGTTGTTAGGTAATTCCTAATGAATCTATAGGAGTTATTTTAGGATGTAAAGTAAGTAGAGATTTTTCTTTGCCAAAATAATATTCAGAACAGTTTGTTGTATCATCATATTTTAAAGTTATGGATTGCAGTATAAAACATCAAGTTCTATTATCTCCCATGTTTCTGATAAAATTTTAGGCCAAACTAATTTTTCTGAAGCATCTTTTTAAAAAAAAAGCAAAATAATGGTATTATTTGGTTTTATTTCTAAATGTTGTAATTCAGAGGTTAAAGTTTCAATAAGAACGTAGCCTTAATAGGACTTAAGTAATTTATTCTTGGCAGTGAACTCTGCCCAGTAAACATTATAATAGCTAAATTGCTACAAAATTGGGACATTTTAAATTGCAACAGTGTAACTTGGTATTTTGTTGTAATATCTCCTGACTCGTTAATTTCTTGCTTATGTCTTTATTTTAATTTAAAAATTTTTTCAATCAAAAATATCATCTCCCACCTTCTTCATCCTATTTTCAGAAAGAGAAAAATAGAACCTCTGTTATAAACACACAGTGAAGCCTTTACACACACACATACACGCCCTTCCCAAATGGACTTACTGTGGAAAACTCAATTCATATTTTTAAGAAAGTTCTCACGTTGCCCATAAAGCTTCTAGATGTTACTATAGCAGTGCATGGCTACTTAATCCTCACAAAATGGCATTGTGATGTGGAGATAGCCATGCAGAAAAAAGATAAGTTTAAAAACACAAATCAACATAAATCAAATTTTGTGGGTGTTATGTGCCTTGTTACAGTCATTCAGAAAAACTTAATCTAGACATCATGGGACAGACTCTTGGGGTAGGTCAGTTTGGCATCAGAGTGCTGCCAGGTAGAACTAAGGGGTCAGTGCTCCTAAGTGATCCTTGGTCAGATTTCAACAACCTGGCCAAAGAACATTGGACGGGAAACTTGGGTTTCTAGTCCCTGCTCTGAAACTAATTGAACCATTTGCTCCTTTGAAAAATAAAGGAGTATATAACAAAGTGATTTTTAAAACTCTTCTAACCCCTAAGGTCTCTGGATACATGAAATTTGGTTTTCATTTCATGAGAATCTCAGCTTTTCCAGTAAGAGTAGAATGAGCTGTTCTCTGTGACGTTGGGGTAACTCTCACTAGGCTTCTCTGGGCCTCAGTTTCCTTATCTGTAAAATGAAGGTACTGGACTAAACGTCAGTCCTCATTATTCTCAGATTTGCTTGCGCTACTTTCTTAGTCATTTACAGACATGCTCAAAAGGTCAGAAAATTTGAATCACCCAGCATCCAGCTAGTCAAACATGCTCTGCCTTCTTTTTCAACTCTCATATACTATAAATTAGTGTTCTTTTCATAGTCTGTTTAGTGCCCTGTTTTTTATGTGTTATGCTTTTTGTTTGTGATTTCACTTTTTAAAATGGCCTCAAGCATTGTGCCATATTGCTGTCTGGTGTCCTGAAGCACCAGAAGGCTGTTGTCTTAGAGGGGAAATATATGTGTTAGATAAGCTTCACCCACACATGAATTATAGTCCTTTTGGCCTATGGTTCAATGTTAGTAAGTCAGTAATACGGTACATCCAGAAAAAGGAAGAGGAAGTTTACCAATCTGTACATGAGGCCACTCCGGAAGCTTCTAATGTAAATGTTGTGACCAAAGGCTCACAGAAACCTAAAACTGTATTTCCCCTAGAAGAAGCAATGGTCTGGAGTTCACAGCAACTCAATGGAACATAACTACGATTAATGAGAAGAATTTTTACTGTAATTCTTAATGCCCCTTCCAAGTCTACCACTCTTTCAGAATTCTTTGAGCGTCTCAGAGGAATTGGCTTTACGCCTTCTTTCAGTCCCCTCCCCCAAATTATCTGAATGTGTGCTCTGGTGCTGGCTGTTCTACGCCTCGATAATTAAGCTTCTTAGGTGCTTAATGTGAATAAATATAATCTTAGCGCCTAGTTAGCAAAAATAAGTTCGAATAGGAAGCTATTTTAGGAATTACTTCAAATATGAAGCTACCAGATATACTTCCTCTCCCTAGGGCAATGGCCTTCTAATATCATAAGGTCACTGTCTTCTGCCCACCATGGAGAAGTGAATGAAAAAAGGTAGTAACTACATAAAACCTTACGTGAAAATTCTTTAATTGAGAAGAATTCGTTTTTTCAAGCTAATATTCTTATTTAGGTAATACTCATAGTATATAGTATACTTTAAACATTTACATTTGTGACACTTTTTTCTGCTGCTTAAAAGATGAAAAGTTCTGGCCGTTGACTTTTTTTTTTTTACATCTTAGTTCAGGCTATGGTAAAGGTTTAAAAAGTTGTTTGTTTTTTAATGGAGGTATTAATCCCCCTGTAAATGGTTACATTAATAAATAAAGGCTTGTACAATATGAGATGTAGTTGGCCTTTGCATTACCTCTCATGATGTAACAAAATGTCATTCATTTGGATGCTGAGTCCTGTAAATCACTCGTTTCTGTAGACTATCCTAGGTCTAGTTTATGGAACTGTAAAAAGTAAAGAAAGAATGGGCAGAGTTTTATTTCTCTAATCAACATATGGGCTATGGAATCTTATCCATAACAAAGGTTAACTCTAAAAATTGATTAGGTAATAGAAACTTTTAAAAAATAATATTGCACATGAAATGTTTCTAATACTTTGTGAAAAATTGCTTCATTAGCTCATTGACTTCTTACAGTATATTTGGTATAGACTACATCTAAACTTTTTTTCTTTTTTAACTTTATTAGTGCTCTCTTATTTTACATTTTTCCCAATAGTTTCTCCTCACCTTCACCCCTTATAGAATCCTACATTATACTAAATAAGTACAATCCAGCAAAACAGGTCAAAATCTGACTGTTTACAAATGTAAATTGCTCCACTGTGCTGCTACATTCCACCATCTCTGCCAAGAACTGGGAAATAGTTCTCTGATAGCAGGATTGGGTGCTGCATGATAAGAGTTCTGAATTCTTTGAGTTGTTTTTCTTTCCATATTGTGGTTATCAAGCAAACTATTTTAGTTATACTTGAATGTATTGAGGCATCTGTTAAAATAAATCTTCCCAAATTTCTCTGAATTCTTCATATTTGTCATTTCTACAAATTAATGATATAATTGTGATATGACACTTATGTTCCATAATTTGTTCAGGCATTCCCCAATGAGGAGCCCTCAACTGAAATTAAGATGATTAAATCATATTCACATTGTTAACCCCATCAAGAATTGATGTATGTAACAATCCCTTTTCATTTTTTCCTTCACCTTCCCAAAAGAGTGAAGCCCAGCCTTTTCAGAATTCAGCCACTGTGTTAAAATCCTGTGCTCATCTCTTATTTCTTTGTACTTTTCCTCTTTGTCTCCTACAGCAAACTTATGGAACTAGACTCTGTCCAACCAGATGATTAAATAACTTAACAATGGAGCTAGACAGATTTTATTACAGGTAGTATTAGGACTTCTCACTGCCTTAAAAATACAAAAGAGGCTCATCCATTTGTTGCTACAGTCATTTGCCCACCAGAAGAGTATATAGTTGGTAGGTGCAATTTGGTAATGCCAAGAAGATTGGAGGGCAGAATGTAGAGTCCCCTATTCCATTTCTGCTCAGTGAGAAAGATTTGAGGATTTTTAAGTTAAAAAACAGAAAGCCTGTGTTTCTGAAAGGAAGGGAGGTGACTTTTATTGTCATAGATAATAGTTGATGTCATTTATATGGCATTTTATATGCATAGTTTATATAAGTTGATTTTCACAACAGCCCTGTGGAGCATGTACTGTTTTATTATTTGTATTTCATAGGTCCTGAAACTGGAATCAGAGAAAATTATTTTTCTTGCCCGAGGTGACAGAGCTAATAAGCAACAAAGCCAATACTCAAATTCAGATATTTTGATTCCAAGTTCAATGATGTTTCTACTATGCCGTGTGAATAAAGCAAGAGTGCTTACTTAAACTGAGCACCATGAACTTGTGCCATTTTAAAAAATAAAATTTAGATAAATGCAATCATACATATTTTATTGTAGATATTTAGAAATTTTATTACCAGAAGGGTCCATAGAGTGTACCACATTGTCGAGGAGTCCATGATACCAAAAAAAGTTCAGAATTCCTGTTCAGTAGTTAAGAATCCCTGCTTAAAAGTAAGGTTGTTAACCTAGCTCATGGTGTGTGAACCCCCTTGTTTTACATGTGAGGAAATGAGGCTCAGAAGGTAAGCAACTAGTGAGTCTTGGTGTCAGAATTGAAACCCAGTTTTCTGACACCTAGTCAAGTGCTCTTAAATGGGTTTTTTCTAAAACAGAAGGTCAGGAAAACATTAGTAAGATGAGAGAGGCTCCAGAGTCGTCTTTGCTGCATGTAATTCCCTACATGAATAGCCAGGGGCTTCCTTATGGTCTAACTTTACTTTGTTATATAAGTTTTAGAAATTTTTTCCTGGTATCCAATTCAGGGAATTAGTGGGAAAGAAAAGCTTTCTTTGAACAGTGAAATCATTCAGCATTAGTATTCTTCCCCATAGAAAATAAAGAGAAAAGTAGATCTGGCCTTTCTTTGAAACTATGAAGATGTCCATCTATATTAGTGCTACTGTCTTTTTACTAGAAAGGAGAATGAGTTCACTTCACACAGTCTTTCAGAGATGCCCTCATTTTATTAATCTGTGAAGGAATGTTTGAACAAAGAAACGAAAAGGTACATGACAGTTGAGGTAGTATCAAAAGGTTATCTAGAAAACTGAAAGAAACATCATTTCCTGTCACAGGTCCCAAAGAACAATTCATCACAAATTCCTTTCCTCAGCTTATTTTTTTCTATATAATTATTAGTTGCACGTTTGAAAGGAAACATTGAAAAGGAAGGAGTGTTCTGCTTCCGTTTTGATTTTTGTATGTGTGTGTTTTTTTTACAGTACATTCCTAAGTGAACCATTATTTCAGATGTTTTTTTCTGATGTTATTGTAACAATGATGAGATCTGTGGACAGGGTAAAATACTCATTTCATTCTAGCCTAATTTGCTTCTAACTAGATTTCTACATATTTTTATTTTAATCATCCTGCAATGAAAAAAGTTTCCTTTCTCTACTCAATTTTTCTGTCTCTAGTAAGTAAAATGCCTTTATACTATAGTAGTTTTTTCATCCATGGTGGGATTCAAGTGCGAGAGGTTTATTGCTTCTCTTCTTAAAACTGTCATTTCTGTTGATGTAACCAAAATTATTTCTTTCGTCACCTTTTCACTTGCAGATTGCTTTTTTTGTAAGTACTTTTAAGTTCCTTTATGTAATTCTTGTATTCATTCTGTCTTATGTCCTATAGAGAACATCAGAAAACTGAATTTCAGTGTTTTGTTTTGTTCATTTGTTTAAAAAAAAAGACTGCTATTCCCATATTTCAAAAAAAAATCTAAAAACTTTTTCTACTCTTACATAATATTTTTTCCTCAATTCAGTTAAGTCAGCTCCCTAGTCTTTTGTTCTAGAATGCAGTCCAAACTGATGTAGAAATAATTTTTGGGCTAATTTATTGTATACCACTCGTTAGTTTGTATTCAGTGTGATTTCATAGCAACTTACTACAAAGTATTTTTAAAATAATTAAAATATAAATAGGAAAGGAAAAAGGGGGAAGGAACCAAACAATACATAGTCAGTTAAGCCTGCAGAGGAAAGATAAGGATAGCTTGAAACATGGTAAAGAGTAAAAGTTTGCTTTAAAACAGAATTCTTTATTGAGTTGGACTAGATCATCTCAAAGATCCCGTAGATTTAGAGCTAAGAATCCTTGCAAGTTCAAAAAGCCCAACACTCTCTATCCACTGTTATTTTAAAGATGAGGAAGTAGCAAGGGGAGTTTGCATATAGGTAACAAGTGATAGAAACTTTTAAGTCTTAAACTTCTTATATATAGTGCTTGAAATTGAACTACTGTGACCATACAATTGTGTAAAAATTAAGGATAATTTCTCACTACTTTTTTGTTATCTTTTATATCAGTTTCATTTTCCAGTATATCTCTTCCAACTCCTTCATGCATGAAGCATACCTTTATGACAGAAAGTATGATGATAAAAAGACATTTCAGCAAAACCAATCAAAGTGCTCATGCACCTCTTTCTGGTAGTGTTTTTCCTCCTAATTGCACTGTTTCTTCTTCACATGTTTATATACAATACATGCTATCACCCGAGACAAAAGCTCCTTGAGGGTAGAGAAAATTTCCATTTTTTTGTATTTGTATGCTCAGACTCCAGGACAGTGCTTGGGACATACCAGGGGCTTAATAAATGGTTAATTGATTGGTAGAGGGGGAGTACACACTCAGATCAGGAATCTATGTAAGTATCTACTTTGATCCAGAGGACAGTTTGGAATTTAGATTATTGAAACAAATTTAAGAAATTATTATAAGCAGTTTCATCTGTTCTTTGACAAAAGTATTTCTAACAATTCATATAAAACATCTTGTATGCATGTGAAAAAAAAAACCTGTCAAAAGTTCCAAATTAGAAAAAAATGTACCATTCCTTATCACTTGCAGTTGAGCCTCCTGAACTATTTTTAACTTCTGGTTTCATTTTTAATGTTGAGTTCTTTTTTGGATGAAAGAGTGTGTTTTTGTCTTAGGGTTTGCTTTTCTTCACAGCATTTTAACTGTTGTTGCTTTGCTCCTCATGTTTATCTCTCTATAGTTAAACTTGCTTTTCATTTTACCTTTCTTGTTTGGCAGCTCTTACTGTCTAATTGCAGCCTTTGAAAAGTGGAGAATGTAACATAGGGTTATGTGTTATGTCTTCCCTATATTGATAACTGACTTTTTTCTATGGTAAAGTAAATTTTTCCTATGGTAAAGTAAATTGAACAGGTTTAAATACATACTCATTAGTAATGTATAATGAGCCTTTTTACCTTCTGCTATGGGTACTTGGCATTTGTGGCCCATTGAAATTGTTTAACTTGATCTATATTTAGTCCATGTTAACATCATCTTTGTGTTGGTTCATGCTTAGTTGTAATTTCTGCAAGGTGTAGAAGCAAAAAAGACATTATAAAGTCATACCAACCAGCTAAACCAAATTAGGCCGTAATTTCTTTGTAAATGCAACCAACCATAATTTTTCCAGTTGGTTCATTTGTTTCTTTTTAGTGGTGCTATGCCATCACAGTTGAAGAAAATGTATATGTGCTATTGTTTATAATCAGTCATGCTCAGTCATGCATCATCCCTGGGGCAAAGTTTTGAAGTGTTTAGCATCAGTGTATCTCTCTTTGCCAACCCCAGAAGTTGCTCATTGCCCTCTTGTCTATTTAGGACTCCTTACTGTGTTATCCCATGCCCTTAACATTCTTTCTGCTATCCTGATATGCTGACCTGTTCATTTGACATTTTTATCAGGGATCTTCGGCAGACATCTATTCAAAGGATACCAGGACAGGCTAGTAAAAGAATTTAGAGGCAGACAAACCTTGCAACAGCACTGCCCGCTCATAGGGATAACTCCCAGGCATTGCTGTTTTGGCATATTAAAATAAAAATGAAATCATCTTATCCGTGCACAGAAGAGCTAAATCCATACATTATCAATCTTCTACAGCTGTGACACCTCCATTGGTTACTCAGCATACTCTCATTCATTTATTTTATTTTTTTTAATAACAGTAGTAATAGCTAATATTTATGTAGTCCTCAAGGATGCATAAAGTGCTTTCCATAAAACACCAATCTGATATTTAAGTATGCATTTACTCGGTTTTCTCCCTTCATTAAGTACTTTGTTCAAAGTAAAAAGCAGTATGGAATAGTACATGTAGAGTTGGGAAGTCAGAACAGCCTAGATTCAAGTCCCATCTCTTACACTTCCCTCTGTGACTCAGGACTAGTCATTTAACTTTTTGTGCCTCATGCATATCTCTAAAACTGTTACATTGCAAAACAGTTATCTTTATGTATTGGGAGAGGAAATCCTCTGGAGCTCCTTATATCATGAAACCATCAATCCAAACAAATAAATATTGGTGGCACTGTGGATCTGTCCCTCAAGGATCTTACATTCTACTATGTAGATAATAAAATATGTGACACATGGTGAGAAAAGCTAATATTTTCATGTACGTTAAAGCTTGCAAAGCACTTTACATATGTTGCCTCAGTTGATCTATATATAGCAATCGTATGAGAGATTGATAGTATTATCCGCATTTTAAAGATGAGGAAAGAAGCTTAGGAAGGTTATGACTTGCATACAATGAAGCTAGGAAGTAAAGGGCTGATAAATAATCTCTTACAACTTGGAGTGGGGTCAAAAGAGAATCCTAGGAGTTGATCAGCATTTCTCAGCCTCCCAGAAGTCCACTTAATAGAGCAGCTGCTAGGAAGTCAGTCACAATGGAAAGAGTCAGGGACCTATTTATTTTGTAATGGTTTCATTGATAGACCTGTCATGTATACATAAATATCAGATAATTAATCATGGTGTAGTGGATCAAGCACTCTTGTGGAAGCAAGAAAGAACTTGATTTAGGTACTTACTCTGATGCTGGCTGTGTGGCACTGAGAAAGTCACTTAAATTCTCAGTATTCTAAGTAATTGTTTGACGTTTCCAGAGAAGGTACTGTGTAAATTACGTGCAGATAGAGTTTGTTCTAAGTTCTTTATATTTGTATCCTGCCATACCTGACACATAGTAGACGTTTAATAGATGCTTGTTGTCTGATGGACTTGCATTGGCAAGAGTAGGTTTCTCACCTGGTAATTCCCTATACCAGTGGAATAATAGATTCAATCCTTATCCCTCTCTCTAATTGGAGAAAAAAGAGAACATTAACAAGCTGGTATAGAGTCCATCAAGGCTTAATCCCCTCATTTTACAGATGAAAATACCAAGGCACAAGGAAGTTATGTGACGTAACTTAGATCACATCAGTATCCATGGAAGTATTTGAATACGGTTCTTTCTGACTTCAAGTCCAGTGCTATATTCACTACACCATGTTTTAGTGATTCACTTACAAGAATTATACTAGCCGTTTGTAGATATGTTCTTCAACAGAATGACTCACCAAAGCTTTAGCCATTACATTGCAGCATTGTTTTGTGTCACAATCTTTTCATTAGTGACCATTAATTATTAAGAAACAGACGTGTGTATTGGACATGCTCTTCTTAAGGGCATAAATAGCCAGTTTCTTTCTATTTTGCAAATACTATGAATAAAAGATTTGTTCTGAAGCTCCAATTATGTATTTCTTCTGTTGTCTTTTTAGGTAGCATCTTTAGCTGGACCTGGAGGACAAGTTGAAATAGAACAAAATTTTCTTAACAATAAATTGAAGACAATCACAGCTTATTTTGGTGACTTGATCCGAAGAACAGCATCTGAAATACCAGTTAAAAGTGACTTAAAAGAAGGAAACATAGAGTAATAACTAGATTATCATTCATGTCAGAAGACTTCTATTTTATTCTTCTATCCATCATGAACTCTATTTGGTAAGCAAGAGTTCATTTCTAGCATATAAAATAGGGTTTGACTCTTTTAGGGCTATTGTCATTAATTTTGAGATAAAATAACTTAGCAAATACTGAGAATTCATTAGAATCTTGAACTTCTTACTGTAAAAGAAGGTCGATTTGCCTGTGTGCTTCACAGATGTATATTTACAGTTTATGTTTAAGCTTTTTTCGTCTACTTTTGTTTAGTAGCCTCTTATTTTTTTAATCAGTATTTTAAATGCATGTTCAAAGCTCTTTTTTTTTACTGCAGGTTTTTTTAAAGTTTTTTGGGGGGTGTTAATTACATTGCACAGAAAAGCAAGTTTTATTATTAATTTAAATTGTGTCAAGCTGTCCATTCATAAGCAAAAATTATCTTTAACTAAATTGGATAAAGTGTAAAATTTTGGTGGGGTAAGGGGGAACATTTTAAATGATGGAAGTAATATTGTTGTATCCTAATATTTCAATGTCAACTTTTCAAACCTCTTCCAATTATAAAATAAAATATACCAACAACAGAGTAGTTCTTCCCTGTTAATTTCTCATGGTAAAACATACAGGAAGAAATTTTGATCTTAATTTAAAAAATCAGTAACCAAAGAAGAGTTAATAAGCAAAGAATAAATAAAAGCAGTTATTATATAGTAAATAAGTAAGTGGTGATTGGTCAGCAAGCAATTATAAGTAACTTACTAAGTGCCAGGTCCTGTGATGATTGCTGGGCTACCAGGAAAGGCCAAAATGATTAGTCCCTGCAATTAGGTAGCTGATTATTATGTAGAAGACATAAATAATTGTACATACAAGATAAATATGTATATGTACACAGGAACAGAGAGAAAGGCCACCTACAGAAGGTGGGATTTCAACTGAGTTCTGCAGAAAGTTGGGAAAAATAACATGGAGGTGAGGAAAAGAATTCCAGGCCTAGGGAGAAAGAGCTAGTAAAAAAATGACTTAAGAAAGTGTCATGTACAAGGAACAACAAGTAGGTCAGTGTGTCTGGGTCATAAAAAGTACATGGAATAAAGTAAGACTAAGAAAGTAGGAAGTGAGGAGTTGTAAAGAGCTTTCAATTCCAAATAGAGATCTTTATATTTCTTTCTGGAGGGTAATAGTCATGGAGTGGGAAGAAAGAGGCAAGATGATTAATTAGAAGGCTGTTTATTGCAGTTGTCCAGATGAGAAACGAGGGCCCAAACTAGGGTGGTAGCTTTGAGAATGGGGGCATATAAGATGATGTGAAAGTTAAAATTGACAAAATTTGGCAGCAGGTTGGCAATGTGAAGTAGGGAGTCAAGAATGAGATCAAGGCTATGAGTGTGGGTGATAAAGGCCCCCCATGAAAAAATATGGGAATTTGGAAGAGGAGAGTCAAGCCAACAAGCATGATGTATTATGTGCCAGGCATTGTGCTAATCACTGGGGAAATGAAGGATGGCAAAAAATAGTATCTACTCCCAAGGAACTCACAGTCCAATTGGAAAGACAGTATGCAAACAACTATATGTAAGATATAGACAGGGCAAATTGTTGATAATCACAAGAAAGGACTAGATTAAGGGCAGTCAGGAATGGGTTCCCGCTAAAGATGAGGGAGAGAATTCCAGGATGGAAACAGCCAGCAAAAATGCAGTCAGAGTCTTTTCTTCAAAGAATAACAAGTACAATGTTACTAGTTTGCAGGGTACTTCAAGGGAATTAAGATGTAAGAAGACTGGAAAAATAGAAGACCAGGGAACAAAAGGTTTACAGGCCAAATTGGATTTTATATTTCTTATCTGATCCTCACAGTAACCCTGTGAGGTAGGTGCTTCTTAACCTCCCTGTGCTAGTTTATGTCCTTCCTAAAATGTGATACCCAGAACTGGATGCACTACTTTAGAAGTAGGCTGGTAGGGTCAGAATCATCTGCTTTGAACACTGCTGCTAGGGTGGCCTGAGATTGAATTAACTTTTTTTTTTTGTACTGTGTCCTAACACTTGATTCATTGAGTTTGTAGTTCACTAATACCTCCATACCTCTTTCCCTTTGCTACAGTTCATTGATTTAAGAAATGTTGAGCAGTATAAGACCAAAAATAGGTCTCTGGAACTTTCCATCAGACACCTCCCAGACTAAGTGAGTTTATTAATTATCACTTTATTGTCAAGTGAATCCAGAAAAGCAGGAATTACCATCATGCTGTCAGATAAAGTAAAAATGAAGTTCAAAAATGAAGATATAAGTAAACTGTATGATGCTGAAGTGCATCATGGACAACAAAACAATTATCAGTTATAAGCATGTTTGCTTCAAATGCTTGACATAACATCCAAATTCAGACCTAGAAAATAGCACGGTATTGACAAGAGACAATATCCCTCTATCAATTTTGGATAAATCTAACAGTGAGATAAAATATTGAACTGAACAAATGTCTAGAGAAACTAGAACTAAAAGACATGGCATCTTCTAAATGGACAGCAAAAAATATATGCATACTTCTCTGTAGAAATGGAGCATTTACAAAAAAATGATCATATCCTAGAACACATGTAAATGTGAACAAATGTAAAAAGGCAGAAATAGTCAATACATACTTTACACATAAATAGAAATTGATGTAGGTACAAATAAAAGTTACAGACCCAATTGGGACCTAACAGTGAATCTTAAATAGTGGGTCAAAAAACAAATCATAGAAATGATACCTAGTAAAATAAAATGAGGGGCAGCTAGATGGTGCAGTGGATAGAGTTGCAGGCCTGCCTGGAGTCATCTAAACTAATTTTCTTAAGTTCAAATTTGGACTCAAACACTAGCTGTGTGACCATGGGCAAGTCAGTTAACTCTGCCTCAGTTTTCTCATTTTCAAAATGAGCTGGAGAAGGAAATGGTCAACCATTCCAGTATCTTTGCCAAGAAAACCTCAAATTGGATCACAAAGAGTCAGACACAACTGAAAAATTACTGAACCAATATAATAAAAATGATAATGGTGAAACAACTTTACTAAAATTTCTAGGATGCAGCTAATGCATACGTTAACCAAATAGAAAAAAAAGGATTAATGCACTGAATATGCATTTTTTAAATTAGAAAATCAAAATAAACCTAAAATAAGTTCAAAACAAAAGATATTAAATCAGAGAGGGGACTAGATAAGTTGGAAACAAAAAAATTATTAAACCAAAGCCTAGTTCTTTAAAAAGACTAATAAAAATTACAAACCCTTATCTAATCTGACTGAAAAGAAGAAAGCAGAAAATGACAAAAGACAAATGACAAGACAGTAGTCAATGACCATAATGAGTTAGTGTTTGATAAAATCAAAGACCCCACTTCTGGTGTAGGAACTCATTATTTGACAAAAACTACTGGGAAAGTGAGAAAACAATATGGGAGGTTTATACCAACATCTTACTCCATCTACCAAGATAAGTCAAAGTGGGAAGATGATGTAGACATAAAGGGTGACACCACAAGCAAGTTAGGAGAGTAAGGAATAGCTTATCTGTCAGATCTGTGAAGGGAAGAATTTTTGACCAAACAAGATAAAGCATTATGAGATACAAAATGGATAATTTTGATTATATTAAATTGAAAAAGTTTTGCATAAATAAAACCAATACAACCAAGATTAGAAGGAAAATAACTGGGAAACAACTTTTACAGCCAATGTCTCTGATAAGGATCTTGTTTCTCAAACTATATAGAGAACTAAATTAGATCTATAAGAATACAAGTCATCTCCCAATTGATAAATGGTCAAAAGATAGGAACAGGTAGTTTTCAGATGAAGAAATCAAAACTATCTATAATCATATGAAAAAATGCTCTAAATCACCATTGAACAGAGAAATGCAAATTAAAACAACTGAAGTACCATTTTATACCTATGAGATTGGCTAATATGGGAAAGGAAAATTATAAATGTTGGAGAGGCTATGGGAAAATTGGGAAACTAATGCATTGTTGGTGGAGTTGTGAACTGATCCATCCATCCTGGACAGCGATTTGGAACTCTGCCCAGAGGACAACCAAACTTTGAATACCTTTTGAACCAGCAATACCACTAATAGGTCTGTATCTCAAAGAGATAATAAAAAAGGGAAAAGGACCTACATGTACAAAATTATTTATATCATCTCTTTTTGTGGTGGCAAAGAATTTGAAATTAAGGCCCATCAGGTGGGGAATGGCCAAACCAGATGTGGTATATGAATGTAATGGAATACTATTGTGCTGTAAGAAATGACAAGCAGGATGATTTCAGAAAAACCTAGAAACATAAGCAGAGTCAGGAGAACATTGCACACAGTAACATTGTGTAATGATCAACTATGAATAACTTAGCTCTTCTCAGCAACACAATGATCCAGTACAATTCATTCCAAAGGCAACATTATAAGAAATGCTATCCACATCCAGAGAAAGAACTGATGGAGTCTGAATATTGATTGAAGCATACTATTTTCACTTTATCTTTTTCATAGTTTGTCTTCTTGGTCTCTTCTTTCACAGTATAACTAATATGGAAATGTGTGTTACATAATTGCATGACCTATTCAAATATCTTACCTTTTTAGGGAGGAGAGAGAGAAGGGAAGGAGATTTTTTTAAACATATTAAAATTTGTCTTTACATGTAATTGAAAAAATATAATACTATTTAATAAAATATGCAAGAAAAGAATTATGAATCTCAAAATATATACATTGTCAAAGGATATGAACAAATATGTCTCAAAAAAGAATTGAAGACCTGTTGACAACCTTATGATATACTAATCATTATGCAGTAAAAATTATGTTCAATAGAGGACCCTTGAGGCAAAGATTAAAAATTAATTTGTAAACTAAATAACTTGATCTTAAAATATGAGTGGATCAAAGAACAAATTATAGGAAAAAAATTTCATTAAAAGTAATGTCGAGTATGAGACAACATACCAAAATTTTGAGGGGTGCAGCCAAAGGCATACTTAGGGAAAATTTGTGTCTCTGAACACTTTCATCAGTAAAAGAGAGCGAAGTACAACTAAAAAATCAGACTAGAAAACCAACTAATTAAACCCCCCTCCCCAATTAAATATCAAAATGGAAATCCTCAAAGTCAAAGGAGAGAAAAAGATTGAAGGTAAAAAACAAAACAAAAACTGAATTAACAGATAAATTAGGAGATAGGTTTGGGGGGAAATAGTAAAATAGATAATCCATTAGCTAACTTGGTTTAAAAAGAAGAAAACCAAATTTTCAGTATCAAAAATGAAAAAGTTAAAAGCAGTTATTAAGTGCTTTTTTACCCAATTATGTACCAATAAAACTGAGAAGGTAAATTAAATGAATGAATATTTTAAAACATTTAAATTGTATAGATTAACTTAACAGAAAATAGAGAACTGGCAGAGCCAAAATGATGGAGTAAAAAGGCATACATACATTCACAGGCTCTCCCCACACAACCTATAAGATACCTGTAGAGAGGGACTCTCAACAAATTTAGAGCAGCAGAAGTGGAGAACAATAGAGTGGAGGAGATTTCCAGCCCAGGGTGACCTGAAAGGCCCACAGGAAACATTGGGTGAACTGGACACGGAGCCCAGCCCAGCCTTGGCCACATAGCTAGCGCAGCGTGATTCTGGGAGAAGGACACCTCGGGGGCAGAATCCCCAGTCCCAGTAGCAGCATTCCCAGATCCCTCAACCCACAGGTGCCAAAGGTCAGTGACCTTTTTCAGCCATTTCAGGGTTTTTTCAGCTGACCAGGAAGGGAGAAGGGCCTTCCCATAGGTCCGGCCTCAGGCAGCGCCCCCCCCCCCCCCCCCCAGGCCACATCTGGGCAGCATAGCTGTATCCATTGTTGGATTGTAAAAACCCCTGGGGGCACTGAGGAGGTTAATATTACCCTCAGCCCTGTGTAGAGGCTCTGAGGTCACTAGTCTTTGTCTCACACTGAATGGTGGCCCTGCCCATCCAGCTTATTTGAAAAATCAGCCTCCAGCACTGACTTGGTGGAACTGGAGGTCAGGTGGCTGTGGAGAGGAAACTGCCAAGATTCTGGGCACAAAAATCTTTTTCTGCTTCCAGATCAGTGTACACACTTGATTGTGCCACCTTGGAGGAACTGAGATCTCACAGAATCCCAGAGTATACCCTACTCTTGACAGAGGACCCAAAAGTCAAGTAACTGGTTGGGAAAATGCCCAAAAAAGGGAAGAAAATAAGACTATGGAAGGTTACTTTCTTGGTGAACATTCCTTTCAAATGAGGAAGAACAATGCTTACCATCAAGGAAAGACATAAAAGTCAAGGCTTCTGTACCCCAAACATCCAAAATAAATATTCAATGGTCTCAGGCCATGGAAGAGTTCAAAAAGGATTTTGAAAATCAAGTAAGAGAGGTGGAGGAAAAAGTGGGAAGAGAAATGAGAAAGATACAAGAAAAGCATGAAAAGCAGGTCAGCACCTTGCTAAAGGAGACCAAAAATATGCTGAAGAAAATAACACCTTGAAAAATAGGCTCACTCAATTGGCAAAAGAGGTTCAAAAAGCCAATGAGGAGAAGAATCTTTCAAAAGCAGAATTAGCCAAATGGAAAAGGAGATTCAAAAACTCACTGAAGATAATAGTTCTCTCAAAATTAGAATGGAACAGATGGAGACTAGTGACTTTATGAGAAACCAAGAAATCACAAAACAAAACCAAAAGAATGAAAAAATGGAAGATAATGTGAAATATCTCATTGGGAAAACTGACCTGGAAAATAGATCCAGGAGAGACAATTTAAAAATTATGAGACTACCTGAAAGCCATGATCAAAAAAAGAGCCTAGATATCATCTTTCATGAAATTATCAAGGAAAACTGCCCTGATATTCTAGAACCAGGGGGCAAAATAAATATTGAAAGAATCCACAGATCCTCCTGAAAGAGATCCAAAAAGAGAAACTCTTAGGAACATTGTGGCCAAATTCCAGAGTTCTCAGGTCAAGGAGAAAATATTGCAGGCAGCTAGAAAGAAACAATTCCAGTATTGTGGAAATACAATCAGGATAACACAAGATCTAGCAGCCTCTACATTAAGGGGTCAAAGGGCGTGGAATATTATATCCAGAAGTCAAAGGAACTAGAACTAAACCCAAGAGTCACCTACCCAGCAAAACTGAGTATAATACTTCAAGGGAAAAAATGGTCTTTCAATGAAACAGAGGACTTTCAAGCATTCTTGATGAAAAGACCAGAGCTGAAAAGAAAATTTGACTTTCAAACACAAGAGTGAAGAGAAGCATGAAAAGGTAAATAGCAAAGAGAAATAATAAGGGACTTACTAAAGTTGAACTGTTTACATTCCTACAGGGAAAGACAATATTTGTAACTCTTGAAACTTTTTTCAGTATCTGCGTAATTGGTGGGATTACACACACACAGAGCACAGGGTGAGTCAAATAGGATGGGATCATATCTTTAAAAAAGGAAATTATGGGGGGAGAGAAATATATTGGGAGGAGAAAGGGAGAAATGGAATGGGGCAAATTATTTCTCATAAAAGAGGCAAATAAAAGACTTTTCAGTAGAGGGAAAAAAAGCAGGGAGGTGAGAGAAAAAACATGAAGCTTACTCTCATCACATTCGACTAAAGGAAGGAATAAAATGCACACTCATTTTGGGATGAAACCCTATCTTACAATACAGGAAAGTGGGGGAGAAGGGGATAAGCAGGGTGTGGGGGATGATGGAAGGGAGGGCTGTGGGAGGAGGGAGCAATTAGAAGTCAACACTCTTGGGGAGGGACAGGATCAAAAGAGAGAATAGAACAAATGGGAGGCAGGGCCGGATGGAGGGAAATATATATATTAATACATATTATTTATATATTTTATATATTAATTATATATATAAATTATATATTAATATAATTAATATAAATAAATATATATTGTCTTGCACATGACTATTATGGAAGTCATTTGCAAAACTTCACAGATATGGCCTATATTGAATTGCTTGCCTTCCCAATGGTGATGGGGTTGGAGGGAGGGATGAAGAGAAGTTGAAACTCAAAGTTTTAGGAACAGCTCTTGAGTATTGTTCTTGCAACTAGGAAATAAGAAATACAGGTAATGGGGTATAGAAAGTTATCTTGCTCTACAGGACAAAAGAGAAGATGGGGATAAGGAAAGGGAGGGATGTTAGAAGGGAGGGCAGATTGGTGACAGGGGTAATTAGAATGCTTGGCGTTTTGGGGTGGGAGGAGGGGAGAAATGGGGAGAAAATTTGGAACCCAAAATTTTGTGGAAATGAGTGTTGAAAACTTAAATAAATCTGAAATGAAGAGAACTTAATCTTATCCTTTGAAAAATAAATCATAAATGAAATCCCAAAGAGAAAAATAAATAAATAGGACCAAATGCATTTACAAGGGGATTCTACCAAACTTGTAAAAAACAATTCCAATGCTACATGAACTATTTGAAAAAAATAGCAAAAGAAGAGATCTTACCAGATTCCATTTATGACACAAATATGGTCCTGATACTTAAATCAGGGAGAGTCAGAACAAATATGCTAACATTCCTAATGAATATCAATATAAAAATTTTAAGCAAAATATTACTACTGAAACTACAGCAACATTTCACAAAAATTATACACTATGGTCAAGCTAAATTTATACCAAGATTGCAGGAGTGGTTTGATATCGAGGAAGAAACTATAAGCGTATTGACCATATTCTTAAGTAAAACAGCAAAAATCATGTCAATAGATACAGAAAAGGTTTTGAGAAGTTATAATACCCATTCCTATTAAAACATTAGAAAGCATATGAATAAATGGAACTTTCCGTACATTGAAAACTATATCCAAAAGCAAGAATCAGTGTTATCTGTATTAAGGATAAGTTAGGAGCTTTTCTAATACAGAGGTAGATCAAAAATGTCCATTGATTTATTTGGCCTTATATGCTCAGATTAAAGCAAATACTCAGACAACATTCATAAAATTCATTGTTATGCAACACAGCAAGCAGGCATATAAACTGAGATTTGTCCCTACTTAACAAGAAACTCAAGCCAGCCCAAGAATGAGGAAGGCATGTTAGGGAGGGCACATGCTGAAAGTTAGGGGTTGAGTTGCAAGATTATATCAAGATTATGTACCCTAAAAATGGGTTAGATGAGAATAAGTCATCAAATACCAGAGGTAACCGGGAGCATTTTTTTAAATTTTCGTTCATTTTTAACTTGAATACAAAAAAGACAAAAATAGAATATTTCCATCTACACAGCACAACATAAAAAGAGGATTGAATATAAACCCATGAATTTCCATTTCACACTGTTAGTGTTTTTTTGAAAAACTATGTAATAAACACTGCACGTCATTTTCAAAGCTACCCTGCTTTTCTGTGTTTCTTCTAGGTTTTGTTTTCTGCTATGTACTTTTAATTTTTTTCCTTCCTCTCCCCTCATGCTGCCCTAAAGAATGCTATGAGCAGATACAAGTGTGTGTGTGTGTGTGTGTGTGTAAAATCATACTATACCTACTTGTTTATCAGTTCTTTCTTTGAATGTGGATAGTATCTTCCTTTAGAGTTGATTTGAGTTTTTATAATACTCAACATGGCTTAGTCATTCAAAGTTGTTCTTAGAAAAATACTTCTGTTACCGTTACATTCTCTTGGTTCTACTAATTTCATTCTTCATTATTTCATGCAAGTCTTTGCACATTTTCTATCAGCCAGCTCATCATTTTATAGCACAATAGTATTCTATCACAGTCATATACCACAACTTATTCAGCCATTCCCCAATTGATGGGGTTTCCTGCAATTTTCAGTTCTTTGCCACCACAAAAAAAAAAAGCTTCTATAAACAGTTTAGAATATATAGGTTCTTTTCCTTTTTACCTGATCATCTTTGGAAATATTCTGAGTAGTGGCAATGCTGGGTCAAAGGATTGTTGAACAACTCTTTGGGAATAATTCCAGCTTGCTCTCCAGAATGGTTGGGTTAGCTCACAGTAGCAATAGTGAATCAGTGGCCTGATTTTTCAACATCCCCTCCAACATTTGTGACTTTCCCTTTCTGTCATTTTAGCCAGTCTGGTAGGTATAAGATGATTTCACAAAGTTATTTTAATTTGCATTTTTTTAATCAATAGTGACTTAGAGCACTTTTACATGTGGTTTTGATTTCTTCATCGAAAAACTGCCTGTCCTTATCTTTTTACCATTTATTTATTGGGGAATGACTCCTATTCTTACAAATTTGACAAAGTTCTTTGTATATTTGAGATATGAAACCTCTATCTGAGAAGCTGTCTATAAAAATTTTCTCGCAGTTTTCTGTTTTCTTTCTAATCTTGACTACATTGGTTTTATTTATACAAAACTTTTTAATTTAATGTAATTGAAATTATCTATTTTCTACTTCACAATGCTGTCTCTTCTTTATTCAGAAATTGTTCTGTCCATAAGTCTGATAGGTAATGTATTTCTTCTTCTAATTTTCTTATGATATCTCTCTTTATCTCTAGGTCATGTATCTATTTTGACTTTATCTTAATAAATAGTGTAAGATACTGATCTATGCCCAATTTCTGCCAGACTGCTTTCTAGCTTTCCCAACAATTTTTATCCAATAATGAATTCTTATCCAAAAGTTTCAATCTTTACATCTGTCAAACATATATTCACTTACTACTGTGTATTATATATCTACTCTGTTCTACTGATCTACCTTTCTATTCTTATTTCAGTACCATATAGCTATAAGTACTGCCTTGTAGTATAGTTTAAGATCTAATACTGTTAAACCTTCTTCATTTACATTTTTCCGTTAATTCCTATGATATTCTTGGCCTTTTGTTCTTCCAAATGAATTTTGTTAGTATTTTTTCTAACTCAGTAAGATAATTTTTTGGCAATTTAATTAAAATGGCATTCAACAAATAAATGAGTTTAGGTGAAATTGCTATTTTTATTATATTGGCTCTGTCTGCTCATTAATAATTAATATTTCTCCAATTATTTAAATTTGACTTTATTTGTATAATTATGTTCATGCAGTTCCTGAGTTAGTTTTGGTAGGTATACTTCCAGGTATTTTATATACCGTCAACAGTTACTTTAAATGGGGTATCTCTTGCTATCTCTTCTTGCGGGCTTTGTTGTGATGTATAGGAATGCTAATGATTTATGTGGGTTTATTTTATATCCTCCTATTTTGCTAACATTCTTTCCCAGTTTTCTGCTTCCTTCCTAATCTTGGTTGCATTGGGTTTGTTTGTGCACAAGCTTTTCAATGTAATGTAATAAAAAATATCAGTTTTCCACTTTATAATATTCTCTTTTGTTTGATCATAAATTTCTCTGTAAATCTGACAAATACACTATCCCTTGCTCCCCTAATTTGTTTGTTGTGTCAACCTTTATGGACTTTATTCTGGTGTACAATGTCAGGCATTGGTCTATGTCCAGTTTCTGCCTCACTGTTATCCAGTTTTCCCAGCAGTTTTGGCCAGACAGTGAGTTCCTATGCCAGAAGCTGAGGTCCTTGGATTTATCAAACAGTAAACAGCTATATTCTTTGACTACTATGTCTTGAGTACCTAACCTATTCCACTTATCTATCCCTCTGTTTCTTAGTACCAAGCAGTTTTGGTGATTGCTGCTTTATAATACAATTTGAGATCTGGTAGGGCTAGGCTACCTTCTCTAGCATTTCTTTTCATTAATTCCCTGGATATTCTGTACCTTTGTTCTCCCAGATGAATTTTGACATTTTTTTTTTCTAGCTCTAGAAAATAATTTTCTGGTAGTTTGATTGGTATGGCACTGAATAAGTAAATTAATTTAGGTAGAGTTGTCATTTTCATTATATTGTGTCAGCCTACCCACGAGGAACTGATGTTTTTCCAATTACTTAGATCTGACTTTATTTGTGGGAACAGTGTTTTATAATTATATTTATATAGTCCCTGAGTTTGTTTTGGCAGATACACTCCCAAATATTTTATAGTGTCTACCATAACTTTAAATGGGATTTCTCTTTCTATCTCTTGCTGTTGGACTTTATGAGTAATATACAGAAATGCAAGTGATTTTTGTGGCTTTATTTGGTAACCTGCTATTTTGCCAAAGTTGTTTATTATTTCAAGTAGTTTTTTACTTGATTCTCTAGGATTCCCTAAGTATATCATCATATCATCTGCAAAGAGTGATAACTTAGTTTCTTTTTTGCCTATTCTAGTTTTTTAGTTTCTTTGTCTTCTTGTTGCTAAAGCTAACATTTCTAATACCCTATTGAATAACAGTGGTGATAATGGACATCCTTGTTTCACCCCTAAGAGTTTCTTTATCAGAACCACCAACTGGTGGGAGAAGCTAATGTTAACTAAGACTGCAGAGGGAGAATGACTCAAGGCCCCTAAAACACGTCCAAATTTCATTAGATCAAAAAGACTCAAGCCATATCCATCTGACACAGTGGAAAGTAAAGCTGTCTGTTTCATCTATGTGTTTCTATGGGCATTAGGACCGTTTAACCTAAGTGACTTCGTACTGGAGTCCTCTCATTATAAATGTAATATCAAATAATATACGTAACGTCAAATAGTAACTGATTTCAAACAAGTTTACAACTGTCATATCCATTATTATTAATATTAAAGATTCTGTTTGAAATTCTGGCTAAAGTAATAAAACAAGAAAAATAAACTGAAGAAATAAACATAGCCAAAAAGGAAACAAAGTTATCACTGTTTTGCTGATGATATGATAAGTTACTTAAAGAATCTAAAGAATCAATTTTTAAAAAATAATTGAAGCAATTGACAGCTTCAGCTAAGTTGCAGGTTATAAAATAAACCCATGCAAATCATCAGCATTTCTGTATGTTTCCAACAAAATTTCGGTAGGAAGAGATAGAGAAATTCCGTTTAAAATAACTACAAAGCAGAATTAGATAAAAACAATTAGAAAATATTTTATGTAAATGAAGACATCTAAATAGTTGGAAAAATATTAATTATGTATAGACATATAAGGTGACATAAAAAGTGAAAGGTAAACAAATTAAGTAAGCATGGAAGAAATTACCTGTCATATCAATAGATAAGGGAGGAGTTGAAATCAAACAAGAAAAACAGGTCTCCAGGAGGTAAAATATATACTCCCAGTATATAAAATTTTAAAAGTTTTGCACCAATAAAACCAATGCAACTAAAATTAAAAGAAGCAGGAAACTGGGGAGGAGGGAGAGAATTGAAGGAACCAGTGAACTAATTGTGGCATAGGGATATAACTGGATGTACTGTAAGACTGGAAAAAGAGATGATTTCAAAGAATCCTGGATCAAACTGATGAAGAGCTGAGTGAGCAGAACCAGGAGAACGATGTTTACAAAAAGCAGCAACGTTGCAGACAGACACGCCTAAAATAGTAAATAATTGGGACCTGTGCAGAAACCTTCCACGTTTCTAGAGAACCTATGATAAAACACATTTTCTGTTTCCTGATAGAGTGGTGGTGGAAAGATAGACATTTTTGGACATAGCCACTTCGTGTATTGATTTTGCTTGACTTATTTGTTACAAGGTTCTGTTTTTTCTCTCTTGCTCTTAATTCTTAATGGTTTCCAATCTGTTTTCTCAAGCCTTTGACTGGCTTACTTACTGTGGGACCCTGGACAAGTCACTCAGCTGCTGCCTATAATTTCTCACCTGTAAAATGTTATAATAAAAGCAGTCACTTTACAGAATTGTAAAGTGCTTACTAGCACAGTGCCTGACACGTAGCAGGGCCTTAATAAACGCTTGCTTCCGTTATCTTCCCCTCCCTATCACTGTAGGTGGATTACTTGTTATTTTCCCTCTTTCATTCTATGGCCAAACCAGATTTATCCTACTTGTTTCCCATACATAAAGTTCTTTCTCAGTCTACCGGTAGCGAGCCAAAAGAATGAACTTATATTTGAATTGTCTTAGGAAGATTCTGAAGATCACCTGGTAAGAGAAAGTACACTGGAGTTCCTTCTGCCAAGCATTCAAACTCTACTTCCAAGAAGGCAGTTCTGATGGGCTGGCCATGTTGTTCAAATGCCAAATTGCCTAAAAAACTATTTTACAGAGGACTCACACATTGCAGGCACTCACACGGTGGTCAGAAGAAGCAATACAAGGACACTCTCAAGGTCTGTCTGAAGAACTTGGGAATCGATTGTGAGACATGGGAGACACTGGCACAGAGTGCCCACATCAAAGAAGGCACTGTGCACTGTGAGCAAAGCAGAATTGCTACAGTAGTTCGAAAGAAACATGAGCTGCACAATTTTAGAGACATCTCCGTCCCCAAATGATCGTATAGACTATTTATGCCCGACCTGTAACAGTCTTCCAGGCTTGTACTGGTATGTTCAGACATACTACATTGACCCTGACATCACAGTATCATTTTGGGCCTCTTCAAGTATGAAGGGCAAACACCAACAAGCTATCCATCCATAGTGTGGGCTTCTCTGTATCTTAGAGCTTGTGACCCCTTCAAGAATTAACTCCTACAAAAAACCTTTATTGATTCCCCCAGTTATTAATGTATCCCAACTCTGTAATTAATTTGTATTTATTCTCCATATAGTTTATATTTATGTCTCTGTAAATGTTGTATCCCTCCTGGAATATGTTTCTTGTAGAAAAGAACTGCTTCATTTTTGTTCTTGTTTTCCCACCACTTAGCACAGGACCTGACACATAGTAGGTAATTTATGAGTTTATTGAATTAATGACACTATTTTTGCTCTCAGTAATGATTGTTATTTTTCTAAATGTTCACAAACCATCTCCTTAATAATGTGTCTTAGAATTTTGCTAGGAACTGAAGTCAAGTTCACCAGCTTGTTATTTGAATGTTTCATCTTTCTCTTTTTTGCAAAAAGTGGGACATTTGCTCTTCGTCAGTTCTACAGTACTTCCTCCATTTGCCATAATTTTTTAAAGACTCTGGCAGCAATACATATGTTAGGGGCTTAAAAATGTATTACTTGAACATACCCATCGTTCAAATTCATAAATTTATAACAATCCAATGGAATATGGAAAGAGGGTGTTGTTATTTAACATAAGCTGCTCACATTATTTGTCCAAATGCCTTTAGAAGTTGCTTTAATTCCTTTAAGTATCTGGGCCCACAATGATGCCGTGGAAGAATGAAGAAGTAGCATACTTTTATGGTAACACTGTGTTACCATAAAAATTTGAGGCAGAGTAATTTAATGTAACAGATTGTTAGTTTACCAACATAACCTTTGGTGTTTTCTCAGAATAGCATACACATTCAATTGGGTATGGAAATCTGTCTTACCCTACATGAAAGTAGGGGGAAGGGGATAGGAGAGGAGGGCATGATGATAAAAGGGAGGGCAGATTAGGGAAGGGGTAATCAGAAGCAAACACTTTGGAAAGGGACAGGCTCAAAGGAGAGAATAAATGGGGCAGGATAGGATGGAGTGAAATATAGTTAGTATTTCACAATATGACATTAAGGAAGTGTTTTATGTATACCTATATCAAATTATTTGCCTTCTCAATGAGGGTGGGTGAGGAGGGAGGAAGGGGAGAGAATTTGGAACTCAAAGTTTTTAAAATGAATGTTAAAAATTGTTTTTACATGCAAACAAAATAAGATATACAGGCAATGGGGTATAGAAATCTATCTTGCTGGGTGGAGTCAAGATGGTGGAGTAGAAAGACTTATATTTCCTACAAGAAGAACTCCCACAAATTCTGGATCACTGCAAGGTGCGCAGAAACACAGTGGAAGAGATTTCCGTTCCAGAGAGCCCTGGAGAGCCGTTCCCCAGGGTCCGTCGCGCCCCGGAAAGTGGAACCCACCCCTGCCCTGCCCTGGCCTGGCGGCCCCAGAGGAACAGATCCAAGCAGGCTTCAGGGACGGAATCTCTGGCAGCCGCGAAGGTCCCTCTGCCCACAGACGCTCCAGGTCAGTGAGAGAGATGTCTGGGCTGACCGAGAGGGGAGCGGGGTGTGTCCGTGACTCGGGCCCCCTTGGGAGGAAGCGGCGGAGGCAGAGGCAGCGGCAGCCGCGGTGGCCCCCCGGGACTCCCCGAGCAGGCAGGATCTTCATTACTGAAGGTCTCTGCATAAACCACCTGAAGGAGCTGAGACTGGGAGGTGGCCCTGCCCCCACCCGCTCCATTACTGAAGGTCTCTGCATAAAGCCCCTGAGGGAGCTGAGCCTAGGAGACAGCCCTGCCCCCATCCGCTCCATTACTGAAGGTCTCTGCATAAAGCCCCTGAGAGAGCTGAGCCTGGGAGGCGGCCCTGCCCCCACCCCAGCACCAGAAGTTAAGCTCACATTGAATAGCAGCCACAGCCGCCTCGGAAAGCCCATTTGAATCTCAGAGCCCAAGCGCTAGCTGGGCGGATCTAGGCGGGGGTGTAGAGGAGTCTCAGAAGTCAAGTAACTGGCTGGGAAAATGCCCAGAAAAGGGAAGAAAAATAAGACCATAGAGAGCTTTGAGCAGGTGCAAATGTTCCCGCCTTTCAATTCTGATGACAAGGAAATATTCTTACCATCAGGGAAAGATGTGGAGGGCGGGGCCTCTGTATCCCAGACATCCCAGGGGGATGTCAGGTGGGCTCAGGCCTTGGAAGAGCTCAAAAAGGATTTTGAAAATCAATATAGACAGGTGGAGGAAAAACTGGGAAGAGAAATGAGAGAGATGCAAGAAAAGTATGAAAAACAGGTCAATACCTTGCTAAAGGAGACCCAAAAAAATGCTGAAGAAAATGACACCTTGAAAAATAGACTCACTCGATCAGCAAAAGAGGTTCAAAAAGCCAATGAGGAGAAGAATGCTTACAAAAGCAGAATTAGCCAAACGGAAAAAGAGGTTCAAAAGCTCACTGAAGATAATAGTTCTTTCAAAATTAGAATGGAACAGATGGAGTAGAATGACTTTCTGAGAAACCAAGAAATCACAAAACAAAACCAAAAGAATGAAAAAATAGAAGAGAATGTGAAATATCTCATGGGAAAAACAACTGACCTGGAAAATAGATCCAGGAGAGATAATTTAAAAATTATGGGACTACCTGAAACTCATGATCAAAAAAAGAGCCTAGATATCATCTTCCATGAAATTATCGAGGAAAACTTCCCTGACATTCTACAACCAGAGGGCAAAATAAGTATTGAAAGAATCCATCCATCACCACCTGAAAGAGATCCAAAAAGAGAAACTCCTAGAAACACTGTGGCCAAATTCCAGAATTCCCAGGTCAAGGAGAAAATATTGCAAGCAGCTAGAAAGAAACAATTCCAGTACTGTGGAAATACAATCAGGATAACTCAAGATCTAGCAGCTTCTACATTAAGGGATCGAAGGGCGTGGAATAGCATATTCCAGAAGTCAAAGGAACTAGGACTCAAACCAAGAATCACCTACCCAGCAAAACTGAGTATAATACTTCAGGGGAAAATATAGTCTTTCAATGAAACAGAGGACTTTCAAGCATTCTTGATGAAAAGACCAGAGCTGAAAAGAAAATTTGACTTTCAAACACAAGAATGAGAAGAAGCATGAAAAAGTAAACAGCAAAGAGAAATCATATAAGGGACTTACCAAAGGTGAACTGTTTACATTCCTACATGGAAAGACAATATTTGTACCTCTTAAAACTTTTCAGTATCTGGGTAGTTGGTGGGATCACACATACACACACACACACACACACACACACACGTACATACACATACACACATGCACGCACATACACAGACAGAGATCTCATTTTGGTATGAAAACCTATCTTACAATACAGGAAAGTGGGGGAGAAGGAGATAAGCAAGGGGGGGGATGATGGAAGGGAGGGAAATGGGAGGAGGGAGCAATTTGAAGTCAACACTCTTGGGGAGGGACAGGATCAAAAGACAGAATAGAAACAATGAGGGGCAGGATAGGATGGAGGGTAATTCAGTTAGTCTTACACAACACGACTATTATGGAAGTAATTTGCAAAACCACACAGATATGGCCTATATTGAATTGCCTGCCTTCCCAAAGGGAATGGGTAGGGAGGGAGGGATGGGGAAAATTTGGAACTGAAAGTTTTAGGAACAGCTGTTTAGTATTGTTGTTGCTACTAGGAAATAAGAAATACAGTTAATGGGGAATAGAAAGTCATCTCGCCCTACAGGACAAAAGAGAAGATGAGGACAAGAGAAGGGAGGGATGATAGAAGAGAGGGCAGATTGGTGATAGGGGAAATTAGATTACTCGGTGTATTGGGGTGGGGGGAGGGGAGAAAATTTGGAACCCAAAATTTTGTGAAAATGAATGGAAAAAGTTAAATAAATAAATTTTTATTTAAAAAAAAAATCTATCTTGCCATATAGGAAAGGAGAAGGGGAAGGGATAAAAGAAAGGGGTGGGGTGATAGAAGGGAGGGCAGATTGGGGGAAGATGTAATCAGAATGCATGCCATCTTGGGGTGTGGAGAGGGGAGAGATGGGGAGAAATTTTAGTACTCAAAATCTTGTGGAAATGAAGTTGGGAACTAAAAATAAATGAATAAATTTTAAAAAGTGATTAATAGAGTATTTTTTTGTTGGATAGGTATGTGGAAGCTGGGTAGACAGAGTTCCTTATAGCTAATAATTGAGAAAACCTGTGGTTTTCAAACTTGAATAGGAAGAGAAGAGTGGGTTGGATTTTCTTGGGCAAATGTTACTTGTGTCAGAATTTGAATTTGAACTCATGCCTTCTTTACTTCAAGGCTAGGCCTCCAACCACTATCACATGTTGCTTCTCAGTGCAAAGCATGGTCTATGAAAATCAAGGAGGCTGAACAGGGAACTTGAAAGAGGATGGTAGCTTTTTCCCTACTTCCCCCACTTCTCCCAGCAGCCAAATTCTGAACTCTCCACAAATGCAAGATTTATAAGTAATGGTCAGATTGATGGAGAGGCCTCTATTTCATATTGTGATTATCACCAAAAGGAAATAGTTCTTAATTGCTTAGTACCATAATTTTAAGAGAGTGAGATATGAAAATATAACAAGCAAGCAGTAAATCACAAAAAGACAAACTAGAATATAAATAAACATCTTTTAGATATCATCAGATATCCTTAAATGAATAGCAATTTTATGATAATAGTCAACATAGTTGGTTTGCAATTATATAAAAACTTTCTCTTTTGGATCCCAGAATATTTTGGAACAGGAAACTAAGAAACATTGAGAAACTGTATTTTAAGCATGGAGAATCTAAAAATCGGTGCTTTTGATGTAAAAATGTAGGAATCCTAACAAATAAAAGGAACTCCATCTTCTCAGCATAGGGTGCTCTTCACTCAGCCATCCTGACTTCCAAGGGAAAGATGATCCTTAAAAAAATCCCTCCAGTCAGAGCATACCTTCCCTTCAAACCAGAGGTTCTTAATCTTTTTTGTGTGTCATGGACCCCCTTTAACAGAATGGTAAAGCCTATGGACTCCTTCTGATAATATTTTAAATATTATATATACATAAAATAAAATGCCATTACAAAGAAACCAATGATCTTGAAATATAATTAACAACAGAAACAAGTTCACAGACTCCAGTTAAGAACCCCTGATTTAAACAATTCATGCACTTGAACAGCATGGGAATTTAAAAAAAAAGCTTATATAGCCCCTGTTTGCTCCCCTGCTGTGCTTGAAATTCTTTCCACTATAGCCAGGGTAACAAACAAATTAACCCTCAGTAGAATTAAGTTCTTAAAGGAAAGAGACTCTTTTCCACTGGTTTTTGTATTCCCATGACCTATAGCATGATACCTTGAGCAGAACAGGCACTTAATATTTGTTTAATTGAATTATTATCATCTAATTTGGAACCTCTCCTTTTAAAATGGAATGTTAAATTATAGTTCTGTTGGATGGGCGGTGATAGAGAGCTGGCTTTAGAGCCCAAAGTTCAAGTCTGACATGTCCTGGTTTTGTGACCCTGAGCAAGTCATTGAAATTCTGTGTGCTTCAGGCAACTCTTGAAGTCTCTTGAATTGCAAAGATGTTGCTGACCTACATTATCCCCTGGAGACCCCTACACCACTGATCCACAAGTCCAGTCTTCTATCTCTGTTTTTTTTTTTTTGAGTACTCTTTCAAAAAACAACTCAAAGAGATTCTCTTCACAAATAGCCCCACCAGAATAAATGGCAAGTAGTAACTAGTGTTTCATTTAGTTGTCCTATATAGAGGAACCAAGATTAACCCATAGACATTTGATGAGTTAGTTCCAAAACTAAGAACGGTACATTCAGGAGTTTTTATTCCCAATGCAGTGCTCTTAGATTTAACTATCACTTCCTCTCTCTACTCATTTTCATTTACACATCATTTCTCCTTTTTGTCAGTATTAGCGTTCTCATGCAACATCCAAATTCACATTAACATAAGAGTCTTGGTGTAAGAATTTGCAATATAGCTAAAAAATATTAAATCATACAGAACTTTGAAGGGGAAATGTTGGCATCTACATTTTTCAAATGGAAAATTTATCAAAAATTATCATATTTTCTTCACCCCGATAGGGTCAATACCAGTACCAAGTAATATTCTGGTTTTCAGTTTACTTCCTAATTTCCCCCCAATTCTATGCTATTTGTAATTTAAGAAATGAATTTAAGGACTTTAAAAAATGTACTGTTTGCAGTTTTCTGGGTCATTCCTTCCATTATATCTAACCAGTCCTAGACCTTTGTGCTTAACCCAACCCATCTTCCTGCCATGCTTTCCTGTGGCCACATTGCTGCCATGGTTCCTTCCCAAACGAACCTTTCTACTTGTTGCTTTAGGAAGAGTAGTCATATCAACGTTACTATCAGTCAACTGCCTTATGGCTATACTTAACCACCCATGATTTTTTGAAGTAAAATACCTTTAAAACCACTCCCCTACATATGTTTTCTTCTCTTCTCAGAAGGGAAGGTGCTGAGGACTAGGGTGGGATTTGGAGTAAAATAGAGGTGGGATCAAGTCCAGACCCTGGCTCTTATTGATTATGTGTTTCTGGACAAATCACTTATACTTAGTGCCCCAGCCAACTCTCTAAAGTCCCTAAGTTGAAGAGAAAATACTTTGGTAAAGGGGGTTCCCTCACTGGGACATCTCTAATCTGATATGAAGAGAAAAAAAGATGTAGAAAATAAAGACTATCTTTTCTATTGGTATACTGAACATTTTGTACAATACCTGACACACACTGAGGCTTTGTAAATTAGTTTTTCATTAATTCATTCATGTTTTTATTCAGTTAGTACTATATTATGTATCAATAGACAGAGAATCTAGATCAAGGGGCATTATTCCCTTCATTTGGATCTTTCTTTTTATAAACCACCTGCTATTACGTTGGTCACATTGCTTAATGTCAGCATCAGCCCATCATAAAGCACTGTGTCAAATCTCCTAGAAGCCCACAAACCAATCCTCTAAGATTCTCCACCACTATGTCTCTTCATTTCTAAGTCAGATACTTGCAAATTCTGTTATGTTACTGACGTTGCAGGATTGAGATTAGATATGTGTAGCATGGAGACACCACATGCCTGAATTGGGAATCTTCCTCATAGCGGACCCATATTTACCTTTGACCCTATCTGCAGTAAAAGTACTCCTTTGTGGTACAATAACCTAACTTTCTGTCTTACTCACAGATGGTCCAAAGTTTAGTCAATAAGTAATATGAACTAGAAGTCCTGATGTATGGGAGATAATTTGATTTCATAGTTATCACTGAGACTTTGTCTGGTGAAACTCATGTTTGGACTGTGGCTCTGAAAGGGTATATTTTATTCAAAAATAACAGGGTAAGTAAAGAGGTGAAGGGGGAGTGTTGTCAAGAAGTAGCATTAATATATATTGAGAAAGTAAGCTCATGTGAAAAACATACAGTAATCATAAAGGGACAACATGACAGAGTGTATTTGGGTGAGGTAGAGACAAGGAATTTTTGTCATTGTAATATGCTACAGTACACCTAAATAGAAAGAGGAAATATATCAGAGTTTGGGAAACAGATAATATGATAATAATGAAGAATTTCTCTTATTTAGACATCTGCTGGAGCTCTCAAAAACAGAGAAGCTAATAATTTCTTGTTCTAGTGATAATTTCATCTAACAAGACACAATTCTAGTCTGGATCAGATTCTTGCTAATAGGGAGGAAGGAATTCATTTATGGGGCAGAAATGATGGTAGTCTTGGGAAAAAATGATGATTCCATACTAGAGAATGCAGAAGAGAAGGAAAGGAAATCTAATCATAATTTGACATATATCCTATGTTTTAGAAAAGCAAAATTTCAAGGAGTTTAGTGGAAAGGTAGGTAGCATCTCATGGATAAAATTCTTTGGGGAACACAGCCCAGGAGAGAAAGTCTATGCTCATGAATAAAATTTTGAATTCAAAAAGAAAACAGTTCCAATGAGAAATAAAAATGGTATTTATCTGAAGAGACTTATGTAAATACACAGGGAACTCACTAACCATTGTAGGGATGATGTAAGCAAGGTCAGGTAACAGAGATGAGTGTAAGAGCATGACACTATATGGTGGTGTAAAAATACTGTGAAGAGGGGGAGGAGCCAAGATGGCAGAGTAGAAAGACTCACGTATGCCAGCTCCGAATCCACAGCCCAGAAATTTCCTGTAAGAAGAACTTCCCACAAATTCTGGATCACTGCAAGGTGCACAGAAACACAGTGGAAGAGATTTCCATTCCAGAGAGCCCTGGAGAGCCATCCCCAGGGGTCCGTCACACCCCAGAAAGCAGAGCCCATCCCTGTGCTGCCCTGGCCGTGGCCCCAGAGGAGCGGATCCAAGCAGGCTTCAGGGACAGAATCTCTGGCAGCCGCGAAGGTCCCTCCGCCCACAGACGCTACAGGTCAGTGAGAGAGATGTCTGGGCTGGCCGAGAGGGGAGCGGGGTGTCTCCGTGACTCGGGTCCCCTTGGGAGGCAGCAGCAGAGGGAACGGCAGATGCAGCGGTGGCTGGGACTCCTCGAGCAGACAGGAGCTCCATTACTGAAGGTCTCTGCTTAAAGCCCCTGAGGGAACTGAGCGTGGGAGGCGGCCCTGCCCCCACTCCAGCACCAGAACTTAAGCTCACATTGAATAGCTGCTGCTCCCACTGCGGATAGCCCTGAGACTGGGAAGCAGCATTTGAATCTCAGACCCCAAGCACTAGCTGGGCAGATCTAGGCAGGGGTAGACAGGAATCTCAGAAGTCAAGTAACTGGCTGGGAAAATGCCCAGAAAAAGGAAGCAAAATAAGACCATAGAGAGCTGCTTTATTGGGGAAGAGATGTTCCTTCCTCTTTTCATTTCTGATGACAAAGTACAATGCTTGCCATCAGAGAAAGACATGGAGGTCGGGGACTCTCTATCCCAGATATCCGAGGTGGATGTCCAGTGGGCTCAGCCCATGCAAGAGCTCAAAAAGGATTTTGAAAATCAATATAGACAGGTGGAGGAAAAACTGGGAAGAGAAATGAGAGAGATGCAAGAAAAGCATGAAAAACAGGTCAATACCTTGGTAAAGGAGACCCAAAAAAATGCTGAAGAAAAGAACACCTTGAAAAATAGGCTCACTCAATTGGCAAAAGAGGTTCAAAATGAGGAGAATACTTTCAAAAGCAGAATTAGCCAAATGGAAAAAGAGGTTCAAAAGCTCACTGAAGATAATAGTTCTCTCAAGATTAGAATGGAACAGATGGAGTCTAATGACTTTCTGAGAAACCAAGAAATCATAAAACAAAACCAAAAGAATGAAAAAATGGAAGAGAATGTGAAATATCTCATGGGAAAAACAACTGACCTGGAAAATAGATCCACGAGAGACAATTTAAAAATTATGGGACTACCTGAAAGCCATGATCAAAAAAAGAGCCTAGACATCATCTTCCATGAAATTATCAAGGAAAACTGCCCTGATATTCTACAACCAGAGGGCAAAATAGGTATTGGGGGAGTCCATCGATCACCGCCTGAAAGAGATCCAAAAAAAGAAACTCCTGGGAACATTGTGGCCAAATTCCAGAGTTCCCAGATCAAGGAGAAAATATTGCAAGCAGCTAGAAAGAAACAATTCCAGTATTGTGGAAATACAATCAGGATAACCCAAGATCTAGCAGCTTCTACATTAAGGGATCGAAGGGCGTGGAATAAGATATTCCAGAAGTCAAAGGAACTAGGACTCAAACCAAGAATCACCTACCCAGCAAAACTGAGTATAATACTTCAGGGGAAAATATGGTCTTTCAATGAAACAGAGGACTTTCAAGCATTCTTGATGAAAAGACCAGAGCTGAAAAGAAAATTTGACTTTCAAACACAAGAATGAGAAGAAGCATGAAAAAGTAAACAGCAAAGGGAAGTCATAAGGGACTTACCAAAGGTGAGCTGTTTACATTCCTACATGGAAAGACAATATTTGTAACTCTTAAAACTTTTCAGTATCTGGGTAGTTGGTGGGACCACACACAGACGTACACACACACACACGTACACACACGCATGTACACGCATGCACACACATACACACAAGCACACACACACAGAGACAGAGCACAGAGTGAATTGAATAGGATGGGACCATATCTTAAAAGAAATTAAGGTAAATGGTGAGAGAGAAATGTAGTGGGAGGAGAGAAGGTGAAATGGAATGGGGTTAATTATATCTCATTCAAGAGGCAAGCAGGAAACTTTTCAGTGGAGGGAAAAAGAGGAGAGCTGAGGAAAAAAACATGAAGTTTACCCTCATCACATTCGACTAAAGGAAGGAGTAAAATGCACACTCATTTTGGTATGAAAACCTATCTTACAGTACAGAAAAATGGGGAAGAAGGAGATAAGCAGGGAGGGATGGATGATGGAAGGGAGGGCAATGGAAGAAGGGAGCAATTTGAGGTCAACACTCTTGGGGAGGGACGGGATCAAAAGACAGAATAGAAACAATGGGGGGCAGAATAGGATGGAGAGAAATACAGTTAGTCTTATACAACATGACTGTTATCAAAGTCATTTGCAAAACTACACAGATATGGCCTATATTGAATTGCCTGCCTTCCCAAAGGGAATGGGTGGGGAGGGAAGGATGGGGAGAATTTGGAACTCAAAGTTTTAGGAACAACTGTTGAGTATTTTTCTTGCTACTAGGAAATAAGAAATACAGTTAATGGGGAATAGAAAGTCATCTGGCCCTACAGGACAAAAGAGAAGATGGGGACAAGAGAAGGGAGGGATGATAGAAGAGAGGGCAGATTGGTGATCGGGAAAATTAGAATGCTTGGTGTATTGGGGTAGGGGAAGGGGATAAATGGGGAGAAAATGTGGAACCCAAAATTTTGTGAAAATGAATGTAAAAAGTTAAATAAATAAATTGAAAAAAATACTGTGAAGAGAGCTGAGGTTCGGAATGAACTAGGACTGGTAAGGGATGCTACGAAAAACAAAAAAGGGGTTTCATTTAGCCATATAGGAGAAAGAGGAGAAGCAAAGAAATGAAAGTAACTTTGCTTAGGGTAAAGGAGATGCTGACTATGAAGTAGCTAGGTAGCACAGTGGATATAGTACCTGACTCAGAGTGAGGTTAGACCTGAGTTAAAATCTGCCCTCAGACACTTACTGACTGTGTGATTCTGAGCAAGTCATTAACCTCTGCCTCAGTTTATTCATCTGTAAAATGGGGATGATAATGGCACCTACCTCCCTGGGTTGTTGTGAGGATTTAATTATAAAGTAACTGTAAAGTGGGGGTGTCTTCTTTAAGTGGAAGTTGTCCCCCTTAAGTTGGGGTCTCCCTTGAGAATCCACTTTCCTTTAGTGGGAGGTGTCCCCCTTAAGTTGGGGTCTCCCTTGAGAATCCATCTTCCTTTAATGGGAGGTGTCCTTTGGGGGACCCTCCCTTGGGGGACTACCCCATCTCCCTAGGGTGGCTTATCTCTCTCCCTTAGGAGACTGCATCCCCTCTCCCCTAAACTGGGGTCTCCCTTTAGCTACATCTCCCTTAAGGGGCAGAGGAGCCTGCTAGGTGTGTTGTTACTTAGAATATATGCCTTTATTTGATTTAGAGGCTTCCTGAGAGAATTTTTTCTAGACTACCTTGCGCCACAACATTTTGGGGTGCCTTTGAACCTCATAATTTCTGATGCCCCTCACCTTATTACTTATCACCCTGGTTCTGACCCTCATCATTTCCTACCAGAACTGTTATCACATCCTCCCTAGTGGTTTCATTTCTCCTCATTTCTTTTCTTTCCAATCCATTATCTACATGACTGCCAAAGGAATCTTTGCAGGGAAATGAGCAGAACCAGGAAAACATTGTACACAGTATCAGCAGCATTGTGTGATGATCAACTATGAATGACTCAGCTCTTCTCAGAAACACAAAGATCCAAGACAGGTACAAAAGACTTATGAAGGAAAAAGCTAGATAAAATCTAGATTAAAAATTGATGGATTCTGAATGCAGATCAAACCATATTTTTTCACTTTATTCTTTCTCATGGTTTTATTTCCTTTTGATCTATTTCTTCATTCACAACTGTGATGAATATAGAAATATGTTTTACATGATAGCACATGTATAAACTATATCAAACTGCATGCCATTTTCAAAAGTAGGGAGGAAAGGGAGGGAAAAAAGTTAAAAAAAAAAAATAAAGTGCTTAGCATAGTACCTGAAATATGGTAGAGGCTGTATAAATGTTAACTACCACTACTATTACAAACAACAGAGAAGTAGAAACTACTCAATTCCTATTTTGTTTCTATTTTCTCTGCAAAGTAAAATGATCTTAATAATGAAAATAATAGAACAAAAATTACTAACAAGGAGTTGATAACCAATAAAAGTAAGGAAATGGTAAGAAAATATCTAGCTGTCCTTGACCAATTCAAGTCACTTGGTCCAGATGATGAGTCTTAAAAGAACTAGCAGCTGTAATAGCTGATTTGCTCTGAGTAATATTTTGCAAGGTCATAGAAAATGAGAGAGGTACCATAAGATTAGACGAGGGTACATGTCCCAATTAAAAAAAAAAGGCTTGGGGGAAGGTGCAGAGATACAATGCAAATACAAGTCCATGAGTTTGACCTCAGTTAAAGTTGTGATTGGTAGTCATCTAGAAAAGAAAGTTGTGATGGCCAAAAAAAAGCATGACTTCATCAATAAGAGGTTATACCAGACTAACCACATTTCCTTTTTTCACAGGATTACTAAATTATTGGGTAAAGGAAACGCTGCATAGTTTTTGTTATTTAGTCATGTTTGAGTCTCTATGAGCCCCTCTGGAGTTTTCTTGGCAGATACTGGAATGGTTTGCCCTTTCCTTCTCCAGCTTGTTTTACAGATGAGGAACTGAAGCAAATAGGGTTAAGTGATTGGTCCAGGATCACACAGCTAGCAAATATTTAAGGAAGGATTTGAACTCAACGAGTGTTCCTGACTGCAAGCTCAGCAGTCTATTCACTGCACCGTCTAGCTGCCTATGCTAATAGTTTATAGTTTATCTAAAAGTTTTCAATAAAGTATCTCATGCTATTCTTATGGAGAGAAAAATGACATATTGTGGAATCTACTGTACAAATATATGATTATCATTTAATCATTAGATAATAATTAGAATATAATCATTAAAATAAAATCAGAGAGATTTTAAAATGATTGGAATACCAGACTCGAGAGTTGTGGTTAATTGTTCACTGTCAGTGTGGCTGCAGAACTCTAAGTGAGCCTCCATGGGGATCTGTACTTGTCATTGTGTAGCTTGACATTTTTATCAATGACTTGGATAAAGAAATAGATGGTAAGCTCATCAAATCTGCAGATAGCACAAATCATCTAGGAGGTTATGCTAGGAAAAATATATAATATTCTAGATGACAGTCAGGATCCAAAATGATCTTGACAGATTAGAACATTGGTCTGATTCTAAAAGGCAAAATTCATTAGTTTTAAATGTAAAGTCTTGTATTTAAGTACAAGCACAAAAAATAATTTAACTTCATGATTGGTCAGATAGTAGTTTTTCTCAGAGATGCAGAAATTTAACTGTAAATTCAATCCGAACCAGCAATGTGTCATGGCAGCCAAATAATCTAATGTAATCTTGGATTGTATTTGGGTGGAGGGATAATTTTGAGGAATGGGGATGTGATATTCTCAATATATTTTATCCTTACATCATCTGAAGGATTGTGTTAAATTCTGTTTGCCACTATTTAAGAAGGGGATAGTGATTAATTGAAGAGTGCTCAGAAATTAGCAACGAGGATGGTAAAGGATCTTGAGTTCAGGTCATATAAGGATTGGTTAAAGGAACTGGGCATGTTTAGCTTGGAGAAGATAAGATTCAGGGGGAGCACAATGGCTGTCTTTGTTTATTTGAAGGGCTGTCATCTGGAGAACAGATTAGATCTGTTCCGTTTGGCCTTAAAAGGAAAAATCAGAAGCATGAAGTAGTATGCAAAAAAACTATGAAGATGATTGCATCTCAGGCTCCAGTGTTCTTTCTTTTAAACGGTATGAGGGGGTAGATAGACAATCATAGGAAGAGCTTATTAATAAAAGAAACCAAAAGTGGAATGGACTACCTAGAAAGGTGGTGAGCTCACCTCCTATAAGATCTTTAAACAGGCTGAATGACCACTTATCATGTATTTTACAATTGGTATTACTTTGGGATATGTGGGCTAGTGACTGCTGAAGTCACTTATAACTCTCAATTCTGTCATTCTGTAATTAAATAGACTCTCCAGGCCTTGCTTTCCTACCAATTATATTCTAATTACTCAATTCTTTGACCTTTCTTTTCAATACTCTTATAATGTCCTTTATACATTTTAATCCTCAAATATCCTGAGACTTATTAGTATTAAATTTACAATTATGATAATTCAAAATTTATATTTAACAAATCAGTTATGCAAAACTAATAATCAATCGTGTCAATTCAGATCAAATATTTATTAAAGCTCGTGTCAGGCTAAGCGTGAGAAATAACAAGAAACTGTTTTTAAGAGGCACAATCTAATGAAAAGACAACATAAACAACTAGGTTTTAGAAAAAAGAAAGATAAATACAGAATACATTGGAGAATCATGAAGATGATCTCACAGTTTACACAGTAATAATGAAATAATAGGTACATGCAATTGGGTTTTATCACATAAAACTGCAAGACCAGCAAGGTTATGTCATTACTTATCAGAAACACTGTCAGGCACTTTACAATTACTGATTTGAGAAAATGCCTATGGCAAGAAAGAAGAGGAAAATTTGAATCTCAAATGTAAACCCCATATGTAGCAAACTCATAACATAGGCAAAGACAAGACGTAGTTATTGCTTTTCACAGAAGTCTTAATTGTTTACTCGGAGAACCCTAGAGGATTAGCTAAAATTAACTGAAATAATTAATAACGTGAGTAAAGTATCAGGATATAAAATAAACTCACAAAAATCACCAGCTTCTCTGTATCTTAGCAACAATATCTAGTAGGAAAAGATAGAAAAAGCAATTTCATTCAAAAAACTACAGAATGTCTAAAATTCCTAGAAATACACTTACCAAGACACACATAGGAATGATATGAATGCGACTACAAAATGCTCTTGACAGAAATAAAGACAATAATTGGAGAGATATTAATAGTGTATGGTTGGATCTTGCTAACATAGTAAAAAAAATTATGGGGTTTTTTATGTTTTGGGTGTTTATGTTTCATGTGTTTTAGTTCCCAGCTAAATTAATTTACCAATTCAGTGCTATATCAAACAACCAAAGGGTTACATTATAGAAATATACAAAATAACAACTCATCAAGAGAAACAAAAGGTCAAATTTGAATCTCTAGGGAAATAATGAAAAGCAGGAGAAAATACTATAGCCTAATAGTACCGGATCTCAAAATGTATAATAAATCAGTAATCATCAAAACAATTTGATGCTGGCTTAAAATAATGGAAAAGTTGGTCAGTGGGATAGATAAGATATGGTAAACCTAGAAGTAACTACTGATGTAAGAACTCACTGTTTCACAAATTTTGCTGGGAAAATTGGAAAACAGTTTGGGACAAATTAGGCTTGACCATACCGTGTACTAGAGTGAGTTCCCATAAGGCCACATAGCCTAGATATGAGAAAGCAAATTATAAACAAATTGCAGAAGAACTGAAGGAAATGCCTTTCCTAGTTGTGTATATGAAAATAGTTCTTAACTAATCAAAGGGTATAGAATCAGAGGTGGCAACATCAACAATCTGATTACATAAAATTGAAAGGGTTTTGGCACAAATAAAATCAATGTACTTAGAATTAGAAAAGAAACAATGAAGTGGAGAAAAATATTTGGAGCAATTTCTCCAATAAAGGCCTTTTCCTAATACTTATAGGACTTGTTACAAATATGTAAGAACAAGATCCATTCCTCAATAGAGAGTCAAATGATATGAGTTGGGAGCTCTTTAAAGAGGAAATAGAAATGATCACCAACTGTTTGAAAACAATGTTCCAAATTTCTAATAAGAAAAATTCTAATGTGCATATGACTTTAGATTCTCTCTCCATAGGAAAATAGAATTTCAGAGCCTTTTTAGTAAATGACCCTAGATGATAGTAGGTAAAGTATTCAAAATTAATTGTTTCACTTGGAGATAGAGTCTTGCAAGTGACATATGGAAACAGTTTAGAAAAACATAGACTCCCAATAGACCTCCTCTTCTCAGGAAACTATTTACCATTTTTATTATAATTTATAAGTTTAAAAGCCAAAGGAAAATATATGCTTTTATTCTCTTTAAAAAACAGTGATATTTGTTTTGTAATTGTCTAATGCCTCCAGATTTGGTGGCCTATGTTGAGCAGTTATCAGAGACATAACCAAAGTTGGGGGAGCAAAGAATTTCAGGCATTCTTAAAGGAAAGTGAGAATAAAGGACAATCATCAGAAATGCTTGAGAGAGAAAACTCTTGCATTTATCACTCACAAATATTCCCTTAAACATGTCCATTCTTTTTAACATGATACTGAGTGAAGAAATTGAGGTCACAAAAGTCCACAAAAGGCCGCAGAACTGACTTAAGTTTATGAGGCAAGTTTAGAGGCTGAAAAAAGATTAGGCCTATCAGCTCTCTTCATTCCCAAGTCAATGCCCTCTTCTTCCTGACCACATTGTTTTCTGCAGTAGTCTGATATCTAAAACTACATTCTGAAAAATAGACTTCAGTTAGGAGACTGATCTTAAAGGTGGCTATATGAAGTGTGCCCAAAACCAGGTCTCTGGGCATTTTCTGGTTTTCTCTCCCTCCTCACGGCAATGAGTATGGCATAAAAATAGCCTGACTTGAAAAAAACAAAAACAAAACTGGAACCTGGAAAACAGTATGCATTACATAAATTAAAGGAAGTTCAATGAAATTGAATGTTGTGTAAGCTTGATTCCAGAAAAACACCTCCTTGAGGGACTATATGTGGGGAATGTTGCATAAGCTGTCAAACTCAGTATGTTGGTTCATTTTTTACACAACTTGGATTTTTTAATCTTTATGAAGGAAGGAAGCCTCAGTGGGAAGGGGAAAGTAAGAGGGATATATTAAAAAATGAACGCAATATAAAAGCAAAAAACATCCATTAGACTTTAAAGTATAGATAGAGCTGAGATTTGGGTAAGCAAGTTCATTCAGCTCCTAGGACCTGCAAACATGAACCTAAAAACAAATTCTTCAGTATTAACTGCTTTGTAAGAAACCTGCTGGGATGGAAAGACTTTTCATGGGCTGTGCTTTCCACCTAGGATCTAGTTATCACCGCAAGCAGGTGTTTTCTCATGTAAAACATGTTCTTGGCCTTGTTAAAGCCATCATGCATCAAAATGTTCAGCTGCCAGCATGATACAATTAAAGGAGCCCAGGTGTTTCTGGCCTCCCAGGAGCCACGCATGCTTAACCTGTTGCTGAAGAGTGATTCAAAACAGAAAGTCTGGGCACTTATATGGATAATCTGTCCTCTTGTTTACCTGTAGGGCAAAGTTCTTAATCTCCTTTTTTTGTGTCATGATCCCTTTGGGAATGTGGTAAAGCTCATTCTCAGAATAATGTTGTTGTTTTTTTTTTCATGGATTTTCTTTTTAAAACCCAGTCATACTGAAATAAAATATTTTTTTCACAATCAAATTCACTGACCCCATGAATTCTGTCCCAAAGGAGTCTGTGGACCCCAGATTAAGAACCCTTGCTTTAGAGTATCAGTGATTTGTGAAGTTTCTCATAATAACTAGTACAGCACTCTGATTAAGGTCCTTGAGTGAAGGGATTGTTTCATTCCTTGTTTTTATACCCACAGCACAAGACCCAGAGGAAGCTCTTAACAAATGCTTTCTGACTTACTGATTTACATAGCCTTTTAAAATTTGCAAGCACTCTATGCACATAGGGCATGCAGGTGGCTCAGTGGACAGAGTGCCAGTGGCCTTGGAAGCAGGAGAACCCACGAATCTGACCTCAGACACTTATTAACTGTATGACCTTGGACAAGTCACTTAACCCTGTTTGCCTTGCTTTCCTCTCCTGTAAAATGATCTAGAGAAGGAAATGGCAAACCATTTCTGTATCTTTGCCAAGAAAATCCCAAATGGGGTCAAGAAGATTCAGACATAAGTGAGATGACCCAACAACTATATACATAATCTCATTTGACCTCTAAAGTTAATTGTGAAAGAGGTACTAGAGGCATTATTGGGAAGTGAGGAAATTAAAGCAGAGGCATTAAGTGACTTCCCCATAGCGATTTGCACATAGCTAGGAAGCATAAGAGACAGGATTTGAACTCAAGGTTTGCTGACTCCAAAATCTCTATCCGTGACTCTATGCTTACTCTCCAATGAGCATGCTTGCAGGTGACTGTGAAAGTAACACCATAGCTGAAGGTAGAGAACAGGGGGTGAATCTCATCTCTGCTCTCTCAACCTTAATTTCTTCCTCTGTAAAATGAGGAGATTCTTCACTTAAATGTGTGGAGAGTACTACAGATAGTCTCACGTCTTCATTCATGCACAGAAAATACAATAGGATTATAAAATTTTAGATCATTACCAGATCTAAACTTTATAATCCTGTTATAGTTTCCTGTAAATGAATGAAGGTAAGAGAATTGCCATAGTACTCACTATACATTTAAATGAAGAATGTTGCTACTTACTGCTGATCTTGCTAATTTTTAAAAAGATTTTTATTGATATGTTTTGTTTTTATATTATAAACATTTACAAATTATTTCAACTGTATGAGAAGTCTCTTATAACAAAATAAAACAATTAGAAAATCTAATAATACAGTGACCTCATCTGAAAGTCCATACAACCTTCTCCATCTATGGTACTCCCTCTATTTCTCTGGTTTTAAAAAAATGGAAACCCATTTTTCTCTTCCTTCTACTCAACAAAGCATTGAAAAATAAAAGAAAAAAATAAATTCTTTGCAGCAAAAATGCATAGTTAAGCATAACAAAATCCCTTAATGGATTGTATATATAAATTATCTGCCTTATTCTGCAGCCTAAATCCATCAACTCTCCGTAATTGTTAGCATGTTTCATCATTAGTCCTCTGGGATTATGAATAGTCGTTGCTTTTATCATAGTTCTTCCTCTTTCAAAGTTGTTTGTTATGCTGCATTGTTGTTTTGGCATAAATTATTCTCCTCGTGCTCATTTCATTTATCAGTTCATAGAAGTCTTCAAAATTGTTCATTTTTATAGCATTGATGTTATAGCATAAAATGTTTCTGGTTCTGGTTCTTCTGAATGCACTCTGTATTTCTATATCTTTTTTGAAGTCCTCTATTTTCTTTATAGCATAATAATATTCCTTCACTTTCACATGCCACAACTTATCCACTCTTCCTCAGTTGTGGGCATCCATTTATTTTCTAGGGTTTGGTTTGTTTTGGGCTTTGTTTTTTTTTTTTGCCATCATAAAAAGAGCTGCTGTAATTTTTTCTGTGCATTTAGGAACTTTTCTTCTTTCTTTGATTACTTTTGGCTGTGGGGCAGCTAGGTGGTACAATGAATAGAGCACCAGTTGCAGGAGTCAGGAGGACCTGAGTTCAAATCTCATCTCAGACACTTGTCACTCACTAGCTGTGTGACCTTGGGCAAGTCACTTAACCCCAATTACCTCATCCTGGGTCATCTCCAGTCATCCTGGTGAATATCTGGTCACTGCATTCAGATGGCTCTAGAGGAAAAGTGAGACTAGTGACCTGCACAGCCCTCCCTCACTCAAAACAAAGTCAAATGCAAGTCATGTCATTATTTCTCTGACGGCATGGTCGTATTTGGCAATGAAGGATGACCACACACACACTTTTGGGTACAGGCTTCTAAGTAGTATAGCTGGGGCAAGGGGCACACCCCCTTTAGTAAGCTTTTGTGTATGATGCCAAATATTTTTCCGGAGTAGTTGTACCCATTCACAAGTCCAACAACAGTGCATCAATGTGCCTGTTTTTCCAACAGCCTCCCTGATAGTTATCGTTTTCCCTTTTCATCATCTTTGCCATTCTTATTGTGAACTAGAAATCCCACAGTTGTCTTAATTTTCATTTCTCTAATTTGTGGTGATCTGGAGCACTTTTTTCATATGATTATAGTTAGCTTGGGTTTATTGCCTGGAGAACTGCCTATTCATTTCTTTAGATCATTCATCACCTGGAGGAATGTCTCATTCTTATAAGTTTGAATCAATTTCTTATATATCTTGAAAATGAGACTTTTATCAGAAAAACTTGTTGTAAAGATTTTCTCCCCAGTTAATTATTTCTCCTTTAATCTTAGTTTTATGATGTTATTTTGTACAAAATCTTTTTAATTCTATGTAATTGAAGTTATCCATTTTATCTTCTGTGATCCTCTCAGGCCCTTTTGGGATCAGGAACTTTTTTCCTATCCATAAATGATAATTTCTGTATTTCTCTAATTTATTTATGATGTGACCTTTTATATCTAGGTCATTTGGAATTTACCTTAGCATAAGGTGTGAAATATTATCCTAAATCGAACTTCTTCCATACTATTGTCTAAATTTCCCAAAAGTTTATATTAAATAAAGAGTTCTTACTTCAGTAAGAGGGGCATTGAGAGTTATAAACTTGTTCATAAAGTTAATGAATTAAACTGTTTGTTCTTGAGAGAATGTTTAAAAAAAACTTTTCTACTTTACTGATACTTTTTAAATTTGCTTTTTTAAAGAGTGGGGAGGGATTCATTTTAATTTACTACAAAGTTGCTGGCCCCTAAGAGGCATTTTAGATTAAAGACAGCTATCTATAGTAGTAACAAGTCAAAAACCTTGACATTTCTTAAGATCCTAAAAACAAAAAAGAGAAAAGAGAATTTTCTCTCATTTCCACGTGATAGATTTCTAATGTTCCTTTAAATTCCTGAAGGTGAAATGTTTATTTTCAATTTAGAACTTCTGTTATATACAGTGATTCTGAGTCAGACAACAGGTTGAGAAGACCCAGAGGCCAATTACATTAGCTTGCTGTTACTGTGTAACAACCAGAACCTGGGACTGCCCACAATATTCTTGCTGCTGAGTGGAAAAAAGCAATTTTTACGGGGGAGGGAAAGGGAGGAATAGGTCTCAGGCTGAAGCAGATACCCAGAAGCCCACAATAGCAGAAAATAGGATTTGAACTTTAAATTGAGCTGAGAGGAGGAATCATTGCCTAATCCCTACTTTGCTTTGGGCGTGGCACAGACCTGGTTAGTATATCCAACCCTAACTTGGTCTCAAAGGCTTACAAGCCTTAGATATTTCAACCCCCTTCTCCAAGGCTAAGATGTGCCTAGGAATCTTAATGAAGTAATTCCAGGCTTCCGCTGCTGGAATCTTGAGTGCTGGTGTTCCTTTTTTTTCTTGCCAAAAGTATAAGTCTTGAGGAACTTGCTTATTCATGAGCAAACACAATGGTGGCGACAACCCTCTGATAACTAAGCAACTGCACAGTTGATACAATCCTGAGTGGGCACATGGAGTAACCATGACAATTATCACAGACTCACAGACCCTGAACCTAAGGGGTTCATGTAAAAGAAGTCAAGCTACAGACAAGCAAGAACCTTATGAGAAATCCAAAGCACAATTCATGAGAGACATTCAATTAGCTGGTTTCTGTGGGACTAGTACATCTAGAGAAAATATGGGAGGGATGATGAAAATGTCCACATATAGATAAAGTCAAAAAGAAAGTTTTCAATAACAATACTTTTAAGTCTTAAGAAATATTTAATGGGATTTTCTATGGAAAGAAAATGAAAACTAGTGGTAGAAACGTAAATTTACCCAACAATTCTGGAAATCAATTTAAAATTTTACTAAAAAGTGACTAACATGTCACTTTTTTTAGTCATGTCCACAGGGTCATGTAACACCGTGGACTGGAGACACCACTGCTGGGGATATTTATTCCTCCAGCAAGTCAAGGGCAGAATGAAAGGTCCAAGCAAGATATTCTGAGATGTACTTTTTGTGGTAGCAAAGTAGAAACAAAGTAGATGTCCACTGAATGGGGAATGACTAAAAAATATGCAGCATATGAATAGAATATTATTGTACCTTAAAAACTTGTGAATATGAAGAATTCAGAGAAATATGGGAAAAGGTATAAACTAATACAAAGTGAAGTAAGCAGAAAAAGGAAAATAATATATACACATTAACTAAAACAAATGGAAATAGAACTAAAAGCTGAAAGTGAACTCTATGTAATCATAATGATCAAGTTTGCCCCAAGAAGAACTGAGAAGATGCATCACCCTCCCTCCTTTGTCAAGGCAAGAAACTATGGGTTTGGAATGTTACATATATTGTCACGTTCAGCTGATGTACCAACTGGTTTTGTTAAATTCCTTTTATTCCCGATTTCTTTTTCATTGTTACAAGAATGACATGCTGGATAGGGAAAGGTGGAGGGATATATTCAGAAATTTAAATAATATAAAAATAATATATAATATTAAAAATTAAACTGAAAAAAATGAGCTTGGTTTAACAAATAAAAGAAAATAGTGTCATCCATGTAATAAACATGAGAATAATATGAGGTACTGGAAAGAACACTGGATTTAAAGTCAAAGTGCATAGATTTGAATTCCAAAGCTTCTACTACTACTACTGAAAACCTGTGTAATCGTGTGCAGCTCACTTAACTTGTCTCGTATTGTTCAGTTGTGTCTGACTCTTTGTGGACCATACTGTCCATGGGGATGGTTTTCTATTTCCTTCTCTAATGGATCAGGGTCACACAACTAGTAAGTGTCTAAGGTCAGGTTTTCCTTACTGCAGGCCTAGTTCTCTATCCATTGAGCCACCCAGCTACCTAAAAGTCCCATTAAGATTTGAACTCAGATCACTGGATTGTAAGTCCAGAGTGCTAACTATTACACCATAAAACTACCTTCTTAACTTGTTGAGACTCCGCCCTTCTCCTGTATAAAATAAGGGGTGAGACTAGGTGGTCTGTATGAGCTCTTCCAGCTCTGAGTTTGCTATCCCATAACAGGGAAATTTCTGAACTGCTCATCACTTATCCAGAGTCTATCTGTTCCTCAGGAGCCAGCTTAAGGAACCTCCTCTTTGAAACCTCCTAGATATAAACTGAAATACATAGAATTAAAAAATAAAAATCTTGAATGTTTTTGCTTTTTTTCCTTGCCAAAAGTATGTCTCATAGAATTTACAAACACAATAATGACAATGCTCTAATAACCAACTTCTAGCTAATACAATCCTAAGTGAGTCCATGGAGTAAACCATTGAAATACATTTGTCAAAATACAAAAAAAAAAAAATTAAAAATCACAAAGTTTACCAAATCCTGTTTAAGAACATTTCCACTACACAGAACAGAAGAGGAGCGCTCCTTTAGCACAGGGTTCTGAATATAATAGATGTCTGATATTTTATTGACTAACTACAAAGTCTATAATCTGACTTTAAGAAAAAGGAGTAATGGCGGATGAAAACAGCTGGATGCTGGTAGAACTGAGAGATTATTTTAGCTCTTAATAAGGGGCGAGTAATCACAATTTGGGGGCAGCTAGGTGGCATAATGGATAGAGGGCTGGGCCTGGAATCAGGAAGTGCAGAGTTCAAATCTGAACTCAAACACTCACTGCTATGTGAGCCTAAGCAAGTCATTTAACTCTATTTGCCTCAGTTTCTTCATCTGTAAAATGAGCTGGAGAAGGTAATAGCAAACTACTCTAGTATCTTTGCCAAGAAAACCCCAAAAGGAGTCATGAAGAGTTGGACATGATTGAAAGTAACCAAACGACAATCACAGTTCTCTATTTGTGGACCTTTAGCCACTCACCTGAAAAGTGACTTCAGCAGAAAAAAAAAACTACAGAGACGGTGTAAATTAAGGTTTTATTTTCTCCATAAGAAATAAACGAAATCTATCTTGTGCTTTGGAATCTATTTAACCATACCAGTACAGAACTCACTTTACTTTTTTTTTTATTAAATATAAGAAATGACAGCTTCTGATACCAAAACTGCTCACTTATTACCCCAAAGTACCCCAAAGGTTTTCTGCATACTTTTTTATTTTCCATTTGTGGTTTTCCGGCCATCGGCAGAATAGCTGTGTATTTAGTTAGGCTGCTAACATTTTCTCACTTCTCTAACCTCTTGTGTTCTTCCTGACTGACCAGCTGGGTAACAGCTGTTGCAGTACTTGTAGTGACTAAAATGAAGGTACTCCACCAAGGAGGTGTTATTTTTTACTATTTAAACATTTAGAGAAATTATCCTCCTCTTTGCAGATAGCAGTGTCTAGTGGAGAGGCACTACAGTTTTATGAAGAGTTCCAAAGTCCTAGGGTTTTTCTTGGCTAGGTTTTCCTGACTTCCTGTTCCACCTGTTGAGCAACTCACTGAAACTGACAATTTCAGAATTTCAGTAATTCAACAGAGACACCAACAGCGGTCAAAAGTCATTGTGACCTAGCTGATACATTGTAACCTAGTTGATAAATTGCTAGATGAGTCAAGATGCTAAATCCTATTTCTGGTTATGTGACCATGGGAAATTCACTTAAGCTCTTGGAGCCCCAAACAATTCTCTAAAACTATATAGGTGGGCTGTCATTTGCATCAATGGAAGAAATTCCCACACTGATAAAATCATGAATATTGACACAGCCTAAAGATGCATTGCAGCTACCTGGAAGAGATAGAAACAATAGTCATTTGCAGAGGTTCTTAGGAAATGTGATGTTGACACCTTTTAAGTTTATCCAGTAATATTCATACAGTGTCAGAGAGCAAAACTCTAATACATTGTCCAGGGCTCCCTTTCACTCTCCTTCCCTCTATGGAGGACAGGGAATAAGAAGACCTGGACGGATCGTGAACCATGCTACCGTAGGGAACATCCACATCCACAAGGTCAGAGATAGATCTGTACAAGTTTTCATATGCATTGCAAAATTTTTGGTCCTATAGACAGTACTTTCCATTTCATGTTTTCGGGTGCCATTTTTCAGTGGGAAATTGGGAACCTTTTACTCCTAATTTATTCATACTCAGAGGATCATAGATTTTTGAGGTGAAAGAGACCTCAAAGAGCAGGGCACAATGGAGAAGACAGTGGACCTAGAATCAGAGGACCTGGGATCAAATCCTACCTCTGATGCTTACCACGTATATGACTTTGGACCAATCACTTAAACCTCCCTGTGTATCAGTTTTCTCATGTATAAAATGACAGCGTTGAACTAGATTGTCTCAGAGGTCTCTTATGACTCTAGAACTAATTAGATGAGGAGCCTGAGGCCCCAAAGAGACTATATGATTTGCCTTTCACTTAGAGTCAAAATGCCTACCCATGTCTTCCAACTCCAAATCCAATATTCTTACCATTATAGCAAACTGCCTCCTAGGCCTAAAAGTGCCAGGTTTCATTTCAAGAAGTAAATTATAGATTTAGAACTAGAAGGTGATGGGGTACAAACTCTGGGAACCCCTTTGAACTCTCCATCAATCTTCTCACTTGATCTGACCTGAGGCCAGAAGCCTTTCATTATCCCTTTGTCCAGTTGCCTTCAGCTATTTCCCATCCTTGATCCCATCAAAATGCCACTCTCTCAGTTCTGACCTCTAGTCACCCCAGTCCTATCAAGATCCTCTTTAGTCTCCTCAAGACCCTCCCCACCTCCCATCACCCCAGACTACTAGACCACCCCCCAGAGCCTTCCCACAGTGTTTCTGTATATAAGTTCTGTCTTGCCTCCATGAAGGTGCTCAGATTCAATTTGGCTCAGATTCTGACGGGCCCACTGGCATTAGCATCACAAATGCTCAGATTCCTTAAGAGTCTTGTCAATGGTGAGGCTTCTTAAGAGTTCACTCAACACAGTGAGTCTTCAATAAACTTTGTTTTTCTTTGACTGTAAGAAGGTCAAATTCATTGGTCAAACTGGTTCAAATTCATTCGAGCAGGATCCAGGGTGTCTGTATTTTGGGGTCTTAAGCACCCCCAATCTCAACATTATGGTTCCCTGACTTCAATAGAAGAGCCCTTGGCAGTCCCAAGTCTACCCCCCTCATTTTGAGGTTCAGTGACTTGCCCAAACTCATGCAGATACAGGGTCAGAGCCATGATTCAAACCCACGTCCTTGGACTCCATCTCTAACACATTTTCCACTGTACCTAACTTTCTCTTTTATCACCAGTTTTTAGATAAAGTGCTCCCTGTTCTAGTGTAGCCATCAGACCACTTTGAAACTGCTGGTTTCTACTTCTTAACTAGCACCACTGATTCAACAGGAGGTAAAGCTGCCTAGGATAGACTCAGTTCTAGAACTGGAACCTGTCTAGGTAGATTGCAGGGCACCAAGATGGAATAACCTCCACTTGGTAGGGTGGGTAAGTTTCCAAGAGAAAGTGTTTCTCAGATTGGGAGGTTAGATGAATCCATTTCTTCAAGCTCAGAAATATATCAATAATTCAGGTTGTAATCAGATAAATCCTCACTTAAATAGCATGATGGTATATGTCTTCATGGAAAAGAAACAAATTTAATGCCCTCATTTAAAAAAAAAAAACAAACCAAAAATCACTTTTATGAAAGGAAATTTACTTAGAAGATGCAGCAAGCAGGTATATTATTTCCCCCCAGGTGTGAATGGAGACACACTCTTCTCACACCACCTTGGTTCCTTGGAAGACGAAGCTCATTTTCAAAGCAGTTTCTACAAAGTATTCATCCCATCAGGTTCACTTCTAAATGTTGCATGGTCAATGAATGGAAGAGCATGCATCATTGCTACTGCTGGATTAGGTTCTGGAAAAGTCCTCACTTCTGTCACTGCTAAACTGGGCTAGGCAAGGTCTTTAGGAATTTTTTCCACATTGTCTGGCTTGTGGCAAATCCTACAATGAATTTTAGCTCCCAGCCTTTTGCTCTCCAGACATTTTGAAGTTCCCAAGGTCATAGCTGCCTCAGTCTTCATCTACAAGCAGGCAAGAAGAGAATACAACAGAGACCAAGGCAACAGCAGGGTCATGGGCTCTCCATTTCATGCTGACTGTGCAAGAGAGAGAGAGAAAGAATGAGTTCCAAGCCCCCCTCCCTCATCAAGAGGCCCACAACAATTAGGCTTCCTCCAATGTTCCCAGTCCAGAAAGATCCAGAACCAAGAGATTTATCCTGGCTGACCAGTGCCTTTTGAATGCACCCTAGTTCTGACTACAAAGTGAACCCACAGTTCATACCCTCATCACATGGTACGAAGACCAGACCCAGCTACAGATCATCTCCCTATACTCTACTTCAGGGAACAATAACCTCCTCATTTAATAGTCAAGAACACGAAGGCCAAGTGATTTGCCTGAGGTCTTACAAGAAGGAGTCAGAATTCAAACCAGGGCCTTTTAACTATAGATTCAGTGTCCTCTCCGCTATGCCATCTAAGTCATAACCAAAGTAGGTGGATAGAATCAAGTGTGCTGACTCATTCTGGGTAGGAATTATCTTTGATCCTACCCTTTTCACCTGCAGAAAGATGAGGGAAGATTGAGGGTGTAGAATATGGGTGCTTTTAGAGACAGCCAGGTAGTGCAGTCTGTTGGCCTTATAGTTGGGAAGACCCAGATTCAAACCCTGCCTCAGATCCTTTATTAGCTGTGTGTGACTCTGGACAGACCACTTAACCCCTCTCCATCTCAGTTTCCTCATTTATAAAATGGGGATAATAATAGCTCACAGGATTATTGTATCAAATGAGAAAGCTTATTCAAAGCATTTTATAATTAGGCACCATATAAATGCTAGCTCTCAATATATGTAGTTGTCCAGCTATGTTGTTGTGTGTCCTTCATTTTCAAAGAGGACCGATGACATCACGGGTGATGTCCCAGACAGAGTTGCACACAGTCATCAGCCTTGCCCTATTCTTGAGTCATCCAGGAAGAAAATCAGGAAGACTGGTGATGATCCTGGATGCAGTGGATGACCTTGGTTTCTTTGATGTCTGACCAAGCTCTAGAAGCTCCACTGTGCCAGCTTCAGCTGCCTTCAAGGATGTTAGAGAAAATTGTTCTCACAGGTCCATTCTGCAGAGGGATGTCTTCACATACTTGGGGTAGACTTGGGGGAAGAGGAAGGGTTGGGTTCAACAAGCCCTCACACCAGAGGTGCTAATCCTCCTGAATACCCTTTATACCCTCATTCAACTATAAAAATTATCTGCTAGATAACTGACTGAGAGAACTAGATTACTTCAGGGAAAAGGGAAGGGCTACTGGTAATGCCCACCCTAGGGTGTGCCAGCATACCTTTATTCACACTGATGTCTAAGGTCATAACCATAGGTGAGTAATGTAAAGCTAGGGAATCAAAAGAGATAACTCCCAGACAAGCACAGATAAGCCACAAAGGATCAAAAATCAGGATTTTACTGTATATGATGTGATATGCCAAAGAAATCTATACGTCATAAAATATTTTCTCTGATAATTGCTTTAGCTGCATGCCAGAACTATCATACCAGAACAAATTCTCCATGGCCAATCAATAGATATTTACTGAGCACCTATTATGTGCAGTACTCAGGAGTGTGTTTATAACTGTTTAACAATTGGCTCTCCAGGGGTTAAAAAAATATTCTGGACACATTTTAAAGTTTAATTTTCATTATTAACATTTTTTCCAACACTATCCTAAGTCTAGACAATCAATAAAACAATAAATTAATCCCTAATTTGTAGCATTTGCTGATTTTTGAGGTGTAAATACTGATAATGTATTTTTGTTTATTGTTAACGTAATTTTGCTTCTTAATAGGAAGATCTTTCTCATCCAAGCAGGCTCATGTGACCTGCTTAACTCACATAGAAGACTGAGTCACATGAGTCTCAGTCACATGGAGCCTGTGGTGAGAGGAGTTTACTGAATGGGTGGAACAGGAAGAGGTGGAGCTAGGGCAGAGCTGAGAGGAGATTGGTCAGAGTCTAGTCAGAGCTAGGAAGGGTGCAAGCTGCTGGCTAGTGTGAGTGAGAGAGCTTGTTTGTGATGTGTTTAATGGAGCTGGTTTGTGGGAAGCTGAGCTGGGGGAAAGCATGGGGATGGCTTTGTGCCCTGCAGGGCTAATGTGTATTGACTTCTTCGTTACTATGATGGATTCGGCTTTCTGGTGTCTGAATAAATGTTTTCGTTCTGTCTTCTATGTGGAGAGTCTATGGGATTTCACAATTTAGAACTGTGTTGTGATATTCATGGCCTCTGTGGGCACTGTGAACATCACGTTGGTGCTACAAATACTCACACTGAACATTTGACAGTCAGCTCTCAAGAGCTCTTGTGTTCCCCCAAAATGTCATAATGTAGTTGGTGGAGGACATGAAGGACAGAGCCCTGGATTTGGAGGTCACACAAACCAAACTTAAATTCTGATAAGTCATTTGTCTTCTTTGCATTTCAGTTGCTTTGTAGGCAAATGACTTCTTCCAGCTTTAAAGGTATGATGCTAAGAATAAGCTACAGGCCCTACTCTTAGGAATGTACTAACTAATTTTCTTTCCACATTCTACCATTTTAAAATAGCCTTACTAAGACAACTCTAGCAAGTCTTTTTTTTTTTTTAACAGGTTTTTTTTTTTACTTCAAATACTTATTTATTTATTTAATTTTTTACATTCATTTTCACAAAATTTTGGGTTCCAAATTTTCTCCCCTTTTATCCCCTCCCCCCACCCCAATATACCAAGCAATCTAATTTTCCCTATCTCCAATCTACCCTCTCTTCTGTCATCCCTCCCTTCTCTTGTCCCCATCTTCTCTTTTGTCCTGTAGGGCCAGATGACTTTCTATTCCCCATTAACTGGATTTCTTATTTCCTAGTTGCAAGAACAATACTAAACAGTTGTTCCTAAAACTTTGAGTTCCAAATTCTCTCCATCCCTCCCTCCCCACCCATTTCCTTTGGCAAGGCAGGCAATTCAATATAGGCCCTATCTGTGTAGTTTTGCAAATGACTTCCATGATAGTCGTGTTGTGTAAGGCTAACTGAATTACCCTTCATCCTATCCTGCCCCTCATTGTTTCTATTCTGTCTTTTGATCCTGTCCCTCCCCAAGAGTGTTGACTTCAAATTGCTCCTTCCTCCCATTGCCCTCCCTTCCATCATCCCCCCCCTTGCTTATCTCCTTCTCCCCCACTTTCCTGTACTGTAAGATAGGTTTTCATACCAAAATGAGTGTGCATTTTATTCCTTCCTTTAGTCAAATGTGATGAGGGTAAACTTGTTTTTTTTTTATCAGCTCTCCTCTTTTTCCCTCCACTAAAAAGTCTCCTGCTTGCCTCTTGAATGAGATATAATTAACCCCATTCCATTTCACCCTCTCTCCTCCTACTACATTTCTCTCTCACCATTTACCTTAATTTCTTTTAAGATATGGTCCCATCCTATTCAATTCACTCTGTGCTCTCTGACTCTGTATGTGTGTGCATGTGTGTATGTGTGTGTGCGTGCATGCGTGTACATGTGTGTGTGGTCCCACCAACTACCCAGATACTGAAAAGTTTTAAGAGTTACAAATATTGTCTTTACATGTAGGAATGTAAACAGTTCACTTATGGTAAGTCCCTTCTGACTTCTCTTTGCTGTTTACTTTTTCATGCTCCTTCCCATTCTTGTATTTGAAAGTCAAATTTTCTTTTCAGCTCTGCTCTTTTCATCAAGAATGCATGAAAGTCCTCTGTTTCATTGAAACCATATTTTCCCCTGAAGTATTATACTCAGTTTTGCTGGGTAGGTGATTCTTGGTTTGAGTCCTAGTTCCTTTGACTTCTGGAATATGCTATTCCACGCCCTTCGATCCCTTAATGTAGAAGCTGCTAGATCTTGAGTTATCCTGATTGTATTTCCACAGTACTGAAATTGTTTCTTTCTAGCTGCTTGCAATATTTTCTCCTTGACCTGGGAATTCTGAAATTTGGCCACAATGTTCCTAGGAGTTTCTCTTTTTGGATCTCTTTCAGGTGGTGATGGATGGATTCTTTCAATACTTATTTTGCCCTCTGGTTGTAGAATGTCAGGGCAGTTTTCCTCGATAATTTCATGGAAGATGATATCTAGGCTCTTTTTTTGATCATGACTTTCAGGTAGTCCCATAATTTTTAAATTGTCTCTCCTGGATCTATTTTCCAGGTCAGTTGTTTTTCCCATGAGATATTTCACATTCTCTTCCATTTTTTCATTCTTTTGGTTTTGTTTGGTGATTTCTTGGTTTCTCAGAAAATCATTAGACTCCATCTGTTCCATTCTAATTTTGAAAGAACTATTATCTTCAGTGAGCTTTTGAACCTCTTTTTCCATCTGGCTAATTCTGCTTTTGAAAGCATTCTTCTCCTCATCGGCTTTTTGAACCTCTTTTGCCAATTGAGTGACCCTATTTTTTAAGGTGTTATTTTCTTCAGCATTTTTTTGGGTCTCCTTTAGCAAGGTATTGACCTGTTTTTCATACTTTTCTTGCATCTTTGTCATTTCTCTTCCCAGTCTTTCCTCCACCTGTCTAACTTGCTTTTCAAAATCCTTTTTAAGCTCTTCCAAGGCCTGAGCCCACCCAACACCCCCCTGGGGTGTCTGGGGTACTGAGGCCCCGCCCTCCACGTCTTTCCCTGATGGCAAGAATATCTCCTCCTCATCAAATCCGAAAGGCAAGATCATTTGCATCTGCTCAAAAAAGCTGTCTATGGTCTTATTTTTCTTCCCTTTTCTGGGCATTTTCCCAGCCAGTTACTTGACTTCTGAGATTCCTGTCCACCCCCGCCTAGATCCGCCCAGCTAGTGCTTGGGGTCTGAGATTCAAATGGGCTTTCTGGGGCAGACACAGCTGCTATTCAATGTGAGCTTTAGTTCTGGTGCTGGGGTGGGGGCAGGGCCACCTCCCAGGCTCAGTTCCCTCAAGGGCTTTATGCAGAGACCTTCAGTAATGGAGCAGGTGGGGCAAAGCCGTCTCCCAGGCTCAGCCCCTTCAGGTGGTTTATGCAGAGACTTTCAATAATGAAGATCCTGCCTGCTCGGGGAGTCCCAGGGGGCCGCCGCTGCTGCCTCTGCCTCAGCCGCTTCCTGCCCCTGCCTCTGCCTCCACCTCCTCCTCCCGAGGGGGCCCGAGCCACGGAGATACCCCGCTCCCCTCTCGGCCAGCCCATACATGTCTCTCACTGACCTGTAGAGTCTATGGGCGGAGGGCCCTTCCAGGCTGCTGGAGGTTCCATCCCTGAAGCCTACTCCGATCTGCTCCTCTCGACTGCGTGGCCAGGGCAGCGCTGGGGTGAACTCCACTTTCTGGGGTGCCACGGACCCTGGGGACGGCTCTCCAGGGCTCTCTGGAATGGAAATCTCTTCTACTGTGTTTCTGCACACCCTGCAGTGATCCAGAACTTGTGGGGAGCTCTTCTTACAGTAAATCTATGGGCTGTGGGTTCGGAGCTCACATACGTGAGTCTTTCCACTCCGCCATCTTGACTCCGCCAGGAAGTCTTTAGAATGGGTCTGCAACAGTGAGTGGGTTCCAGCCTGGAGAGCAGTGGAACACCAGCATTGGGTCTTGCAGGTTTCTGCAACAGCAGCAGTAGCTCCAACTTCAGCATCTCTCAGCCCAGAGACTATAAGAGGTCAGATACCTGGTCAGCAAAGGATTACAGGGGACCCTTTGCTGACAGTAGGTGCAGCTGTCAATGACTGGCAACTCTATTACCCATATGCAGCTCTGGGTCACAAATACTCAGTGAAGAGGAGTGCTTGTCATCAGTCACCAAGGAGCAGGGGCCCTGGTCACAGTTCCAGGGCCAAGAGGAACAGTAGCACTTCTGACTGCAGGAGAGCAGGGGGCCTTCTTGGATAAAGATCAGAGTGCAGACCTGGAGAGCAGTGATCACACCTCTCCCAAGATAATACCACTTTGGAAACACAGAAAACTTTCAGGTTGGGGCATTTAGGTGGCACAGAAGATACAGTGATGGACCTAGAGTCAGGAATTCCTGGGTTCACATCTGGCCTCAGACACTTACTAGCTGTTTGACCCTGGGCAAGTCACTTGACCCTATTTGCCCCAGTTTCCTCATCTATAAAGTGAGCTGGAGAAGGAAATGGCCAACCATTCCAGCATCTTTTGCCAGGAAAACCCTAGATGGAGTCATGAAGAGTCAGACAGGACTGAAGTGACTGAACAACAAGAATTAGCTCTGAATACAGTAGAACCAAAAAGCTTAAAGCTTGGCACGCTGCCTCCCCAGCTCTAGATGAGCAAAGTCCAACTTTACCATAAAGTTCAAAGTAAAGAAATAAACTAAAAAAATGAGCAAACAACAACAAGAAAAAAAAGTACTTGACCGTGAAAAGCTACTAAGGTGACAGGGAAGAGCAAGATATAAACTTGGAAGACAACAATGTGAAAACAGTTATAAGCAAAGACTCAAAGGAAAATGCTATTTGGAACCAAGCCCAACAAGAATTCTTGGAAGAGTTTTAAAAATGACAGATGAGTGGTAGATGAAAGTTGGGAAAAGAGATGAGAGTGATGCAAAAACATTATGAAGAAAGAATTGAAAGCTTGATAAAAAAGGTACAAAAAATACTGAAGAAAATAATACCTTAAAAAACAGAATTGGCCTAATGGTAAAATAGGCCCAAAAATTAACTGAAGAAAAGAATCTTCATAATGCAATAAAAATTATATATAATAAAAGGCCAAGGAAAGATAAACCAAAAATCGATTGGAAACTAAATAATCTAATCCTAAGGAAGGAGTGGGTTGAACAACAAATCATAGAAATAATCAACAACTTCATTCAAGAGAATGACAATAATGAAACAACCTACCAAAACTTATGGGATACTGCAAAAGCAGTTCTTAGGGGAAGTTTTACATCTTTGAATGCCTACATAAATAAAATAGAGAAAGAGGAGATCAATGGCTTGGGCATGCAGCTGAAAAAGCTAGAAAAAGAACAAATTGAAAATCCCCAAGTAAATACCAAATTAGGAATACTGAAAACCAAAGGAGGGATTAATAAAATTGAAATTAAGAAAGCTATAGAATTAATAAATAAAACCAATAGTTGGTTTTATGAAAAAACTAATAAAATTGATAAATCTTTGGTCAATTTGATTTAAAAAAAGAAAGAAGAAAATCAAATTACTAATATCAAAAATGAAAGCGATAAACTCAACTCCAGTGAGGAAGAAATTAAAACAATAATTAGAAATTACTTTGCCCAACTTTATGCCCATAAATTTGACGATCTAAATGAGATGGGTGAGTATTTTAAAAATATAAATTGCCCAGAATAACAGAAGTGGAAGTTGAATATTTAAACAAACCCATCTCAGAAAAAGACATTGAACAAGCCATCAATGAACTCTCTAGGAAAAATCTCCAGGGCCGAATGGATTTACAAGTGAATTCTATCAAACATTTAAAGAACATTTAATTCCAATACTATGTAAACTATTTTTGAAAATTGGGGAAAAAGGAGTCCTCCCAAATTCTTTTTATGACACAAATATGGTTTTGATACCTAAACCAGGAAGAGACAAAACAGAGAAAGAAAATAATAGACCAATTTCTCTAATGAATATAGATGCAAAAATTTTAAATAAGAATTTAGCAAAACGAATACAGCATCTTATCATGAGAATAATACATTATGATATCAGGTTCATACCAGGAACACAGAGCTGGTTCAATATTAGGAAAACTATTAGCATTATTGATCATATCAACAACAAAACTAACAGAAACTACATGATTATCTCAACAGATGCAGAAAAATCTTTCGACAAAATACAACACCCATTCCTATTAAAAACACTGGAGAACATAGGAATAAAGGGAACTTTCCATAAAATAATAAGCAGTATCTACCTAAAACCTTCAGGAAGCATTGTATGCAATAGAGATAAGCTAGATGCATTTCCAATAAGATCAGGGGTGAAACAAGGATGTCTATTTTCACCACTTTTATTCAATATGGTACTAGAAATGTTAGCTATAGCAATTAGAGAAGATAATTTAGAAGAAACTAAATTATCACTCTTTGCAGATGATGTGATGATATACTTAGAGAATCCCAGAGATTCAAGTAAAAAACTACTTGAAATAATAAACAACTTTGGCAAAGTTGCAGGTTACAAAATAAACCCACACAAATCTTCTGCATTCCTTCATATTAGCAACAAAGTCCAACAGCAAGAGATAGAAAGAGAAATCCCATTTAAAGTTAGGGTAGACACTATAAAATATTTGGGAGTTTACCTGCCAAAACAAATATGAACAAAATTACAAAACATTTTTCACACAAATAAAGTCAGATCTAAGTAAGTGGAAAAACATCAGTTGCTTGTGGGTAGGCTGAGCCAATATAATAAAAATGACAATTCTACCTAAATTAATTTACTTATTTAGTACCATACCAATTTAACTATCAGATAATTATTTTCTAGAGCTGGATAAAATAATATCAAAATTCATCTGGAAGAACAAAAGGTCCAGAATATCAAAGCAACTAATGAAAAGAAATGCTAGGGAAAACGGCCTAGCTCTACCAGATCTCAAATTGTATTATAAAGCACCAGTTACCAAAACTACTTGGTACTCCTAAGAAACAGAAGGGTAGACAAGTGGAATAGGCTAGGTACTCAAGACATAGTAGGCAATGAATATAGCAATCTACTTGATAAACCCAAGGACCTCAGCTTCTGGGATAAGGACTCACTGTTTGACAAAAATTTCTGGAAGAACTAGATAATAGTGTGGTGGAAATTAGGCATAGATCTATGCCTGACACTGTACACGAGAATAAAGTCTAAATGAGTACATGATCTAGGTATAAAGATTGATACTATGGACAAATAGGAGGAGGAAGGAATAGCATATTTATCAGATTTATGGAGAAGGAAGAATTTTTGACTAAAGAAGAGATAGAAAGTATTATGGATAATTTTGATTACATTAAACTGAAAAGTTTTTGCACAACCAAATCCAATGCAACGAAAATTCAGAGAGAAGTAGTACATTGGGATGCCTAATCTTGGGGATAAAGGCCTCATTTCTAGAATACATAGAGAACTGAGTCAAATGTACAATAATGCAAGTCATTCCCCAATTGATAAATGCTCAAAAGATATGAACAAGCAATTTTCAGAGGAAGAAATTAAAGATATCTATAATCATATGAAAAATGCTCTAAATCACTTCTAATTAGAGAGATGCAAATCTGAGGTACCACATTACACCTATCAGATTGGCAAATGTGATGGAACAGGAAGATGATAAATGTTGGAGAGGATGTAGGAGAGTTGGAACACTAATTCATTGGTGGAGACTTGAGCTCATCCAACCATTCTGGAGAGCAATTTGGAACTATGCTCAAAGGGCTACAAAAATGTGCATACCCTTTGACCCAGCAATATCGCTTCTAGGATTGTACCCCCAAGAGATCATAAAAATGAGAAAGGGTCCCACATGTACAAAAATATTTATAGCAGCACTCTTTGTAGTGGCCCAAAACTGGAAATCAAAGGGATGCCCATCAATTGGGAAATGGCTGAATAAATTATGGTATATGGATGTAATGGAATATTATTGAGCTATAAGAAATGATGAAAAAGAAGACTTCAGAGAGGCCTGGAAAGACTTAAATGATATGATGCTGAGCGAAAGGGGCAGAACCAGGAGAATTTTGTGCACAACAACAACCATAGTGTGTGAGAGTTTTTTCTGGTAGACTTGGAACTTCATAGCAATAGAAGGACTTAAAAAATTCGCAATGGTCTTCTAAGGCAAAATACCTTCCACATCCAGAGAAAGAACTATGGAATTCAATTACAGAATGTAGCAGATCATTTGTGTGTGTGTATTATGTTTTGGTTTGTTAAATGATTTCTCCCATTCATTTTAATTCTTCTATACAGCATGACTACAGTGAAAATGTATTCAATAGGAATGTAGATCCTATATAGAATTGTATGCCATCTCGGGGAGGGAGGGGAGAGATAAGGAGTAGGTAGGGGGAAAAAATCTAAGTTTTCTGGTAGTGACTGTAGAACACTAAAAATAAATAAAATTAATATAAAAAAAGAATATGGAACTCACCATTTAAAAAAAGAAGTGTTAAACATAAATAATAAAAATTGAAAATAAATAAATAAAACATCCTTATTTTCTCCATCTCTTTTTCTCATTTCACCTTATCATGTCCTATTCCTTTTTACTATTGATAATCAACAAGCTATATTAAAGTGAAATGAGCTGCCACTGGGGGCAATGAGTACATTTTATCTCCCTGGCAGTCTTTAGTCAAATATTCGTTTATGTGCACATTATGCTGGGGATTCTTTTTCAAGTATAAGTTGGACTAAAAGACTTCTGTGGTCTCCTGCAATGCTGTAATTCTATCACTCTATAATTACCATACATAGTAACACATTTTATGTATTTATTATAGAATTGAAATATGTTGCATTGTTTCTATTATCTGGTAATTAACTTTGCAAAAAAAGTAGAAATATTTGCACAGTTACACTTAGTCTGTACTCTTAATCTCATCCCCTCTAGCCATGTAGATCAGGCTTGGCTACATAAGGAGAAAGAGGGAGAGAGAGAGACAGAGACAGAGAGAGAGAGAGACAGAGAGAATGCCTTTAATAGAGATTTGAAGAATTCCATCTTTCTCTTAAAGGATAAAGATGGAGACAATATTAGGTAAGTGTCGACTTCTGAGGGCCTTTGTATACTGCACTTCCCCCTTCTGTTGGGAGATCTTCATTCTGATTCCTGTTTTCAATTTCAGATCACAGAAATATTTCAAAGGGAACTCCCCCCAATGTGGTAGCTGTCATCCTTACAAGCTCCTTATTGTGATTGACTGTACAAGGGGTCTTTTGTTCTCTCCTGAATATAGATTCAGGAGAGTTATACAGGCACTGAGTAAAGAAAAAACCCAGAGAGTCTCGGCACAAACCAGAAGGGAGTGTCCATTGTCAGAAGACTATGGGCAGACATGTTTGCCAAGAAGCACACCAGTAAATCTAGCCAGCAATATCTGGGTGGGCAAGTATTAAGGTAAAATGGGAAACATTCCACTTCCAACACAAAATCTATGGGACCTTTATGCTGAATTTTGAATTTCTTAACAAGTTTCCTCAATTCTAAATTGTGGTTTTTCTAATGTGTTCTGTAACCTTAGTGTCTACTGAAGAGGAGAATTTTAAATAACTGTTTAAACAATATAAGCATTTTTTTAAAGTATCTGGACTGGAGACAAGTTTTAAATATACAAAAGAGTTAAGTTTTTCCTTTCCTAGTATTAACTAAAAGGGTTCTTGTTTCTCCATCTCTATGTTTTTATCCTTTATATTATTTATATCAATGTTGTTGTTAAATAATGGAGGGTTGTCTTCAGGTTTTCTTGAGTCAATTGATTTGTATAATTACTCTCTTTAGTGGTGGTAATTATAATTCTGGATGCTTTTGGCTGAGAGGCTACCCTGGGTCCATTTAAGTCTTCTTTGTCTGTAAAAGCCAGGGGCTTGCTTCTGACTATGTCATACTGAGGTTGTAATTTTCCTTGCTTTTGTTGCTTTTTGTATCTTTCCCCTTCTCTTTCAAATAGCTGGTAGCACAGTTTTGATTATCCATGCCTCATGGAGAGATATTCCCAGCTTGTGACTTTCCTGCTGCTTGTTATTGGTGACAATCTCAATAACAAGGCTCTTCATAACTCCCATCCATCACTCCCTTTCATTTCTTTCCTTCCATTAGCCTCCATATATTTCTGCTCCCTATTAATCTGCACTCCATATATCTTTATGAGGAAAATTTAGGCATCCAGGATGAATTCTGCTCTCTTTTTCAGGTATGCACATCACAGTGGATCATTGAAAACACCATCTAAATCAAGGGCCTGATACATTCTAATCATCCCTGCTCTCTTCCCTGAGAGTTAAATATAGGAAAGGAAAGTAAGCCTTCAATTTTTGTGCTGTGCAACTCGCTCATTGAGATCATTATTGGTTTATCAGTTGGAGACTTCCTAAACCTCCTAGGGACTAGAATGTCCGATGAGTATGCAAGACACTAAGATTAGTGGCAGCAGATATAAGTGAGATATGGATGAGGACTGTACCAGTGATCTGCTGGATTGGGAAACTGCCTCTGTCAATCCAGGTCAGCCTCTTCTCTTCAATTTATAATCTCAAAGAGCTGCCTAGAAGTCAGAAGGAAGTAAGCGGAGAAAGAGAAGAAGGCAATGCATGGATGTGAAAGGTAAGACAAGGGTAGGAGAAGAGAGAGGGGAAGGAACTGGAGAGAAGGGGAGAGAGAGGAAGGAACGCAGATAGTGAGACAGAGGCCGCCCCCCTCCCCCCCACAACCCCCCCCCCCCCTTACATCAAGGGCCCCAGGCTACCCTAGGGGCAACTGTATCTCTAACATCCCAAATCCAACTGTGGCTTCCACTTTCCAAACTCCTGACCCCCAATCACCCAACAGTAAGCCAACATCATCATTATGAAACCAGAATCTTATGGATGGAAAAACAATCCACAGTTATGGACCTTATACATGTTCCTTTTGGGCATGTTGGATGTTTAGCCCCAAAAATGCAAGGGGAGGTTGGGCTCACCTTTGAGGAAGATCTGAGGCTGGTGAATTTTCAACTTCCTAATAGATTCTTTATATTAATGAAAGAGATTCAGTGGTAGGAAAAGGCTGTAAAAAAAGGATCGTTCGATTTAGAAATGCTAATAATCTGCAAGACATTATGATAGGTGAAAAAACACAGATGAGTGAACAGTAGTACTTTGCAACCAGTGCAGAAATTTGTTGTTCTGGAACTCAGAATGCATTGCATCTAGTGGCCAGTCAGATGGAAGCATCCCAGTTCACTGTCCAACTTGTTTATGAACAGATAAAGAGAGAAACTGGAATCCTTTCCTTAGGTATAAAACACAGTCAAGTCCCTGAATCACCATTACCTTGAACAGGATAGCAAATACATAGAGTTGGAAAAGTTATAGATTTTTACATCTATTGCAGGGGTTTTCAAGTGTCCAAAATGTGTGTAATTTATTTATCTAAGAACATGAGCAGGTAGTTGGACACATGCTAGAAGAAAAAAAATGCACACATTCTTTACCCAAATAAGATGACTTAGCACAATTCTGCAATCTTTGTTATTGTTTTCCAGTACCACCAGATCTAAGACTGAGTTTTTCTTTACCTATTTGAAAACCAAAGAACTGACTCTTGCATCTTATATCAAATATTGAAAGGTAAAGTCAAATCCCTAGACTCAAGTTTCAATCAGCTACTCTGGCTTTAAGTCTCAAACCAACAGACTAGACACTGCCGTTCCTTGACCGGTTGTCTAATGATGTTTTGGGGTTTTTGTTTGTTTGTTTTTTTTGGTGATTCTCAAGATGATCACAACTTGAATGTGTGGTATCTCATTCTTTGGAAAATTAAGTATTTATACCAGTTTCAATTTCTCAAAGCAAGAACCAACTTAAAATGAATTCTTAGATAATGGTATGACCCTCACTCTAATACATCCCTCTTCCTCTGTCAGTGATTGTTTAGAAAGTCAAAAACAATAGCCAATGAAGTGTTCCTTCTCACAGATAGATGCTTGAGGTATCTAGTCTTCAGTTCTGGTCATAAAATGTAACTGGCTGCAGTGTTGGCTGCCTTAAAAAAAAAGTTACCTTAGAGCAATTTTTTTTGATTGAAGTGACTTTCCCAGGGTCACATAGCCAGTAAGTGTGGGGAGAAGTGGTTGGGCTCAATTTTTCTGAGCTCTCAGGCCAACTTTTTGTTCACTATACCATATACAAACTATGATTAGATATTTAAAAATGCCCAGATATTCAGGACCATTCTGACAAATAACTGACAAATATATTGAATTTTCTTTTCATCTGGATATTATAATATCATCTAGGCATAACCTTGGTCTTATTGAAATAGTTTAGGTATTTGTGGAGGTTGAAGAAAAAACAGGATTTTTTTAAATGTACAAAAATAATTTGTATAAGTCACTGAGCCCTTTCTGATGACCAAGGCCTGATAATTAGATAGCATGAGAACACATACATCTGTAGAATTTGTGGTACAATCACCCATATACAGATGGCATGTGATAATTGATGATGTTCTCTCCATGTGACCAGAAATTTAATCTCTGGCACAAAGCACCAAGCAAGCCATCTGATAAAATTGTACAGGACATTTCTGTTAGTATGGCCTGGCCAATGAAAACCACAGGCAATAAAGTCCTGCAGATTGAGGGTTGGTAACATATTTGGATTACCTAAAGCTCCCCACAAACAGCTGGATGAGAGTGTAACAGAACCCCCAAAAGAAGAACTAAAAACTGCTACATTATAAAATTAGCGCTACAGATTAACAGATGGATGAATGACTGGGCCCCCTGCCATGTCTCCACTGTGTCTAACATGAGGGATATAAGCAATGTAGTCTAACAATGATCAGCTCTAGTGCTGGAGAGGAATCTTATTCATTCATTCACTCATTCTAGCTGGTGTGATCAGACAAAAGGCAGTGCCTAGAAAGAATGATGAATAAGGAGTTAGAAAACTTGGGTTCTGATCCCACTTCTGCCTCTCTAGGCCTTAGGATCTTCATTTCCAAAATCAAATGGGCTTAGATGAAATGAACTCAATGCTTGCTTGTTTTATTAATTTTGGTCTAGTCAACCTCCTGCAACTACATCAGATAATCAGGTAAGGAAATAAACCTCAGTATATGCCATTACTTACTTTTAAAATTATATTTTACCTTTTTCAATCAGCAGAAATCCATCTTCTCCCCCTCTCCCACAACTGAGAATGAGAGAGACAAACCACCTGTTACAAACATGTATAATCAAGCAAATCAAATCCCCATGTTGGTCATGTACAAAAGATATTTCTCCTCCCCTTTTAACCTACCGTCTCCCACATGTCTCATTCTGCACCCTGAGCCCTTTTACTTCTCTGTCAGGAGGCAGGTAGCATGCTTCATCATTATTCTTTAGAATTATGGTTGGGCATTATTCTAATGAGAATTCCCAGTTCTTTCAAAGTTGTTGGATGTTCTTCAATTATTTGAGTTAGATCCAACTCTTCATGACCACATTTGGTGTTTTCTTGGCAAAGATTCTGGAACAGTTTCCTTTTCCAGATCATTTTACAGTTGAGGGAACTAAGGAAAACAGGATTAAGTGATTTCCCCCAGGTCAGGTCACACAGCTAGTAAGTGTCTGAGGGCAAATTTGAACCCAGGAAAATGAGTCTTCTTGACTTCAGGCTTGGCACTCTTTCCCACTGTGCCACCTAGCTGTCCAACAATATTGTTTTCACTGTAAAATGTGTTCTGGTTCTGATCATTTCACTTTGCATTAGTCAACACAAGTCTTCTCAGGTTTCTCTGCAACCATTCCCTTTGTCATTTCTTACAGGACAAAATCGTTCCATCACATGGATGCCATTCCTCAGTTGGTGGGTCCCCTAAGATTTTCCTTCTTTGTTATCTTAAGAAGAGCCATATATACTTTTTTGTACATTCTTATAATTTGTTTTGTTTAGGACTTGAATCCACTCTCCCTCTAATTCCCCTTTTCTCCCTTCCCATTCTCTCCTATTTCAATGTTAAGTAAAATGTGATTTTGTACTCAACCGAATGTGTGTATTTCTTCCTACGATCAGTTCAGAAGAGAGTGAAGTTTCAGAATCAGCCACTCCCCCACCTCTTCCTCCTTTTTCATATGGATTTCTACTTGTCCTCATTGATTTTGTGAGATAATTTCCCCTCTCCTTCTACTCCTCTCCCCTCTCCCCTTACTACCAGTGTATTCCTCTTTTCCTTTTCTTTTCAATCTTCTTTTAAGATTATCATGATATAATAGAACCACTCCCAAGCCTTCTGTCTAATTAGACTGTCTCTATGACCCTGATGATGATAAGGTTCAGAGGGGACACATGTATCATCTCCCTATATTAGAATGTAAAGCGATTGTTTAGGATTGTTCATTCAAATTTACCAGTTCACATTTATCTTAACTCCTGTGTTTGAACTTCACCAAGTAGCTAAGTGTGTACAGGGATAGAATGGTACAAGGGATAGCACAGTGGCCTTTGTGTCAGGAATACCTGAGTTCAAATCCAGCCTCAGACATTTATTAGCTCTGTGACCCTGCACGAATGTCTTAACCTCTGTGTGCCTCAATTTACTCAATTGTAAAATGAGGATAAATAATAGCACCCACCTCCCAGAGCTGTTGTGAGGATCAAATAAATTAATATTTGTAAAGGATTTAGCACAGTGCACCACACATAGTGAGTGTTTTAATAAATGTCCGTTTCCTGTCTTCCAAGTTTCTACACAACTCTGCTCTTTTCATCAGGAATGCCTGGAAGTCCTCTATTTTACAAAAAAGTTTATGTTTTCCCTTATAGTGTTATACTCAGTTTTAAGCTATAATTATACCAAATTATTCTTGGCCGTAATCCTATATCTTTTGCCTTCTGGAGTATTAAATTTCAAGCTACCTTCTTAGTGGTTGCTAAATTGTATGTGATCATTCATGACTGTGGTTTCTTAGCACTTGAATTCTTTATTTCTGGCTGATTGTAGTATTTTTTTTAACTTGGAAGCTCTGGATGTGGGCTATAGCATCCCTAGTTGTTTTTATTTAGGAGTTTCTCTCAAGAGATAATTGGTGGATTCTTTCAATTTCTCTTTGCCCTATGGCTCTAGGATATCTAAGCAGTTTTGAAATTTCTCAAAACATGATATTTAGGACTCTTTGTCTTTTTTTTTTTTGGTCAAGGAATTCAGGGAGTTCAATGGTTATTGAATTTTTCCTCCTTGATTCAGTATTCCAGTTCAGTTTTTTGTTTGTTTTTTTTAACTTCTATTTTTTCCAATATTTTGATTTTAAATAATTTTTCTTGTGGTCTCATGTAGTCATCAGCTTATATTGGTGCCTTCTAATTTACAGGGAATTTTTTGCTTGGGCAAGGTTTTGCACTTCTTGTGCCAATCTATTAATACCATTCCCCTCTCTTTATTCCATAGCCCTCATTTCTTTTCCAGTTTTCCCTCTAATGATCTCATTTCATTTTTAAAAACATTTAAAAAAATTTTTTTCCATCTCTTCCAGGAATTCTAGTTGCATTTGTATCCAGTCTGTGATTTTCCTTAATGTTTTGCTTGTAGATATTTTGGAGTAATACTCTTCTTTTGAGTTTGTGTCTGGAGAATCCCTGTCACCTTTATAGATTTTTACAATGAGATTCTTTGTTTATCAGTTTGCACATTCTTCCAACCTACTGACTTTAGATTTTATTTTAGTTATAAGGTCTTTGTACTTCTGGAGAGAAGATTTGGATTGCTCCTATTATTGTGTTTCAGAGGTGCCAAATCTCAGGGTCAGCTCAGGCTGGTGACTGACAGGCTCTCAATGTTCCCAAAGTGGTCTGATTCAAAGCAAAATCTGATCACTGCCCTTGTCTCTGCAATTTTGTAGTCTGGGAAATAGTAGAATGTTTCTGGACTCAGAAACTCTCAGGTATTTGGGAAGTTCTGCTGATTCAGAGGGATGGAACTGCAGACTTGCCTTTGGTTTAAGCTGGAACTGAGACCCCACTCAACTCCTGAAGTAAAAGTTTCTGGTCTTGGAAGCTGCTGCATCTGAACTTGCTCCTCTCTTGGTACAAATCACAGGACTTGCAATGGTTCCTTACCCTTGAGGACCATCCCTTGTCATGGTCCCCTCCTAATTCTGTCCTGGATCTGTGGCCAGAAATAGATATAGTAAGTGACAAAGCTGCAAGTTCTCATCAATTCCCATATCTTGAACAAGGTCAAGGTGCCTCAGCATGAGTCTGGGACCTCTGCTTGCACAGGTATATTGCCTTTCCATTGCCCTGGAGAGCTCCACAGCTTGCTTATGATCATACCATCATACCACATTCTCAGTGTTCTCAGATATCTTTCTCTAATTCTCTATGAGAATTGGAGCTGGAAAAATGACTCACTGTGACTTTTTAAATTTTCCTGTTAGGATTCAGTCTGGTATGTTTTATAGACTGGTTGAAGTAGTTTTGTAGGGAATATAGGGAGTTTTTTTAATCTACTACATGGCATGCAGTAGATAATTCCACTATTGTTTCCCATAACTGTGTTAAAAGAAGAGCTTCGCAAAGCTATCAGAACCATTATAAGATGATAGGATCATAGATTTAGAGATAGAAAGTTATATGGCTTAACTTCCTCCTTTTACAAAGGAGAAAATTAAGGCCCACAGATGTTAAGTGACTTGTCCAAGGTCACACAGATGATGAATAATGGAGGTGAGTTTTGAGCCAGACTTCTAACTCCAACTATTGAGCTCTTGCCCTGAGATACATTGCCTCTTTCATCCCAAATGTCCAACTGAATTTTAGGCTACTTCAATTCTCAAAACATCTTGTTATTGGTCAGCAGTTTTGGTCATGTCTGACTCTTTGTGACTCATTTTGAGAGGGTTTTCTTGGCAAAGATAATGGAATGATTTGCTGTTTCCTTTCTCTAGCTCATTTTATATATGAGGAACTGAGGCAAACAAGGCTAAGTGACTTGCCCAGAGTCACACAGCTAGTAAGTGTTTGAGGTAGGATTTGAACTCATGAAGAGGAGTCTTCCTGATTCCAAGTCCAGTGCTCTATCCACAGTACACTTAGCTGCCTTAAATGCACTATGGGACAGTAGAAATATTAATGAACCAAGAGTATGAAAGCCTGGATTCTAGACTTAGAGCTTGCATACTCTGCGTTAGTCCAGGTAATTCACTTTTCTTTTCTGAGTGGGGTTCCAGTCCCTCACAGAAACAAATGGGAGAACAAACATACTCTCATTCATATGAGCTGAGATGAAAGAGAAGCAATAGTGTAACCTCTCAATCAGTTATCATCTGTAGAAAAGAGAACCATCTTGAACCCCAAGTCTCTGACCCTCATCTGTAAAATGAGTGGATTGGATTAAGTAATTTTCAGGCACTTTGTGAGTAATCTTTTCTTCAGTGCTTCAGTAATTCCATGATTTCATTGGAATGGATATTCCACCCATCCATGTAGGTTCCAACTTCTCCAGCATTCTTGTCTTCTCCAATTTTCTTTATACTTTTCTGTACATTCTTTATTGAGGATTCTCATGGGACTTTGGAGATCTTCCTGAGCTTCTTTTAAAATGTTCTAAGTAGCAAAGCAGCGTGTGAATTCTCCTGATACGATGGAAAGAGCTCTGGATCTAGAATTACTGAACCTGGGTTCAAATCCCACCTCTGACATTCAGTACCTATGTGACCTTGGATGTCAATTAACTTGCCTGAGCCTCAGAGCACAATGAAGACAGGCTAACTAATCTTTATATTACCTTTCTAATTCAAAACCTACAGTTGAAATCCACTATGATTTCTTTGCAATGAAAACTGCTCCAATGATTGTGGCATATCTATAATTTATAATCTTAAAGACAGGTTGTGTTGGGAAAGAATGCTGGAATCAGAGGACCTGTGCTCAAATCCCAGTTTTGCCTCATTAGGCCTCAGTTTCTTTATCTCCAAAATGAGAGAGTTTTAGACTTCTGAGACACTTTCCAGATCTAAATCTCTGCTTGAGGCTCAGAGTTAAGTGACGTGATTGCAGCAGCAGGTTCAGAGCTGGAATACGCTCTCGGGTCTTCCTGAATCCCACCCAGCATATTGTTGATTATACCTTTCTCTTTTGTTCTTGTGCAGTTTCTTCAGTTGTGTCTGACCCTTCATGACCCATTTGGGATTTTCTTGGCAAAGACACTGGAGTGGTTTGCCATTTCTTTCTCCAACTCATTTTACAGAAGAGGAAACTGAGGCAAGCCAAGTTAAGTGACTTGCCTGGGGTCTGAGTTCAGATTTGAATTTAAATCTTCCTGACTCCAGGCCTGGCACTCTATCTACTACACCATCTAACTGCACTAAACTTCTCCCTCTCTACCAATGGAACATTGTTGATAATGTGGAAGTTGGAAAAGGGATTGATAGGGTCAATTTAATAGCCTTATAGGAAGATGAATCTTTGTTCAGGATGTTTGAATGCATCTCCCTTTTGTTGGTGTGGACATGACCATTGACACTTTGTTGGGATAAGTAGTCTTCATCCCAGATATATTCTCTGAGTAAGTCTCAGTGTCTAGTGCTACCGCCTGTCACTGCCATGAACTGATGGATTTGATTTCTTAGAAGGATAGACTCTTGAGGGAGGAACCCCACCCATAATGATGGCTTATAAAAGGGGAGCAGACAAGCCTGCTCAGCCCCTTTTGTTCCCTTATTCCTTTCATTTGGAGAGATAGTGAGAGTGTATGTGCGTGGAGAGGGTGGGGGATGGGGTTAGCAGAGGAGAGGGAGAGATCTCTCCCTAAGAGCCTTTACCAGTTATCTGGGCTCAGAAACAAATGACAGAGGCAAATATACTCTCATCCATGGGACTTAAGATGAGAAAATTTGACCCAGTCTTAGAGAAGCAGTGGTGTCACTTTTCAATCATTTGTCAACCATAGGCAAGGGAACTATCTTGGGCCCCAAGTCTCCAGCCCCATTTGAAAAGTGGTGAACAACTTCCTCCTTTCAACCCCACGAAAGCTTTTTCTTTTTTTGACTCAAACACTATGCCTTACCCATTTACCTATAAGTTTTTTCCTTATTTAAATATGTCTCTTGTTTGATGTTTTCTTTCCCAAGTGGTAGGACTTCTTGAGCCTCAGCATTCTAAGGGACTATGTATCTGTCTTGGCTACCAAGCTTCCAAGATAGAAGAGGGAAACATTCTTGGGCAATGTGGTTCTTGAACCTCAGCCTAGAGGAAAGGACATTTTCTGGGTAGCTCACACTTGGGGGCTGCCTCATAAATAACCCCAAGTTCACGAACTCAATATACTGGGAGGATCAGGAGCAAGGGGATACAGTGACAATATGGTGGAGCAATGGATCTGGAACTTGCTCTGCTATTACCATGTTTTATTTTGTTTTTGGAAAAGGCAGATTTCTTGTCTAGTAGTCCCAGTGTCATTTTCCTTCTAAAGATGGAAGGAAGCAAGGAAGGAAGAAAAGAAGGAAGGAAAGAAGGAAGGAAGGAAGGATTTAAGTGCCCACCATGTTCTAGGCACTGTGCTAAGTTCTTTGTAGGTATTATCTCATTTGCTCCTCACAACAACCTTGGGAGATAAGTGGTACTATTATTTTCATTTCATAGTTGAGGAAACAGAGGCAGAGATTTTAAGTGATTTGCCAAGGCATACAGATTTATGAGTGACTAAACCTGGATCAGAACTCTGGTCTTCCTGACATATGAACTGATGCAAAGTTAAGAACTAGGTGAACATTGTACAAAATAATAACCATATTATAATGATGATCAACTGTGAAAGACTTAGCTACTCAGACCAATACAATGATCCATGACAATTCCAAAGGACTCATGATGAAAAATGCAATCTACCCCCGGAGAGAGCTTATGAACTCTGAATACTGATTGAAGCATATTTTTCCATTCTATTTTACTTGCTTTTTTTGGCAACATGACTAATATGAAAGTATGTTTTGCATGACTTTACATGCGTAATGGATATCATATTGGTTGCCTTTTCAATGAGTGGGGGAGGGTTAGAGGGAGAGAGATTCTGGAACTCAAAAATTTTAAATGAGTGTGAAAAAATAAAATAAGTAAATGAATAAATAAATCTGTTATTATTATTGCCCACATGGAGGTTTATTAGCTACTTCGCACCATCCATTCGTATGAGTTTCTGAGAACTTCTTTCTATTTCTTTTTCTAATCATCTTGGCTTTTTACTATCCAGAAGAAAGAATTTCAGTGGTCAATCCTCCAAAATTATTGGTAAAATGTTAAGCAAAGTTGACCTGAGTATCGAAATCTAGGGAATCCCATTGTAAATGTTTCTCCATTCAGAAAAGGTTCCATTTCAATTGTCATTAAATGAGTTTTCAATGCATGACAAAATATTTTTCTTGTCCCACTATTGATCAAATGTAGTATTTTGTTGAGACTCTTTAGAATTTCATGTTTCTTTGTGCCACACATTGCAAATGAATGGACTATTTTGACCAAGTTAGGTTCAGTAATAACAAGTATCAAGCAATATTTTTCATACAGTGTGGAGTAGTGGATAGGGTGGTGGGACTTAGAATGGAAAAGTCAAGTCAAAAAGCACTCATTAAGCACCTGCTAGGTGCAAGGCACTCTGCTAAGCACCAGAGATACAAAGAGATGCAAAAAATAAAATCTTCTCTGAAGGAGCTCTAAATTGAAGGGGGGATACAAAATGCAAACAAATATGTTCAAAGAAGATTTGTACATGATAAATGTGAAATATTCTTAGAGGGAATACACAAGCATAAAGAGGGACCAAGAAAGGCTGCTTCCAAAAGGTCAGATTTTAACTGAGATGTGAAGGAAGCCAACGAAGTTAGAGAAGTGAAGAGGTAGAGAAAAGGAAGGAGAAAATTTCAGTTATGAGAAACCTGGGAAAGATCTGGTTTAGATACTCACTCAAATACTTGAAGTTGTATGATGCTTGGATGTTAACCACTCTGGGCTTGAATTTCTTCATTTGTAAAATGGGGGAAATGATCCCACCTACCTCACAAGTCAAAATGAGCTAATATATGTAAAGCCTTTTTCAAACCTTAAAGCACTATATAAAAGTGAGCCATGATTATATGGGTCTTAGACCACCAAAGTGAAGCAAAAAAAGATAGCTAAGGAGTTTTTACTGGAGAATTTCTACAGTTTTAAAGTGATTAAAATCAATCAATTGAAAACATTGACTAAATGCTTACTAGCACTAGTTGTATTCTGGAAATACAGTGAAAGGTAAAAACCATTCCTGCTCTCAAGGACCATTCATTCTAGTGGAAGGAGACAATATAAATAATTAGGTTCATGCGATATGTACAATATAATATGTATAGGCTTACAAGTAACCTGTATATGTATAATAAACATATATAGCATGCATTATGGAAGGATTATAGTAAGCTACTAAATTTCTAAGGATCTGTGACCTTATTGACGTTGGTTTTTCCCTCTGACAGTGCAGTTTCCTATCCATTGTTTTTCTTCCATCATGTGACTCTTGTCCAGGTCCTTCCTAAATCCTTTACCAGGGGGCCACTCAACTTGCAGAGAGCCTTCTTCTAGGAATCTTAATATTATGTGGACACAAAAGGGGACAAGTAGGCTATGCATTGGCTTACTTCCTATTACGGTCATATATCTCTTTGGAAATGTATTTTACTTACAAAAGGTGAGATTTGAAGGAGGTCAGGGAAACTTAGAGGCAGAAATAAGAGAGGAGAGTTTTCCAAGCGTGGGGGACAGCTAGTGCAAAAGGCAAGGAGATGTCGGATGGAAGTTCATGAGGGAGGAATAAAAAGTAGGGGGTGAAGCTACATTATAAAGTGCATGGAATAAAGTAAAATAGATGAAGACAGGAAAAATTGAAATGAGATTTGCACAGACTGAGATATAAAATTCAAAGAATAATATTTACCATTCATTTTCCTTCGTCTAGTAAGACGTGTAAACAAAGAACTTCAAACACGAGCCACTCCCTACTCAACAAATTGCCTTATGAAATTCTTAATTGTCTTCAGACTTAAAACTCAAAACTGTTTATGACCTATAACTAAAGTTTATAGGGTTTTAAACAATGTAATATCTCTTCAGTATGACTCAACTAAGAACTTTATTTGGCACAGTTTCCTTTAAAGGTTGAAAGAAATGAAGCTGCTTATCTCCCCCCACTTCCCATCCCCCCAAAATTGAATGACTTCTTATATTTATAACACTAGATTTTCCCCCCCTTCTAACTTAGTTTTATTTCAGGAAGGATATTCTTCTTTACCATCATTCTAGGATAAAATAGGATTATAGACTGAGAACAAGAAGGGATCTTCGGAGTCACATCCAACTCTCCCATTTTCCAGAAAACTGAGGGGCAGAGAAAGCCAATGAATGACCTGCCTAGGATCACCCAATTAGTGTGATATGTGAAGCCAGGTCCTCCTGATTCTCAGTCTTTCATTCCATCCACTACAAAGTGCTGCTTTTTAAGTTGGCATTTCCATCTGATTCCAGTCTACTCTTGCAGACTTCTCCTTATCTTTCTTGTAATCCTCTATTCCAGCCAAACTGAGCTACTTGCTGTTCCCTGAAATATGCATTCATTCCATCTTCTGCCTCTCTACCTTTACACATCCCTGGAACATGCTCCATCTTTTTTTCCACCTCCAAAAATCCTTAACTTCCTTTATCACCTTCTACCTCCTCTCAAATTATTTTGTACTTACCTCTGTAAAGGTTATATCTTAATTTTCCCCTTTCCTCAGAACATAACTCCTTGAGTGCAAGCACTGTTTTTTCTTTTGCTTTTGTATTCCCAGGGCTATGCTTGGATTTCTCTTCCTCCTTATCTCCACCTGTTTGCTTCCTTCAAGTCTCATCTAAAATTTCATCTTTTTCAGGAAACTTTTCCCAATCACTCTTAATACGAGAGCTTTCCCTTTATTAATGGTGTCTAATTTATCCTGTACATAGGTTGTTCATACATGTTGTTTTTGTGTTCTCTCCCCTATTAGATTGGGAGCCCTTTCAGAACAAGGATTGTCTTTTGTCTTTCTTTATAACTCAAGCTCTTAGCCCAGTACTTGGCACCTCGTAAGTGATTAATAAATGCTTTTTGACTGATATAGTAGGCGCTTAATAAATGCCTTTTGAACAAATGAATGAATGTCCTGTGTTCCTTAATTTCCCATTTTTGCCCATTTTTGACCAGAATGTTAGAGTAGGGAGAAGAGATGATTGTAGCCATAAAGTAGAGGGAAGAAAGTATGCCTAATGTATAGTTAATGTGTAAATAAATGGAAGGGGGGAAGTGGCTAAATTTACACTATTGTATCTAAATGGATGAATGAGTAGGCTGTAGTCTACATAGAGTCATTAAGGAAAGATACATGGTAGAAGCTCCATATTGAAGGTATCCTGCTATGTCAACTGGTGAACTGGCAGTAACTCATAGGCAGAGGGTTGGAGAAAGTCTGTTCTTTACTCCTTCATTGACACTGCACCATCTTCAATGGAAAAAAATGAGAGAAGACATAATTTTAAAAGAAGTTTTGCCATCTTTATCCTCCAAGGGAGGTGCTTTCCATGTAGGCCTTCTCAAGGCTGGGGTCTCCATCCCAACACCCACTTGAAGAGTCAAGTCCCTCAGAGAAAAACTAGTAACTTCATCTTCCTCTCCAGATTTTAGGAGTAACTCTAAGGAATTAAAGAGTACTTCTCTAATGCCATTGGCTCAATTCTCCATTCCAATGTGTTTTCTCCAATTGTTGTTACCTGTCACAGTTACTATTTTCCGTAATCAAGGATAATTGATTGAGCTAGTGATTAAGGATCAAGTGTCAGATAACAAATTAGCATCAGTTAACTATTGACAAATGGATATTTACTGAAAAAATATAGTAAAAATAGAAGTTACAAAGCATTCCCCACCCTTGGACACCTATAGGCACACTCATCCTAAATACTCACTCTGCTATTTCTAAGTAGGGCACAATCACTGGATGAGTCATTTCTGAATGGCATGAACACCTCACCCAACTCACTTGGTAGAAATTCTGACTTGAACTCCCATGATTGAACCTCAGTTTCTTCAACCTTTCAAAACTCAGAAGGTTGTAACTATTTACAGTATTGCATTTAAAATTGGAAAAGAACAAAGAAACAAAGAACAGAAGTATATTCAAAGCACATGTTGGCCAGATAGAAAAATCTCAAGGCCCCTCTCCCAGAATATGTGGTGGAGGTTGGAGAGGGAGAAAGACAGAAAGAGAGAAAGAGATAGAAAGAGAGAGAGAGAGAGAGAGACAGACAGACAGACAGACAGACAGAAAGCCAGGGAGAGCCTGCTTTTTCACCACATGGTAAGAGGTAGAAAAAATTTTTTTCCTGATTTTAGAATATCTAGGCATACTTTAAAGTCCATCTTGGGGTTGTAATGTATTTAATACATTGTACATACTCAAAAGGGGTAGACTTTCCTTGGCCATTCCAATATTACATTCATTTATGGTGATATAATGGAGTTTTTTTTTTATTGATTATAAGAGATACTTGGTTCTTAAGTAGCTTTTGGGGAAAGGGAAATGTTGACTCCACAGCTGACCTAGAAAAGACCTTAAAGATTCTAACTGTATTGTAATTTTGTGTTTATTTGTTATAATATTCAGTCATATGTGACTCTTCATGACCCTATTTGGGCTTTTCTTGGCAAAGATACTGGAGTGGTTTGTCATTTCCTTCTCCAGCTCATTTTACAGATGAGGAAACTGAGGCAAACAGGTCAGGTGATTTGCCCAAGAACACATAGCTAGTAAGTGTCTGAGGCCAGATTTGAACTCAGGAAGATGAGTCTTCCTGACTTCAGACCCAGCACTCTAACCACAGTGACACCTAGCTGCCCTCTCTAATTAGATAAGACTTTTTAAAAAATTAATGTATGAGCCATAAGAGCAACTTCAAGAAAAAACTTCTGTCTTTTGCAAATGAGGATGTACTTAGGGTAGATGCTCTAGGGACAGCATGATGTAGGAGAAAGGACATTGGGCTGAGAGTAGAAAACCTGAATTTGCATCCAGCCTTGCTATTTATTCTGTGGCTGACTTTTACTTAGCAAATCACTTCCCTCTGCGGTAGAGGAGGGGGGATTCAGTCTCTTTTTGTGTAAAATGAGGGGATTAGATGGACTCAATTACCTGAAAGTTCTTTTCCAGCACTGAATCCTTGGTCTTTTATGTCAGAGCATTAAGAGCCACTTTTAAAATTAAGCAATTAAAGGAAATTGCATCTTTGTAATAGATGAAATACTCATAGCTAAGAAATATTTGCTATGAATCTATCCACATTATCTAGGTTTCTGCCCAAATTCTTAAGACTGTCTTCTCAAGATTATAAAATTTTATAGCTAAAAGGCTGAAAAGCTCATCTATCTCAGTTTCCTCATTTTACACGTTAAGAAAGTGAGTCCCAGAAGCGCCAAGTGACCTGTCCTCCTAATTAACAGTCTAGTGTATTTGTCACTACTGATAGAAAGAAAATAATTGAAACCATTTGGAATAGTGAATAGATAGAACACAGGCGCTGGGCCAAGCACTGGAGATGCAAAGAAAGGAAACCGCAGTTTCCAAATAAAGAGGGACACAGTCTAATGGCAGGGACAATAAATAAACACCTATGTGCAAACAAATATACATAGATTGGGAAAAACACAGAGGCACAAGCTAGAGGCAATAGCAATAAGAAGGATCAGGAAAAACTTTTTGGAAGGTAGGATTTTAGATGGGACTTGAAAGTAAGACAATGAAAAGAAGGGAGAACAGTCAAGGCATGAAGGAAAGCCATTGGAAATGCACAGCTTCAGGGGATGAAGTGTTGTGTGTAAGAACAGCAAATGAAAACATGCTCTAAATCATTATTGATGAGAGAAATGCACATCAAAACAACTTTGGGATAATCATCTCACATCTATTAGATTGACTAAAATGATAGAAGGGGAAATGATACATTTTGGAGGGGATGTGGAAAAACTGGTTCATAGTTGGTGGAACTGTGGATTGAGCCAACCATTTTGGAAAGTAATCTGGAATTACCCCCAAAGAGTTATAAAACTGTGTATACCCTTAGACTAAGAAATACCACTATTAGATCTGTTTTCCAAGGTGATCAAGGAAAAAGAAAATAATCTATATGTTCTAAAATTTTTATAGTAGTTCTCTTTGTGGTGGCAAAGAACTGGAAACTGAAAGGAAGCCCATACATTCTGGAACAACTTAGCAAGTTTGTGCTATGACTGGGATGGAATACTAGTCTGTGCAATAAGAAATGATGAGCTGGTTGATTTTAGAAAAACATGTAAAAGTGCATTTAATGGGGAATGAAATGGTTAGAATCAAGCAAACACTGTAGATAGTAACAGAAACTTTGTTTGAAGAACAACTATGAACAATCAGGTTATTCTGAGTATTATAAATGCTTAAATCAACTACAAAATATCTGCTAAGGAAGATGCTATCCACCTCCAGAGAAAGAACTGATAAATAGAAGTATGGATAGCATGGTTTTACATATATTTATAAATCTGTGTCAAATGGTGACCTTCTTTAGTAGGGGAGAGAGGGAAACATTCAGAACTTAAAATGCACCAAAAAATGAAATTAAATTATAAAAACTAAGGAGCAGAAAGGAGGTCAGTGCACTCTGACCCAGATTATGTGGAAGGGAATGATGCATTAGATGGGAAGGGGCCAGGTTTTCAGGTACTTTCACTGCCAAAGAGAAGATTTTCTATTTGGTCCTGGAGTCAGTAGGGAGCCAGTAGGGTTTACTAAAGAGAGAGAGATCATAGAATGAGAACTTCACTTTCCAGTCACTTTTGCAGCTGAGGAACCGGAATGGTGAGAGACTTAAGGCAGGAAGATTAACCAGAAGTCTGTTGTAATAGTGAAGGTATGAGGAGATAAGGACCTGGACCAGGGTAGTAGCAGTCTCAGAAGACAGAAGGGAACATTTGAGAAGCATTATGAGAATTGTCATTCGGTCACTTTTTTCAATCATGTCTGATACTTCATCACCCCAGTCGGGGTTTTCTTGGCAATGATACTGAAGTGGGCTTGCCATTTCCTTCTCTAGCTCATCTTACTGATGAAGAAACCAAGGCAAACAGGGTTAAGTGACTTGTTCCAGGTCACAAAGCTAGTAAGTGTCTGAGCAGATTTGAACTCAGGAAAATGAGTCTTCCTAGCTCTGAGCCTGGCACTCTATCCACTGAGCCACCTAACTGCCCTATATTACAATAGTAGAAATTAAAGAACCAAATAAAATATCAAATTAATTGTAATCAAATTTCTAGTGGAGTGGGGCAACCATTTTTCAGAGAAGTGAATCACAAAACTTGCCATACCTTTTGAGGCTGGGATTCCATTGCTAAGATATTATCATAAAAGGCATAAAATTTCATAAGTAAGAAGAGGGGTTCGATCTGTACAAAGATGTTCATAATTGCTTTGTTTGTGATAGCAAAGAATTGAAGAAATCTTTTTGTTTGGAAAATGGAAAATTGCATAATCTATCAACTCTTTTCAAGTAGGAACTTTTCCTTCTTTGTACTGGTATCTCCAGCCGGTACCTAGGACAGTGCCTGGCAAATATCTGGCATTCACTAAATACTTATTGATTGATCATAGTATGTCATTATAAAAAATAATAATGTGAGAACACATAAAGTTGTAGAGAGCTTTCCACAGAGGGAAATCAGCAGAGGCAGAATTGCGTGCTTGCTCAATTTGGCTATATAGACCCATATGTTTACATATACATGTAAATGTGTGTTTGTGTGGTGCGGTATGGGATATGTGTGTGTATGTATATGTGTGTAAAAAGTAAATAAAACCAAAGCTAATGGAACTTCGGATAGACAGAAAGGAACACAAAGCAAACATTTTTTGGTTATTCATTTTTTATTAATTCAGTCAGTTCTACCTTTCTAAATGGCATGATTTTATGAAAGACTATTTCTTATTGTACATTTATATGATTATTAGTCTTTTTGATGCTTATTAAGTTTATAATAAAAAATTTTAAGAAGACAGACCTAATTTGTTAAAGCAAAAATAAATCTGAGCCCAAAGTTATAGGACTGATGCTGGAAAAGCTACCGATGTTCTTTGACAGTTAGAATTTGAATGAGATGAAATTTATCTTCAGTGCTTTTCCACTTAGTCTTTCTGTGCCCTTTCCAGTCTTCTAGATGCCTCTTTTCCCCTGAGGAACACAATGTCCTCATGCTCTTCAAATGTACCACCTTAGCCAACCTCCTCCTCCACTCCACTCACCTCAAAATTTACTTGTCTCCCATCAAAGCCAAAATAAACTCCTTTCTCATCCTGGGAAGTTGTAAAATTGCAACCCTTACATTTTGCTATCCGTTAGAGTCTTTAAGCCTTCAGAGGACCAAAATGTAACTCAACTTATCACAAAATAAATATCTGCAGCTACAAGTAACAGCCTTTTTCTGGAGTGAAATATCCATGTACTTACAAAAAGTCATTTAAAAGTGTCCCTCATGGTACATTCCTGCTTGTTGATTCCTAAGTTAGTGAATAAGGATTTCTTAAACACCAATGGGGATATAGTGAAAAAAAAGCCAAAAGATAATCCCTGCTCTCCAAGATAAATATAAGATATATACATGATAAACTGGAGCTAAACAAAAGGTGGAAAGAGGACGAGTCTGCAACAGATGACACCTAAATGAATTAGGATAAGGGAAGAAGAAGAGTGAATTCTCAGTGAATGGCCTCATTTTTTATGAAATCTGAGGTCAGGTTATCAGCTGAGAGGGTATAAATAGGGAGAGCCATGGGAAGTTTAAGGAGAGAGGAAAAGATCTGGAGGAGCCATAATGGTGAGTGGAATAGTGAGTTAATTAGGTAGGTGTAAAATTATTGCCTTGGAGGTGTGAGGACACAGTTGAGGTTCTGCAGCATACATTTGTAGTAGACCCAGTCAGCATGGTTTCACTGATTTTCTCCAGCTTCATTCAGCAGCACATGTGTAAGAATGAAAGCAGCCAATGATGGGAGTGATCCAAGGTTGAGGTTTGGCAGGGTAACATTGACAATATGAAAAGGGGACAAGAGAAGAAGATAGTGTAGAATTGAGCTGGTTCACCAATGGGTCAGTATAGGGAAAGGAGGGGAGTGTAGCTAGTACAGAGTAATGGACTGAGAGAGAACCAATGTATTAAAGTTAGAGGTCACAGTAAGGAAAAAAACAAGAGAGGATTGAGTTTCCAGGTAGAGGGAGAGGTGAAGTGACAATAGATTGTGATCAGATAAGGGAATTTCAGAGTTCATGACCACTATTGTGTGTGACTGAGATAGAGTGGAAGAGGAGCTGAGGGGAAATGAGTGATATTAGGAACTGAGGGGTTAGATGTTTGAGAATCAATATGCATGTGGAGATCTCCTATTATAAGGACAAAAGTTGAGGAGAAGAAAAAGACTGAGTTAGGCACTGAATTAGTTGAGGAAAGAAGAGAAATGTCCTGGAAGCTGGTAGATAACAGTTACCCAAATTCTGATTGGGCGATAGATGTAGATTGAGTGAACTTCGAAGGAGAAGTGCTTACTGAATGATAGCGGTAGGGGACACAATCTGGAAGTGGCAAATGGGAACAAGGAGTATTACAACTCCCCTGCCTCAATCAGTGCTTGGAGGTAGGGGTAAGGGGAGGGGAATGAGTGAAAGTGTATCTAGTGCTGAAAAAGAAGGCCAAGGAGGTTTTGTCATTAGGAGGGAGCAGATCTTAGTGCAATCCTGAAAATGGAAGGAGTGGGAAAGAAAAATGTATAAGATGAAGGTAAATTTGTTATCCATGGAGTAGGCATTCCAGAGAACACAATGGAAGGGCTGGGTAGCTTTAGAGTAGGACAGTGAAGATTTGGAGGTTGGTTGATAACAAAGAAAATAAGTAGTCAGGCTATGGGGCTGGAGAACAGACTTCAAATGATGACAACTGGGGGTTCAGAATCAATGGGATGCATGATCTGGGGAGAAGTTTGTTGACCAATGAGTAATGACAGAGTAATCTATCTGGATTTTTATTAGCTGTGGGAGTCTGGTCTTAGAGTGGAGGCCTCTCATTGGAGGATCATTGGTAGTTCCAGACAGTGGCCAAGTATCAAAAATTTAAGGAACGATGTTAATCTCCTTCCCCCAAAGTAAAATACAAATCTAAATATGTTATAGAATGACTTTTTTCTTCTGCCCCAGAAGAAAGGAGTCTGGTGATCAATGGAATGCTATTTCTCTTCTCCCAATGGCAGGTATGATGCAATAGCATTTTTTCCCCTTTTCTCATCCCCTAATCCCAGTTCTATATCCTTTTTATTCTCTTGGGGAGCTAGTCTTCTTATAGCTAATGTACCAATTCATATTGAGGATGGTAGAAAATTTAAGAACCTTCCAAGAAGCACTTGCATTTTAAATGAAGGCTCCTTCAGACCTTAAGGAATAAATCTCTAATGGTAGGAATTGTGCCCTGGAAGTTGGTGTTAGAGATTGAGAATTTCTCAATAATCATCACGTTCTCTATAATGATTTCTCTAGGACCATCACAATTTTTTAAGGCTAATCCCATCCTATTGGTTGCAATTAAATCTATCATCTCCGTTACCATGGTAACAGTAGAAGGGGGTGATTAAAAATGTTTGTAGGCCCACAGATTTTTAGAACCAATCTACAAAGCTTCATAAAGACCCAAGGATAAAGACCCTTCTGCCTCCCTTAAGCCCTCTGCTCAATAGCTAGAGCTCAATAGTCTATGAAATTTACAGTGTGTAAGATTGAGTTGCAAAGAATTCAAGAAAAAGACTCTTGACCAAGGATATTGTAAATATCTCATTATGATGAAAATTGGCTTAGTTCACCAGTTTTAATAGTCAGGAAATGGAAACCCCATCTCATCTCCAAGACTATCTATAATTCCTAGTCTTAAAATTTCTCTGATTTTGTAGACTTTTAGAATTTAGAAGTGAAAAAGACCTTCTTGAATATCTATTCTTATTTATTTCATTATATTTTTTAAAAATAATTTTTATTATTTTTCAATTAACCCAAATTTATCTCCTCTTCCTCTTACCTCATTTCATTTCCAATTGAAGAAGAAAAACCACAGTTCCCTTTTACAAATAAATATGTGTAGTCCATTCATCTCATTTTAAAGGTGAAGTGAAGAGAGGTTGAGTGATCTACCAAGGATCATGGAGTGAGTGCAATATCAAGGGAAGAATGAGAACCAGGTCTCCTGATTACTGTTCCATCCTCTTTTCAATTTACCAAATTACCTTCCTGAGTGGGTTAACGTTTTTGTTGTTGTCAGGTCATTTCTGTCATGTTTACTCCTTGTGACATCATTTTGGGGTCTTCTTGGCAAAGATACTAGAGTGGTTTTCCTTCTCCAGCTCATTTTTACACATGAAGAAACTGAGGCAAAAATAGGGCTAAGTGACTTGCCCAGGATCACACAGCTAGCAAATGTCTGAGGCCAGAAGGTGTAGCCTTCTTATTTATTTTTATTTGAGTTTGGGTGGCTATTGAGAAAGAAGTAGCAAACCACTCTAGTATCTTTGCCAAGAAAATCTCAAATGGGGTCACAAAATCAGGCATGACTGAAACAACTCAATAACCACAACAAGAAGACCATGTTAGCAAATCCATCATGTACAATAGCCTATGATTATCCAAATTCAATATTCTTTCTAGAGTTTGACCCTTGATTTCTTGAAGTATGAAGTGAATTGGATGGTCAACTTCGTGATTTACTTATTTTCATCTCTTGTAAGTATTCATTTTTCATATGTTCTTACTGATTAAACACAGGATATCTAATATAATGTTAGTAATAATAATGTCAGTTGTAGAGTTTAGGAACAAAATTAATCTCAAAAGAAATTTACAAGGTGATCATATCTAAAACCCTTGTTCTTTCTTTCCCTTTGTTCCTCCTTCACATGGGATAGCTGGAAGGCAGCATCATTCAGTGGGAAAAGCAATGATTCTGGATTCAGAGGCCTGGGTTCAAATCTCTTCTCTCTTGCTTACAGTCTATGTTACCTCAGGCAAGTTGATTAAGTTCCCTAGACCTCAGCTTACTCACCCTTTGCTCTAGCCTCGACTTCCAACCTAATACTCAAAAGTAAATTCTGTCCTGGATCTGTCCTGTGGATCTGGGCTTCTGATTGGTGAGAAGTCGCTATAATTAATCCACCTCGGACTCATAACATTACTGCTGCTTCCTGACTATCATCATACCATGCAGCTGAAAGTGCCCACTTTGCTTCCAGTTCTTTGCTATGAGAAAAATGTATTTTCTACTTTTCCTGTCCTGCAATGCTTAATACTTTAAGGATCTATGATTTTCCCTCCTTGATGCAATCCCAGTACAACCTAGAGGAGGTGGCATTTGATTTAGGCTTTAAAAGGATTGGTATCAGAAGCTTCTATGGTTGAAACACCATCATCACATAGTTATAAGTCTCTTAATGTTTAACTAGGCTGCTTCTCAGACTGAAGACTCATGCAGTTCATCTGTTCCCAGGACTATACTCATGCTGCAAATCTCCTTTGAAAATTATATTTCCTTGAGCTGAACTAAGTTGAACACTGGACTCTGCATCGCTTCCTGTTTTGATTCTCAACCAATTAAACAAATAAGAACATATTTTTAGGCCAGCCACTGAAGGTTACAATTCATGTCTAAAACCACATTTACCAACTTTTTCTTCCCTTTTCCCCCATCAAGCCAGTTCCTCCTCCTGCCTTTCTTGTTCTGTTCATGGTACTCTCATTTTCCTGTCTCCCTCATTAGAAATTCAGAAGGTATTTTTTTCCTTCTACTTCATCCCCTAACATTCTGTGCATTTCTATTTCGAAATCTCCTCCATCAATCCATTTCTTTCCATCCTTGCTGATACTGACAAAAACATGAATACATTCTTATTATTTCATGCCTGGGCTGATCACCTAATTTTCCCTAATGTCAGATTCCACTCCCTCTAATTGCAGAGCCACAGAATCATAGAATTGGAAAGGAACACAGAAGTCAACTAACCCAAACCATCCGTGAAAAACCAATCATTCAATTGCTACATATTTGCTGATCATCTATTATGTACAACATACAAAGTACTTATTATGTGTAAGGCACTGTGCTCAGTGATGGGAATACAAAGAACTGAAACATAACAGCTCTTGCCCTCAAGAAATTTATATTCCATCAGGACAGAAAATGTGTACATATACAAGTATATACAAAATAAATACAAGATTGTGGGATGGAAAATCAGGAAAAATCCTGGAAAAATCAGGAAAGTCTTAATGAAGTTCTGCAGATACTAAAGTACCTGCTAAAAGCACTTACTGAAGCACTTTACAAATATTATTTTATTTGATATATCTCATCATTGTCCCATTTACTGTTCCACATTCAATCTCTTATCATCACACCAGTACACGGCTTCCTCTGTGCTTGATATTACCTCCTTTTCCCCCACTTCTTAGCATCATTTATTTCCTTCAAAACTCTACTCGAGCACTATTTTCTACCTATATCCAATGAGATAGCATCTGTAAAGTACTTAGCACAGTTCCTGGCACATAGTAGGTCTTGTATAAAAGTTTATTCCCATTCCCTCCACCACACCCTGCCAGTGTAGCTTGATTGAAGAATGTGGAAAGGGGAATAATGTATAGCAAGACTGGAAAGGTAAGGCAGAATCAGGTTGCATAGGGCTTTGAAAACCAAGTAGACAAGTTTATATTTGATCCTAAAGGCTATCATAGGGAGCCATTGGAGTTTTAATGGTAGGGAAATGAAATGGACCAAACTTCACTTTAGTACAAGAGTGGTGAAAGCACTGGAGCGGAGAGAGAGCATAGAAACAGGGAAGACACCAATTAGGACACTTTTGCAATAGTCCAGGAGAGAGAGGATGATGGCCTGAAGTAGGGTGGCACCTGTGTGTGTGTGTGTGAGTGTGTGTGTGTGTGTGGGGTATGTGGTGCATAGAAATGGAGACATTTGGGAGAAGTGGTGGAAAGGCAGTGATGACAGCTTTTTTTTTTGGCTAGAGGATGGCATGAGACCGAGGAGTCAAGGATGACAGACTGGACAGGAAGGCTGCAAACCCAAGTGACTAGAATGATAATGGTACCCATACAGAAATAGTAATGTTAAGAAGAAAGGCAGGTTTAGAAGTAATGATTATGAATTCTCTTTTGGATATGTTGAGTTAGAGATGCTCATGAATCAACTCGACATGTCTAATAGACATTTAAAGATCTCTGACTGGAACTCAGGAGAGAGACTAAGAATCATAGAGGTGTAGGGGTCATCTGCATGGAGATGATAATTAAACCTTCCAACAAGTAGTTATCCTGTCTTTGTTTAAAGGACTATCATGAAAACAAACTTCATACCAGGGCTGGAGACCCTGTGGCCTCTAGGCCATCTGTGGCCCTCTAGGTTTACATGTGTGGCCCTTTGACCATACCCACACATTCAGTCATACCTGCTCCATACCTTCTAAGGCAGTCCATCCCTCTTCATTCTGATTAGCTCTAATTGTTAGGGAGTAGAGAGTAGAAATCATAGTGGCTCCGGAGGAACTAGGTTCGATCCCTGCCTCCTCCTCTCTACATGAATTTGTGCATATAACTCAACCTCATCTAGGCCATCTAATATAATTGCTCCATTTATAGAGGAGGAAATTTGGGTCTAGGGAAATTACTCTTAATTCTGCCCTCTGGGGCCATGCCAAACAAATTTAATCCCTCTTCCACCTTCAAATACTTGAAGACAGCTCTTTTATCCTATACCCTTCATTCTCCAAGCTAGCATCCCTAATTCTTTAGATACTTCACCATCCTGGTCATACTCTTCTGGACATCCTGGCCAAGCTTCTAAAATATGGTGCCTAAAACTGAACATAATACTCTAGATATGATTGTTCTAACTAGAGAAGTATATAGAGGGACTTCTTACTTTCTGCGTTCCAGATATTACTTATCTGTGATTGAAAGTGGTGTTGCACTCAGAGAAAGAAATATGGAAGTCATTCTCAGAATGTAGCAGATCATGTTTGTGTGTGTGGGGGTTTCAGTGTATTATGTTTTGATTTGTTATATGATTTCTTCCATTTATTTTAGTTCGACTACATAGCATGACTATAGTGAAAATGTGCTCAATAGGAAAGTATATGTAGAACCTATACAAAATTGTATTCTGTCATGGGGAGGGAGGGGGGTAGTGGAAGAAGGGTGGGGGGGAAAAAATCTTAACTTTAAGGAAATGATTGTAAAACATTAAAAAAAATAAAATAAATAAAATAAAAAAATAAAAATATCACTATTCATTAGTACAAAAAAAAGTGGTGTTGAAAATGATGCTTAAACTGGATGTTGAAGGAAATAAGAGATGTGAAGAGGTAGGGTAAAGGAAGAAGTACGCTCCAGGCATAGAGGATGCCAAGTGCACTGGAGAGATTGAGTGAAGGTTAGTGACTAGGACGGTAATGAGACATTTGTAACGCATTTACTTCAGTGCCTGGCATATAGCAGATGGTATATAAATGCTTATTCCCATTCCCTTCCTCTCCCCCCCACTACCAGTGTGACTGGATTGAAGAATGTGAGAAGGGGAATAATGTATAATGAGGCTGAAAATGTAGGGCAAGATCAAGTTGTGTATGTTCTATGAAGATTGTTTCATTTTATTTTGGTGGAAGAAGAAAAAAAGCCTAGCTAATTTATTTGATCATCATAAATCATAGATTTAGGACTGGAAAGGAACCATAAAGGATGAGGAACTGAGGCCCAGAGAAGTTGTGGTTTGTTTATGATCACATGGATACACAATGTCTTAGGTAGGATTGGAACCAGGTCCTCTGATTGTAGAGCTGGAGCTTTTTATTTTATCACTATAGGTTCTCTACCACCAAAGAGATCACAGTCCCTCCCCCTTCTTATCTAAAGTGATTCTTATCCATAGCAAAGTGGAAACAAGATCACAGATGTACAGCTGAAAGAGACCACAGAGACGATATAGTCCAACCCCCTCATTTTAAAAAAATCTTTATTTATTTATTTTTACTTTTCAACATTCACTTTTATAAGATTTTGAGCTCTAAATTCTTTCCCCTTCCTCTCTTGCCCCCTCCCCAAAACTTCATGCAGTCTGATATAGGACATACATGTGCAATCATGTATTTCCACAGTAGTCATGTTTTAAAGGAAGAATTACAGCAAAAGGAAAAACTGTGAAAAAGAAACAGCAATAACAAAAGAGAAATTAGTATGCGTCAATCTGTATTCAGACTCCATAGTTCTTTCTCTGGAGTGGATAACATTTTCCATGATAAATCTTTTGCAATTGTCTTAGATCATTGCATTGCTGAGAAGAGCTAAGTCTATTAAAGTTGGTCATCACACAATGTTGTTGTTACTGTGTACAATGTTCTCCTGCCAACTCTCTCATTTTATAGATAAAAAAATTAAGTCCTGAACTCGGGCAGGGCGGAACCAAGATGGCAGAGTAGAAAGATGCATATATTTACCCACAGCCCATAAAATGACTCTAAACAAATTCTAGAGCAGTAGAAGTCACAAAACGACAGAGTGGAAGAGATTCCCAGCCCAAGGCAGCTGGGAAAGCCAACAGGAAAGGTCTATCGCACTGGCTCAGAGCAGAGTGCAACCCATGGAGCCCAGCCCAGCCTTGGCTGCTCAGCAACAGAAGGAACAGGATCAGAACAGGCCTCAGGGGTGAAATCCCCAGCAGCAGCAGTGGTTCTCAGATCCCTTAACCCACAAGAGCCAAATAAAGCTTCAAAGGTCAATGAGAAAGCTTTTTCATCTGAGAAAAGGAACATGATCTGACTCTGCAGGCAGCAGCCACTGCAGTGGCAGGGTCCATTGTTGGAGCCCTCCACCCAAAAAGCCCCTGGGAAAACCAAGTAGTTGATTAGAATCTCAGCCCTGAGTTGAGCCCTGGGGTGAGGAGGAGGAGTCCTGGCAGAGTTGGAGGAGGTTGTGGAAAGAGAATTCTACTATTCACAGATTCTGGGCAGAAAAGTTTTTGGTTCCTCTCAGGCCAGCGTGCAGGCCAGGAGAGGAGTAAACTCCTCTCCCTTGATTGTGCCACCTTGGAAGAATTGAGAACTTTCAGGTCCTCAGAGTATACCCTCCTCTTGACAAAGGATTCAAAAGTCAAATAGCTGGCTGGGAAAATGCCCAAAAAAGGGAAAAAAAATAAGACTATAAAAGGTTACTTTCCTGGTGAACAGGTATTTTCTTCCATCCTTTCAGATAAGGAAGAATAATGCATACCATCAGAAAAAGGTCATGGCTTCTGCATCCAGTACCTCCAAAATAAATATGCAATAGGCTCAGGCCATGGAAGAGCTTGAAAAGTGAGTCAACAGCTTGCTAAAGAAGACCCCCAAAAATGCTGAAGATAATAACACCTTTAAGAATAGGCTAACTCAATTGTCAAAAGACGTCCAAAAAGCCAATGAGAAGAATGCTTTAAAAAAGCAGAATTAGCCAAATGGAAAAGGAGGTTCAAAAGCTCACTGAAGAAAATAGTTCTTTAAAAATTAGAATGGAGCAGTTGGAAGCTAATGACTTTATGAGAAACCAAGGCATTACAAAACAAAACCAAAAGAATGAAAAAATAGAAGATAATGTGAAATATCTCATTGGAAAAACAACTGACCTGGAAAATAGATCCAGGAGAGACAATTTAAAAATTATAGGACAACCTGAAAGCCATGATCAAAAAAAGAGCCTAGATATCATCTTTCGTGAAATTATCAAGGAAAACTAACCTGATATCCTAGAACCAGAGAGAAAAATAAATATTGAAAGAATTCACCAATTACATCCTTTAAAGAGGTCCAAAAAGAGAAACTCCTAGGAACATTGTGGCCAAATTCCAGAGTTCCCAGGTCAAGGAGAAAATTTTGCAAGCAGCTAGAAAGAAGCAATTCGAATATAGTGGAAATACAATCAGGATAACACAAGATCTACAAGCTTCTACATTACGGGATAGAAGGCCTTGGAATATGATATTCCAAAAATCAAAGGAACTAGGATTAAAACCAAGAATCACCTACCTAGCAAAACTGAGTATAATACTTGAGAAAAAATGGTCATTCAATGAAATAGAAGATTTTCAAGCATTCTTGATAAAACACTAGAACTGAATAGAAAATTTGACTTTCAAACACAAGAATCAAGAGAAGCATGAAAAGGTAAACAGGAAAGAAAATCATAAGGGACTTTCTAAAGTTGAACTGTTTGCATTCTTAATGGAAAGATAATATTTATAACTCTTGAGACTTTTCTCAATATTTGGGTAGTTGGAGGGATTACACACACACATGTATGTAACATATGTGTGTGTATTTAGACAGAGAGCACAGGGTGAACTGAATAAGAAGGGATGATATCTAAAAAAATAAAATTAAGGGGTGAGAGAGGAATATAGTGGGAGGAGAAAGGGAGAAACGAAATGGGGCAAATTATCTCTCATAGAAGAGACAAGAAAAATCTTTTTTAATGGAGGAGAAAAGGGAGGAGGTGAGAGGGAAAAAGTAAAGCTTATTCTCTTCACATTTGGCTTAAGGAGAGAATAACATGCTCACTCAATTTGGTATGAAAATCTATCTTACACTACAGGAAAGTAGGAGAGAAGGGGACAAGTGGGGTGGGGGGGATGTTAGAAGGGAGGGCACATGGGAGGAGAGAGTAATTAGAAGTAAACACTTTTGTGGAGGGACATGGTCAAAAGGGCGAATAGAATAAATGGGACGCAGGATAAGATGGAAGGAAATATAGTTAGTCTCACACAACATGACTATTATGGAAGTGTTTTGCAAAACTATACATATATAGCCTGTATTGAATTGCTTGCCTTCTTGGTGATGGGTGGGGAGAGAGAGAGGGAGATAAGCTGGAACTCAAAGTTGTAGGAACACATGTTGAGAATTGTTTTTGCATACAATTGGGAAATAAGAAATACAGATAATGTGATATAGAAGTCAATCTTGCCCTACAAGAAAAGAGAGAAGATGAGGATAAGGGAAGGGAGGGGTATGATAGAAGGGGGGGGGCATATTGAGGGAAGGGGTAATCAGAATGCAAGGCGTTATGGGGTGGGGGAGGGGAGATATTGGGAGAAATTTTGGAACTTGAAATTTTGTGGAAATGAATGTTAAAAACTAAAAATAAATAAATAAACAGAAAAAAAAAAGAAATTAAGTTCTCAGTTTAAGTGACTTGTCCAAAGTTACATAGGTAGTAAAGGCTGGCCCTCTAACTCCCAAACTAGTTTTTCCTGTAAATCTTGAAATAATCAAGCCAATAAGTTGGAAGTCTTCCTTTTGTTCATTTAAGTATCTTAGAGGTAGTGATATGTTCCATCAGCAAATCCATTGATTGCCTTTTATGCTAACTACAAAACTCACCTTCCCTTTCATGTCATTTGCTCTGCTTGGTACAAGTTGTCACTGATGCAGTCATTTACATCTACCATGTCTCCTTCCATTCTTCCTTGGGTATCTAACTTTAGTTCTTCTGAAAAGTTTTTTTGATTCTTTCTTGATCCTTTGCTGTATAGCAGTAGTAGGAGACTAATGGTATTAACAAGATGGGCTTTTAACACAGTGGCATGGAGGCTGGAAGCATTGAAAATAAGGTGCAGTTTCCCTGATCTGTTACTCCTTCTCAGTTCTAGGCTGGGTTCATCATCATATTAATGAATTAATTCAACCCAGCTGCTTGTCAAAATCTTCATAACATGTATCTTTCATTCAACTAGTATTCCACTTAGATTCCAAATGCAAATGGCTAAAATTAACTCTTTTGCATTGCTATGGATTTTACTGAAGTCTGCAGTTTTTCCAGGGGTTACTACAATTCATAGAATCCCATAAGCAATTCAGAGCTTAGAAAGAACCTCATACTGAGGTATTGAGAACATCACAATCAATATTAAACATAGAAAATTCACAGCAAAGTATGAAATATATAAAAATTATCATTGTTGTTATAAACCCCTGTAAAAATTTCATGCCATGATATTCTTGCTCTATATGAGTCCCCAGTTCTGGAGTCCTCAAATGGTTTTCAAAGTTAGCTTGTTCATCAGTTCCCCAGATGTGAGAGAAAAGAAGTTAAAAAGTATAAATTCAGTCAGAAATAATTGTTCTTCCACCATTTTGTTATCTGATGCTAGCTTAAGAAAGAGGAACTAGTAATGCTATTGAGAGAAATGTGACATTTTTTACTTGATGTCATTTATACTTATTTTATTATATCATTATCTGTGTGTATGAGGTTTTTTCTTTTCTTCTTGAATACTGTTGAATAATATGCTAACATTAGATAACAGTTACCTCTGTATAGACCCAAATGTTGCCTGAACTTTGTATCAAATTTATGTTTAATATTTATGAGAAGGAAAAGAACCAGGCACAATAAAACTGTTTCCGATCTTTAAAGTTTCGTAGTGAGTCATGGGTCTGTCTAACAAGATAAATGTAACAGGACATCCTGTAGTCACTGTATAGTTTTTCCAACCCATCTAAATTTTTTGGTCCTCATGAGATTGAAAGGTACCCAACATTTTAATCAAATATTAAAACCTTCTTAACTAATAGCTTCAATAAAATGCCAAAAAAGAAAGTAGAAATTTGAGATCCCCAGCAGAGGAACATATTTGGAATTAATTCCCATTTTATTTGCCATTTGACCTATAATGATTTTGAATACTATCTCTGGTTATTTTGAAAATAACAAAATGCATCTCCATTGATCTTTATATTTTTATTGTTGATTTATTTTAATCCTTTCTTGATGTATTTGATTTTTTTACTACAATTTTAATATTTAAAGGGAAATCAAGGACTTTTAAAGATTTAAGGCAACTAATGTTCCTAGACATGTCATTTTGTTTCAGTGGCATTTTATTTTATAACCAGTCTATAACTATGCACTTAAAAACAATGTTTTTTCTTGTTCTTCAAATGGAGTAATGGAGGGTTCATATCAAGTTAAAATCATTTTCTATGCTACCAGTAAGAAAAAAAGAAAGGAAGGGAGGGAAAAGGGGAGAGTGTGTGTGTATTAATGTACTATCTGTATACATACATATGTGTGTATATATGTATATAAATACAGATGTGTGTATATACATATATACATATAAATGTCAAGGGGAAAGATGGAATGTTAGCTAATGGCTATAGCAGTGAAAACAATTAGCAAATTCAGATGATTATATGTTGGTTTATATGTCAAAGGAGCACTGTAATTGTTTTTGTAACTATCAGCTTTTGCTTTGCTTATAAAGTTAATAGTGATTATTGCTTAATTAAATTAAATTAGCATTTCACAAAAATATTTTAATTTCATACCAGAAAGCTGTATATCATTTAAAAAATGTGATCTAGGTTTAAAGAAACAGTTAAGCCTATATAGTTAAACCTAAGGGGATTAAGGAATAAAAAAAAGGACTAGTCGCATATTTCCTAATAGTTCTTTCTTACCTGTGAATTTTCTTAGTAATAAAGTAATATTAAATATAATTATATAGTATAATACTTTATGTTATTTTAAATATAAGCTATGATTGTTGACCTCCTGCATTAGTCTTGTCTTTGAGGGTTTACATTTTTATATGAAACTGCCCAAACTTCACATTCATATATATTTTAATATGTCATATATATGTGCAAATATTTTTTGCTCTGTGTAAACATAAAACAAACAAAATGTTCTCAGATGATTTTCCTGCTTAGTTATATTTTGTTTTTGAAAATGCTCAGAATTTGATCTCTCTCTCAAATATATGTGCATAATTTAGCAGATTAAGGAACTGAAATTATGTGGTAGCTACATGGTAGAAAGCAAACCCTGTATTTTTTTAATAGCACTTGTTTTAGAGAATAGCTTTTTAATCTAGTTATCAGAAGTACATAGCTACCAAACATTCACAAGATTCCATAATCCACTTGACATTATCAGTACCTCCAGGAATCTATGCTTGATTTGTTTTAGCATCTCCATTTTCTGCAGAGTGGTTCATATTTTTTACTGGCATCATTCAATCCCTTGGGTAATTTCCCTCCCTTCTTTGTAGGTATACCCACACATATAAAAGAAAAGTCAGATTCTTAGCATTTTATTCAGGAGCAGACTATAGTTAATGTTTATTGAAAAGATGGAAAAAACCTATAAACATCATAAAGAAAATATATAGGGATGTAGGCATGGGAACTGAACCTGTAACTTCACTGTTATAGAGAACTCCCAGGTAAGGGAACTCATTCTATTCACATAAAGGTTATAAAATATGAATGTGCTCTGGTCCCCCTTGCCAGAAGACCAGATATGTTACATTTCACCCCTCCTCCTAGTCAGTTAAGGGAGGATTTAAAATTCTGCCATTGGCTAGAACCCCTACCAACTGTGCTCCCCCCATTTTAGGGCTCAGAGTATCCCAGTTCCATTTCATTACATAACGGTCAAATTAGCTTTTACAAAGCAGTATTGCTTCAAAGATGTAGCATGAATAAACATTCTTCCCAATGCATAGGAGCATAATATTGAGAGAGGGTTAGGCTCACAGCTTAATTTAGATCCTACATAGCATTAATCCCACCTAATTCAAGTCCAAGCCTTCCTTGGACTTATCTCTGGGAACTTGGCTTTCCTGATATGCTAAATGCAGTGTTCTTCTTGGAATAATAGACTCTAAGAACCCGACAAATCCAGATCCTGGTCCTGGACTGAATTCTGTACCTAGGACTGAAAAGTTCAAATGAAACAGATCAATACCCTAAGATCTTTTTTTTTTATGGAGCCACATGACCTGGGGAGAGGGGAAGGTGGCCCAAAGACCCTTCTCTGATTACTGCATGATGGCATCCACATGCGAGGAGTCCTTCCTCCTGTATATTTCACTGACAAGTGAGAGTGCCTTGGAGAGATAGTTTTTAAAATGCAGTCAGTTCTGGCTATGCAGTCAATAGAAACACCACCTATATCGGTAACTAAACATAGAGAGGGGAGCCTGCTATCCCAGGTTCTTCTATCTGCATTCCTAAAAGGAAAGCAACTTTCAAGGGCTAACAATCCCTTTAATCAAGCACATGTATCATTCCTTTAAGCAAGCATATATATCATTCACCTAGTTCAGGGGAGTTATACACTTTTTAGAACCAGAGGGCGTAACCAGTGCCTGAATAGGAAAAACAACTCCCCTAATCAAGCTTCCCACTATGGGCAGGCCCATCAGTGGGTGGGAAAGATCTTCTTTAATCATATTATTAAATCAGAGGCACTTTTAGTAAAACAAAAACAGCAAAAGATCCTAATTTGATTGCCATCACACCACCAAGTAGCCAACCGCTTGGTAGGCCAATGGAGAACATCTATGCATGCACTAGCCATCTTGCCTCCCAGAAGTGAGTCCTCAGTGTCTCTTAGAGAGTAAGGTCATTTTAGATATTCTAGGCATGTGCCAACCCCCCATTACCCTTATAGAGTGTAGCTTGTTCATGACTATACAGTCAATGTGTGTCCGACTGAAGACCACTAGAAAATACCACCTCTCCAAACAAATCTCCATACTGTTAATATAAGTAGACAATATAACCACAGTCATATCCAAGGCAAGACACTTTCTTCCCAAAACATATTTCTATGTATGTAGTAAGAACACATAGACATTTATACACATATATGCTTGTATGCATACATAAACATGAACACATATGTAGATTGTGTGAATATGTATGTATATAAACATCTGTACACAGGGTCATATGATAATATATGTATATGCAGGGCATTCCAAAAATCTTAGTGAAGTTTTAAGCTTTGATTGCTGAAAATTATAGATATATATTTTAGAAAACATGAAAACATAGTAATAGAATTTTTTAAAATAGACATATTAAAAGATGAAGTTTATACACTTTCAGATAAAAAGAGGAACCTATTGAAGGACAAATAAATAGTCAACAATCATCCTTGTGTTAAAAATAATTATAATATTAATTCACACACATATGGCTTTAAGATTTACGAAGTGTTTTCTTCATAATAAGCCTATGGGCTGAGTAGTACAGCTATTATCGCTGCTTCACAATCAGGGACATTAAAGCTACTGGACTTGCTCTAGGGTCCAGTAGCTCAAAAACTCAGGGCTGCATCTCTTGACTCTAAGCCCAACTCTCTATAGACAACCATCCAGTGAGTGTTTCAGGAAACTCTGCAGGAGGACTAATTCTCCTAAACATTTCAACTTTGTGGATAAAGGACTAAGTTATCATCAGTTAACTAAAATATTCATTTAGTAACTTTTATTTATAAATCAGTATGATTTATAACATAGGGTACATGCCTTCAAAGAATTTATAGTTTATTTGATAAAACAAGACATAAACATGTTAAAATAGTAGAAGACAAACCTGACTTAGGTCAGACTTGTATTCTAAAAAGTTGGCCCTGAGGTTGGTTGCTTTTTTTGGTTAATTATATTTCCTCTCTCACCTCCATGATAATAGCATCTATCTCCCAGATAATAATTGTAAAGCACTTAGCACAGTGCCTGGAACATGGTAAATACTATATAAACATTAGTTAGTATTATTGTTGTAATGTTGTTAGTTACTCTTACTATTAGCCAAGACATCATTCTGTCTTTTAATGATGTTTCTGTAGAGGGAAATGTATTCAGAATCCCAGGTTGGAATTTCAGGAACATCCATCCCAGTCCAGTACACCTGATTGTAGAAGCTGACTGTCATATGTAACAGAGCCTCAGGGTATATCTGTAGCATGTAATGGTTAGAAAGTCCTTTCACATGTATTACCCCATTCAGTTCTCATCACAGCACAGTGAGGCTTATGGTGCAAGCATCATTACCCATGTTTTACAGATGAAAAAATCGAAGTTCAGAGATTTTAAATGACTTGCTCAATGTCTCTCAATCAGTAGTGGAAGGGCTAGGACTGAAACCCAGATATTCTGGTTTGAATACTACCATAGATAGGGCTTACAAAGGTAGTAAGTCAGAAGTGAGATTTGAACTCAGCTCCTCTGGCTCCAGAGCCAGTACTCATTATACTGTCCCATGGATTGTGAAATAAATAGTCCAAGACTCCTATCTCTGCTTTATAGATGAAGAAACTGAAACTCAAAGAAATTAAATGACTTCTTATTCAGTATCATACAGATAGAGTCACAGGCAAGGCTTGAACCCAGGTCTAGCACTCTTTTATTTACACAACACTATCTCATTGCCTGTAAAAAAAAAAAAAGAATTTTTGCTGATGATAATGAGAAACACATAGAAGGTTAAAAATTTTAACTCCTTCTTATACCCAATTTTTCCTGTTCTCTTCCTTAGAACCTATAAAGAAAGTTGTGCAGGGCTACTAATGGAATTTCAGGTCCACATAAAATACAAATAAGATTCACCTTCATTTTAGAAGAAAATCAGACTAAGATTGCCCCGAACATCTCATTTTAGGAACTAGAATAGGGATGGGAGTCCTTAGAACAACGGCAAACTCATAGGAGGAAAGGGTGTAGGTCGGGAAGATCCTGGTAAGATAAGTAGGTGGAAACTCTGTGCTATTCTTGACTCTTGTCATTTCTACCTTCGCAACATCTCTCCTACATGGCCCCTTCTCCTCACTCACAGTCACCTTCCCAGTTCAGCCTCTCATCACCTCTTGTCTGGTCTATTACAACAACCTTCTGGGTGGGCTTTCTGACTTAATAATAGTAGTAGTACCACTGGTTTGCAAAGCACTGTACAAATATTTCATTTTATCCTCACAACAACCCTGAGAGGTAAATACTATCTTTATTTTCATTTTACAGGTGAAGAAACAGAGGCAAATGAGGGTTAAGTGACTTGCTCTGGGACACACAGCTACTAAGTGTCTGAGATGAGAGTTGAACCCAAAAATATGTCTCTCAGTCTAGGGGCTGGTCCACTTCTCTACTTCATTTCACCCTTCACTTAGTACCAAAGTGATTTTTCCTAAAACACAAGTTTTACTTTTACTACTCACCTATTCAGTGAACTCTTGTGGCTGCCTATTATCTCCAGGATCAAGTAAAATATTCTCTATCCGGCACTAAAACCTTTCAAAACCTCACCTCTTTCTACTTTTTCAGTCTTGCTCCTCTCAACAGGCTCTATGCCCCAGATGCAATGGTGTACTTGTTCTTTGCACATGACACTCCATTTCACCACCCCTTGCTTTGGCATTGTCTGTCTCCACACCTGGGATGCTCTCCCTCCCCAACTCAGGCTCCTAGATTCTCAGGCTTCTTTGAAGACTTAACTCAAATCCCACCCTCTTCACAAAGCTTTACCCAAATCCTCTTCCAAGTTCTTTTCCTCTGAGATTATCTCTCATCTTGTTCATCCTTTGGTATTAGAAGAGGATCAGTGATATCACAGGGTGACGTCTTGACTCCCTGTGAATTGAATTTCAGTGAGGCAGAGTTGCACGAAGCCAATCAGCTTTACTCTCTTTTCCAGAGTCATCGAAGTCCAGGGGCAAGACAACAGTCAGGGTTACTGGTGATGGCCTGGGATGCAACCTTGGCATCGTCCATGTCTGACCAACATATCTTCATGTTGTTTATTAGGATGTCAGCTCCTTAAGGGCTGGAACCATTTCTGCCTTTCTTCGTATCCCTAGTACATAAAACTGAACCTGGCACATAGTAAATACTTAATAAATCCTTCTTGATTGGTTGACTGATTGACAAGGATGAAACCACTGTTAAGGGTAGGAGAGAAGCAGCATCAGGAGTTAATCCACAATCTTTTCTTTAGCACCCACAATCACAGAATCAGAGACCTAGATCTGGAAGAAGACTCGCAAGTCATCTAGTGCAACATCTTCGTTTCAAAAATGAATGAACTGAGGCTCAGGCAATCCGCTCAAGGTCTTGCAAGTAGTAAGCATCAACAGCAGGATGTGAACCCTTAGACTTCAGAACCAGTAATCTTTCTATCATACCACAAAACTTCCATAGCTGCCTCCTCCTCCCTACCCTCATGGGTGATACCTGGCATGAGGTGAAAATTGAGGTAACAAGAGAAGGAGATCCCCAGTTGTGGAAGGTAGAAGAAGGGGAAATCCTAAGCAGACAATGAAGGGCTGTTCCTGTGGCCATTCACATGTAATGAAGGCTTGTAAGTTGGGTTTCTGAAAGTCAAGGCCCTCTTATTCTAGGGGAGAAAGAAGCTCAACAGGTAGGAAACTGAGGATAAGGAAATAGTGCTGGAGATAGTGATGATGGGGTAAAGGAGAAGGGAGGGGGTGATCAGTGACAGGATGGCTCAGAGTGAGAAAGGTGCTGAGTAGGCATTGGAATCTAGAAGTCTTAGAACAGGGGTTTTGTGGGAACAGGGAAAAGGACCTGAGAATATAGAAATGAAAGGAGACAGGGAGGGGAAAGCCTGCAGAAGTGACTCAAGGAACAAGAAGTTATATAGGAGCCTGTTCTTTGAGAACCAATGGGCAGATAACAAGCGAGCCTGGTACACGGCATTGCCATGGTTTCTGTGGTGTGCCAGTGGTGTTTTCTGCCAGAACTTTTCCTTTGGACCTTTAGGAAACATAAGTATAGAGCTGGGAAGGGTCTCAGAGGCCAGATAGGCCAACCTCTCCATTTTACAAAAGAAGAAAATGAAATTCAGGCAAAATTCTTACCCAAGGTCACACATTTAGAATTTAAATACAGGTCCTCTGAATCCAGCGTCAGGGCTCCTTCCACTGTATCAGTGCTGCTTCTTAATGATGATTAACTCTAGACAGCCAGTCAAGAGTTGGCTCCACATATAAATTATCTGGCCATACAACATAGCATTGCTTTTTAGCTGTGTTGTTCTCACTTCCCATTTGAAAAAAACAAAAACAATTTCATTGATGAGTAGGTATCTGCAGAGTCAGAGAACTTTTAAAACTTGCATCTCACTTTTTAGAGCTTCTTTTTTAAAGAAAAAGCTGCTGTAATTTCCCTAGGAACTGTAGCAGAGATTTATGTTTTGGGGTTGGGTTTTATTTGTTTGGTTGTTTATAGAGATCAGTGATGGACTCCGATCCAAGGCTAGTCTTGCTAACTTCCCAAACCCCAAGCTTAAATCCCCTTAGTCTCATGATGAGTCAACTCCCTGGCCTTCAGAGGTTCAGTTTTATGTAGTTTACTCCATGTGGGCAATTCAAATGATGGCCACCAAAAAGTGTTTTCAGAAGAAATAAGCCAATTAAGGTTTAAGAGATATGGTACGCAGCATTCTACACATACTTCAGAACATGGGATTTCATCATACTCCTTCAGTTCTAAATTCAATTTAATATACATTTGTTAAGTAAGCCAACAAGCATGTATGGCACTGTGCTAAGTACCGTGGACACAATGAAAGGTCAAAAAAAAGTCCCCTTCAGTGCTCACTATCTAATGGAGGAGACAACACATAAAGCAACTATGTGCAAACATCTATGCACAATCTCAGAGGAAAGATATTAGTATTCAAATGAGAGCAGGGAAAGGTTTCTTCTAGAGGGTGGGATTTAGCTTCCACTTGAAGAAACCAGACAAGCCAAGAGGCAGCTATAAAGAGGGAGAACATTCAAGGCATAGGGGACAGACCATGAAAATGCAATGTTTCCATGGTGATGGAGTGTTGTGTGCAAGGATGAGCAAGGAGGCCGGTATCACTGGATCACAGAGTGGATGGAGGTAAGTAAATTTTATGAAGACTGGAAAGATAGGAAAGGGTCAGGTTAGAAAGGGTTTTCATTGCCAAACAGAAGATTTCATATTTGATCCTAGAAGAAATAGGGAGCTACTGGGGTTTTCTGAGTAGAGAGGTGACATGGTTAGACCAGTACTTTAGGAAAACTAATTTGTTTGTTGAATGGAGGATGAACTAAAGGAGGGAGATACTTGTGGAAGGGAGACCAACCAGAAGGTCATTTTAACAGTGCAGGCGTGAGGCTAGGATCTGTACCTGTACCATATCTGGGGAGGGAAGGGGGAACATATAAAAGATATTAGAAAGGTAAAAATGACAAGACATGGAAACAGATGGTAAATACGGGGGGTATGAGAGAGAAAGAAGTTAGGGGATGACACTTAGATTGTGTGCCTATGTAACTGGGAAGATTGTGGTACCCTTAATAGAAATAGGGAAGTTAGAAAGAAGAAATGGTTTTAGGAGAAAGATAGCAAGTTCAATTTGTAATATGTTAGGTTATATATTAAGATTTTTATATGTTAAGATGTGTATGGGACATCCAGCTTAAAAATATTGTCTCATCTGATCCTTAGATTAGCCTTACCCACTTACTAGCTGTGTGACCCTGGGCACAAATGTTCATGTGCACTTAGTCTGTGGTAGAGACTTCCAAGGTTGTATTGATCTGATCAGTCACAGTCGGACACCCTGTATCTTGATTCCAACATAGTGAGGTCATTTCAATCCTCTTTGAGACTGAAGCATTAGAACCAATGACCCTGGGCAAGTCACTTAACCCTGTTTACCTCAGTTTCCTCCTCTGTAAAAAGAGCTGGAAAAGAAAATGACAAACCATTTCAGACTCTCTGTCAAGAAAACTCCAAATTGGGTCATGAGCAGTCAGACATGATGGAACAGTAACAACGCCACATTGGGTCTTCACAACAATCTGCCATTATTATGTCCAATTTACAGTTGAGGAAACTGAAACATAGAGAAGTGTAAAGTGACCTGCCCTAGGTCATGTAGATATGTCACTTACACAAGATTAAGAACTCAGTCCCAGTGAAACCAAGCTCAGCGTTCTTTTCATTGAACTCCATTTCCTCTCAGAATGCATATCTTTTCAGGACCCTTTAGCGTTAATCTCTTTCTTTTGGATGGGGCTGAGTTTTGTTTTGTTTAATAACTACAAGTTTTTATTTCTTAAAGGATAGCACAAGTCTCAGAGATCTGGAGGTAGAAAGGACCTGAAAGATTATCTAATCTAAACATTTCATTACATAAGTGAGGAAATTTCAACCCAGAGAAACCAATTTACCCACAGGTAGTAAGTAAGGTGCAGAGTCAGGAGCTAAGCTTATGTCTTTAGACTCCAAATACACTACTCTTTCTCCTGCTGTCATTCACTAGCTGTTCTAGGAATGTGTCTGGCAGCAGATGAAGGTGTGATTTTCTTTATGTTATCTTCTTACTATTTTTGCCATTAATCTTCCCACCATTCTATTGATGTATACTCAACACATGTAGCATTTTTCCCCCTCTAGGATAAAGCTACCTTAAAGAACTTTCTGACAATAACAGAAAAACAGCTCCATGGTGGTAAACTAACATGCTATAATGATCTGAATACATAGAACTGAATAGATCTACTCACATGATATGATCACCCTTCAGCTTATTAATATGTCTTTCCTAAAATGTGGTACCCATAACTGAAGGCAATCCTGAGCTGAGCCAAAAGTTGAGTAATAAGAGAACATTTCATTTGGAAAATAGAACAATATTTTCTTTTTCAAAAAATCAATTAATTCATTCATTTTTAGTTTACAACATTCAGTTCCACAAGCTTCTGAGTTCCAAATTTTCTCCCCATCCTTTCTCTCCCTTCTTCCCCTTCCCCAAAACGGCATGCAATCTGATATAGGCTCTACATATACATTCACTTTAAACATATTTTCACCTTAATCATGTTGCAAAGAAGAATTAGAACCAATGGAATGAATTACAAGAAAGAGATAACAAAGCAATAAAGAGAGCAAATGGTATGCTTCAATCTGAATGCAGACTGTAATTCTTTATTTGGATGTGGATAGCATTTAGGGAACAATATTTTCAATACCTTCAATGTATGCACTTTTGCAAAAGCTAATCTTTTAAAATACTGATATTCTACTCATGAGACTATGGGTAGTCTGCAAGTCAGGGAATGCAACCACCCTAGAAGAATTAAAATTACAAGTAACCCTAATGACAATAAGAAGAAGTATGATGGGTGTAAGTAGGATATACCACATTCCCAACAATGTGATATAAAAGATAGCATCAAGGAAACATCCAACCAGAAAGGTTGGGAGCTGATGGGTTGAGAATATCTCAATGTTATTAAAATGATCAAAGTAGACAGTGTTGAATTGGGTAAGTTATACAGTAGTCTTCTAGGTAGGATTTATAGAGTGAAGTGAGCAGAACTAGAACATTGTAAATAGTAATAGCAATGTTGTATGATGAACAATTGTGAATGATTTAACTGTTCTGAGCAATACAATGATCCAAGATAATCCTAAAGGATTTATGATGAAAAATGTGATCTGCCTTCAAGAACTGATGATGTTTGAATACAGACTAAAGCATACTATTTTTTACTTACTTTCTTTTTTTTAGTTTGAGTTTTTTTCCACAAAATGACTAATATGGAAATATGTTTTACATGATTGCACATGTATAACCTACATCAGATTGCTTGCCTTCTTGGGTAACAAGGAGGGGAGGGAGGAAGGGATAGAATGTAAAACTGAAAACTTTTAAAATTTTTTAAAAATTTATTTTACATGTAGTTAGGGAAAATAAAATACAAAGAAAGACAAGGATGGCGGAGGGGAAGGGAAAGGTGAAGGGAAGAGAATAAGCATTTCTATAAAACCTAATATGTGACCAGAACTGGGCTAAGCTCTTTAGAAATATTCTCTCATTTGATAAGAATGATATGGGATGAAAAAAGGCTTGGAGAGTTACAATCTACACCAGAGAAAGGTGTACCCATACTCATAAGGTTATTATAGATTCTTTAAGTAACACTGTATTGTTATAAGTAAGGACCAAACTTTCTTTCAAATTTACCTTGTGACAGGATAGGAATCCCACCTCACCCCCTCCCCACTTAGCCTGTAACAAATATATCAGATGAGAACATATCTGTATTGTTCACAAGGTTGGAGAAAGCTTGGACACTTCCTTAGGTTCAGCAAGAAATCTGTTCAGATTGCCTGAGGGACTTGGTCATACCCTCTGGCACCTGTCTAAAACCATCAAGCTAGTTGGAATTGGAGATTTTAGTATCTGCCAACATAGGGAATTCAAGTGAACTCTGAATTAGTAGTGGGCTTTCCAGTGAGAAGGAATTTCTTGCAGGTGGAGGAGGAAAAAGGAGAGCCCCTCAACCTTGTCCTCCTTCCCCAACCTTGTTTGGAGGAGTACTTTTTGTACGAGGAGGATACAGAGGGCTTGAAGTTTTTCAATGGTGTCCTCGAAGCATCACTGGAACATCAGCAGCTGGTGGCTGTCATTGTCTGCCTCAAAAGCTGTGAACAGATGGGATACAGGAGGAAAGCAGATTCAAGGCTCTATAAAGAGCTTGACAGAAAAGCCACACTGTATAGGAGGGGAACATTGTGAGGACTCTAGCTAAAGGACATTCAGGAGCTGTGAATTATTCTTTTGCTACTTCTACTCTCTAAGCTTGAAGCCATGTTCTCTTGGACTTTGCCTATACATTCTGGCCCCATAATCCAGCATTTCACCACTCCTCCCCCCACCAACCTTCTAGCCCACACAGGCAGGAATTAATATAAAAGGTAATTTTCTTTGACTCATCATCCCTAATCAGAATTTCGTCTGGGAAAATTTCCAAGTGTAGTTTGTGTCCATATTTCAGCAAATGTAGTTACTGGGGTTCCCAGTTCTGGTAATCAATACAGCAAATGTGTCACATAGAGGGCAGTTTCTATTTTGCCCTTCAGAAAACTGCAGATGTTGTAAAGGACTCATAAGAGTCCATAAAGAGATAAAGAAAATGCATAAAGTACTGACAGTGACCCAAAAGCTGCCCACTGGAAAAAAAAAAAAAGGAAGCTTGGGATGCCCCATATGGCAACATTATGACATTCAAGAGAAACCTCTCTCTCCCACAGATCCTGGAGGGAGATGGTGTTGAGAGCTAGGTGGAGCAGTTAAATGGAGTTCTGTGTCTGGAGTCAAGAAAACCTGAGTTCAAATATGGCTTCAGACAGAAGATGTGTGACCCTAGGCAAATTTATCTCGGTTTTCTCAACTGTAAAATGAGTATTATAATAGTATCTACCTCATAAGATTTTTGGGAGGATCAAGCGATATAATATTCATAAAGCACTTAGTACAGTACCTGGTACATACTAGGTGCCATATAAATGCTAATTATTACTTATTGTTATAATATTATTATTATAGGGAGGAGACCTCTTTGTTAGATACATTTAAATCCTCAAAACATTCACAAATACAATATAAAAATACTCATGAAAACGAAACACAGAGAAAGTTTTAGGAGCTTAGAGTAAAAATTCATCGATTTATTGCTTCAATAAATTCACCAAACATTTATTAAGCACCTCCTATATTCAAGTTACCTGCTAGGTGCTGAGGATATAAAGATGAATATTGGTTTAATCTCTGCCTTCAAGAAGCTCAAAAATCTAATAGTGAGATAAGATATGCAAACAATTAAGCGTAATACAAGGTGGAATATGATAGAACAAAAAGGCAAAGTCCTATGAGAAATCTGAAAAGTGAGAGATCACTTTTGCCGAGGGTATCTGAGCGGGATTCATGGAGGAGGTGGCACCCAAGTTCGAGCTTGAGAAAAGTGGATGTCAGCAGTCATGGATATGGAGGAAATCATTCCAGTTACAAAGGATAGTAAATGCAAAGAGTCAGATAAATATGTCATGGGACATTATGGCTGAAAAATAAAATGTGTGAAAGGAATTACAGTGAAACAAGGTGTTTGTGGATGCCAGGTTAGGGAGAGCCATAAATGCCAGACTAAGTAGCTTGTATTTTATTCTGTGAGAAGGGAAACAACAATGTTCTTTGAGCAAGAGAAGGATAACACAATCAGATCTGATGTAATGAGGATAGAAGAGTCTTGATTTTTCAGGAACACAATTGCCCCTCCCTTTTCTAGTATATAAAGGTGTTGAACCATATATCCATCTGTTCATTTAGAGTAACTGAGAAAATGTTATAGCCCTATATCCTAACCAGACAAGAATACTTTTCTATTGAATTAATCAGTCAAAGATATTAAACTAAGTTTTTACTAACCCAGTTAATCAGTTTGGAAGGAACAAAGAAAGACATTGATGAAATGATGTTATGCTATATAAGAGTGTACTGGTATTTGCTGAGGAAACTTTAGCTTCTGTAAAATGGCAAACTAGTTCCGAACCCAAGCTTCTGAGTATCTGGAAACTTAAAAGAGAAAATAGTTCTAGCCCTGACAGGATGTTGCTTGGGGACAAGGAGAAGGGTAAAACCTCTGTCCTCTGACTCTTATCAGAGGAAGGGGACAGAAGAACTTTATGAACTTTAGAGAGACAAAGGACTTCTCATTGGCATCCTAGTAGTGTCTCCAGAATAGCAGTAACTGGTAGTAGTGTCTGCCTGAGGAACTAAAAACAAATCACATGCTAAAGAAAGGCATTGGTAGGATATTAGAAGTGTCCCAGCAGAAGCTACATCACACCTCTGGAGAGCCTCTTGAACCCTCACAAAGGGAAAAAAATTACTTCCATCAAAAGGGCTTCCAGAAAGTGTGCCACATGTATTCTAAGCTTGAAACCACTTTCCCCTGGACTCTGTATTTGTGGGAAGGGGTGCCTTCTATCTGGGGTGGGGGTTTGCACTAAATGTTCTTACTATATCACTTTAATACTCCTTTCTAAAAGCTAATTAAGTCTGGCTAACTAATTGATGCCAAATAGTAGTCATGGTGATAGTGGGGATATGCTGGTGGGAATTCATGATCTATGTAGCATTAGAAAACAGTTTCTCCTTCCTAGTGCCTCAGGTTCTCATTGAATTTTGAGGAAGAGGCTAGCTTAACTGTGGGAACCCAACCTGTCATTACTGATAGGGGTTGGGAAGAGGAGCTTCAGAGCATGTTCTACAAGTGATTTCTTGAAGCAGACATGGGCTAATTTGCAGGTCCCATTCTGATTAGCTTGATGGAACTTGGGAATGGAAAGACAATTGGAAGAGCTAGAGCAGGGGTGAGGAAGCTTCTGCCTTGAGGCCACAGGTGACCCTCTAGGTCTTCAAGCTTGGCCCTTTGACTGAATCCAAACTTCACAGAACAAATTATTTAAGGGGAGGAGGAAAAGGAGGAAGAGAAAGAGGAGGAGGAGGAGGTAGAAGAGAAGGAGATGAAGAAGGAGTAAATAGAGTTACAAAAAAGTCAACTGGGATTCCAGATAATCTGCTCATGGCTATCTTGTTAAAAAGTTAGCATAATGTCCTACAGAGAAGGAGAAAATGTCAGAAAGCATCTGTGGAAGGAGAGTTAAACATCAGTGACAAGGATCCTTGATACCTGCTGGAATGGAGAGCTGAATAGGAGAAAAATGTATTGAGGAATAAGAGCTGAAAGGGAGGAAGCAGAATTGAGTCTAGGGACTGTGGGGAGGATCATGATGGTGGATAGGAGTAAAGGGCAATGAGCTCAGCAAGGTGAACCAGTAGATGCCTTCTGGCAATGAAGATACTCTGGGGAGGGATGGAGGGAGAACTATAGTGGCAGATGGTGCTAGAAACAACCATGATCATATCACTAGAGTCCTATTCAGTATTGGACCTGGAGTCAGAAAGACCTTAGTCACTTACTAGACGTGTGACCTTGAATAAGTAATTTAACCTCTACTTGCTTCAGTTTCCTCAAGTATAAAATGGGAAAAATCAAGTGAGATTTTATTTTCGTGTATGTCTCATCCCATTATTAGAATCTAAGCTCTTTAAGGGCAGGGATTATGCCAGAATTTATCTTCACATTTCAGTCATGTCTGACTCTTCATCACCTCATTTGGGATTTTCTTGGCAGAGACACTAAAGTGGTTTGTCATTTCCTTCTCCAGCTCTTTTTACAGCTGAGGAAACTGAAGCAAACAGGGTTAAGTGACTTACCCAGGGTCACTCAGCTTGTAAGTGTCTTAGGTCAGATTTGAACTCATGAAGATGAGTCTTCTTGATTCCAAGCCCAGTGCTCTACACACTGCGCCACCTAGCTGCCTAACTTGCAGGTAGGCACTGTTATTATTATTACTTGCAGGGATTATAGAGAAAGTGATACACACTAAAATGTCACAAAAGACCTTCCTATCTCTCAATAGGCACAATAGGATATCTTTTTGTTTTTTACTGAGTAAATAAAATCTAATCTAGACTTTTGGCTTTGTGAGTGTTTATAAGGAGAGCTGGAGTTAACATTGGAAGGACTAGATACTGGTACTCTCAAGCTTTACCTGGGTGAAGGCAAATAAATCAAAAGAAATTTAGACATCCCCAAACACCTTATTCAAGGAGAGACCCTCTGGGATAAGGGTACATTAGGAAAATCAGTTTGGAAACTTTCTAGTCTCTGTGGCAGAGAGGAAAGATTTGTGACAAATATTCTCCTTAAAGGCTATAATAATCACCAAGATGAGAGGCAATGCAGGACTGATCTGAGGGGATAGCAGAGTGAGTGTAAAGAGGAGGATGGATACCAGACATATTATTGTTGTTACCCAATTTTGTTAACCTAATGGATAGGGGGTGACTCCAAGGTCATGAACCATGATTGGGAACAGACAGGACTGCACGGAGATGCCATTTGAACTGGGCCTTGAAGGATGGGGAGTATTTCAACACATAGAAATGGGGGGAGAAAAACTGAAAACAAGGTAGGTGTCCATTAAACAAACTGAGTCTTAATTGACTTGTGTGTGGAATAGAGTATTACTGTACCATAAAAAAGAATATAAAAATGTTTAAAAACATGGCAAGATATATGTAATGTTGTGAATTGAAAAAAGCAGAACCAAAAATAACATATACATATACTTTCTATAATTGTAGAGTTAAAAACAATTATAGTAATAAACTTATATTTTGCATACAATAAATCAAAGAAAAACATATTAGGAAAACAAAGGTGATATGGCTAGTGCTACATTCAAAACAATACATCTTTTGAGGTGAGATTAGTGATTGATAAGAGCAAATATAGGCACCGATAACTGTGTTTGCTAATTTCTATATTTGTGTTAATTTTCTTAGTGCTTTTTTCTCATACTTTCTAGTTCAAGCACCTTTATATTCAAATATGCACACTTGTTTATAGAAATTTTAAAAATATTTGGAGGATGATACTCTAGGTATAGGAAACTTCAAGAGAAGAAGTATGGATGAAGTGAATAGTTTCAAAGATGATGAGTAGTCCAGTTTGGAGCATAGAGTGAGTGCTGGGAAATAATTTGATATGAAGCTAGAAAGGGAAGTTGGGACCAGATTGTGGAGAAACTTACATATGAAACTAAAGAATTTTACTTAGTAAGCAACAAGGAACCTTTGGGTTGTTTGAACAGAAACAAGATTGGGAAAATTACTTGTATAATATGAGTTACAGGGGAAAAAGAAAAGAAAGAATGAAGATAGGTTAGACAGTTATATAAGGATTTGAACTAGATTTTTGGTGATAACTTTTAATCCTCCCTCTTCTCAATCCCATAAAAAACTCAGGAATTCATCCTTACTATTCCCAATTATACTATATTGCACATGAACATACAATGGATATCTATTGACTAGACACTGGACACATGAATATAGTCTCACTACACTCTGCCTTCTTCATATCACATTTGGAGTATCATGTCAGTTTTGATTGCACGTTTTAGGATGCGCTAGAAAGCAAGAAAGGCAGCATGATCTAGTGGATAGAGCGCCAGCCTTGGAGTAAGGAAGACCTGAATTCAAGTCTTGCCTCTGATACAAATTAATTGTGCAAGCATAGATAAGCCACTTACCCTCAGTGCCTCAGGCAGCTCTCTAGGACTATAAATTACTAAGAGTTAACATTTGCTTTGATAGAGGGAGTTTCCCTGTAAGTGTTCATAGGTTGAAACAAACATGAAACATTTTTAAATTGATAAATTGGAGAGGAAGAGTAACCAAGATGTCAAAGAACGTCGAGATCATGCCACTTGAGAAAGACTGAAGGAATAAGGAACAGGATAAAGGAGACAGAAGGGGAGGGAGGGGAGCTAAGGAGAAACATGATGATAGCCTTCGAGCATTTAAAGGGCTTTTGTGAAAAAGTACTTGTCTGTCTGGTTTAACCTCAGAGAGCCTAACTGGGAGCAACGAGTAGAATTTACAAAAAGGAAGATTTAAGTCTTATACAAGAAAACATTTCCTAACAATTAAGACTGTCCAAAAATGCGGTAAATTGTTCTGGGAAGTAGTAAGTTTTCCCTCATTGTAAGTCTTTCGGCTAAGATTAGAGGACCATTTTTCCAGCAGTTTACAGATAAGTGAATTCTTATAAATGTATGGAGTGGTCTAGATGGATCCCTTTCAACTCTCACATTTTGTGATTCTGTGAATTGTCTTTGTATTTGCAGTAAATTAGTCTGTTCAACATAATCGTATCTTCTTGTTTGCCTAAGTGCTTAAAGTTATAAGCGCACATTGGTATAAAATGAATTTATTTAGGAAAACAGGGGTTTTTAAAATAAAAGATATATTGGAGGTACAAGAAGCTCAAAGATGATTTTCAGGGTAGAAATAATGATAAAAAACAAGAGAGAGAAGGCAGAAATGCTCAACTAATTTTGCTTCAGCTTTCTCTGATAAGGAGAATGATCTTTGGACTCATAAGGGTAGAACTTTTTTTTAAACATCTGATAGGGAGTTGAAACCTAAGATAAGTAGGAAGACAGCAAAAGCTGCTAGTTGCCTTTGAGGGGTTGAACTCACCAGACCTAGAAAAACTACATTCCATAGCACTAGATGAACCATTAGATGTGATTCTGAATCACTGTTAGTATTCTTTGAAAGACCACAGAGAACAGAAGAGATACAGGATTGAATAAGAAAAAATGTCTCAATTTTTTTTTTTTAAGTGACCAGAATGGAAACTTCAGCCAGTGAGCTTGACTTTAATTCCTGGGAAAATTCTAGAATTTATTTGCAAAGGGGTTGAGGGATGGTTCAGAGTAAACAATCAAATTTATGAGCTCCCCAATCAAACTGATGAAACTACAAGTCACAATCCATTGGCTGCTGGCACATGAGAGAGAGGGTCACCCATTCGGCATAGGCATGTCCACTGAAGACTTGAGGCAACACAGGAAATTGCCCTGATTGGTTCCTACTAATCAGCTGTCTCCTCCTCTCTGACGACCAACAACCAAGAATCAGTCCAAACCTTTGTAAAAGAAATTCTTGAGGTCTTCTCAGGACTCTCTCTTTTCCTTTTCCCTTATGGTTTCTTGCAATAAGTCGGAGACAGGAAAGGATGGGATTTCTTTCTTCCACTGACTGGAACAATTCATGGTGACTTATAGGAAAAGCAGATGAGACAAATTGTATGTACTTGCTCTGGTGGCCTAAGGTTCTTATACCTCAAATTACCGGTATGTTTTACTTTTGTTTCTTCTTCTTAGTATAGATCGGAGATTAGGTTCATGTGGATGAACACTCCCTACTCAAAACACTCAAAGCAACTAGGATATTGATAGAAGTAATGCAGAAACATATGGCAGAGGCATATGTGTGCTTGCATGCAACCTTAGAGGGGACATCCTGGAGGAACATTCCCATATCCCTAACTTAAAGTTTTGTAGTTGTCCATTTTAAAAGTTTAAGCAAAGGGAGAGTTTTTCAACAGTGTACTCAGAAGAAGAAAGAGGTTTGCATATATGAGCCCTATTTCTGGAAAACTATGAGGAAGGGCAGGTGACCTAGATCTTGCCAGTCCACCCCACTCCTCCAGCTATTGCCATATATTTCTTGGACAATGTAGGTCTAGTATAAATGAAGTACTTGTTCAGAAGCATCAAAGTGTAGTTACTTTCATAGGGGGAAATCTAGTATTCCATTTATGTGCTTCTATATGTCTCCATGGACTTTCTGTGAGTCCTTTGTGCCTTATGCATTTTCTGTAGGATAAAACAAAGGCTGTCCCACACCCAATTAAGAATTTAATGGCCTCAGTGCCTAAGTATGACTTGAAGATTTGTTATCACCTCATTATCTAAACAGGAGCTATACCATAAGTATATTTAGAGACTTTTTTTCTGGAGAATGCCATGTGGGGGACAATGAAACAAACAAAAAAGTATCCAGGGTTGAACCCAGACCATGTGAGTCTAGAGTCACTGGAGGCCCCTAGAGCAAATATTATTAAAGGGATGATTAGTGTGGTTTGTGAACATTAAGAGAAAAAATTTTTTTTCGTTCTATGTCACTTCATATAAGCCATCAGTGTTTCTCTGCATTCCTCATGTTCATCATTTCTACTTGCACAATCATACTGTATTGCATTTATACACCTCATCTGGTTCGACCATTTCTGAATTGATAGACACCACTTTGTTTCTAACTCTTTGCTTCTGTTGAAAATGATGGTATGAATATTTTAGACCTTTGTTTCTACTGTTCACCCCCTTAGGATCTTTGGGTCAAAGGATATTAACAGTTTTGTCATTTATCTTACATAATTCCAAACCATTTTCCAGAACAGTTGGACTGATGGATAGTTCTATCACAGTAAAATTAGAGTACCATCTTCCCACAACCCCTCCAACACCAACTGTTTTGAGAAATATTTTCTTGTGCCTCATTCTCTTAACCTTTTCTAAAAGGGTACACACACATGAACACTTTTTCTTTTCCTTAGGTTGTCTTTTCACAGCACTCCTACACATAAGCACCACACCAGCACCACCAACAAATCTCTCACAAGGGTTAAAAAGAGCTGAGACTGTTGACCCTCACAGCAGGCTTCCTGAGCTAACTTGTTATTCAGCCTTCATTTTTGAAAAGGACCAGTGACATCACCAGCTTGATATCTTGACTTGTGAACTGGATTTAAGTGAAGCAGAGCCTCACTCTAGCTCCAGGTTCATTGAAGTCCGATAGCAAGACAAAAGTTGGGATGACCGGTGGTGGCCCAGGAAGATGACCTTGGCATCTTCAATGTCTGACCAAGCTCTAAGAGCTCCATAGCGTCAGCCTCCCTCATGGCTATTGGAACAAATTGTTCCCCTTCACTCATTCCAGGGAAGTCTTCACATGCTTGGGGTAGACCTCCCCCTAACTCACCAACAGGCTGCAGTCCTAACGGTTACCTTCAAGCTGGTTTAGCCCACCTGCTGAGATGGTTTTACTAAGGTATGACCTCTGTGCCTTCTACAGCTTCTTGGAGCCATAGGTGAGAGCTGGGCAAAGGTGAACAACCAAAGTGGATAAGCAGACCTGAAAAGGACTTGGCAAGCCCTCATACCAGAGATGCCAGTCCACAGAAGCTTAGTTATATATAGTAACTTGCTATGGTTTCAGTAATTCTAGAAATACTTTCTGAAATTCCCACTTCAGTTCCCATTTGTAGTTCAGTTTTTAAACTACATGAGTAATTTGGTTTTAAAATGATAATCAAGTTTCTTCTGATAGTAAGACTGAATACATTCTTAACACCCAACTTTACTGGATCTTGTTTTCAACTTTGTAATTCTAACCCGTCACTTACAATTGGATTTAAAAATGTATCTGGACAAGCCACAGATAGTATAAACAAGGAACAGGCTGTGATATGATAGCTATATTTATAGTATAGTAGCATCCTTGGAACTTTATAATAACATAAAAATAAATAGGGCTTCTAAGGAACATTATATATAAACTTACTGAACTAACAATGCAAGACACACCCAGAGTCAGGAGCCATATCTTACCAAAGTTTGTATCTCCCTGATGCCAGATAGCCAAATTTGTAACTTTCTAATGAAACAGTCCTAGGGTGGGGTAGTAGGATAGATACACTGATATAAATTGCCATATTAACTAATAGATTAATAGATTTCAGTTATAAAGCACCAAAGAGACTGTAGCAACTTAGGTGACCTTTATTATAAGGATTATTGATGATCAGTATATTCATAAGGTTTTTGTTCACTGCCATAGTGCTGCATGAAAGTCGTAAATTTCTAAAGTACGTCTGAGGCACTTGTTTACTCTCAAATATAAAAGAAGGTAAGACTGTACATGAGTGGGCCAATCTACTCAAATAGATCTGTAGTATTAGGCAGAGCCAACTTGTCTCTGAATTGGATTTGTGCTACTGTGTATCCCAGAAAAGAAAAGTGGGACTCAGAGATGTCTGCACTTTCACCATGCCCTTGGTGTATCCTTTTCGCTACTGGTTTGCTTTGGTATCAATAAATTGTAGTAGTGTAGTTTTACTAAATGTGAATGGTGCTACTTACCCTCATACTCTCAGCCAAAGCAGAACATTCCTCTGAGGACAGTGCTAGACTAGATGTTAAATAAATGTTTGCTGAATATAACTAATGTTTCCTTTATTCTGTTTTTAAAGTTGTGAGCAAGTGACTGTGTTGTAAGAGCCAAACCCTGTGGTGAGAGAATTTATGAGTAGTATCATAATTAAACGTAACATAAAAAGTTAATTTGGCCATACAGTCAACAAACCACATAAGTGTTCCTTTATCCTCTGGTAACTACACATTAATGATATTGGAAATAGTATACAATTAAACTCAGTTTTTATACTTTTTAATTTTCTGGTGACCGTAAAAATATGAATGTTTTCATTCAGTTTATTCCTTACCTTTCTGTTCATTTCAAATTCACAAACTTGTCCTTATAGGTTCTGGATCTGACTTCCAGTAGCCCAGTTGGAGCCTCCTCATATTCCCACCATGCTTCTGACCATGAGGGTTAGTCATTCATGAGAGAGGACAGAGAGTAGGAAGAGTGGATTTTAAATTCCCAACATCTGGAGTCATGGGTCAGAAGGAAGGGGTTGGGGAAGCTTCTGGGAGTCACGAGAAGAGAGCCAGTGGAAATCGTTTCAGAAGGGGAAGGCACTAACGAAAAACTTCACTTACTTTAATACTTTGCCTAGAGCTAGCCTTGCTTATTCTTCTCCTAAAGAATGAGGCAATTGCCATTTTTCATTTTTCTCTCTTTTTCTTCCCACCTACATGCCATCATTTGCTCTGCCTGAAGTAGTGAAAGAATGGCAATGGGTGAATCACCATCTCCATAGTGACATTTAATCAGACATACGGACAGGGAAAGAAAAGGACAGGATAAAGTTGTGACCTTGAATAAGCAGCTCACAGACAAGAAATGACCTGTGGCAAATATTGACTGGTCTACAAAATTTTTTACCACCAAAGATCTTTATTTCAGCAAACCTTTATAAACTCAAAGAACATATCTCTCCTCCTTTCATTCTGATCATTCCATCCTCAGCTCTCTTTCTCTTTAATGCTCGAACCAAGAAGAACTACTACTTTATTTTACTATGTCTGAAGGATAGGGAATAAAAGGCAGAAGACAAGTCAGGTTCTATGCTCCAAAACTACAACTAGAAGAAGCTGATGATACATGGATAGCCGGTCCTCCATCCATTGCTCTAGAGAATGAGTTTCTAGCAGGTCATTCTCTATTTCTCATCACCTTTCATAAAATCATACTAAAATCTCAACTTATCAAATGAAGGAGTAGGCCAGTCAGCCTGTGCCTGACAACCTCAACCAAAAATTCCCGCAAAACTACCAGGGCCATGCTAGAATACTAAAGGGCCACTGAAGCCAAGAATGTTCTATTTACCTACTATCATTCATGGGGCTACTTCTAACTGCCCACAGTCTTCCTCTCTAGTGGTTAGCAATTTTCTACATCCTTTAATTTTTCCAATTCCAATGATCTCAAATCTTTGAGAAGGAAATCATTCCACTCCCTAAAACCTGCCACCCATTTGCTTGTCATCTTTTACTTCAACTCTATCCCATCCATGTGCCCTCTGGAATTCCATAATAAACAAAATTCCCTTTATCTTGTACCTCCTTCCCTCAAACTCCTTCCATTTTCTGATACTCACAGAGACCTGACATCTCTGGGCATCTTTTCTAATACTAATTGCACTTTCTCTTATAAATCTCAATCCCTTTGATGAATCCCATAGTCCAGCCAAACTGTCATACTTAATGATCCTCTCATACAATGCTACATCTCCCATCACCTTGCTTTTATGTTGACCAGGGGTGGGGAACTTGCAGCCTCATGTGTCCTTAAGACCACAGGTTCTCCACCCCCTGGTACTGACTGTCTCCCATGCCTGGAATAACCTGTCTCCTTGCCTTTGTCTTTTACTTTCTTTTTTTACTTCAAGAGACTGTTCAAATTTCACTTTCTGCTGAGGGTTTCTGTCCAGCCTCCCAGCTGTTAGTAACTTTTCTTTTCAGTTTAGCTCCTCCACTCTGTATATTTCTTGTATAGACCTCATGATTTATATGGTGTTATCCCTCCTTAGGATTAGAAGTTCCTTGAGGACAGGGACTGTTTTCTCATTTCTTTGTATCCTCAGAACTTGGCACAATGCCTGGAGCATGGTGGGTACCTAAATAGTTATTGACTGATGGCTGTTTTGTCTCTCCTCACCAGATGATAAGTTTCTTGAGGTCGGAGACCATTTCATTCTGTCTTTGTATCCCCAGCGCCTAACACAGAGCCTGGCATATAGGCAGGTGATTAATAAGTGCTCGCTAGATGATTGATTAATTGCTTGATGGTCCAAGCAGCCTTCCCTGATTTACCCGATAAAGTTGGTCTTGTCTTGTTGCCTTCCTTATTTCTTACTTGCACTTTACTTGTGGCTTTGCAAGGCTTCTTGATTTTCTCCTTAGGATGCTTTGTCTCTGCAAATTAAGACAAAGGCAAGCACTCTGTATTCCGCATGTTAATATTGTTGCCACAAATAAACTGTCAACAAGTGTTTAGGAAATGAGCCCCTGGTGCTCAGCATTGCTGTGAAAGGTGCTATGGAGACACAGAAATTGGACCATCCCTGTCCTTAAAGTCCAAGTGTATCTCACATGGAAAAACACGAACAACACAGGATGGTCCATAACTAAGTGCTAAATTAGGCACTAGATAGTACTGACCGCAAATAAGAGGAAGAATTCAGAAGCTGTTGTTGTTCACATATGGCTGACTTTTCATAACCGCATTTAGGTTTTTTTTGGCAAAGGTACTGGAGTGTTTGCCATTTCCTTCTCCAGTTCATTTTACAGATGAGGAAACTGAAGCAAACAGAGTGAAGGGACTTGTCCAAGGTCACATAGCTAGTAAGTATCTGAGGCCAGATTTGCATTCAAGAAGATAAGTCTTCCTGACTCCAGGCCTAGCACTCTATCTGCATCACCTAGTTGCCCCATTCAGAAGGAGAAGGGATTCAATGAGGACTGGAACAGTAAGGGAAGGCTCTGTAGAGAAGGTCAGCTTTCTACAGAGTAACAATGACTTCCATATTCCAGGCATCCATAGATGTCATTGGTAATTCTTCCAATGATGTAGATGGAAATTCATTCATTAGCACAGGGTTTCTTAACCTGGAGTCCACAGATCCCAAAGTTGTCTTTGAATGGATTTTAGGGGGTCTGTGAACTTGGTTCAAAAATATTTCAATAACTAATTCATGATAAGTGGTTTCCTTTTTAATCCTGTGTTATTTTATTTTATGCATTTAAAAATATCTTTCTGAGAGAGGGATCCTTGGCTTCACCAGTCTGCAGAAGGGGATCTATGACACAAAAAAAGTTAAGAACCTCTAGATTAGGAGATAGTTTAAGGAGGTGCCTTTATCACTTACAGAACAACCCTTTGGTGATGAGCCTCTTAAAATTTCCCTACAATAATCTGAGGATGATTGAAATATTCTACATCTCTGGTCCAAACTCAGAGTCTTTATGGCTTAGCAGGAATTGCCAAAATTTTTATTCCATAATCGTAGTCTTTTAAAAGGACCCAGAGCCATTCTTCTACCATGATAAGGTACCAGAGAAAACATTTTAATGGGGTTAAAATAATGATACTTCCTATGAGTTCACTTTTATATAGAGCTTCATACCATTATTCTTTCCACATTACAACTTTCCCCATCATGGTTTTGATATATTGAGGATTAGCATAAGAAATTAAATGGGAATTTTGGGGGAGTTTTGTGGAAGCCGCAGATGACACACAAAAGTCAGCAGACAACTAAAAAAAGTTTAGAAACTCACAAATGGATAAAATATATGTGTGGTATTGTATTATATCAATATATTTTATCTTTAAATGCCATAACAATTCAGACTTCTTCTCTGATACAAAGGGAGGAACAAAAAATTTTACTAGGATTTTCTAGATTTTTTTTTTTTGCAGAGGTCCCTGCTTCTAACCCTGTTGATGTGGAAGGTATAACTGCAGTTCAAAGCCACTTACCTTCCTGATGACTTTCCAGCATAGCTACCTTGAGTATTCCCATTTTAGAGATTGGAAGACCAAGGCTCAGAAAAATCAATACCAAGGTCAAAATGTTAGCAAGAAATAGAACTTGGAGAAAATTCCTTTGATTCCAAATCTTTCGTTCTTTATGTTATGGCATCCTATATCCAGAATGGATAAATTTGGGATAGATAGAGCAAAAAGGAAGGCATTCTAGGCAATGAAACTAAAGTGAAAGCAGGGAAATGGGGCTGGCTTCTCTGTCTCCTCTTCCTCCAACCCCTGAAATATAGGCGTTCTCCAAGTTTCTGTCCTTGGTCCTTTTCTCTTCCTTTGTTACATTCACCCTCTTGCTGATCTCATTTACTTTTGTGGCTTTAATTATCAACTCTCTGTCCATGGCTTGAAGATCTATAACTTCAATCATTAAGCAAAGTGTTAATTCCTTTATAAGGAATTATTATTTGTTATATTGTATATAACAACTGATTGGATAGCTCTACCTGGAAATTCTATTCTCTCCTAAAAATTAACATGTTCAGAATAAATTCATTGTCATCTTTTTTATGAAGTCTGCTCTTCCAGCTCTCTATCTCTCTTGATGGTGCCATTATCTTTCCAGTCAGCTGGGCCAGGTCATTTTTTACTCTTCTCTCTTCTTTACTCTAACACATCCAAGTGGTTTCCAACTCTTGTTATTTCTGCCTTCACAATCTCTCTCACATATATCCCTTTTCCCCTTCAGATTCCATATTCATCCAGGCCTTTATCTATTCTAACCTATATTACCTGTAATTTAGGCAAAAGGATTTGGCCTTCTAATCAGTCCCTTTTCCTTCAGTCTTTCTGCTCTGGAAACCCATTCTTTACACCTCTTAGTCATTCCTTTATTTCAAAAGACCTTTAACTAGATGGGACCTTATAGAACAGGACATGATTCACCCCTCAACTCCCTTATTTTTCAGATAAAGAACCTTGGGTCCAAAGTGGTTGAGTGATATGTCCAGAGTCAATCACCTTATAAAGAAGGGAACTGGGATTCTAATTTAGGTCTCACAACTCTCCAAATTAGTGCCATTACCTAATGATTAAACTAAAAATCCCAATTCTGATAATAAAAAACTCAACAATCTGGCTCCAGTCTATTATTCCAGTCTTTCTCTGACTTTAACCTACTCCAACCAGTCTGGACTATTCTCTTTCTCCAAGTCACATCACATCGCTTCCTTTCTCTGTGCCCTGGTTTATACTATCCCATCCCACCCCATGAAGTGGAATAGATATCCCCTCTCCTCATCTGTTTGTTGATATTTCTTACTTCAAGGTCTAACTCTAGTGCCTCTTCCTCCATGAAGCTTTCTGTGATCTCTTCCTCATGTACCTTCAAGATAAAAGCGGTCTTTACCTTGCCTGAACCTCTTACAGATCAATATGGATGCACAAGGAACTAATCAGCCAATTTAGGTGTTTAAATAACCTGTATGGAAGAGAAAATATAGGAGTATATAACAAAAGTTGAATGTCATAATCCTGAAAAAATAATGTGAGGAATGATAACCATGAAAACAAAAACATTTTTTAAAAAAATATCTACACTGATAAGTGAGACATAGCTACAAAAAATCAAATAAACAAGGTAAAATTACTTCTTCGGCTATACGGATGACAAAATAAAGGCAGATCTACTCAACTTCTGTTTTCTTTGCCAAAGAGAAAGATCTTTAGACTGAGAAGGGGAGGGAAGAAAAAGTGACTAATAGGTCCTGACTGAAGTCAAAGATCAGTGAGGAAATAGTATGAGAGTACTGACTTTTGTTAAAAAATTCATGTCATTAGGCTGAAAAAAGACTATATTCCAGGACTCTGAACATGGTGAATGTGACTACTAAACTACTTGCTATCAATGCCCTTTGAAAAAATTATACAGAACAAGGATGCTGCAAGATGAGAATGTGGCAAATACAGTCCTGATTTTTTTTTAAATGCATAAGGGAGAAAGTTTAAAAGCTCCAGGCTGGTGAGCTTGCTCCTGATGAAATTCTGGGATGTTTTCTTAAAGGACTTGTGGAATTAGGGGAGTGAGAAGGTGGTTCTAACAAATAGCATTTCTACATGCCAATCTAATCTCATTTCTTTTCCTTTAAATTTATATGATCAATAAATAGGCAGAAGGTGAGAATATTCTGTACATAATATACCTAGATTTTACAAAACATTTGATAGAGTCTCTAAGGCTATCCTTGGACTCAAGAGGGAGAGGTGTGAACTGGATGATACTACAGTTACATAGATTCAGAACTGGATGGATGACTGGACTCAGACAAGTCATTAATGAGTTGACATCATCTTGGAAGAGGTCTCTTGGAAAGCATCCCAGGAATCTGGGTCTTCATCTCTTGTCTTTTTTTGCTATCTGAGAACAGCTTACTAAAGAGTGGAGAGTAACTTCATTAATAGGTTGGCCATTAGGTAATTAATCGCAGCCAATGACAATAGTAGTTTCGAATACATAGCCTTCTATATTCCATTCTCAACCATGAAGGAGGAGGTCAGTAGGAATGTTAATCAATTTAATTAGTTCATCAGCACATAAACCTGAAGCAAGAACCAAAAATGATATAATGTAGGACTCAGGATTGAATAATAAGAAGACTGTAAACTGGATAGTTTAATACCTTGTATAGAACAGATATTTAATAAATGTTCATTAGATTGAATTGATAATATTTGATAAATAGAATCTTGCTTTTAAGAATCCAGAATTGATCTTCAGTTTAAAAACTCCATTTAAAAAAAAGACAAATATTCTCCTAGTAATGCTCTATGGTTATAAATCTTGAACACAATAATCTCCAAAGAATCAGCATTGTGAGTGACACAAAGGTCAACGGAGAGATGCACGGAAGTAGATAGCAACGTATTTCCAATAGTGACCTTCAAAGAAGAGGCATAAGTTACTGAATTGAGGAAATGTACAACATATGATCAGAAAAAAAGGCAGGCTGGTCATGTATGGGATAACAGATGGATATCTTGACTGCTTCACTGGTACCCATAAAGTATAAAAAGGCTGGAGAAAAGTCTCCAGAATTTGGGGATGAGGTTCTATAGAAAGATCTATAGGAAGATATGAACAAAACTTGTACAAGGTGAGAAGACAGATGAGTCTGATCTAACCTGATGGATTTGATACTCCAGTGAAACACTGAGATGAATATATCAAAATACTTAAGTGATCTTATTGTATTCTTATCTAGAAAGACAGCATCTGAGGTACTGTGTTCGATCTGGGGCATCACATTTTTTAATAGTACTGTCTAACTGGAGCAACCAGGATGGTGGAGGGGATAGAAAATGTACAATGTTGGATTCTGGAGATGTTTATCTAGAGGTGAGAACACTTAGGGAACCATGATGGCTTCAAACATTTGAAGGACCGTCAGATGGAAGACAGATTTCACTTCTTCTTGGCTTGAGGGTAAAACCAGGAGCAATGCGTGGAAATTGTAAAATGGAATTTTGGGTTGATATGGGGAAAAATATCTTAACTTTTGGAGAGATATATAGGTTGTCTCTGAAAATTGAAGGTTCCCTTTTACTGAAGGTCTTTAAGATAGTAGGTGCTTAATAAATGTTTGTTGAATTGAATTAAATGGAACAAAGCAGATGATAAAGATGACAATGCCACAATCTAGATTGTAGAGGAGGTTATTGGTAAGATATTGGAAGTTCCTTCCAACTCAGGTTCTGTGATATCTTACTCTCCTTTATAGCCTAGGAATAACTCAGGAGGCGAACTAGATAGAGTCAGGCACAAGACCTGAAGACACTTAAGGTACATGATCCTGGGCAAGGTATTTAAATGCTCTCAGCCTTCGGATCCTTACCTGTAAAACTGGTATAATAATATCTGTAGTGTTTATTTCACTAGATTGTTGGGAAGCTATCTTATTTGAAAATGAGGAAAATTATATGTGTTGCATTTGCCTCTGGGTTGTTGTGAAGAGGTAATGAGATCATGTATGGAAACTGCTTCACAAATCCTGTAGAGCTATAGAAATTTCAGTTACTTTTGAAATCTATTGAATTCTTAGTTGTTGAGAGCAAACTCTGAGTCAAAGCTATCTGATCACTTGGCATCCCCAGTTCCTTGATTAGGGGCCTTTTACATATTAGACCTGGTGGTGTTAAAATAATGGATGTCTTTGAAAGTCATGCAGGAAAATACTGAAACAGGAAGAGATGCAGGTAGATTATGCACCTATATCAGTAAAAAAATAAAAGCATTCCCAATATACAGTTATTTAAGCTATTAAAAGTTAAAACTGCACTAAGACTTTGGTATACATCATATGTATATTTACAAATTAAATAATGTATTATTTTATTTATATACTATGTACAGAAAATATGTTAAATAAACATAGAAATTAAAAACATGGAGCAAACAATATTTTAAAGTTTATTTCTTAATGATATAAAAACCTTTTAATTCTTGAGAATAATGTGATTGAATATGTTTCATTACTTTAAAAAATCCATAAACTTTTCATGTCCTAGGGAACGGAATAGGCTTGTAATGGTTAGTATTCATTAAATTAATTCGATCTGTATGCCTAACCAAGCTGGTGAGTTTCATGTTTGAATACTTTTCTGCTGAAAGATATGCAATGCCTCAATCAAAGTAATAGGTCATAATTGTCAGTGAGCAGAACAGTTTCTCAGCAGGAGTCATGTTTCTTGGCATATTGATATTCACTATAAACAAAGCAACAACAAAGGCAAAAAGTGAATTGTCTCTCCCCTCATAGGAACAGTAAGTTTTCCATATAAATCCATTCCCCTTTCTTTCCCTGATTCTGCTTAATACATTACTTCAGACCTTAGTTTTCTATTCATGTTTGGAGAGTTAAGTTGTGCTTTTTGCATGAGCGCAAGAAACAGCAAGAAGACCAGTTTGGCAGGACCCTGGAGTTCATGAAGGGAAGTAAAGTCCAATAAAGCTAGAAAGGTAGACTGGGGCCAACTTGTGAAGGGCTTTAAATGCTGAATAGAAGACTTGATATTTGATCCTAGAGGTAACAAATAGCTGTTGGAGTTTACTGGGTACCAGGGATGACCTGATCAGACCTAAGCTTATGGGAAACCACTTGGGCTTGTGTGGGGGGATGAACTGCAGTAGGGAGAGAGAAGGCCAGGAAAGCCAATCAGAGTTCCATTAAACAGTTCAGGTGAGAGATGATAAGGGCAGGAAATGGGGTGATGGTTGGTGTGAGAGGAGGGAATAGAGAAGGGGACAAAATGAGAGATTATGTGGAGCTAGAAATGACAAGATTTGCCAGCTGCCTGAATGTGAGAGATAAATGGAAGTGAGAAGTCAAAAGATAACACCAAGATTTCAAACATGGATGACTGGAAGGATTGTGATGACCCTTAACAGAAACAGCAAAGATAGGAAGAGGGCTGGATTTCAAAGGAAAGGTAATGTAAAGAGTGAGATCTGTGATGCAAAATACAAGCTATTTATGTGGGATAATTCTGTGAGGTTTGTTCTATCCCAAGGGAAAAAGGAAGAAAGGGAAGGGCAGGGCTCTTCTTCTGTTACTTTCCTGGAGTGGAGAGTCTACCTTCTTAGGGGCTCCTATCACAGGAAAGGATCTGAAGGAAAGGGGTGTGAGTATGCTAGGGATTTCGAGGGGGATTTTCCTAAAGGCACTTGTCCAGTTGTCAGTGCCTCCTTCGGGGTTAGGTTGTAACTGCCCTGCGGGGCAGAAGAAGGGTTGTCCAGAGCTTTCACCCTGAGGGAGTGTTAAGCTTTGATGAATGAAAGATAGATGTGGCTTCATCGAAGAGAAATCCCACAACTCCTGGAAGGAGACTGGGATGTGACCTAGGGTCACGGTGGAGTGAAACAGCACTAAAGAAAAAACATGGGTTCAAATCCAGACTCTGATTCACCTGTGTAACGGTAGGCAAACCACTTAACCATTAGGGTCTCAGGTAAAATGGATCTTTCTGTACTCTAGCATCCTAACTTCCAGCCATTTTCTTTCTTTCTTTTTTTTAAAACCGACCTGTCATTTTACTGGATTAGGGAACTAACCCCATCAGTCTATGCCTAGCTGCACCGGCATAGCAAATTAGTCTTCGAGAGTTGCCTGGACTACTGAGAAGTGACTTGCCCAGGATCACACAGCCAGTGTGTGTCAGATACGACTTGAACAGAGTTCTTCCCGACTCTAAGACCAGCTTTCTAGCCACGATGCTGCATTTCATGATCTCAGTGTCAAACCCCTCTTGTTCCTTTTCCCCTTTATCAGAAGCAACATGGTGTAGCAGAAAGAATCGCAAAATTATCAAACTTGAGTTCAAATCCTGTATTTGCCACTAACTACTTTACCCTCTGTAAAAGGTGGTAAATATTTTCCCAGGTCTCTTCCAGGGCCAATTCTATAGACATCCCCTTCGCTCCCCGTCTGAAAGTCTCTGAGCTGCAGCTTCAATACGGTGATCAGCCTGCCCTTGGCTTTGCCGGGGTTTCCTTTTTTTTTTTCTTTTTCTCTAAACTCCTCGGGATGGTCACATAGAAGAGTAAGATTTTAAGCCAAGAAGACCCAACGGACACCTCCCCCATAGAAGGCTGTGTATGCAAATCGAAATACCAGGAAGTAGCTGGGAACCTCTCAGCCAACCCCCTGAAACCCAGCTTAGTTCCTCTCTGGCTGCCAGGGGCTGGGTGCTCGAGCTTGCCCTGAAACTCTGGGGCTGCTCTAGACTTTTTCTTGGCCCAGGGAAGAGCGGCCACCCCTCAGTTCCTGGTGGGCCTCCAACAGCCACAACAGAGTAGGGGTTTCCCCCTTTCTGTCCGGAACCATTGAAACCTTTCTCCCGATCCCTGTCCCCTTTTCTCGTCCCTCTCCCTTCTTCCCTTTCCCCAAAGCCTCCCTGGGCTTCGCCTCCCTCACTCCCTTCCCCACCCCATCCTAGGTCTGGGCTGAAGTCACCGTGGAGCTCCAGCGCGGCACCCCAACTTTCCAAACCAGGAGGGTGAGTAGGAGCGGGATCGTGGGACTCGGTGGGTCCATTGGGATGGGATGGGAGGCGGCGTCTCAGGGAGTGGCTCCCCGGGCTGCTTGGAGAGGAAGGCTTTTGGTCCGGGCTCTAACTGCAAGATACAGATTTGCACAAGTCAGCAAACATTTATCAAGCGCTTACTGTGTGCTGGGAGAACGGTGCTGAGACAAGGGCCGAAAAAGCTGGCGATTGGCCCAAGAACTGGCGAGAGGCGTGTGTGTGTGCGTGTGTGTGCGTGTGTGTGTGTGTGTGTCTGTGTGTCTGTCTGTGTCTGTGTGTGTGTCTGTGTCTCTGTGTGTGTGTTTGTGTTTGGGGGCGCGGGAAAAGCGCCCGGCACTGACGAAGGTGGGGGTAGGATCCCTTAGCCAGCTGCTTTGGGGAGAAAGCTGCTGTCCCTTCCTGCCACCTCAGCCCTTGCCTAAGGTACCCTTGGGTCTCTTGGTTACAGGTCCCCGCCCCGCTTTCTTGGCCACACAAAAAACGCGTGGGCGGCTGCAAAGCAGCGGCCGGGGGGAGGAGGGGGCGGGAAATCACTGCAGGTGCTTTACCTGTCGCGGGCGCTGAGCCCAGGAGGGGCGTGGTGGTGGGGGTTCGCGAGCTGGGGCGCCGGCCGATGTCTTTTTGCTTTGGTTTGGCTCTGAGTGCTTTGGCCGGTGATCTCTGGAGCTGTGTGTGCGGGGTGGGGTGGGGGGGAGTGGGTGTTGGGGGACGTCCCTCCGGCAGGTTGAAAAGGTTGCTGGGTTTCTCCGCCTCCTGCTTGGCTTTCCAGAAAGTAAGAAGTTCCCTTGGCTTTCCCTATGCGGGAGGGGGGCGATACAGGGGCAGAGGTGCCATCAGGGGAATTGTCAGCTTGCGAAATCCTCTGCCCTGGGATCCCCAGAGAACGGAGCAGGATTAGATGTGCCAGAGTGGATTCGAGATAAAGAAACTAAGGCCCAGAGAGGGGACGATCACACAGGTAGCTAGCGGCAAAGCCAGGATCCGACACGCACATCTTTTGAACATGATTTACTGGATCTCTGAACCGATACTAAAAGTAAACTTAATTTTTCTTTCTTTTTTTAAATCACATTTCTGGCCAGAGAGGAAGCAGAGTTTTATGTGGGATGTCTTCAGGGTTACTGGTCATACAGTTATTGGGGAACAGGGCTTACGGACATCTGATAAGTTGGCCAGCCCTTTAGTGAAAAGGAAGCGAGAGTTATTTTGAGACTACAGAGGTTTGCTTTTCCTTTGCACTGGGGGAAGGGTGTAGCTCCAGTCGCAACTTTTTCCTGCATGATCTCGTTTGCTTTAGCTTTCTCCAGAGCTCAGTAAATGCAGTTGAACTTTTTGGCCTGATTTTTAAGTCTGTTCATCCACTCTGCAGAAAAGGTGGGAGGTGTTTTCAGAATCCATACTGCATCCAGATTCAAATCGCTTGATTGCCAAAATAGTAGGCTGGTAGGATTTTTGCTCAATTTGTTGTTTCCTAACCCAATATTTAGTCTGTGACATAGTTATGCTCCACAGATATTAGCTATCCTGTATTCACTATGTAAGAAAGGGAATCTTTGCATTGTATAATTTGGTCTTCATAAAATAGGATATACCCATAACTAATGCCCTACGGGATATTTTTATTACGATGAAAACTCTAGAGTTACTGTAATAGTTTGGAGTCCAAAGGCAATGTCGGTTGGGTGCCTGAAAAAGTCATGCATGTAGAAGAGAGGAATTTATGGAGAGAAAAAGATGATTAAAATAACATTCAAAAGTAAGAAAAAAAAGAAAAGGTAAATGAAAAGATAATGAAAATATAGAAGTGAGGTTTATTTGTTTTTTTTTTCAAGTGCAGCATCAGCATCTTAATAACAAGGACAAAGAATGCTTTTTGAGCTAAGGTTGAAAGAAAATTTAAGTTTATTAGAATTTTTTGGTGATCTTTTGGGTCTCCTATGGGTTCTCAGTGTGTAAATGCCGAAATTCTTGAGAAGCCTCTTTCCGAATTCTGTAAGACTTGGGAACTTTAATTCTCCATAATCTATATGGTAATAAAGCATCAATGATAATTATGCTGGGAATATCATTAAATGAAAAGAGTATCCAGGTGCAGGAAGAATGAAGACTAAATGCTTTGGGGTTTAGTTTTGTTTTTTTTCTCTATTTACATGAGCTTCCTGGCATAGTAGATATATTCAGGAAGGCTTATTAGTTGTAGTGGGTATTAGTCGTAGTACTTATACAACTAATACGTACTTAACCTTTTATAGATAAATTTTTTTCCTCATCTGCAAAATTATAATAATAATTGTACCTAACCCATATGGTTCTTCTGAGGTTCAAACATGATAATGCATGTAAAATATTGTGCAACCCTTAAATGATTAACTGAACATGGGCTTAGCTATAGCGATAATTATGGTTAATGACACTCCTTCCCCAGATAGGCCTTTGTAGTTACATCATAGGTAGGAAAGGTTTTAGTTTAATTTCATTAGCTTCCAATTATCAAAGTTCTGTTCAAAAGTTCTGTTCTATGCTGTGAAAGTTTGATACTGAATGCTAACAGTTGATCTTTAATCAGCTAATGTGGTTAGGTCTTTGAGTTGGAAAGTGTGGAAAGATAGTTCAGATCAGTAAATGAATGTTATGCTTTCCATTTGTATCTGAAAGGGAATTCCTCAGAATTTCAGTGGTTTAAAAATGATTCAAGCTATTAGGATACTAAAAAAGTTTAAAACTTTGCAATTTAAAATATTCTCCATACACACTTATGTTTATCGGAAGTTAATGTAAATAGAAACATACACATCTGGATAGATAGCTAGGTTGTTACAGTGGATAGGATTTGGAGCCAGGAAGACCTGAGTTCAAATCCTGCTATGGAGGACACTAACTGTCTGACTCTGGGCAAGTCATTGAACCTTTCTGTGCCTCCTTTCCTAATCTGTATAATGGGCATAATAGAATCACCTATCTCATAGGGTATTGTAAAGATCCATTGAGTTAACATCTGTAAAGCATTTTATATGCACTTTAAAGTTCTGAGTATAGAGCCAGGAAGACCTGGGTTCAAGTCTGCTTTGTTCCATGTGCTGTCTCTGTGGTCTTAAGTGAATGCTTTGAGGCACTCATTTAACCACAAAGGAGTCTAGGTCACTCTCTGATTATAGGTTGCAGAGAAGGCGTGTTGACCTGTCTCGTTGAAGCTGTTTATCAAAGAGTTCTGGATACCAATGGAATCATCAAAGGTCCAGTTCTTATAGCTATACATGTACACATGGTGAAAAAATATTGATGTGAATGTTAGTACATAAAAGTTTTCTAAATTTTATCAATAAACTATTTTGTCCACATCTGTATACACAGATATTGGTCACCATTAATGCTGTGATATTTTCTTTAGGTATTCATCAGGGATAAGATAACAATATTAATCGAAGTTAAGATTTAAATCAGACAAAAAAACTTCTTCAGGAACAGGGGCTATCTATCTGAAACTGATTTGGTATCTTCCACTGGACCCATAACAGTCATAATACATTAGAATTATTTCATGCATTATTGTTTTATCAGAGAGTTTTTAACTTTCATTATAGTTTCATCTTCAGAACAAACTTGGAAGTGAGGCAGATCTTATTTTCTACATTCCCAGAGAAAGAAACTGAGCCTCCATGGTGAAAAGAATAACCCAAGATCACATGACTAGAACTCAAGCTTTTTGACTTCTAATCCAGTATTCTTTTCACTATACCATGCCACTGGGCACAGAAAAGGCACTCAGTAAGCATGTCTTGATCAATTCTAGGAAAGTAAATAGTGCTGTGGATAGAACTCTGGCCCTAGAGCCTGGATTACCTGAATTCTAATCCCATCTCGAACAGTTGCTTAGTTGTATGAACCTCTGTATATTATATAATGTGCATCAGCCTCTTTGTCATCAGTTAATTGGGGGTGATAATAGAAACTACCTCAGGTAGGACAAGGAATTTAGATCTGTAATGAGACAGAGAGTGACAGAGAGAGACGGAGAGACAGAGAGAGGAGTCCATAGGCTTCATCAGGCTGCCAATTTGGGTCCATGATGCAAAAGTTTTAAAAACTTTGATATAGAATATTGTTTGAGTTGTGTCATTTGGTGACCCTAGATACTTCTCTAAACCTTTTACCTTGTCACTTCCCTGGCCCACAGAGCCTCTTTTGTATCTTTTGTAAAATCTAGCGATTCCCATGAAGTGCCCAGAAAGCAGTTGCTTCTCTTGGGCATTAATTACTTTCCTATTATTCTGGAGAATATAGTATCGTATATCTGGGAAGAGCAATGATGATCCATAGATTAAGTGGTGGAGAATTAGAGGAAGTAGTGATTCTGAAAGCATGGTAAAATTTATGAAAATTAATGGAAGAACATGGAAGAAAACATTTAAAGATCTATTAATGTCTCTAATATTGAATAATTCTGCAGTTTTACGGGACTTAAACATACAACTTCTGCATTTTATGACAATTAAATCACACAACTTTATGGGTGGTTTCTCTTCTTTCTCTTTCACTACCCATCCCTAGAACCCTGCCCTACATTTATTATTTATTTATTTTTATCACTCTTTTGTTTTTGAATTTTGAATTCCAAATTCTCTCTCACCCACTCCTTCCCACCCACTGAGAAGGCAAGTGGTATGATATCAATTATACATGTTAAATCATGTAAAACACATTTCCATATTAGCCATATTAAAAAAACCAAGAAAAATAAAGAATGTGAGAAAATTATACTTCAACTTTTACTCAGAGTCCTTCAGTTCTCTCTCACTGGAGGTGGATAGCATTTTTTCTTCATGAGTCTTTGGAATTGTCTTTAATTATTGTATTGAACAGAGAAACCAAGTCTTCCTTGATTGATTATTATTACAACATTGCTCTAAATGTGCACAATGATCTCCAAGTTCTTCACATGTTATTTGTCTGAATTACAACAGCAAAGTGCTATGTAAATACTAAATATTACTGTTATTAATTTTAGATTGTCTAAGAAAAATTTTGCAAAGGAATTTTCTCAAATATTCTACCTCTTGTACACCCAGAAGGACTCTTTTGCTGGTAATTACACCTTGGAGGGTAATATGCTTTGGGACTGACTTCCATTAGTTACTTTTAGGATCATAGAATCTACTGCTGGAAGACACTATAGATAACATAAATTCATCTCATTGCTTTCTAGTTTCACCAGAATGAGAATCTGCAGATATTAAACTTTTTGCTAATTTTTTTTGTATTCAGTTTGACAAATATTCGTTAGGTACTTGCTGTGTGAAAAGCTCTGTGGTAGACACTATGGGAGATAGAAAGTTTGTATGAGATACATTCTTGCCCTCTGCGAGACTTAGAGCAAGTCGCTGACCTTTCCTTAACTTTGGCTTCCCTCAGTAAAATGACAAATTTGGACTAATTGATTTCTAAAGACTCATGTAACTTTAAATTGCAAGTTACCAGGGAGTCACAGCAGAGTTGGAAATGGAAGCTGATTCTCCTTATATAACATATACTACATATATCCTGATATACATACATATATAACATATCACATATATAACATACATGCATATTTCTAAAAGTATTTAGTAATTAAGGCAAGGATTTTTATTCTCAAAGCTCCAGCAACAATCCCTCCAACTTTCTTCTATTAAAAAAAAGTACAGTAGGATTTAATTAATTCAACCACCATTTATCACATTTTCATGTAAGGGGGACACAGTATTAACATCTTCCCCTGATTCTACATGTTTCTGAAATGAGGAGTCTATTTTAAACTGTACTTCATCTATCTAAGCTTGAGGCTTTATAGAGAGGAGGAGAGATGATGAAGGGAGGGCTCAGATGTGCAGGAAACAAGTTAATGAGATGAGACTGGAAGGAGAAATTGATTAATAGGGAATATGATGAAGTTGAGGAGACTCTTAGTTTGAGGAACACTAACGCTTGTGTTCAACACATCCAGGTGCTGTTCTTTTCTAATTAACTGTCCCTTATTTCTGAATTTACTTAGCATAGAGTGGCTATTCTTAACCTGGGAACCATGAACTAATTATAAACAATTATTGCAACAACTGTTTTAAATTTAATCTCTTTCTTTGTCATCATGTGTGTGTGTGAGATATTACTTCATTGTCTATGGTACCTTACAGCAAAATGTAGTTTCTCTGATTATTCCTTTTAAATAGGTCTATTTTTGCTTTTGTCTTGTCTGAAATCATGATTGCTACCTCTGCCTTTTTAAAAAATTCAGCTGAAGCACATTAGATTCTGTTCCAGCCTTTTATTTTAACTCTGTGTAGTATCTTTCTGTTTCAAATGTGTCTCTTGTAAACAACATATTGTCAGATTCCGATTTCTAATCCATTCTACTATCTGCTTCTGTTTTACAGATGAATTCATCCCATCACAGTTACTATGTATTTCCCTCCATCTCATTTTCTTTGATTTCTTCCTCTACTTCTCTTTTTATCCTTTCCCTCTTCAAAAGTCTATTTTGCTTTAAATATTGACTCCCTCAATATTTCTTCTCTTTTATCATCTTCCCGTTCTACATCTCTCTTTCATCCCTTTCTCCTAATATTTCCCTATTTGGTTATATTTCTATATACAACCATACAACTGAATGTGTGTGTATGTATGTATGTATATATATACATACATACACACATATGTATATACTTTCCTCTTTGAACTAGTTCCTACAAGAGCGAAGTCCAAGCATTTCCTGCTACCCTTACCCCACTTTCCCTTCTGTTATAAAAGCTCTTCCTTGCATGCCTATTGTATGTGAGAAAATTTTCCCCATTCTACCTTTTCCTTCTCCCAATATATCCCTCTTTCATCCCTTCATTTTCTTTTTTTTAAAGCATTCCAACGTATTCAACTCATATCCATGCCCTTTGTCTACATAAATTCCTTTTAACTGCTCTAATAAAAATAAAGATCTTAGGAGATACATGAATCATCTTCCCACATAGAAATATAGTTTAACTTTATTGAGACTCTTTACTTTTCCATGTTCACTTTTTTATGCTTCTCTTGAGTCTTGTGTTAAAATGTCATATTTTCTATTCGGCCTTGGTCTTTTCATCAGGAATGCTTCAAAGTCCTCTATTTCATTAAATGTCTATTTTCCCCTCTGAAGGATCACACTCTTTTGCTGGTAGGTTATTCTTGGTTGCAGTCCTAGCTTCTTTTTCTTCCAGAGTAACATATTTAAAGCCCTCCAGTCTTATAACATGGAAGCTGATAAATCTTGTGTAATCGTGACTGTGGCTACACAATGTTTGAATTATTTCTTTCTGGCTGTTTGAAGTATTTTCTCTTTGACCTGAAAGTTCTGGAATTTGACTATAATATTCCGGGGAGTTTTAATTTGGGATCGCTTTCAGGAGATGATCTGGATTGTTTCAATTTCTATTTTGTCCTCTGGTTCTAAGATATCAGGACAATTTTGCTTGATAATTTCTTGAAATATGATGTCTAGACTTTTTCTTTGGTTATGGCTTTCAGGCTTTCTTAAATGGTCTCCTCTTGATGTATTTTTCCAGATAATTTGTTTTTCCTGAAATATTTTACATTTTCTTCAATTTTCCCATTCTATTGAGTTTGTTTTATTGTTTCTTGATGCTTATAAAGTCATTAGCTTCCAGTTGTCCAATTCTCATTTTTAAAGAATTATTTTCTTTTTTTCCCCTGTGCTTTGTGGATTATTTTTTATTTTTTTAAATATAAATTTATTTATTTCACTTTTTACATTCATTTTCACAAAATTTTGGGTTCCAAATTTTCTCCCCATTTCTCCCCTCCCCCCACCCCAATGCACCGAGCATTCTAATTTTCCCTATCACCAATCTGCCCTCTCTTCTGTCATCCCTCCCTTCTCTTGTCCCCATCTTCTCTTTTGTCCTGTAGGGCCAGATGACTTTCTATTCCCCATTAACTATATTTCTTATTTCCTAGTAGCAAGAACAATACTAAACAGTTGTTCCTAAAACTTTGAGTTCCAAATTCTCCCCATACCTCCCTCCCCACCCATTCCCTTTGGAAAAGCAGGCAATTCAATATAGGCCATATCTGTAGTTTTGCAAATGACTTCAATAATAGTCGTGTTGTATAAGACTAACTCTATTTCCCTCCATTCTATCCTGCCCCCCATTGTTTCTATTCTGTCTTTTGATCCTGTCCCTCCCTGAGTGTTGACTTCAAATTGCTACCTCCTCCCATTGCCCTCCCTTCCATCATCCCCCACATCCTGCTTATCTCCTTCTCCCCCACTCTCCTGTGTTGTAAGATAGGTTTTCATACCAAAATGAGTGTGCATTTTACTCCTTCCTTTAGTCGAATGTGATGAGGGTAAACTTCATGTTTTTTTTCTCAGCTCTCCTCTTTTTCCCTCCACTAAAAAGTCTCCTGCTTGCCTCTTGAATGAGAGATAATTTACCTCATTCCATTTCACCCTCTCTCCTCCCACTACATTTCTCTCACCATTTACCTTATTTCTTTTAAGATATGGTCCCATCCTATTCAATTCACTCTGTGCTCTCTGTCTCTGTATGTGTGTGCATGTGTGTATGTATGTGTGCACGCACACATGTAAATGTGTGTGTGTGTATGTGTGTGTGTGGTCCAACCAACTGCCCAGATACTGAAAAGTTTTAAGAGTTACAAATATTGTCTTTCCATGTAGGAATGTAAACAGTTCACCTCTGGGAAGTCCCTTACGACTTTTCTTTGCTGTTTACTTTTTCATACTTCTTCTCATTCTTGTGTTTGAAAGTCACATTTTCTTTTCAGCTCTGACCTTTTAATCAAGAATGCTTGAAAGTTCTCTGTTTCATTGAAAGACCATATTTTCCCCTGAAGTGTTATACTCAGTTTTGCTGGGTACATGATTCTTGGTTTGAGTCCTAGTTCCTTTGACTTCTGGAATATCCTATTCGATAGGATATTCCAGAAGTCCCTTCGATCCCTTAATGTAGAAGCTGCTAGATCTTGTGTTATCCTGATTGTATTTCCACAATACTGGAATTGTTTCTTTCTAGCTGCTTGCAATATTTTCTCCTTGACCTGGGAATTCTGGAATTTGGCCACAATGTTCCTAGGAGTTTCTCTTTTTGGATCTCTTTCAGGTGGTGATAGATGGATTCCTTGAATCCTTATTTTGCCCTCTGGTTCTAGAATCTCAGGGCAGTTTTCCTTGATAATTTCATGAAAGATGATGTCTAGGCTCTTTTTGTGATCATGGCTTTCAGGTAGTCCCATAATTTTTAAATTGTTTCTCCTGGATCTATTTTCCAGGTCAGTTGTTTTTTCAATGAGATATTTCACATTGTCTTCCATTTTTTCATTCTTTTGGTTTTGTTTTGAGATTTCTTGGTTTCTCAGAAAGTCATTAGCCTCCATCTGTTCCATTCTAATCTTGAGAGAACTATTTTCTTCAGTGAGCTTTTGAACCTCTTTTTCCATCTGGCTAATTCTGCTTTTGGAAGCATTCTTCTCCTCATTGGCTTTTTGAACCTCTTTTGCCAATTGAGTGAGCCTATTTTTCAAGGTGTTATTTTCTTCAGCATTTTTTTGGGTCTCCTTTAGCAAGGTATTGACCCGTTTTTCATGCTTTTCTTGCATCTCTCTCATTTCTCTTCCCAGTTTTTCCTCCACCTTTCTAGCTTGATTTTCAAAATCCTTTTTGAGCTCTTCCATGGCCTGAGCCCACCGGACATCCACCTCGGATGTCTGGGATACAGAGGCCCCGACCTCCACCTCTTTCCCTGATGGTAAGCATTGTTCCTCATCATCAGAAATGAAAGGTGGGAACATCTGTTCCCCAAGAAAGTAGCCTTCTCTGGTCTTATTTTTCTTCCCTTTTCTGGGCATTTTTTCAGCCAGTTACTTGACTTCTGAGATTCCTCTCCAGCCCCTTCTAGATCTGCCCTGCTAGTGCTTGGGGTCTGAGATTCAAATGCTGCTCCCCAGCCTCGGGGCTTTCAGTGGTGGGCGCGGCTGCTATTCAATTTAAGTTCTGGTGCTAGGGTGGGGGCAGGGCCACCTCCCGGGCTCAGTTCCCTCGGAGGGGTTTACGTGTAGACCTTTAGTAATGGACCCGAGCCCCTGCTTGCCCCGGGAGTCCCAGGCCACCAGTCCCTCTGCCGCTGCCTCCCAAGGGGTCCTGAGTTATGGAGACACCCCGCTCCCCTCTCGGCCAACCCAGACGTCTCTCTCACTGACCTGTGTGCCTGTGGGTGGAGGGACCTTCGAGGCCGCCGGAGATTCTGTCCCTGAAGCCTGCTCGGATCTGCTCCTCTGGGGCCGCGCAGCCAGGGCAGCGCAGGGGTGGGCTCTGCTCTCCGGTGCATGATGGACCCCTGGGTACGGCTTTCCTGGGCTCTCTGGAATGGAAATCTCTTCCACTGTGTTTCTGCGCAGCTTTCAGTGCCCCAGAATTTGTGGGGAGTTCTTTTTACAGGAAATTTATGGGCTGTGGCTTTGGAGCTAGCATACATGAGTCTTTCTACTCTGCCATCTTGGCTCCTTCCCTGTGGATTCAAGAATTATTTTCTTATCCTGAAAATAGAATGGTAGAAATTGGGCATAAACCAACACCTAAAATGGTATATCAAAATAAAGTTCAAATGGATACATGGTTTAGCAATAAAGGCTTATACTATCAACAAATTAAGGGAGCAAGGAATAGTTTGGATTTATGGAGAGCAGAGGAATTTATGACCAAGTAGGAGATAGAGAGCATTATAAAATGCAAAATGAATAGTTTTAATTACATTAAATTGGAAAATTTTTGTACAAAGTCAATATAACCAAGATTAGGAAAGAAGCAGAGAACTGGGAAAGAAATTTTGCAATTAGTGTCTCTGATAAAGGCCTCATTTCTAAAATATATAGAGAATCACGTCATATTTACAAGAATACAAGTTATTCCTCAGTTGATAAATGGCCATAGGATATGAACAGACAGTTTTCAGAGGAAGAAATTAAAACTATCTACAAACATATGAAAAACTACACTAACTCACTATTGATTAGAGAGATGCAAATCAAAACAACTGTGAGGTACCACATCACACCTATGAGATTGGCTAACATGACAAAACAGGAAAATGATAAATATTGGGGAAGATGTATGAAAGCTGGAACACTAATTCATTGTTGGTGGAGTTGTGAGCTGACCTAGCCACTCCGGAGAGCAATTTGGAACTATGTCCAAAGGGCTACAAAAATGTGTGTACCCTTTGACCCAGCAATACTGCTTCTAGGGTTATATCCCAAAGTGATCATAAAAAAGGGAAAAGGACCCATATGTACAAAAATATTTATAGAAACTTTCTTTGTGGTGGCCAAGAACTAGAAATCCAGGGGATGCCCATCAATTGGGGAATGACTGAACAAATAGTGTTATATGAAAGTAATGGAATACTATTATGCTATAAGAAATGGAGAACAAGGAGACTTCAGAAAAACCTGGAAAGATTTATGTGAATGGATGCTGAGTGAAGTGAGCAGAAAGATCCAGGAGAACATTGTACACAGTAACAGCCACAGTCTGAGATGACTGATTTAGATAGATTTAGCCCTTTCTCACAATGCAAGGACCTAAAACAGTTCCAAAGAACTCATGATGGAAAATGCCATCCACATGCAGAGAAAGAACTATGGAGTCTGAATGCAGAGTAAAGCAGACTATTTTCTTTTTTGTTTTGTTTTGTTTTTTCTTTCTCATGGTTTCTCCCATTCATTGTAATTCTTCTGTACAACATGACTAATATGAAAATATGTTTAATAGGAGTGTATATATAGGACCTATATCAGATTGCAGGTTGTCTTGGGGGAGGGGGAGGGAGGGAGTGAGAAAAAATTTAAAATGTATGGAAATGTTGAAAACTAAAAACAAATAAACTAAAAAAATGAATTATTTTCTTCAGTGAAATTTTGTACCTCTTTTTCTATTTAGTCAATTCTGTTTCTTACAGAGCCCTTTTCTTTGTTGAATTTTTATACCTCGTTTTCCATTTGGCCTATTCTGCTTTGTAAGGGGTTCTTTTTTCCAGTTAATTTTGTTTCTCTTTTACCATTAGTCTAATTCTGTTTTTTAAAGTGATTTTATTTTTTGTTTCTCTTTTACCAAACTGTTAATTCTCTTTTCATAATTTTTTTGTATCACTCTCTTTTTCTACTTTTTCTTCTACCACTTGTTTCTTTCTTTAACTCTTCCAGGAATTCTTGTTGGACTTGTGTTCATTACCATTTTTCTTTGAGGCTTTAGTTGTAGCTGTTTTTGCATCATAGTCTTATGAGTTTGGTCTTGGTCTTCCTTGCCACTACAGTTGTTTTTAATGATCAAATTATTTTTTACTGTTTGCTCATTTTTTTAGCCTATTTCTTGACTTTGAACTTTATGTTAAAATTAAACTCTCCTCATAATGGGAATGGAAAGGCAGTGCCCCAAACTTCAGGCTATTTTATGCTGCTGTTTTCAGAGCTAGTTCTGGGAGTCTGCAAGTTTTTGGCACTTCCCAGGTGGTATGACTCTGGGAGAGGCATGGTCACTGCTCTCCTAGTCTGTGCTCTGGTCTTTACCCAGGAAGGGTCCCTGGTTCCCTGCAGCAGCATTCTCTTTGCCTTCAAACTGGGACCAGAGACCCTGATTCCTTGTGTCTGATCCCCAGTGCTCCTTTCCACCCTGGAGCTATGACCCAGAGCTGTGCATAGGCAGTAGAGTTGCCATCAGTGCCAGCTCTATCCAGGGCCAACAAAAGGTCCCCTATTATCTCTTTCTGACTAGTTATCCATTCTCCTTACCATCGCTGAGCTGGGAGCTCCAAACATGCTGCTGCTTCCACGGTGTGGGCTCAGCACAGACTCCCACCTAGGTGTCAGAAACTTTTGTCAACATCCTAAAATTTCTTAGGCCAGAAAAATTACTCATCCTGACCTTTTGTTGGTTCTGCTATTCCAAAATTTGATTTAAAGTGTTATTTTAGAGTTGTTTGGAGGGGAATGTTAGGAGAGTTCAGTTGGGTTGCCTCTGATCTACCATCTTGGTTTTCAGTCTACCTCTTTCACAACTTCTAAAAATATAAATCTACAATAGGGAAGGGAGCAAGACTGAGAAGGGGGCTGAAAATGCAAGGGGGAGTGAGAGTCTTTGGTTTGAGAAACTGAACTTCCTCATTTAACTTTTTCTAAGTTTCGATCTCTCCCTCAGAATTTCTTGTCCTCAGTTAACTGGAAGAACACTGAAGAAATTCTGGGTGAAACATTCTTGGTTAAAAGAATCATGAGATTCCATAGTCAACAGATTCTACCCTTCCCAGCAAAGACCAAAGCTGACAGCAAGAGCTTCCATTTTTATCTTACTGGGTCTTTTTTCTCATTCTTTTGTCATATTATACAAGTTTCTTTTCCTCTCACTGAACAGAGTTGTGGGGAAGTAATTTTCTTTATTGGCACAAGGCATTATTCATCTAGGGTCCTTCATTGTTAACAGAGTTGGGGTGTTTTGTTCTGTTTTTGGTGGAGGTTAGGAGGATGGAACGACTCAATTAGAAAAGTGAAAGGTTTCATCAGTTCAACTCAATGGTCTGCGTTGGCCACCTTACCTTTTGTTCTGCTAATTCAGTGAGCCTGTCTGTGCGGTCAATAAATCTTTTTTTTGCCCTAAAGCTCTTTATAAAATATGTCTATATGAGTACTGCAGTTTTCATTTGTAGTAATAAGAAGCATATAAATAATTCTTCCACTTACGATAATCCCATATGTTTGTATTGTAAACTCTACTGTTTAAAAAATGCTTTCATATTCATCATCTTAAGCTAAACCAGGGGTTCTCAACATTTTGTGTGTGTATATAATAGACCCCTTTGGCAGACTGGGGAAACCTGTGGATTCCTTAAAATAATGTTTGTAAAAACATAAGATAAAAGACATAGTATTACAAGGGAAACAAATTATAGTGAAATACCATTATGGAAATGTTTTTAAAAATCAAGTTCTTGAGTTCCAGGTTAAGAATGTCTAGGCTTAGGATGGGTGGGTGAATGAGACCTCCTTTAATGCTTCCTTAATTAAATATCTCTGTTGCCTGCCTTTTGAGAAATCCATCTACCTCTAAATCTGACCAGCTGGGAGTTTGGGGAAGGAAGGTAATAGCTGATAGGATCAAAGGATTTAAAGCTGGAAGAGATCTGAGAAGTCATCTAGTCTAGCTAGCCTAACTATTCTATAAATGGGGAAAATAAAGTCCAGAAAGGTTAGTACATGGCACACCCAGCATTGAACCCAGGTCTTCTATGTCAGAATACAGTGCTTTTTACATGTACACACTGTCACTGTTATCCCCAACACACAATGGAAGATAATCTTACTATAGTATTATTTCTTAGGGTGAAATAATCCTATCGGGCTAAAAGTATGTTCATTCACCCCAAACATGAAGTACCACTATGTGCAAAATGCTGTGTTAGATGTATGTGATACAAAAAAGCATTTAAATAAATAATAGATTTCTAATATCTTCAGATAAGATACCTATCCTTGCCCACTTAGACTTTCTAGTTCAGTAGTGGGACAAAACATGAATATAGATGACTAGAATACACTATATCATATGATAAGTGTGGTGGAGAGTTAAAAAACAGGGTTATATGAGGTCTGAGGAGTGAGAAATTAAGGATTCATGGAGTAAGGTATTTTCTATATAATTATTTAAGGGATAAATGGCAATTAAATGAAGAAGAGGATATGGGGCATCCAGTTATAAGGAATAGTCTCAAACACATGGATATGGAAGAACATTTGACACAAGAGTAGTCTAGTTTTGCTGAATCATAGAGTGTTTAGAAGAGAGCAATATGAAAAGGCTAGTAAGGTGTATGATTTTAGGGGACTTTAAATGGCAGTTAAATGAATTTGAACTTTATTTGAGGCACATTAGTGGAGTCACTAAAGATCTTTAAACAGAAGAGTAGCAAGGCTGAGTCTATGCATTAGAACGAATATTCTGGCAGCAGCATGAAGGACAGATGGATAGAAGTGGAGCTTGGCAGTAATAACTCAGGACTGTTTCAGTAGCCCAATCACATGGTCATGAGAGTGAGTAAGAGTTGGGAAATCAGGACTAGAAGAGAAGATGTGGGAGAAAGATGTGGAAGTGGAATCAGCACAGCTTGGTGATTGTTCATATTTGAAAGGTAAAGGAAAGGGAAGAGTCAAAAACAATACCCAGATTTATAAACATGAGGCGCAGAATGGGTATTGGTGCCACAGAAAGAAATAGTGAAATTAAAAGAAATTGGTTTTGAGGGAAGGTAGGTAACAAGATATGTTTTGAACATGTTGAATCTGAGATGCTATATCCAGGTGATGTCTTGTAAGTAGATGAAGTTAAGTTGAAGATAGATTAGGACTGGAAATGTAGACCTGGGCACCATCTATGTAAGGGTCATGGTCAAAGCCATGGGTGGAATTACCTAGAGAAAGAATATTAAGCATAAGATAAGGTTGAGGATAGACCAGGGTGGAGCACCTTCGGCCTTGAGGCCACATGTGACCTTCTAGGTCTTTAAGTGCAACCCTTTGACTGATTCCAAACTTCACAGGACATTTGACCACAGGTTTCTCACCCCTGGGATAGACCCTAGAGGAAAACATTCATTAAGGGTTGGGTAGAGAATGAAGAGACAGCAAAGGAGATGGTCTTAGGTAGGACCATGTTGGTGTTTGGTAATAATGGGGTAGAGAAACAGGTTGTTGAATTTGGAGAGTATGATTTGAAAGGTGAAGATGTTTGATGGATCATCAAACTGAGTACTAACCCCCTAAAGAAAAAGAAAGGAATGGGTTGTAGATGATTCACCTATTGAGGAAGTTGGGAGAGGGATATAAAGTACAGCAGATGGCATTGAGAAAAATTGAAAGAGTGGGTATACTGGGAATACATGGGTTTTGAAAGTTGAAAAATCTTTTATGGATGGAGGTGGAGGAATATTCTGGAAGCAGCAATGGAGAACAAAGAGTGTGCCTATCTTTACTTTTAAAAATAAATGGAATTGATGACTTTTATTTTTTATCATCGGAAATTTTCTCCCCAACCTTCCCTCTTCCTCCTCTCAGATAGCCGTATCATAACATGTTTTGAAAGAAAAAAAATAAAATGAAGAAGAGGAGGAAACATCAGAAAAACTAATCAATATATCAAAAAATTTGAAATTATATATATTACCCTCATGGACCTCTCACATCTAGAAAGGAGAGAGGTAGGAGTTTCTTCTCATTTCTTTTCTTTGGGGCCATACTTGGGTTATTTTTTTGTAATTTTACAGTATTATCTTCTGATTGTTTTGTAGTTCTTTCTGTTTACATTACTGTTGTCATTGTATAGAGTGTATGCTGCTTTTTTTCTCTTAGCCCTATGTGGTAGGTGGACTGGAAGGAGTGGTCTCCACTGTATAAGATTGTAAGATGTGGTATCCCCAGTAAAGAGCCAGGTTTCTGTATAAATGAAGAACTGGAGAAAGGAAATTGGATGAAAAGGTCAAGGATTTGAAGGGAAGTGTTGGGATATTTATATTCCAGAATTAGGTGGATGTGTGTCTCTAAATTATGGAATTAAAGTTTGAATAAATGTCACCTATTCGATTTATAAGGTGACTTGTAGTCAGAAAGTGTTAGTCTGCTTCATTTCTCTTTTATAGGTTCAGACCTCCATGTGGGAAGACTCCTGGCAGGCTTTTTTTTGGTAGAGCCATGAATCCCTCTTGTAATCCCAGTGTATATTGGTATAAATCTTTATTTTTAGTTATATCCTCCTCTTCTTTATACTCCCTTTCTTTTTGGGTAGGATCAGGTGCAAAGCTAGATATATGAATTTCCTCACATGGGACTAACAGGCAGGAGTTAGGCTCTCTATCTGTCTCTGTCAGTCAGTCTGTCTGTGTGTCTATCTGTCTGAGTGTCTGTCTGTCTGTCTGTCTCTCTCATCACTTCAGTCTTTGGGAGAGATGGTTGTATTGTATGCTTAATCAAATCAGTAATATTGTCACATATAAAGAAAATTTGCAAAGCACTTTACATACAACAGGGCAGCAGGTTAGTTTCTTTGGTTGTTTGGGCTTTTGAACAGGTTGAAAACTTGGTGCATCTCTCTTCTCTTTCACTGTTCTTATAAATTATGGTAAATTCCACTATGAACAGGAGAGAAATTAATTAGGCCACTTCTCCTTTCCATGGGGAAACTATGTTGCTCAATCCAGAACCAGCACTTGAGGAGGAGGAATTGGTGCCCAAGTGTCAGAGGAAGTAACTCTTCCTTCTGCTCTTTGGGCCTCAGCAGGGTGATCTGAATAATTACCAGTAATGTACCACCTTTCTTGCCATTCTGGAATTTATATTTTCTCATTTCTTCTCACCATATTTTGGCAAGTGGTTACACAAAAAATTCTCTGTCTCCGCCTGTTTAAGAAGCAACATTATATAGTGGGAAGAGAGAGACACAAGGGTATACTTGAAAAATTGCAAGACAAAGAATCTGGATTCCAATGGACAAACCACTTAATGTCTCTGAGCATCAGGTTCCTAATCTGTAAAATGAGATGGGTTAGATTTTCAGTCATGGCCAACCTTTTGTGACCCTATTTGGGATTTTCTTGGCAAAGGTACTAGAGTAGTTTACCATTTCTTACTCCAGCTCATTTTACAGATGAGGAAACCAAGGCAAACTGGATTAAGTGACTTGCCCAGAGTCACACAGCTAGTAAATGCCTGAGGCCAGATTTGAACTCAGGAAAGAGTCTTCCTGACACCAGGCCCAGACCTCTCTCCACTACACCACCTAACTGCCCTATCTAGGTTAGATTATATGACCTCTTAAGGTATGTTCTGGCTCCAACTCTAGGATCCCAGATCCAAACTAGGTGTGCTGATCCTGGAGTCAGGATAAATCTGAGTCGAAATGCCTCACCTGACACTGATCATGTGGGACCACGGTCAAGCCATTTCTACATAGAAGGAGTGTGGTTTTGACAGTAAAATTCATTAATATTAGAAATTGCTGTATGAACATTTAAATGATTGTTATATAAATGCTAGTTGTCCTTTATGTAGCACTTTGAGGTTTACAAAGTGCTTTACATATATTTTTGTATGTTAATAACAGCAATACTTGGCATTTACATAGCATTTTATGATTCACAAAGTGCTTTACAAATATTTCTTGTTTTACTCATAGCAAACCTGGAGGTAGGTAGTGCCCCTTTTTACATGTGAGGAAACTGTGGTAGGCAAAGGTCAAGTGACTTTCAGAGTCACACAGGCTATCTGTGTGTATCTCAGGCTAGATTTGAAATGAAGTCTTCTTGCCTCTAAATCTAGAGCTATATACAAGGTAAAACCAAAACAATGAAAATCCTTTCCTGTCCGGTACAACAGGTACCTAATAAAGGTACAAGCCAAACAGTATCATAGAAATCCTTGCTATTCAGAATAGATTTATTTCCTGAGAAACTATATAAACCATAACTCTATTTAAAGCATCTCAATTAACTTAGTTACCTTAGGGAAAATATACTGAATTTGTCTCTAAAGCAAATGTTATAAATTATCTCTTTTCAAAGAAAACCTGATATGCAAAGAAAACCAACCCAAAACAAACCAAACCAAAATCCCAACTATGTAAATGTACCCTTATTTTTGATTTTGTTTAAAATAACTCATAATTTTTCATGAAAATTTTCATTCATAGGTAGTTAATCTTCATTTGGTAGAATTGATGCCTTATATATAATAGATTCTTAGCATATATTAGTTGATGAGCTTACTTGCTAGAGGGACCGTCTCTCATATCTATAGTGCCACAAAATAGGTGATAATGTCCTTATGTGTAGTTAACTGTAAATAGGAGTAGAGAACTCAAAGTGCCTGCTTTCACAATCTTGAATTTAAATAATAAAACTTTAAATTGTATTTTCCTTTTTTAGAGAAGTCTGGGTATGTGTTTCTTTTTGTGGAATGAATTACTGTTATGAACTTTTGGAGACATATTTTGTTCTATGGATATAGCCCTATCTTCCCTCTTTCTGTCTTGTTGTACATCCCTCTACTTTGTATCTAAACTGATGAAAATTATGAGTGTCTTGCTTCCAAATGTTCTCCTTCATCTCATTATAGAATTGACAGGAAGATGCTTCGTTGAGTATCCTTATGATTACCTCCCCTATATTGTCCCCCCCCAAATCTTTTTTCCCTTGGTGGTTAGGGAGACCAACAAGGAAGGGAAAGATAGACATGAGGAATGATTGTGGAGTAAGTAAGCAAAATGGCTAAGGGAGAAGTTTATTGAAAGAATGCTTCAACTAGATAAATATGTATCGAGTGGCAGGTGATGGAGAAATCAGGATGTTAAAAACAACCCGTTCCCGTTCATTAAATTAGCTTTCAGGCTTGAAGTGAGTGGGGGATAAGATATTTACACAAATAGTTATAACGTGAGTTAAATGAATGGAGTTCAAACAGAGAGACAAAGGTATTTGGAGAAAGATGGATTACCTCCCTCCACTGAGGGGATTACAGAAAGACCCTTCCAGGATGTGCATGTGAGCTGGAAAAAAGTTCAGTATGTAGAAATAAGATAGGAATGTGTTTTAGATATTAAAGGAACTGTACAAATTCATAAAAGCTGGACAAAAGATTAGGTCAGGGAATAGCTTTTAATCCACTTTGGCTGGACCATAGAGTTTGTGGGAAAGAATGTTATGAAATAAGACCGGAAGGGTAGGTTGAAGCCAGAACCTGGAGGGCTTTAAATACCAGGGTGTAAAAAAAAATACACACAACATATGTATATAAACATATATTTATTTGTGTGTATGTATGTATATGTATATGAGTGTATGTATATATGTATATATACATAGTTTTCAACATTCACTTTTAAAAGATTTTGATTTCCAGATTTTTCTCCCTCCCTTCCCCCCCAAGAAACAAGTAACGTGATATAGGTTATACATGTATATTCATGTTAAATATATTTCCACATTAGTCATATTATGAAAGAAGAATCAGAACAAAAGGGAAAAACTATGAGAAAGAAATGGCAAAGAAATGAAGGTAATATACTTCAATGTGCATTCAGACTCCATAGTTCTTTCTCTGGATGTGGATAGCATTTTTCATCATAAATCATTTGGAATTGTCTTGGATCATTGTATAGCCCATTGTATAGATAAGTCTATCATAGTTGATCATCACACAATGTTGCTATTGTTGTATACAATGTTCTCCTGGTTCTGCTCACTTCACTCAGCATCATGTAAGTCTTTCCAGCTTTTTCTGAAATCTGCCTGCTCATCATTTCTTATAGCCCAATAATATTCCACTACATTCATATGCCACAACTTGTTCAATTATTCCCCAACTGATGGTCAACCCCTCAATTTCCAATTCTTTGCCATCACAAAAAGAGCTCCTATAAATATTTTTGTACACTTGGGTCCTTTCCCAGGGTGGAAATATTGTTGAACTTAACTGATAATTGAAAAAAATATCCTTTAGTCGATGGAGAACAATTAGACTGCTTTAAACAGGAGCTGTGAGGTCACAGTATGTTAGGACAATTATTTTAGCATGCACTGTAAAGTAAATATTGGAGAGGGTGAGAAATAAGGGTTACAAGTAGACCAGTTTAACAATTATTGTAGCTTAAGTGAAAAATAGTGGAAGTGGGGTGGTTGTGGGGATAGAAAGGAAGGTGATAATTTGAGCAGGATTGTGGAGGTAAAATCAAGAGTAAGAGGGAAGATTCAAAGTTTGTCTTAATTTCATTAACAGGGAATAATTGTGGCATTGAGCAGAAATAACATAGTTGGGCCAGGTAGATGTGTTTTTAGGGGTTGTTTCTGGGTGACAGAGGAAGATGATGGATTTTTAGTTTGATCTGTCATCAAGCTGTTCCAATGTTGATGTGCAGCAGGCAGTCAGAAATTTAAAGATAGGACTCAGGAAAGAGGTTGGGAATGATGATACAGATTTGGGAGACGTTGACACATAAGAGCAGATGAGGTTACCAGGTAGAGAAAGCATAGACAAAACAGTAAAGAGAACAAAACTTGAAGCTGGGATGCCTGCACAGGAGCAGAGGTACTTCTCCTAGCTGGTTTACTGCTTGGTCTGGGACAGAGGGGACATGATTGGGTGGGCAGATGTAAATGCAGGGTTGTGCTGTTGCTGCCCTTGCTCACAGGTATGTTATGGAAGGTACCCTTTGGGAATGTCTTTTCATGTCACTAGAATCTTGTATGTGGTGTTCCATTGAATTGATTTAATTCCAAAGATCTTCTCTGAGCACCACTTATAGTGCTACCTGAGCAAAATTCATCTCTCTGTGGTAGTCCAGGAGGGTTCAGATCCTGGTTTCCATACTTATTATTTGATCTTGGGAAAGTCAGTCATTTTTTAGCCCAGTTTCCTCATCCAGAAAATAGACATGCTGTTATCATCTTCTTTAAAATTGAGAAAAATGTCTGAAAGACACTTTGCAAACCTTAAAGTGCTATATAATGTCTGTTATAGACTAGAGGTGAAGAAACTATTTGAGAAGTTTGAGTGAGTTTCCCAGTTATGATATGATAAGGACTCATATTAGAGCCAGTGGCAATAGGGAATGGAAAGAAAGGGAAGTATAGAAGAGAGGTTAATGGTAAAACAAAAAGGAATATTAAAAAGTAAGGGAAAAAGCATTTATATAGTGTCTGCTGTGTGCCAGATGCTGTGCTAAATACTTTACAACTATCTCATTAGGTCCTCACAGCAGCCCGAGGAGTTAGGTCATTAGTTTCATTTTATAGTTGAAGAAACTGAGGGAAACAGCAGCTAAGTGACTTGCCTCAGATCAGTTAAAGGCAGCTAGCTAGGTGGTGCAGTGCATATAATACTGGGTATGGAGTCATCTTCATGAGTTCAAATCTGGCCTCATGCACTTAGTAGCTAAGTGACCCAGGGCAAACCTTGTTTTGCCTCAGTTTCCTCATCTGTAAAAGGAGCCGGGGAAGAAAATGACCAACGTATCTTTGCCAAGAAAACCCAAGATGATGTCATAAAGAGTCAGACAGTGCTGAAATGACTGGACAACAAAACTTCCTGAATCTAGATCTAGAAGTCTATAAACTGTGCCACTTAGTTGCCTTAAAATTATTAGAGCTTGCCCCACCCTCTTATTTTACAGATGAAGAAACTGGCCCAGAGAAATTAAGTGGTTTGCCCAAAATCATACCAGTTATAGAGATGGGATTTGAATATAACATGTTTCTCTTAGCATTCAGATCTCAGCCCTGCCATTTAGGTGTGTGACCTTGGGAAAATGTTATTTTATTTGTTCTTTACTATAATTCTATGATGTTGGGTAGTAACAAGAATTATTCTCAGTTTGCAAGATAAATTGTACCAAATTTTAGCCCTTAAGCCAATCGTTGCCATTGTCTAAACACCATACTGTAATAACCACACTAATATTTAATAAATTGAGAAGGAAGAAGATAGGGAGTGGTGAGGGGGGAAGAAAGAAAGGAAAAAAGTGAAAACCACAAAAGATCAGGCCATATTAGACCATGTTAGGCATATCCTTTAGTTTAATAGAAGCACTGGACTTAGAGTAATAGAAGAAAATATCAGTTCAGAATCTGGCTCTTCTCTATTTAATTCTTCCTAGAGCTTTGCATTGTCTATGTGCTTGTAATATCTTGTAGTAATGTTTTTCTGTATTTATGTCCAAGTATTGATAAATAATTATACTACAAAGTAGTCAAATAGGGTCATATAATCACAGAAGTTTAAGTTGGAATACACTTTAAAGTTAACCTCATCTAGTCCTCTCATTTTACAGATGAGGAAAAAGAAGTGAAAGAAATAGTGATTTGCTTAATGTTATGTTTTAGCAGTAAGTAGTAGAACCTCAGATCAAATCCAGGTCTTTTGATGACAAATCCAATGCCCTCTAAAAGTTATTACTGAAGAAGGAAGTTAGTAATCAGGGGGCTTGGGGGCAGAAGTGGCAACCAAGATTTTTGTATCAGTCTTGGTCAAAAATAAAGCTGCCCCATCAGGAAAAGTTACCCATGGCTGTCCCTTTTTCTTACTTATACAACCTCCTCTCTCGTTTCTGAGTCAAGTTTAAGTAATGAACTCAGATAAGTATCTGTTCTATTCCTTTTCATCTGTGGATTATTAAAAAATGCTTGTTAACTAAATGATTTATAAACAAAGCTTGCCCAGGGGCTGATTGGTACAGAAAAAGATCAATAATGGATGTCAGGGTATCACATGAAAAAAGAGAGCTTTCCCCTGCCACTTTAAAATAATCATTTAATGTCTGCCTTAAAGGATGTTGATATCATCTTTGGGCAGAATTTCTTTTAACTTTGGACCAAAACATTTGTCTGAGTTCCTCTTGAAAGTGGGTTAGTTAGAAGTTTTGGAAAACAGTTTGAAGATTTGTGGTATTAGCATTATCTATCCTTTGATACCAAAGAGGCATGCTTTCTTCCTGAAAATAGTCTGTGGGTAAAGAGTGCTACACCTAAACCCTTGCTACTGAAGTTATTGAAATTAACAAAATAAATTCATCAAAAGGCTCCATTTTAAGTAGAGTTGCTAAAATGAATTCAAAAGTGTAAATCCTCCTGCTTCACTAGCCTTGCAACAAATAATCATAGAATGTTTGCCATGTGCATAGATATTATGTGGGATACAGAGATGAACTGTATTGGACCACATCCCTACACTTATGGAAATTCTTTGCTTTGGATAGTAAAAATTACTTACCATAGTATTCAAAAAGCTGACTTCTTTTTTCATAAGGCTAGGGATAGGAACTGGGCTCACTATTTCCTTGCTGTTAAGAACTCTGTAATGAGGAAATCCCATCTGTCATGGCAGATCAAGGACCTTCTCTGCAACTTAAATTTTTAGAGACTTACTTAAAATAGAGGTAGCAGACAGAGGGGCTATAGTGGCTTAATACTCCTAGTGTGGCCCAAGACAGACTAAAATGTAGTTAGAAAATAAATTAACAAAATGGATAAAAATACAATGAAAATTTTATATTTATAAGTATATTGATTACACATTAATGTTATATAATATATAAACTAATAAATATTATTTAGTATATCAATAACAATGTTATATATATATCTGTTATATTAGTAGTTATATATCATTACATAATGTTATATTTTAAAACTAAGTTAATATGAAGCCTGCAAAAATTCTTAAGTATAGATTAGTGCCCCCCTTCATTTTTATTTGAGGTTAATACCACGGATCTAAAACACTGAGAGATTAAGTTATCAAGGGTCACATGACCATTATGTGTCAGAGGTTGGACTTGAATCCGGGTCTTCTTGGCTTAGAGGAAAGTTCTCTACCTACACTATGCTGCCTCTTTTTGCCTTGAAATTGAATGAATATGGGGAATGGCAAATGTTGAGAAAAACATTTGTTAATCATTTAAATCTTGTAATTCTTTATATGGTCTACATTAAGAAACTTTTTAGACATTTCAAAAAATTAAAATTTAATCAGGCCATTATAGCAAGTTTTCTTAAATTTAGTTATAAATGAATGTTATTTTATCACCATTCCTATAGAAAGGAGTAAGCAGGGTATAGTGTAAAGAACAGTAAATTTGGAGTCAGGAGATCTGGGTTTGAAACCTAGAGTTGGCCATTTACTTGACCCTGTGACTTTGTGTGAGTCAGCCCATCTCTCTAGTCTTTGGCTTCCTTAAATCATGGAGTTAGACTCTAAGATTTTTCAGGTCCATTTTAGTTCTGTTAGTATGTGATGTGATTCTGTGATATATGGATGGCTCCTTTAATATTTTTTTATCTGTTGTGTTTTTGGTAGTTTCTGCTTACATATTATTCACAGCTAGGTCTAGGAATCAGGAAGACTTGAATAGAAGGACTTATTTCCCAGGGTGGTTGTAAGGATCAAATAACATTAACCCAATGCCTGGCACATAGTAGGTCCTTAATAAGTGCTTCTTTTCCTGCCTCCCTTCCTTTGTAAAGAAAGCATGTAAAGGAAGAGAAAAAGCGATGAAGTTATTCACAGCTTTTTTATTCTGTCACAATTAAACATCCTCCCTTGCTCTCCTAATTCCTATTGACCACAGATGTGCCAATTGTAAATACCCCCGAAGGGAGGAATAGTCCAGGAAATGGTCCAGAGAACTGCCTTTGATGCTACTAAGTGGCACCAGGACTATGAGTTTTCTGTGCCTCAGTGCAAGTATTTGAAGCCTTTTTTTGAACTTTATACTTGCTACACTACAGAGAATTTAGGCAAAAATCACTTTGCTTCCTTTAACAGATTTTGCTCACTGAGTTTGTAGTGATATTATTAGGGTGGATGCCAAGGTTGCTCTATTGACTACTCTTCTGGTCTCCTCAATCAACCAATCATATAATAAATAAGTTTTATTTGTAATAAACCAAGCGTTATTGAAATGGCAAGAGCTGGGTTTTTTAATCCAGTCATTCAGATTCATTGGGTCAGTAATTGTTGCTTGAGCATTTGCTGCTATGTACAGGGTACAGTGCCGGAAAGAAAATAGGTAACTCTTGGTCATTTGCCTTTCAAGGAACATAAAAAATAATCCAGAAAACGAAATCCCGATGTGCAAGAATTTCTGCAGATTGTTTTGTGCTTTTGTAATAGCCCAATGCTTTCAAAGATCTGCAGTTATATCTGTGCAGGTATCTCCTCCTTTCTGTCAGAACACAGCCTTTTTCTGTCCTTCGGTTGCTGTTGAGTCATTTTAGTCATCTTTGACTCTTTGTGACCCCATTTGGGGTTTTCTTGGCGAAGTTACTGGTTTGCTATTTTCTTCTCCAGCTCATTTTACAGATGAGGAACTGAAGCAAACAGGGTGAAGTGATGTGCCCAGGGTCACGCAGCTAGTAAGGGTCTGAGGCAAATTTGAACTCAAGGTGATGAGTATTTCTAACTTCAGACTTGTAACTCTATCCACTGCATCACCTAACTTCCCAGTTCTGTTCTTTTGTGGACAGTTTCATGAGTTATTGTGGTTAATAAAAACATCATTCTTATCAAGATAAGGCAATGAAAGTAGAACTTAATCATTATTTTAAAAAAATTACTCTCCAAGGAAATACTGTGGGTCCTCTGGAGATTTTTGAATAATGAGAGTTAATGTGTGTGTATAAAATACACTGTATAATCACATATAAATTTAATTGATTTCTTTTGTTTTTATATTACCTATATTTTCTCTGGGCAGATAGGTGGTAGAGTGGATAAAGTCAGGAAGTTAGGAAGACTCATCTTACTGAGTTCAAATCTGGCCTCAGACTCTTAGTTGCTGTGTGACCCCGGGCAAGTCACTTCACCCTGTTTGTCTCTGTTCTTCATCTGTAAAACAAGCTGGAGAAGAAAATGGCAAACTATTCCAGCAGCTTGGCAAGAAAATCCCAAATGGAGTTTGGGCAACAAAGAGTTGGACAAGACCGAATGGCAGCCAAATAACAACAACAGATTTCCTCTGGTATTTTTTTCCCAGAGAACCATCCCTTATAACATATCATTTAAAAAGAGAAATAAAAAGAAAAAAGGAAGAGGAGAAAAACCCAGCAAAAACTGATCAATATGTCAAAAAAAAAAAAAAACCTGATGTTACATGTAGTGTCCTATGCCTGTGTATCCTATCCTCTTCAGAGGTACAAGGAAAGATGTCCTCTCCTGTCTCTTCTTTGGATCAAACTTGTTCTTTATAATTTTGCAATATTCAGTTTTAATGGTTTTAGAGTCCTGTACTGTTAGAACTATAATGAACCTAGACAATCTCAAAGTCTAACCTCATGATTTAAGGAAAGGAAACCAAGGTCCAGGAAGATGGTGACTCACATATTTAGATGTTCTTTGATTTACATTGTGGTAACTTCTATATCTATTACTTTCTTGACTCTGTTTACCTTATTTTCATCAGTTCATATGTCTTTCCATGCTTCTCTGTATTCATCATTTTTTATATTCATCATTATTTTTACAGGACAATAATATTGCATTACAGTCATATGCCATAATTTGTTTAGCTATTCCATAACTGATGGGCATCTCCCTTGTTTCTAGTTCTTTGCCATAAAGAAAAGTGCTGCTGTAAATATTCTGCTGTGTATGGACCCTTTCTTCTTGTCAATGATCTGCTTAGAGACATATATTTAATGGACTCTTGATATATTTGTTATGAGTATTTTCTCATCTTTGCATATCACAAACTTTCCATGCCTTCTTATCCTGTTCAATTCTTGTTAATATTCTCTTATAGAACCTTAGAGAGGATCTACTAAACATGTTGGAATCCTTCCTTCTAGGTCTTTTTAAAGTCTGTGCCACACTTGAACTGAACATTTTCTGTAATGTAATTTCTGTAATGTAAAAAATATATGCCTGGTTCTTATCTTTGTATATATTGAATAAATACAATTGTATTTAAAACAAAACAAAACAAAACAAACTTTTGAGTATACATCTTTGTTATTTGCAGAAAATCTTGCACATTTGAATTTGGCTTCCTAGATTACTTAGGGAAATGCTTGTTAGTAGGATATAAGTTAATACTGAAGTCATTTGTCTTGTTTTCCACTCATGTCTAGACATAGCCTAGTGGATTTAGAAATGAAAATGTGTGAGTCTTATGTGGGGAAGTAGAACTTGTATGTTACTTACCCCAACTCACCACAAATCTATAAGATATTTGAAAGTAGTAAACATTGTTTAAAATATATTTTCTATGATCTTTACTAGAGTAGGCTTGAATGATAACATTGGTAGTAAGGGATACAGTATCATGTTATTAGCATTATAAAGTCTTTTTACTGCATTTGTAGGAGTTTTGTTTTATTTTAGAGGAGGAGCATAATTTGATTCATGGCACTTCATCTCTGTAATGAGGGGCTGTAATAATAATAGAATTAAAATAATAAGTCATTCAGTTATATAGCCCATTACAATTTAAACAGTCTACCTCTGTAGAGTAGTACAAGCACTCTATTTATGTAGGCAGTATACATATTTTTCGTTCACTCATTTAAAAAAAAGAGAATCAGAGAAGGCAAGTAACTTAATTAAGCAATGTTATATAACTAATGTCAAATGTACCTCTGACTCCAAATTTACTTTGTAAAGTATATTTATGTCCATTTTCCCATTACAACAATTCTAATGTATATATTTAACAGGTCACGTTTATTTAGAAATAATAAAAATGGTTTATATAAATTTCATATGAATTTTTCTTTTATCTATACTTGTATTTTGTCAATATCACATGTATTTTGGATACAAAGCATAAATAGTAGATTGTTGTCAGTAAGATGTGAACCATTTATTCATTATTTCTTGATGAAGAGAGAGACATTTCATGACTAGCCATAAATAGAGAATATATGGTGATAATTCAAGTGTAGAAATGTCATTAGGGAAAAGCCCCTTCTGCTGACATCGTGATGATGCATGCTGTGGGCCTCTATTACCTAGCCATCAATTAAGCACTCTAGCCTGGACTGTTGTACTACTCTCGTAATAGGTTTTCCTATCATTAAGCTTTTTCCTCTGGTCTCCATCATCCTTCATACAGATGCCCAAATAATCATTACAGAATATCAGAAGTCCCTTACTCTCACCTGAGTTTGAACAAAAATCTCCTCTGCAATGTACTTGGAAAGCAACCATTCAGCTTTACCAAAAAAGGCTTCCTGTGAAGGGGAACCCACTGCTTCTCAAGGCTGCATACTCCATTTGTGAATTGCTCCAATCATTAGGAAGTTTTTCCCCTTGTATCAAGTCTAAATTTGCCTCTGAAGGTTCCTCTTATTGCTATTAGTTCTTCCCTCTGGGGCTAAGAAGAGCACTTAATCCTTCTCCCATGTGATAGCAGCCCCTCAAACTCTGAAAGATAGATCAGCCTCCTCCAGGTTAAACTCACTGCCACTATCTTTCTATGATCTTCATATGGCATGAGCTTCACCATCCTGGCGGCCCTCTTTTGACACTTCTCTGCTTATTTCCCTGAGGTGCAGGATTGACTGTGTCTCCTTCTAAAAAAACCACCAAACCAACCAACCATACCACAAAAGGCCTACCTATTGCTTTTAGGAAAAATATAGCCTCATCCTCCTGGTTTTTCAGGCCCTCCACAAACTCTAGTTTTATTTGACATTATTCTGTTTCACATATCCTGCGTTCCAGCCACATTGAACTACAAGATGTTCTTGGACTCAGTGTAGTGAGACTCTGGGGTCCTTATCCCAGCCTCTTCTCATACTAGCAATTTGGGTACCAAGAGGACTGTAATTCCTTCTTAGGATTCCAGTGAAGCCCCTGAGTGATTTGGAGTACCTTTCTAATGTAGTACCTAATGTTAATCATGTAGTATCTCCCCATGTTATTGAGTGATCTGGTGTTCAGTGCTTCAATATCACTTAACCAGTTGATATAAATTAGCTTTTACAAAAGGATATTTACTGTGAATGTATAAGAACAGTAATACAAAAACATCCTCCCCAAATGAGGAACATATTCTGTCCTTTACCAAGTTGTCCCCAGGGAAGAGTGAGCTCAAACTTAAAGCAGTTGTTGTATAGCATCTTACCCTCCCCTCCCCCCACCTCCACCCTCCCACTGCCACGGTTTCACAGTTTGCTTCCAAATTCAGCATAGCTGATGGACGGAGTCACTCTCATGTTTACAGGACACTCTCAGCATTGATCTCCTACTGGATTAGGTCAAGCAGGCCACTTTAGGGCTTGGATGGTGAATCAGGCTTGACTGTTAGCAAGCTCTGATGTGGCTTCTAGTTCTTGAAACTTCCTCTAGCAGCTTGCTTTTCTGGCATTTCTAACCTCACGAAGTCTTAAACTAATATCTTCCATCTTGAATATTTTACATAAAATCAGGAAAAAGTAGATGCAACATTAAGGCCATTGACTTATAGGCTATGGAATGGTGACTAGGGTGGGGGGACAAAGGATAGATCCCTTTTTACTGACCAAGAGGCTTACAACATTTTATCCCTCCATATGTTCACTTAATTATGGTTCAACAGACAACTATAAAGCCCTTTTTTCTTATTCACCATGTAGTAAGTTGACAAGGAATAGATAAAACCTCCAGTCATTCTGAAGTGGAGAATTGGATCACTCCATTCCACATCATCACAAGTTCTGAGAGGCAGACTCACTAAAAATTTGTGAGTCCTCTAAAAGTGCTTTTAGGCTTAGGCCCTCATTGGCCAATTCATGATTTTATCAATATCCCATCTGTTTCTATGCATTCCCATAAGTTCTCCTTTGTCCCTGGAATATGGTCCCTTCCATTTCTCATCCCTTTCAAATTCTTATTTTCCTTCCAAGGTTCAACTTGGACACCACCCCCTCCACTAATGTCTTTTTTGACCACCCTGGATGTTTAGCTCCCCCTCTTCTTTCAAAATGTCTCATATATTTATTTAACTATGTACATATTATATCCCTTCAGTAGAATTATTTAGAATCAAAGGATTAGAGACCTGGAACTGAAAGGGACCTTAGAGGCTATTGATTAACTTCTGATTAGCAGCAGAGTAGATCTGATTCAATTTTAGTTCTGGTCCCATATCTAGCTGGACGAACTTGGTCAACTCATTTCATCTCTGTTTTTCAGTTTCTGTATCTGCAAAATAAATAAATAAATATCTTAATACTTGCTTTGCCTCCTTAATAGGATGTCACAATACATATGAAAATATTTTGAAAATTGGAAAATACTCAACAAGTAAACTGATGCAGATCACAATTCCTCTTAATTGCAACTTAAGAGATGCTCTTTGAGAGTCATGGTGTGCCGTGCCCCCAGTCATCTCTTGCAATCAACCTGAGGACATGCATGTCCAAATTTAGATCAGACAAAATATATAACATCATCACTGGGCCCATTCTTAAAACTTTTATAGTTTGGCAGGACTTGTTAGCGTTTTGAGTCTGCTGGCATAGCTTTCAAAACTTTGACAAGGTAGAATGTTAGTGGAGGAAGATTTGAAATAATGGAAACTTTGATCCATTCTTGGTTCAATTCAGTTCAATTTAATAAACATTTATAAAAGTACCTACTATGTGCCAGGCACTCTGCTGAGTGCTGAAGATACAAAAAGAGGCAAAACAGAGCTCCTGCTCTCAAGGAGCTTATAATTCAATGGAGGAGACAACAAATGCAAACAAATGTAAATAAAGCAAGTGATACAAACTTATTCAGAGATGTTACAGGTTCCAGACCACTGCCACAAAGCAAATACTACAGTAAAGGAAGTCAACATAAATATTTTTTGGTTTCCCAGTGCATATAAAAATTATATTTCCACTATGCTGTAGTCCGTTAGGTATGTGATAGTATTATGTCTAAAAAAAAATGTACACATCTTAATTAAAAAATGCTTTATTTTAACCATCACCTGAGCCTTCAACAAGTCATAATCTTTTTTTCTGGTGGAGGGTCTTGCCTTGATATTGATGGCTGCTGACTGATCAGGGTGGTTTGTTGAAGTTTGGGGTGGCTGGGGCAAATTTTTAAGACAACAATGAAGTTTGCCTCATGGATCTACTCTTCCTTTCATGTGAACACTTAGAGGCCATTGTAGGGTTATTTATTGGCCTAATTTCATTATCTTGGTGTCTCAGGAAATAGGGAGACCCAAGGAGAGAGAGAGAGATACCTGGAATGGCTGGTTGTGGAACAATCAGAACACACAGCGTTTAGAGATTATATTCACCATCTTAGATAGGTGCAGTTTATGGCTCCCCAAAACAATCACAATCAATAGTAACATAAAAGATCACTGATCACAGACCACCTTTACAGATATACTAATAACGAAAACGTTTGAAATGGGAGAATTACTAAAATGTGACACAGAGAAATGCATGAGCAAATGCTATGTTGGAAAAAATGTGTCAATAAACTTGCTTGACTGAGGATTGTGACAAACCTTCAATTTGTAAAAAAAAAATGCAACGTTTATGAAGTGCAACAAAGGGAAGCACAATAAAATGAGATATGGTTGTATACAGAAGAAACAGGAAATAACTAGAAGAGGGAAAGCACTAAAATGAAGAGGGGTTAGGGAAGACTAATTGCAAAAAGTGGGATTTTAGTTGGAATTTAAAGGAAACCTGGGAGGTTAGTAGCCAGAGTGGAGGTTTTGAATTCCTTGCTCCTTTCCCCATACTGATGATGACTGTTGACTTGGTTCTATGTTCTGTCTTGATGTTCTTCTGCTTGGTCAACTTCTTGACCCCCTCTAAGCTACCTTCTTGTACATCCTTGGAACAATTCTCAGATCTTTAGTTATGCTGGAAAGAGCTCTGGATTTGGAGTCATAGGACCTAGGTTTGAGTCCCAACTGTGGTGCTTGGTAATCATAGGAATCTGGACAAGTCACTTTGCCTATTTGAGCCTCAGTTTCCAAGCCTGGTAAATAATAATCCTTTGGTATCATGGGGTTGTTGTGAGAATCACGTCAGATAGTGTTTGCAAGATGTTCATTTAAAAAACACAATTTCCTTACCTGGCCCCTACTCTCCTAGATGTGTTGTTTCCCTCAATTACAATGTAAGTTCTTTGAGATTGGAACTGCCTTTGCTTTTGTATTTGTATTTCTAGTATTAGCATAGTGCTTGGATTTACTTAATGCTTTTTCATTTGTTCATCATAATTTTTTCCTATGTTTAGGCAAAATTGGCCTTAGTAGAGCTTGAAATACAATAAATATTATTCATTCATTCATTCATTCATTCATTCATTCATTCATTCATTCATTCATCACTGCCTTTTTCTATGTTCAGCCCACGATTGGTTCAGGGGGCCTTGTTTGTCCTTCTACTTCACATGGAGCTGATTTCTACCTGTTCCATGCACCTGGTACAAATTTCTATTATGCCTCACCTAAAGGTGATAGGATATGAACTGAATGAATGTTTCAGCTTCTGTGGCGCAAATGTGAAGACAAGCAGTTTAGTTCATCTTGAATGACTTGTGTTTTTACAATAATTCAAGCACCCTTAGAGAAAAACGTTTCTTTAAAAAAAAAAAAGAGTAGTTCAGTGACTTAACCAATGCTGTTTAACAAATCCTCTGTGTTGCTGGTCTGCTGCTTAACCTCAGCAACCAACTATCTGCTACTTTCATTGGTCTGAAATGGCTGCCAGTGGGATAACAGCCTAATGTAAACATGGAATTTAACTCTCTAAATGGAGGAAGCATTGACAAAATAGAGAATGTAGAGATAGAAGCTGTTGACAAGACTAGAAATGTTCAATTGAGGTTCAAAGTTCATTTACATCAGCTAGTAAGGATCACATATCCGAAGCCAAATTTGGCTTGCCTTCTCTAACTTTTCCTGCCAAGAAAACAAGATGCAAACATTAGGAAATTAAAACTTTGCTTCATAGCAATGATGATTTTTGGCATATCTGACCAATGAAATTACAGCTTTTAAAAAAAGATTTAAAAAATGAAACTTTATCTTAGAAATGAACCTTTATCTTAGAATCTGGATTTTATTTGAACAAAATCTAATACCAAAATACATGTGGCTTAAAATCATCTAAGTTAAAAACATCTTGAAAAACAGGAACTAGGGTTCAAATGTTCAACAGACCTTTAAATTTAGAGGCACCATTGAGTGGTTGCCTGATGAGAACTGCATTAACACTAATGATGAATTCCAAATCCAGCTCTGCTGCTGACATCTTCCTTTGTGCTGACCAAAATAATCTTTCTAGGTTCTCTCTCTCTCTCTCTCTCTCTCTCTCTCTCTCTCTCTCTCTCTCTCTCTCTCTCTCTCTCTCTCCCTCCCTCCCCCATATATATACACACATATGTATATGTATATATGTATCTATAGGGAGAGAAAGACCTACCCCTAAATCCCTATTTTACAAATAAAGAAAATGAGGCCCAGGGAGTATCAATGGTGTTCTCAGTTACACAGGTAGTTAAATGTCAAAGAAGGGATTTGAACCCAAATGGTCTGACTCCAAAGTCGATTTGTTCCTTTTGTTGTGGTTAACACTCCTTTAATTAATTAATTCGGGAGCTGGGGTGGTGTAATTAACTTTATCTTTAAAACTAAGTTTTTATTGATATCTTTTGTTTCTTATATCCTCATTGCTGTCCCAAGTATCCTTTTCCATCCCTTTTCAAGAAAGGTGTCACTTATAACAAATAAGATTTTTAGAAAGGAAAAAAAATCAGCACAACTGATCAGTATATTGAAAAGCAATGTATAATACTTGTGGATCTCCTTCCTCCAGGAAGGTGTGGGTTGAGGGTGTCCTGTTATATCTCTTCATTCAAGTCCTGCTGGATCTTTATAATTTTATTACACTTATTCTCTTGTGTGTGTGTGTGTGTGTGTGTGTGTGTGTGTGTGTGGTTGCTCTTTCTATTTACATTTTTGTAATTACTTTGTATATTGTTTTCTTGGAAACTTCTGTCACTATTGTGTTACTTTCTATCCTCTTGTAGTTCACATGATGATTCCTTTATGAATTTGGCTGCTGAGACATTTAGAGTGTCTGATATTAGTTTGTCTTTCAGCATAATATTTTTATCCATTTTAAATTTTTTGAATGTTTGCCTTTTCTTCTTGAGGTCATGCTGATCACAACTCTTGCTTTTTTCGATTTACTTGATGCATAGCAATCTTTTTTCCATCCCATCAGTTTTACTTTTTATGTGTCTTTGTTTTGATAACTGTGTGGTTGGTTTTTTATGCAACCAATTGTGAGGTTTTGCTTCCTTATTCATTCCGTTTCTCTTCTTTTTTTGTTTTATTGGATTACTTAATTTATTCAGATTTAAAATTATGAGTTAGGTTATATTTCACTTTGCCTCTAATACCATTTTTTTAATTATAATTTTTCCATCTCTTCTGCTATAAGCATGGTACTATGTTCTTTCAGGGATTTTACCTTCATTTTTTTAAAGGTGGTCTTGTTCACACTGGCTCACTTTCCCTCATACCTAATCTACTCCTCTTATTTTTTACTCTTTTCCCTTTCTGGTATTGCTTATTAGTTCCATTTTTTGTCTCCTGATTTAATTTGGTTATACTCTTTCTCCTCCCCTTGCCCTGACCCTTTTCCCCTCTCACTTAGTCAAGTAGATTCCTTCTCTCCACCCTTTCAACTACTCTTATTCATTAGATTTTTATTTTTTTGTGCCCCTTTACAAAAAGGATCTCTCATTTCCTTTGTTATTCACTTTTTCTACTTACCGGAGACCCTCATTCTCTGATTCACGATCCCTATAATTGTCTGGTCTCTGTTTTATCTCTATATTCCTCATGCAGTCACAGTTTTCAAGGTATCTATTTTAGGCATTCTCCTCTAGGCAGGCTCTTTCACTACCTTGTAGATCTTGCCTAGTGGATTCCCTTTCCCATTGTGTTTAATTCCCAGAACAATATTAATTATTGTAGGTGTCAGAGAGGACACTGCCCCATGGTAAGTCCTCTCTCCCACCATGTCCTTGATTATGCAGACTTCTCCTTGTAGCCTTCTCCCCCCAGCCCCATTTGCGTCAAAATTTTCTCCCTGGGCCCATGCTCTCCCATTGCCACAGTTGGCAGTTGCTCCCCAGAGTTGCAACTCCCCTTTCCTCCCATGCAGAACCAAGGAGACTTTTCAAGCACCAAATCTCCTCCCAGACCACAGTCAACACAAAGTCCTTATCTCTCTTCATAGATCATCTCTTTCACCCATAGGAGCATTGTTCATCCCTGGAACATCTTCCCACCATCAAAGCATCATCAGACCATCAAATCATCCCCCTTTCAGTCCTTTCCACTTCCTCACCTTCCTACACTCCCTTGTAGGCTCTTCTCTTTCTGAAAACAGAGTTCACTTTCCCCATATTTTCAGTCCTTGATTTGACCCTGGGGCATCACATATTCCTCTCTGTCCCTCCTGCTCCTCTCCCTCCCTTTCCATTACCCTCCCATGTATAATGTGGTCTCATCTATAGGCATAGTATCACCAGGTTCTGCTCATTATGCCCCATGCCCACTTCTTCACTGCTATCTCCTTCAGACTTGCACCATCATCCCTGTCTCCTGTCTGCTGCTGCTGCTGCGGTTGTCCTTGGTTGCTACATTTTTTCACTGCCATTTGGGGTATTCAAGAAACAATTTCTTCAGTTCTTTTTTTTCTAAAAATGTTTCAGACACATTTTTTAAATTATTGAAGTCCATCTCTTTCAAGTATGGTTTAAACTCAGATTTTCAAGGCATGTGGCACTAGCTCCATTGCTTTTCTGAACACATCATTCTATTCCCTTCTATATTTTTATTGTGTGCAGGAAAGTCTTGCTTTATTTGAAATTCCCTTCCATGCATTTGAAGATCTTTCTTCCAATCATATAGTTAGGTAGTGCAGTGGACAGAATGTTGAAAGATCACCAGGTTTGAAGTTGGGGAGATCCAAGTTCAAATCCAGTCTCAGATATTTACTTGCTGTGTGACCTCGGTCAAGACACAATCTCTATTTGCATCAGTTTCCTCAGTGGTAACATCACAGGATTGTTATGAGGATCAAATTAGATAATATTTGTACATTGTTTAAAATAATGCCTGGCATATATTAGGTGCTATATAAATGCTTTTTCTCTTCCCCAGATCTTGTGTAGCACTTATTTCCGAACTGTTATTAAATTTTAATATATCTTACAGTTTGTAGCCTTGGTTTTTTTTTATGGAGGTGATTGTTAAATTCTTTGAATTAGTATTTCATTTTCTTTGTTTAAAAGTTCTAGGAAATTCTCTGCTGTTATTTTCTGCTTTAAGGTGTTAAGTTATTATTGCTCTTGTCTGTCCTGTTCTGTTCTCCTGGGAGATTTTCGATCCATAGCTTGTCTTCGCACATCCTGTCTTTGAGAGCAGTCACACTGCTTGCACACTGAGCATAGTTTCCTTTAATGTTATTCTATTAAACTTCTCTTCTTCAACACTGTTCTTTGTTTCTGTACATTTGCATCCCCAGTGTATTGTTCTGTCTTCTATTTCACTGACGACACTTGCCGTTGCAGATTACAGTTTTTATATTCTGCCTGTTATTTTTGCTGTGCAAGTTTATACATTGTGCTCTTGTTTCGCCTTCAAACCACGCAGGAACAGCATGTTGTGGTTCCATGTCCTCCTCACATTCCACAGGTTCCTCTGTCTCATCAAATGTTCAATCATTTTCCTTTGTTTTGAAGTATTTATAGATGCATGGACTTGTTTACAAAATCTGAAGGCTATGTTTCCTTCCTTTGTTGATGTTTTCTCTCTCACTTTATTTGCTTGTGTTTGAAGTCTCTGAATCTTCTTTTTCCTGAGATCTTTAGAAGTTTCAGTCTTTTCCCCCTCCTGATTATCCTCCATTCACTTTCTTACTTTGTCCCCTCTGATGGTGGTTTCCATGGGAGCCAGATTTCAAAAATAGAAGTGAATTTTGAGTGGTCAGAACTGGCCTCAGCTAGATGCTGTGTTCTTTCCCTCTTGCTTAGTAGAATGCTATACAGGCACCATTCCCACCAATACTCTTCCATCCCTCACCCCCACCATACGGTGTTCTGCCCTAGTATCTTGTATTGATCTCTCTCTGCCCCTTGTCTGGCTTGGCACAGGTAGTTCAGAGAGCTGCCATGCTGGTACTGTGGGGTTTTCTGCCTTGGCATTAGCAACTGTGCTGGTACCATGAGATTGTCTGCCCTCACATTGGTACTTCAACTGCTGTACTAGTGTTCTGGGGTTGTCTAGCATTAGCAGTTTGGAGCTTTGCAGCAGTGGTCTAAGGGGTTGTGGCTGCTGTCTGTCTGTCCCAGCCATTAAAGCTTCTCCAGCCCCAGGGAAAGGAGATAGATGAGACTACTATGTGGGTTGGGTTTTGATGTAACCCTCTGCCAGGTTCTTGGATCTGCTAGGGCAGCCTTGCTGTAGGTAGCATGAAAGATAGAAAAAGTGTTGAGTGATCCTCAGGGTCTGTGAATGTCAGTTTAGAGGTTTTAGAATTTTATTTAACTTTTTTGGGGGGATTCTGGGAGTCCTAGACCATGGAGACAGCTAAAGTTGCTTTATCTTTGAAACAGTTTGTGTTTTGAAGAGGTTTGAGTAGTCATAGGGAACAAAGATAATGTCTAGTACTTTGTCTTGTTGTTCACATGGTCCAGAAGATATATGCTCCCTTTATTCTTAAAAAACAAAGTGAATATGACTGCTTCTGATATTTTGAAGATAGTTTTTTATATTGTCTAGATCAATATTTGTTCTAAAGCAAATGGATTTTATTAATCAACTGTGCATGATTTTGATGTATTTTTAGACCAGACAGAAACAATAGTTTAGTATTATATGGTAGTAAATCATAATTGTCTTAGAAAGAGAATACATTTAAGTATAATTATTAAAATAATTGCATAAAGAAGTCCACTTATTTGAAGTAGCTTTACATCTTCTTCTATCTTTTCCGATTAAAAGAAGTCCTTATGTATTTTGTTCCAACATGCATAAAGCTAGTGGTTTTATCTTGAGGGAGGTTAAGACCTCAAAAGAATTCTTTGAAGAATTGTGAGGAGTTTGGAGGCCAGAGCTACAAACTTTAAACAGCTGTCTGGTGGGGCCGGAAGGGGGAATTGAATGTTACGTAAAGGGGAGGGATAGCATGTTTATCTACTCCTTTCTTGGCCCCCATCTGCCTTCCCTCTTTCCTTAGCTTTAACATCTCTTCCCTCTAAGATGATCTGTGGCCCTTGTAACACCTTCAGAGAGACTGTATTATGAAAAAGAGTAAGGGGCATAAAGGTTGATATAAGGATTATTGAAGTTGACATAGTAGATACATATGACAGCTGGAGCTAGGTATAAATCTGGACTTAAGCCAGCATCACTATGAATACAGTTTTAAAATGTTGCAGCTTAAAAGTACAGTACATTACTGGAAGGAAAAGAATGTCTCTCTACCAGAAAAAATATACAAGCAAATGAGCTTGATTTTAAAATTACTTGCTTCACATAGACATTATGTTTTATAAGTGAAAATTCTGCTAATTAGCTTATATCCATTATTAAGAAACATTTAACTGTCCACAGTATCTAATATGCAACTTTGAAGTTGTATACTAAATCTGAATAAGATTTGGTGTCTTCCTTTCCTATGACTTTCAAATTAAAACACAAAGGTCTATCAAGTTTTACTTTAGCAGTGTCTCTTCAATTTATTTTTTCCTTTTAAGACCCCTTTGGGAGAGGTTTGGAGACATTAAAGCCTTGTAATTTCCTAGAGGCATTCTACCTTATTCTCTTCTTGTTTAATTGTGAGTCCATCTCATCCATTTGAATCATCTGTTCCAGATATATATATATATATATATATATATATATATGTATATGTATATGTATGTATGTATGTATGTATTTGTATATTATGGTGGATAAGATCTATGGGTTGTCCATCTAGCCACATGTTAGAACAGATCATGCTTCATCCACTTGATTTCTCCTTTGTGGATGGTTAATCCAAATACTTTTGAGTGGTTATAGATCCTGAAAGCTCTGCAGTGTTTCAGGGTTTCAAGTAATAGGCACAATGCTATCCACAAACATTAACATCTAGAGGATTTTACCATCCATAGAGAATCCCTTTAATGACTGCAGGCTTCTCCTCAAAACTAACATCATTTAAAAAATAATAGCAGGCTACCATTATTGATTATAGAACTGGGAGATATGGAAGACTCTTATCATTTAGGAAGTAAAAATAAATTTCATGTAGATGGCAATGGAGACATAGTGAGTATAAGTAGGCTGTGTCATATAAGAAATAAGGAACTTTGAAGAAGAACTGGAAGGGAAATATATGATAAAAGAAGTACTGATCATGGGGTGAAAGTGAGCAGTAACAGGGGGATGACCTGAGTGTTACATTAACATCCATCCTATTAATAGAAGGGGAAGAAAGTCCCCTAGTACATTGGATAGATCCCTAGCAGTAAACTTCTGAGAAGACATGGACAAGAATGGTGCAAGATTGTCATCCACAGATGCGTTGCAAGCTCTGTCATTAGGGAAAAAATCAAACTCATGACTTTGCGTATCCATTCCCATGGCAGCACGCTACTTAACTCCCTGATTATTTCTGCCTGGGTGGCTCCTATCTAATCCAATCCAACACACATTTATTAATTACCTAAAAGACAAAATGAAAAAAAATAGTTCTTTAACTGAATAATCGTACATTCTATTCAAATATAACTCTTTACAGAATTGCTTTGCATGTCCCTCTTCATTTGATACTTTCTAGCAGCTTTACCCATCTCCAGTTTCTTCCTGCTCTATACCAAACTACCCCTCCTCCCACACCTGGAATAGTTATCCTCAAGTATGGTTCTTCACTGCTCATTAACTTTTATGACTGCTTATTTACTTTGGAGGATTTCAGTCTTGTATTCTCTGTCTTCAGTGTGCCTTTTCTACCTTATCTTCTCCCCATTTTATCTTCAGCTGTGCATCTCCCACTTCCTATCTTGAAAAATTCCGTCCATCATTCAAAGCTCCCATTGAATGAAAACTCTTCAGTGAATAATCCTTCTTTTACTCACCTCTACCAGAAATAGTCTTTCCTTCTTACCTCGCATAACTCAAAGTGATTGTACCTCTTATTACATCACAGTGTAGTTAATGACTGTGCTAACCTGATCTCCTTGTTTCATTTATAAGCTCCTTGAGCGCAGGGACCATGTATTCTTAATTTTTACCCCCACCCTCTGCCCAGTCTGGATGAATAAATATTTGTTAAATGAGTGAATAAATTTCATAATGACCTCAGATATGGAAACTTCTACTACAGATACATTGCTATTTTATAGTAGAAATGGGAAATTTCTCTCTTTTTCAGGAAAGAAGAATTAAGTTCCTTTTTTATTTTATTATTAATGGCATCAGTTAACTTCTTTTACAGGTGCTAGGTCTTAACTTTAAAAGACTAAAACAAAAATCTTAACTCAGTGGAAAAATCTCTCAAATGGTCTCTATTCTCAAAGGACCAACATGCAAATCATTGAATGTATTTCTAAATCACATCCTAAAATAGCTTTCAGTTATTTTACATCTATGTCTTTAAGTCTTCTTTCCATCAGATGAAATATCTCCATTATTTTCAGTTGTTCCTCTATATAATATGACTTTGAATTCCTTCAGCATGCTGTCATCTTCCTCTCTGGGCATGTCCATATCCCTCTCAAGGTGTAACACTAAGAACTGTGATAATGGTAATAAACAATAGCTAAGTGCCCACTGTGTGCCAGGTACTGTTTCTAATATTGGTGAATATTTTGCCCAATGGTGGATCTTGGACCACAAAGTAAATGAGTCAATGGTATAGTATCTTACAAGAAAATAGGGGTTCCCCACTCTGTTTAGAATTGGTGAAGTTGTTATTAGAAGCATCTACTTTAGGTCTGGAGAGAAATTAGAAAAATCTAGAGGGGAACAGTGGCCATTATTTTAAATCTAAAGGGAAAAAAAGACCTTCAAGCAAAGGTCAAATGATACAGTGAATCAATAACTCCAGGGAGCAGCTCAGCACTCACATACATAGCTGAGTGCCATCATAATGCAGAACCAAAACTCTATTTTCCAATTTTGCCTTCCCCTCTTCCTAACTTCCTTATTACTGACAAGGGTGCCCTTGTCTTCCGTTTCGCCCAGGTTCTCAATGCAGGCACCATCCTCAACTCTTCACCTTCCCTCTCTCCCCTCACATCCAAATTAGTTGGTGAGTTCTGTTGATTCTACTTCCTTAACATCCCTCATTTTGTCCTCTTCTCTACATCACCTCTTGTCTGAACTACTGCAATAACCTCCTGCTTGGTCTCCCTGCCTCAAGTCTTTCATCACTTTGATACATCCTCCATTCAAGCTGTCAAATTGATCTTCCCAAATCGCAAGTCAAACTCCCTATTCAGTAAACTTCAGTGACTTCCTGTTGCCTCCAGGATCAAATATAAAAATCTCAGTTTGAAAAAGCCCTTCATAACCTCTCACCCTCCTTTTGGAACTAATTATCTTCTTCCCATCCATATATTCTTTGATCCAGTGTCATGGCTTCCCTTCTGTTCTCTAAACAAGAGGCTTCATGTTCTGGCTGTTCATTTTCCCTGACTGTCCCCCATACCTGGAATTCTCTTTATTTCTCCTGATTTCCTTCAGCTCTCAGTTAAAATTCCACCTTCTATATGAAGAATTCCCAGTTTCCTTTAATGTGGCCCTTCCTTCTAGTGATTATCTCTAATTTATCTTGTATATAGCTTTGCATAGTTGCTGACATTTATTGCCTCCACCATTATACTGTGAGCTCCATGAGAGCAGGGGCTATTGTTGCCTTCTTTGAATTCTGAGCATTTACCGCAGTGCTTTGTACCCTGGCAAATACATGCTTTCTGATTCGTTGACTTGACTATTTAATTGGTCTTCAGTATCCCAGAAATAACTCTATGATTTTTGAGTAATTAATTATTTAATTAATATTGTTTAACTAAGTTTGAGTACCACTACCAAAACTGACCTCCAGAGATAACTAGACTTCTATTTCTCTAGAGTTGAACATGAAGCATTTGCTTTGTCCCTCAGTTCAACTGAAGGGAAAAAAAACAGGGTTATTTTTAAAAGGATCTTTTAGGGGCAGTTAGGTGAGTATACTCACCCTGGAGTCAGGAGAACCCGAGTTCAAATCCAGCCTCAGACATTTATTAGCTATGTGACCCTGGGCAAGTCATTTAATTTCACCTTTGCAAGAATTAAACTCCAGTAGATTGCTATTAAATAATTCTTCAGTATAAATTTCTGTACTTATATATTTATTCCTTTACTTAATTGTACTGAGGTTTGTTATGTAGTTAACCAGAAAGTCTTTTGTTTAGAAGGCATTTATTATCATGTTTTGATCTTGTACATTCATCACACAATATGTGTATCTTGAGGCTTTGGGAAGGAGTATATTTTATACAAACGAAGTCAACAAAGTAACAACATTTATCTATTAAAATATTTGATCTTTTGAAAGATGATTGTAAACAGCAAGGTAGAAAGAGTTTCTAAATAAGGGAAACAACAAATAAAATTTATAAATGGATGAAAAAACTCACACAATACTTAAAAAAGGCAAACGAGGTTGAGTTATTCTTTGGAATATATTATCTATAACATATAATGATAAGTCAGCATTTGTGTAGTGCTTTAAGGTTTGCAAAGTACAAATATTAAAAAGAAAGGCAGTCCCTGCCCTGAAGAAACATGCAATTTAAGGGGGAGACAACACATAAGAAGAAACTGAAAAGCAGGGAAAGAGAGGATGTCCAGCTTAGAGGCATGATAGAGAAATCCAAAGGAATACAGCATCATAAGATTTTCTGGAAAGAACCTTAGGGAATGTACAACTTCATCATTGTACATATGAGAAAGCTGAGGCACAAAGAATTTAAGTGATATTCCCAGGGTCAATCAGAAAGTGTCAGAGGTGGGATTTGAACCCAAATCTCATGGAGTCTTTCAGACTCCAAGTCCAGTGCTCTGTCTATAGCTCATTACCTTTCAAAATAAGTAATTGATTTCCATAGAGGTTAACTTGCCTCTTGGGTCACACAGGTAATGATCAAGGGAGGATTTGGATTGAAATCCAAAAATCCAAAAAAATTTGGACTGAAAGTCTAGCATTCCTCTCTCTATCACACTTCTTGCCCAAACAGGTCATTTCCTCTTTTTCACTGCTTTGTACATTTGAATGAAGCTAAATGATAGTGCCATAATCACTGATTTTCTTCTCACCTAATTGTTAAGCAGCAGGGCTCATGAGGTTATTTTTTTTAATTGTGAAAAGTGGAACCATTCCTATGTTGTCTCTGCCTATGTTTTTAGCTCCGAGGAGAGCAGAGAACACAGTGTCTGGTCACGTTGTAAGTGATTAGCAGTTATTCGTTGACTGATTGAAAGAGCAGGTCTTCTCCCAGTCCTAAGGAGCCAAGCCAGTAGTTTCAATAGTAGTGGCATATATTATAAATACTTCTGTGCTTCACAGCAGGGAAAGACTTTGAGGCAGATTCAGTCATCTCAGGAATATTTGCACTAATGGACAGAAGCTTTCACATACATAAGATGACAAATACTTTCCTTTCCTCCTTTGTCATGTGGTTTCCTGTCCTGCCATCAAGTCAAACATACAAAGACTGGACCACTAGGGTAAACATTTTATTTTTTCAGTAGTTTCACAGATATTAAAAGCCAAAGGGCAGCATTTATTTCTTCCAAAAGTATGACTCTGATCTCTAGGATTTCTGTGAAATTTGGCTGCAAAATAATGACTATGCCTTGTTACTTTTTTCTTTTGTTTTTTATTAATTTGTTTTCAGTTTTCAAAAATCACTTCCACATGTTTTAAATTTTCTCCCCTTCCCTGTCCCCTCTCTCCTGAGATGGCATGCAATCTTATATGAGTTTTACACATACATTCTTATTAAACACATTTTCACATTAGTCATGTTGCACAGAAGAATTAAAATGAATGGGAGAAACCCTGAGAAAAACCAAACCAAAACACGACACAAGAGAAAATAGTCTGCTTCATTCCGCATTTGATTCCATAGTTCTTTCTCTGGATATGATGGTATTTTGATTTAAGAGTCCTTTGGGAATGTTTTAGGTTCTTGCGTTGCTGTGAAGGTCTAAGTCTATCAGAAACAATCCTTGCACACTGTGGCTGTTACTGTGTATAACGTTCTCCTTGTTCTGCTCATCAGTTCATATAAGTCTTTCCAGGTTTTTCTCAAGTCCACCTGTTCTTCATTTCTTACAGCACAATAGTATTCCATTACATTCATATGCCACAATTTGTTCAGCCATTCCCCAGATGACGGGCATCCCCTCAATTTCCAGTTCTTGGTCACCACAAAAAGAGCTGCTATAAATATTTTTATACATGTTGGTCCTTTTTCCATTTTTATGATCTCTTTGGGATACCATCCTAGAAGCAATATTGCTGGGTCAAAGGATAAGCACATTTTTATAGTCTTTTGGGCATAGTTCCAAATTGCTCTCCAGAATGGTTGGATCAGCTCACAGCTCCACCAGCAATGAATTAGTGTTCCAACTCTTCCACATCTTCTCCAAAATTTATCAGGCATTGGTCTATGTTCAGTTTCTGCCATGCCCAGTTTTCCCAGCAGTTTTTGTCAAACAGTGAGTTCTTATCCTGGAAGCTGGCATCCTGAAGTTTATCAAGCAGTAGACTGCTGTAATCATTGACTACCATGTCTTGTGTACCTAATCTGGACCACTGATCTACCCTTCTATTTCTTAGTCAGGACCAAGTGGTTTTGATTATTGCTGCTTTATAATACAATTTGAGATCTGATATGGCTAGGCCACCTACCCTAGCATGTCTTTTCATTAATGCCCTTGATATTCTGGACCTTTTGTTCTTCTAGATGAATTTTGATATTTTTTCTAACTCTAGAAAATAATTTTCTGGTAGTTTGATTGGGATAACACTGAATAAGTAAATTAATTTAGGTAGAATTGTCAATTTTATTACGTTAGCTCAGCCTACCCATCAGCACCTGATGGTTTTCCAGTTACTTAGATCTGAATTTATTTGTGCAAAAAGTGTTTTATAATTGTGTTCACATAGTCCCTGGGTTTGTTTTGGCAGGGAGACTCTCAAATATTTTATAGTGTCTACTATAACTTTAGTGGGATTTTTCCACATTGTTACTTATAAGTCGTATCTGGTATTATCAAACTTTTAACCACAGAGTCAAAGAGATTTCTGTGTGAAGCTTATTTATTAGAGATAGAATGAGACTGTGGTCTAGAGGTGATCTCACAGGACCCTTCTAGCCCTAGTATTCTATGTACATATAAATCTAAGCAGCTGTTGGACCATAGAATTTTAGAGCTAGAAGGAATCTTTGAAGATTGTTTTGGTCCAGACCTCTCATTTTGCAGAGGTTAGGGAGACTTGGAGTCCAGCGGACTGGTTTAGAATTGTGATGGTGGAGAAATTTATCATCATTGCACCATCTCTTTAAAGATAAATTCATGTTCATGGCATAATGGGGTCACCTAGAAGAATTACATTTTAATCAATTGATAAATATTGTTATTGCTTACTAGATTCTAAATACAAACAAAACGAGACCATCCTGGACTCCAAAGAGCTTGCAACGTACTCGGGGGAAACAGTGCCTTGTTGCACCTGTTTAATCCAAAGCAAACAACATAGCAACTGATATAGCACACTTAGCCCATTAACACCAATATTAGTCCTTTACCCAAAGCAGGCTGGTGAAGGGAATTTGGAACAATATGACCAGATGGGCTTGCTTTTAGGTGCTCCTACAGAAGGGCAGCTAGGTGGCATAGTGGATAGATCACTGGATCTAGAGTCAGGAGGACCTGAGTTCAAATCCAGCCTCAGGTAACTTGCTAGCTGTGTCGCCCTAGGCAAGTCACTTGACCATTAGTTTCAGTTGGTCATCTGTAAAGTGAGCTGGAGAAGGAAATAGCAAATTACTCTAGTATGTTTGGCAAGAAAACCCCAAATGGGGTCATGAAGAATTTAGCAACAACAGTTGTATGGAGGGAAGTTCCCTGTGGCTTACTGTTACTTAGAGTCATCTTACATGTTTAATCTGCACTGAATAATGAACTGTTTCCTGTACTCAACAAGTATGTACTAAGCTCTTACTATGTGTCAAAGTGTGTTATATAATGGTGATCCAAAAAATAAAGTAAAACAGATCCAAAGACAAAAATAACACAATCTCTTACTTCCCTAAATTACTCAACAAATTAAAGGATGTAAGGAAGAGGAGGAAACATTCTATTCTAAATTGTTGATGGTGAAGAGGTTAGCTTTCTTCAGCATTTTGAAACAGATTTTATAGAAGGGCATCATAAATTTTGTAATTTCATTCAACTTGAAGGCACTGGGTAAAGTACAAAGGATTCTGGTCTAGAAGATTTGACTTCAGACATAATATTGTTTTTGGTATGACTTAGCCGTATGACCTTAAGCAAGTCACGTTACCTCTCTCAGATCTTAGTTTCCTTATATGTAAAACATGGCAGTTGGACTAGAAAGTCTCTAAGGTTCCTTTCAACTCTACTTTTCTGTGATGCATTGAGAACTCTTCTGGTTCTCAGTGTTTATGACATAGCAAGCATGTACTCTGGGACAGTCTCTGAATTTGTTTTCATTTTTAATAATGTGCTTAGTGAGAGTCAGAGATAGAGCTGGAAATATTTTCACATGGGAGCAAAAACAGTTGAACTGTGAATGGAGTGGGCACAGAGGACTTTGGGTGCAGTCCACCAAGAAACTTACTTCCCTCTCCCAGTCCTTTGGAAGTCCTAAAATCATTTCCTTCTTTTGGGGCTACCTCCCCAACCCCATGAACCCCCAAAGAGTGGAGAGCTATGAGGCAAAAGACATGAGGATGGTAGTCTCCGGACCGCTCCAGGTAGGAAGCATACTACCCCTTACCTCAAATATTTGTACCCTGGAGTCAAGCCCTGGTTACCTCATTCTAGTGAGAATCAAGTCCAAGATTACATTACATACCATCATCACAAAGCTTGTCATATGTATCCAATTTGTTTTGGCCTTATTTTGAGGGTAAAAGATATGAAAACTCTCTTAGGAAAGGAAGGTAAAATTAAGTAATTCTTTCTCCACCCTCCTCCCATTCATTTTGTCATTAACAGTAGAGCCAAGCTTCAAATGTAGAGAAGTCAGCTAAGGCACTGAGCCATTGAACAGTGGCATTTGGTGACCAATGGAATTTAAAGGTACCTTAGACTTTTCATGTTTATAAGCTGCTTGTTAGCCTCCTAGCTGTGCCAGGAATATCACCTGAGTTGAAGTAGTTTAATTTAATAATAGCCAATTATGGGGAGTCAGGATAAGCTTCTAAATTTAGATGAGTTAGTCAGGACATTTTTCCTCCTCGGGATGCCTATTCTAATCTACTCCTTTGACTGTTATCAGAAGCATTTTTGGAAACTTTGGAGTTACATGGTTTTTAAAAATTCCTATCAGTCATGGTAGGACAGATGGTGCTGCCTGTGTTTCACTCCATCAGCTTAGTCTGATACTTTCCAAGTACTGTGTCTCACTTGAACGTGGTTACTGGATGTCCTGGTTGTTTTAGCTTTCCTGAATGATTTTGCTTTGCCCCCCATCACTCATTCAACATTGTAGTCATGTTGACCTACTTGCTAATCTCATACGTGGCCTTCATATTCTGGCTTCTGTGCCAATGCCTGGAATGCATACTATCCCTCACCTCTGGCTCTTAAAATCTCTGGCATTTTAAAACTTGGGTCAAATGCAGCCTCTGGCGTGAGGGAGTGGGAGGTCCTGATCATCTCTCCCAGGTCCCTAAATTACCTTTCATTTACTTTGGACAGATTTTGTATTTATTTATCTGGCAATGTAGACTATAAGCTTCTTGAGGGTAGGTATCATTTTTCCTTTTTTTTCTTTGTACCCCCAAAGCCTATTATAGTGCCTGGCATATAATAATAATGATAACGATAAATATGCGTATGTCATTTTGAGGTTTATAAAACACTTTACATACATTAACACATTTGATTTCATATAACCATCTGTGAAATAAATACTACTGGTATCCACATTTTACAAATGAGGAACCTGAGGTCAAGAGAGTTCCTAGGGTCATAGAGCTAGTAAGTGTCTACATCAGAATTTGAATTCAGGTTCTTGTGACTCCAAGCCAGAAGTTACTATGACATTTGAATTTGCCTCAAGTGAGTAAGTTTATCATTTTTGTTGTTGATAGGTAGCATTTATATAATGTATATTTGCCAGGCACTATGATAAGCATTTTACAAATATTATCTCCTTTGATTTCTACAATAAACCTGGGAGGTAGGTGCTATTATTATGTTTATTTTACAATTGAGGAAACTGAGGTGAAACATAGGTTACATGACTTGTCCAGGGTCACACAGCTAGCAAATGTCTGAGGTCATACTTGAATTCAGGTCTAGCAAAAGTCTGAGGTCATACTTGAATTCAGGTCTACCTGATTTCATTGCTCTATCCAAGACTACCGAGCTGCTTCTAAAGAGCTAAGATCCAGAAAAAGGGTAAATGTCAACATTAAATTTCACTAGCACCTATTAAGTGTTAGGTGTCATCCTTGACTCCTTACTCTCCCTCTCCTTCATATTCAATCTTTTATCAAGTCTGGTTGATTTTACCTTTGCAGCATGCCTCTTATTCAGCCACTTCTCTCTTTGAACATTGACCCTACCCTGGTGTAGTCACTTATCACCATCTCGCTGCCCCAAGTCTTGCCCCACTCTGCTCCATCCTCCACCTAGCCAAACTGATCTTCCTAAAGTGCAGGTCTGATCATGTCACTTTGTCATTAACAATGGAGCCAAGTTTCAAATATACGAAAGTCAACCAAGTTAGTTGACAAGTGGGATTTGGTAACCAATGGAATTCAAAGCTGCTTTAGAACTTTTGTGTTTATAAGCTGCTTGCTAGTTACTGCCTCACCTGCACCCTCTGCCCCCAATTCAGTAAACTCCATGGCTCTCTATCACCTCCAGGTTCACACATAAGATCTTCTCTTTGGTATTCAAAGCCCTTTATAATCTGGCCCTCTCTCTTTCTCCCATTACTCTTTATTCCACTGTTCATGCACTCCATGATGCATCAGTACTCATCTCCTTTCTCTTCCTGCTACAAGACTTTCCATCTCCAGACTCAGGATGTTATTGTTGACTCTCCCCCATGTCTGGAATACTCTACCTCATCTCTCCCTCTTGGCCTCTCTGGCTTCCTTCAAGTTGTAACTAAAGTCCCACCTTGTATGAAAAGCCCTACTGGATCCCTCCTATTGCTAGAGCCTTCCCTCTGTTGATCTCCAATTTATTGCCTATATTTTGTCTCTATATAGTTGTTTGCATGTTGTCACCCCCTTTGTACTGTGAGCACCTTGTGAACAGGGACTGTGCTTTTGCCTTTCTTGTATCCCTAATATTGGGGGATATTGGGGGATAATACTGGCACATAGTAGGCACTTAACAGATTCTTGTTGACTGACTGCCTGGTTCTGGGTCCAGGGAATACAAAAACAAAAATGAAAAGCAACCCCTGCCCTCCAGCATTTTATTCTAATGGGGAGATAAAGCAAATAAATACATGATTTAGGTGATCTGATCACCTTTTTCATCCTCTAAGACTTCCGTATTTTACCAGTTATCTATGACAACATGCTCCAACCTGCTTACACAGCAATGATTCTCTCCATTGCCTTTCGGTGTTAAGGTACAGGAGAATATTGACATGAGAAAGAATAGCTTTTTGCAGTTCTGTGGCTATTGGTGTCAATTAGAATAGTATGTAGTTTTCACCTAAATCCAGTTGAGCTTGATTTTCCCTCCCAACAAACTGTGAGTCCATCTCTGGCATCTTTGTAAAACACATATTTTAACAGATTAATGCAATGTAGTTATCCTGCTATTTGTTGCAATCTGACTAATATGCCTTTTTCATCTGCTTAATTTTTTTATATGAATAGTTAGAGAAATCTCATATTTCACTGAAAATTTGTAGTGGTCTAGGGCTTCAGAAAGTTTGTACAATGTCCTCTGCCAATAGAAGACTTTGGAGGAATTTCTTTCATTTGGATCATAAAACATTTTGCATGACACTGCTTGGGTCCTTTTGATGAAACCCTATCTCCTCTTTTAACACCTTGTTTGATGCCATTTTTAATTAGACTGTTGAACAAATAATTGCTATAGTCACATATCTTTTAGAATTTTGACATGCATATGAGAGACACCTCATTTTGTACTTCTAAGTTAAGCATGAATAGAGAATGCTGCAGAATTGCATATTCTGAACCCCTCTGAACCCCTCAGTTGTGTGATGTAGGAGATCTGATCACCTCTTGCTATGTTCATAGCTATTCTCATAAAGATTTTATAGAGAAAAAAGGCAGCCATAAGGGCTGATAGCTGCTAGTGTTTCCTGCCTCCTAGTAGAAGGATCATTCATTGTCTTTTCCATTCTTTTTTGGAATATTCTTCTCTTAAACATCCCGAGAATCTAAATCACCAGAAACATTTTAAACATGATCGTTCTTCAGAGCAGATGTATTTGCATATAAATAAATAACAACATTATATTACACATTATTAGTTGTAATTTCTTCTCTCATTCACTCCTTAAACCTTCGCAGTTTGGCTTCCTGACACATCATTCAATTAAAATTACACTCTCCAAACTTTTCTATATCAGTTCAAGATACCACAGTCCTTCCAGTTTCCCAGTGTCATAACCTTTCAAAACTTCTCTCACTTCTGATCTCTTCTTTCCACTCACACAGCTGCCTTTAGTTAAGGTCTTCATCAGTTTTCTCCTAGATTATTTCAACAGCCTCTTAACTGATCTCCCTACCTCAAGTATCTGGCCACTCCCATGCATCTAACACACTACTACCAAAGTTATTTTCCTTATCTGGCCATGTGACTCCCCTACCCTATCAATTACTGCCTCTTGGGTAAAATATAAATTCTTCTTTTAAATCGCAATTCACACTGGCCTCAACATACCATTCCAACCTTTTTGGACATTTTCCCCCTTTTCCTCACTGTGCTCTGTGATGGTGCCAAACTGGACTTCTTCCTTCTTCACACATGGCACTCCATCACCTGTCTCTGTGTCTTTGCTCTGGCCATTCCACATGGCTGGAATACGCTCAGTCATAGATTCCCTCTCTTCCTTTGTAGTGTGACTAAAACCCTGTCATCTGCATGAAGCCTCTTCTGATTCCCCCCACTGCCAACTACTAGTGGCTACCCTTCCAAACTACCTTGTGTTTATCTACCGTATATATCTATATCTATTTACCTATCTTTTTGTATTTATTTACTTTATTTTTATACTGTCTATATGTGTATATGTGCACATACACACATATGCTTGTACATACTTATCTTCATCATTAGAGGAAGTGTGTTCCTTGTGATTCCCTACGTTGTTTAATTCTTTGTGCTTTTATCTCTAACTCCTAGTTAGAGGACCAATTAGAGTTAGAGCTTGTCCGGTACACAGTAGGCACTTAATGAATATGATTGATTTGGCACCTCGAGTGCTTAGGTATAGCTTCTCTCAAACATACATTTTCTTTCATTTAGGAAAACCAGAATGGTTATGTTACATATACTTTTATATTATGTTTAAATGGTATATTTATATTATTATGAAATACTATAGTGGGAACTCAGTGTTATCGGGGTCTGTGCTGCAGCATTGCCTTATGCTATTAATTCGGGCAGTCCCTAACTTTAAAACCCTGACCCCAACAGGAACTCCCCACCCTTTCCTCATGACACATTTCCTTCCCTCCTTTTTTTTCTTCCCCTTTGCTAATTCATATGCATCTTCTTAGAAGTTCACCAATGGCAGAAGATGCCTGGGTACGTTGGTTTAGACTGGTGGGGGAGAGGAAGGAGGGTTAGAGAAAGCTGTTTCCCCATCACTTCCCTCACTCACATCTTATCCCCAGGCCTTATCTCTTTTCTCTAACTTATCCTCCTTCCCCCTGCCCCATAGTGTGAAATGAAGAAAGTGACGAAACCCTTTATTTTTTTTTGCCATCAAAGGCCCCCTATTATCTCTCCTTAAGCTTTTATTTCTTTTCTCCCTTATTCTACTCTAATAATAGTGAGTGTCATTGAAAAGAGGAAAGGAAAATCTTTTGTCCTGAATACTCATTCTTCTCCATCTTTCACCCATGCTTCTCATCTAGAACCCTCGTACCATCTCCTCACTTTTTTTTTCTACCCACTGAAACCCTTCCTTTATCCTCAATATCCAGATCTTATGATCTTATGGTAATGCCCACTCTCATTGCTTATCCACTGAAGGGATTGGGCAATAGCAGATCTCTTACTGTCTAAGTTTCATGAATGAGAGAAGATAAATTTCTGTCACTGCCAAGTGGGAATTTAGAATACATTTTCCTCTTGAGACATGATTATGTATGGTTTTTAATTGCTATAATACAGCTAGTGCACTGCTGAACTTTTTGTGGGGGGAGGATGGTAGAACAGTGTGGAACTGAGTTGAGTCCTGGGGTGTGTGACGAGGAGTCTTGTTTGGACAAAATTCTCTTTTCTAATGCCTCCCCACCAACCTAGTCTTATGGATCCTGCCAGGTGATCTAGAATGAGTGAGCTGAGGTGAGAATTAGGATCCCACACTCAAAGGTGGGAAGTGTGGTGTGAGATCTGCTTCTGCAAAAGGTAAGTGGAGGAAGGAGGAGGAAGGGAAACACTGGTCTTCAAAGAGAAGTGTATTGTGGTCTAGCTTGAAAATGTAACCACCTCTGTTTCTATGGGAAAAAATACCTAAAAATAAAGTTGTATCAGTATAGATGCAACTTCTTACATTAATAATATGACATATAATATGATAATTACTTATATAATAAGCCATATCTGTGTAGATAGATTTATATTTATATATAAAATCTGTTTAGATTCACAGAGTGGTTTCCTCACAACAGCTCTGTTGCGGTAAGCAATAGAGTGCTTAATGGAACTATTATTATCTCCATTTTCTAGATGAGGAAACTAAGGTTCAGAATGATTGCTTTGCTTGGGGTGACAGTGGCTGACAGGGTATGAGTCAGGACTCAATGTCATGTCCTTCCTGCTCTAAGCACAGTGCTCATTTCCCTATACTCCAAACAAGTTCCAAATAGTGAATCTATAAATGGAATTTTAGAGCATAACTCACTTGACAGATTGAAGTTACTTCTAGTTCTTTTGGTTCATCAGTCCCTTTTCATGGGAAATTGTCTTCATCTTGAGTCAACTTTTGTTATGAATGGCCTGGTATATTTTGGGGAGCCTCTCATTTTTCTCTTTGACTTATCTGCCTTCATCCAGATGGTACCCAAGAACATTTGTTTCACCTTCCCCAAAGCATACTTACCAGCTCCCCTAAAGCAAGCATCAGACTCATGGGATGTTAAACTTGGAACAGGTTTTATTTAACACGGAAAAGGTGCACAGTGAATCCAAAGTCAAAAAGCTCTCTTCAATGGATTTCTGCCTTTCCAGAAGGTTCCATGTAGTCTTACTGAGTGTTAGTAATAGTCTGGGCTTTCCCTTCACAAACAGAAATAACTTGGAATTTTCTAGGGAGCCAAGAGGCATCCCCTGCCTTCTTCCATTGGGCTCTCTCCACTGGAAGGTGACCTGCATGGTCACGTAGTTTTCATTTCTTCCTTGTATGGACATTCTCATCAAGAGCCTGTGCTTTGGTGTTACTTGGTCAGCTCATCCTCCAGTCATTGCTCTGTTGTAGCTCCTTTCTCTGCCCAATATTTCATCAGTCCACTACCACTATTATCTGTACCTGGTAGGCATCATGTTTTTCTTTACTGTTCCTTCCTCCTCCTACATATGCTTATCACTATGGCTCTCAGTTGCTTGCTACCCTTTCCTCAGTTACTCACTCTCATGTTTCTTCTCATTTCCATCACTGCTCTCTGCTTCCTATTTACTATCTTTATCAAGGGATGGTGCTAACTTTTAAGAAACTAGACCACAGAGACATTACACTCAAATGGCAATATTTGCTGTAGTTTTCAGAATGAAATAAATATTGTGATTTAAAACTTTGCAATAATTTCAGGTAGGGTTAGAATTTTCTGGGCCTTTTATGACTGTTCTTTTACCCAAAGCTCATAACCTCCATCCCCTCCACATAAGGTGTTTATTCAGGTAGTGAAAGGAATTTATTTCTTTTCTCTAAAGTTTCCAATGTTCATTCTTGGATAAGGTAAGGTAAAGTAACTCCATGTGCCTCTCTCTTTCAATAGGAAGCTTGCATTGAGTGCTTTTACAGTGCAGAATGAGGCTCAAAAATGCCTTGCCTTGCTACTTCCTATCTTCTTTTGTGACAGCTGGGCCAGGTCTTGCAGGTCACACTGGGACTTCCCTGACGCTCTTGGGGTGGAGCAGTACTGACTGTTCCCAAACATCTATGACACAAGAGGGACGGGGAGGGAACAATAGTGTTGTAATGAGAGAAGATTCATAGACCTACTATGTGAAATTTCATCCAAATTAACTTATTTAAAGTACAAATGCCTTCTTCTTGAGGAGGGCTGCAGGTAAAGAGCAAAATATAAAAGTGTTTTACAAAGATAGATTAGAATTCATACAAAATAGAAAAAAACTAGATGCTGACAGGTATGTAATTTGTGTTCTACTTTGTGACCAACAGCATTATAGTGAGGTATATCACTGTGGTACTAGGGCCAGCTAACTGGCACAGTGGATAGAGAGCCTGGCCTAGAATCAGGAAGATTCCTTTTCTTGAGATCAGAACCAGCCTCAGACACTTACTCATTGTGTGACCCTGGACAAGTTACTTAACCCTGTTGGCTTCAGTTTCCTCATTTGTCAAATGAACTGGAGAAGGAAATGGCAAACTACTCCAGTATCTTTGCCAAGGAAAACCCCAAATGGGCTTGTGAAGAGTCAGACGGCACTGAAACATCTTGAACAACCACAGCAAGAATCACTGTACTTAATTGATGACTTAAAAACACGATGGTTTGAAATGAGATACATGAATACGAGTTGGAAGGTAACTTACATACCATCTGTTCCAACCGATCCTTGAATAGGATTCTCTTCTACATCATATTGGACAAGGGGACCCCTTGGTCTTTACTTGAAGACCTCCAGTAGACTGGCTACCCCCTGAAGTAGCCCATTCCAAACCTAACTTTGTCTCTTTGTAGTTTACTCCTATTTCTCCTTCTGCTTTCTAAAGTCAAGCAAAACAAATCTAATCCCTGTTCCATATCACACATATACATTTCCTCCCTAGGAAGTATACAGGGGAGTATAGGATGAGAAAGTATCTAAATGCTGAGAGAGGAGGTAACAGTAATTGGTTTTTACATTAACATATCACCAATGGTAAAATTCCTTGTTACTATTCCATGTGTATCCTTCTAGGAAGCTGGATGAGAAATGAAAACAAGGCAAAAATGATACCTGTAATTAATTTGTGTGTTCTGACCTTTGTCACGTTAATCTAGTTTGCTTGGGAAGAACAAGATTGGGTTTATGGCCTGAAATGAATCTTGTAGGTGGTTCTCAAATCCATTAGCTCATCAAGTCTATAAAATGACCAAAAAAGGCAATAGTTTAAACACCATCTTCTTTGAATTTTTATTAGGGTACACCCCCGGGGGAATGCTAATGAGTAGGAAAATGAAAAAATTAGAAGACTGCATATATTGCAATATCTGCCTGTTTGGCTATCTGCCTATCTCTATCTGTCTGTCTGTCCATCCTGCCTCAGACCCTGGGCAAGTCATTTACCCCTCTGCCTTAGTTTTCTCATATGTAAAATGGGGATGATAGCGCCTATCTCAAAGGAGTCTTGTACAGATCATATGAGTTAGCATATAAAGTCTTTTTCAAACATAAAAGCACAATAATGCTAGCTATTCTAGTAAAGAGGTACCATAGTATGGTAGATAGGGATTGGGACTCTAAGCCAGGAAAGCCTCCTGGACAAGTCACTTAACCTCCTAGTGTCCTGAGCACTTCTCTAAGATTATAAATCACTGAAAGATGCTTATCTCCATCAGTAAAGAGAGTTTTCTCACCTAAAATTTCCGTATACAAATAAAGGCACAGATCCAGTCACCATCCATCTATTCATCCATCCATGCAATAAGTTTGAATTAATTTAGAGACATACATCCAGATTTAAGAAAGTGTTTATGATTAATAAGAACTATTATGTAGAATTCTTCAGATTATTGTTCTGGAACATTTATTTTATTTGGGTATTCTGTCTCTGAAAATGATTAATTGATGCCAGGTGTTTCAGAGGAAGGCATAAATCCCTCTCTGCCGACTTACACAATACATTTTCCAAATTGGCTGGAGAGAGACATCTTCCTCTTGACATTTACTTGACTTTATCATTGTCACTAGCTAGCACACATGTAGCATCAACTTTTATAAAGCATTTTACACATATTATCTCATTTGATACTCATAACCAGATGAGGTAGGCTCTATTATTATTCATATTTTACAGATCAAGAAGCTTAGGTCAAGAGTTTTAGTGACCTGCCCTGGAGAACACTGCGAGTTTATTATGTTCAGTTGGTTCAGTTGTGTCTGATTCTTTGTGACCCCTTTTGGGGTTTTCTTGACAAAGATTCTGAAGCAGTTTGCTATTTCCTTCCCCAGTTCATTTTACAGATGAGGAAACTGATGCAAACAGGGTGAAATGATTTGCCCAGAATCACAGAGCTAGAAAGTATTTGAGACCAAATTTGAACTCAGAACTTCCTGACTCTAGGCCCAGCACTCTATCTACTGTGCCACTTAGTTGCCCCACTGCTAGTTTGGAGACTGATAATCATTATTTATCGTTGTTCAGTTGTTTTCAGTCATGTTTGACTCTGCATGACCCCATTTGGGGTTTTCTTGGCAAAGATACTGGAGTGGTTTGCCATTTTCTTCTTCAGCTCATTTTGAAGATGAGGAACTTACACAAACAGGGTTAAGTGACTTGCCCAGGGTCACACAGCTAAGTATCTGAGGCTGGATTTGAACTCAATTTTTCCTGATTCCAGACCTGGTGCTCTATTCACTGTACCATCTAACTGCCAAAATCCTCATTTAGACCTGTAATAAGTTAGGGTAATTTTCAGTATTGCCTTTAGAAGTCTCTGTGTATACTCCTTTTGGATTAGACTCACTTAATATTGCTAGCTGACATTACAAATTTACAAATCCTTTACTGTAGCTTCTCATTTGATCTTTACAACAGTCCTCAGGGGTTATTATGCATGAGGAAATTGAGACTTAAAGATCAGTGACTTATTCAGGCTTCAATAACAAGTTGGGGAGGCTGCCTGGTGCAGTGGGAGGAGCATGAGTCAAGGAGCTAGAGTCAAGTTTTTGATGCTTCTTTCCTTTGTGAACATGGGCAAATCTTGATCTGTAAGCAATAGGTTGGTCTAAATGGCCTCTGATATCCCTTCCAACTTTAGATCTATGAATAATAATAGCTACCATTTATAAATTAGTTAAAGATTTGCAAGGCTCTTTACTTATGAGTCAAGATGCTCTTGCTGTCCCCATTTTACAGATAATAAAAGACAAGTTGAATTTGCCCAGGGTCACATAGCTAAAATTTGAGGCAGGATTTGAACTCAGATCTTCCTGACTCCAAGTGTAGCATGCTAGTCACTTAATCATCTACCCGCCTGCTATGATCCTATAGTATTAAGAGATGGGATGTGAACCTAAGGTCTAGCTGATTCCAAAGTCAGCACTCTTCTCATTCCCGCCTTCTCCCCCACTCCCAATCAAGGCTATACATAAGGAAAGGAAATGTTTAAATTTGTTTTCTGAATTTTTATTAGTGCACATTGTTAGGAGGAATATTGAGTAGGAAGATGGCTAAATTAGAGGACTGCTGTATTCAGCCAATAAACATTTATCAAGTGTCTGCTGTGTACCAGGTACTGTGCTGAGGGTTGTGTAAACAGAAAGAGGCAAAAGACAGTCCCTCTTCACAGTCAACTCATAGTCTAATGGAGGAGAAAACAATGTGCAAGCAAGATATATGCCAAATGAACTGAATACAGCCAGCGGAGGGAAGTCACTGGCATTAATGGGGAAAGGCTTCTCATAAAAGGTAGGATTTTAGTTGGAACTCAAAGGAAGGTAGAGGCCAGGAGATGGAGATGAGATGGGAGAATATTCCAGGCATGGGGAGAAATTTGGAAAAGACAGACTAAATATCCCTGGATAATTCTCAGACTGGATGATTATCTTCTTAGTAGTTGAGGTTGTGTTCATTTCCATCCAGATTAAACAATTCTGAGCAAGAGTCCAACATTTTGTTTAATATAATTGTACATGTATAATCTATGTCAGATTGCTTGCCCTCATAGGGAGGAGAAAAGGGAGAGAGGGAGAAAAAATTTTGGAACTCAAAATCTTATAAAAGTGAGTGTTGAAAACTATCTTTACATGTAATTAGAAAAAATAAAATACTATTAAAAATTTGCTGCTATGAACAAAAGATTCCTACATTTTTCCCCAAATACTTACTCAAATATTATTTTATATGTGTGGGTAATTCCACTCTCATGGCAAATAAAAACCCTTTGCAACCAACTTAGGAATCAAGTTCATGTGTTTCTGTGCCCACCCAGTTCAATACTTTGGAGATCTGTGGTTTCATCTGCGTTGGTACTCCAACCAATCACTGACACGGGTTACTTAAATATTTTGCTAAAATGTCCCAGCTCATAGTAACATATAATAATAAGTATAGCCTTACATTTATGTTGCACTTTAAAGATTTGCAAGGTGTTTTCCCCTTAGCAACCCTGTGACATAGCTAATACAAATATTAGAGATGCAGAACCTCTAAACAGATTAAGTGGCTTCCCAGTAGCTACATAGCTAGAGTCTGAAGCACAGTTCAAACTCATTTCCTTACTCCAGGTCAATCACTTTCTACTCACTATACCATGATACTTCTCAACATTGTTAGTTAGTTTCCTTTAGATACAAGAATTGTATCTAATTAGTGTTTATATGCTTAGTATCTGGAGCAATGCCTTGCATGCAGTAGGTGCTTAATAAATCTTTGATGATAATAGGTTATTCATAAATTCAAGAACTGTGAGAGCTGGAAGGGACTTTTGAGATCAACTTATCCAATCTCCTCATTTTATAGATGGTGAAATTGACACCTGAAGAGAACATTAACCACTCAGGATCAAAAACCTGCTTAGTAACAGAGCCAAGATTAGAACACGTCTTTTTATTCCAAGCAATCTCTACATTTTGATTTCTATTTTATTTTCAAATATAAACATAAATAAGAATTTAGGCTAAGTCACGTAACATACCCTGGAAGGATTTTAATGCTTTCAAATGTAGCATGTTTGTGTCCCTCCCCAGTCCCCACCAAGAAAAACAGAAAACCAAGAGTCAATTTGTGTTTTCTTCTTATCAGAAATAGTAATTGACAGTGAAATGTAAAGTTGTGGAAAATGAAAGTTAGTTTGATTTTCACTGTGGCATTTTTCTATCTTCAAAATTTGAGGATGTGTGTCTTTTGCAATTAAATTCAACAGGTTCTATTGAATAGTAATAGCTCATACTTAAATATTGCTTGGAGATTTGTGTTTTACCTACATTGATTATTCAGTCATTTTTTAGTCATATCCTATTCTTTGTGATCCCATTTGGGGTTTTCTTAGCAAAGATACTGGAGAGGTTTTCCATTTCCTTATCCAGCTCATTTTATAGTTGAGGAAACTGAGGCAAAGAGGATTAAGTGACTTGTCCAGGGTCACACAGCTAGTAAGTGTGAGGGCAGATTTGAACTCAGAAAGAAGAGTCTTCCTGACTCCAGGTTCAGCTTTCTATCCAGCGGGCCACCTAGCTCCCCCAACATTATCTCAATGATTCTTACCAAAAAAAGAAGTAGAAGCTCTTAATTCTCTTTTTTTTTACTGAGCAGTTAAGTCACTTACGCACTTACCCAGGGTCACACATCTAACAATTTAACCCTGGTGTTTCTGACTTTGTGTCCAGCGCTCTGTCTCTCTAATGGGCATGACTTAGCTTACAACTGTATGGTACTTGGCTGTAATCCTATGAAGTATTATAGCTTACATTCCATAAAGAAGGAAATTGAAGCTCGCAGAGATTAAATGACCTACTCCAAGTAACACAAACCTGTTAGAACTGAAATAAAAATCCAGGTCTCTTAATCCAGTGTGTTCTCACATAAATTTTGTGTGTGTGTGTGTGTGTGTGTGTGTGAGAGAGAGAGAGAGAGAGGGAGAGAGAGAGAAAGAGATGCAAGTATAAGGTGTGAAAGAATATGAAAAACTATATTCTGTGAGAAATGTTTGCAGGAACTCTGAATATAATCAGCTTAGAGGAGGGAAATAAAAGGGAAACAGGTTCTTTAAGTTATTATTAGAGGAGTCATGTAGAAAAAGGAATGGATTCATTTCAATGTTGAAGAAAAGTAGAAATCAGAAAGATCAATTTCAACTCAACAGCAACAACAAAAGACTTAAAATCAAATACAGACTTTGCTTGTTGCACTCTACTCCTCATGGTGGGGGAGGGGAAGCAATCAATTGAAGGGGGATGAATTTTTTTTTCAAAAATAATAATAAGTCAAATCAAGAAGCATTTATTAAGCATCTACTGTCAGGCGTCATGCCAAGACTGTGGATACAACGAAAGACAAACCATTGTCTTTTTCCTCAAAATAACTTAAAGTCTAATGGGGAAAATAACATTCAAACCACTGTATACAAAGAAGAAGTAAACAACATAATCTGGAGATAATCAACTGAGAAAAAGCATTGTGGAGGATTGGGAAAGGCTTTTTTTAGAAGAGCTTTAGAAGCTTGAAAGAAGCCAAGGAAGGAGGGAGAACGTTCTAAGCATAGAGAACAAAAGGAAGACAATGCCTAGTGAGAGAGGAACTGGACTAGCGGATCATAAGGTCTATATCTATATCTGATTTTTAGTGCACTTAGACCACTTAAGAAGTAGTTACTTTAAATACAGAAACAAAAATATTCCCTTGATTTTCTAAGTTGTGTTTTCTTCCTTCCAAACTGTTACTTGTAGATATTCCTAGTTATTGACATGGTATTAAGAAATTCTCCCAGTGACTCAAGGATATCTAATTATAAAAGGCATGTAGTTATAAATATTATATATGCTTATGTAGTGACTATTGTCCTAAATCTTGACTGAAGTCACCAAGAGAATGTAGATTTCAAAGCAGTAATTAAATTAGGCTTATCAGGGTTATGACACAGGACATGGAATTTTGAACAGTACAGAATTTTAACATACCCGTAACTAGACATCATTCATTGTTTGATTTATGTCTTAATTCAAACCTTCTCATCATAAATTCCAAAACTGAATTGAGAGTATGTTTCGTGCTATTTTCCCCTGACCTGTTTTTTGCTATTTACTCAGTAGCCCCAAATTGCGGGTAAAAGTGCTGGTGTATTCAAATGATAAAATGAATTAATAATGAAGATTTCCTAATAATAAAAGTAGCAAACACTGGTAAGTTATCAAGGCATAGATCAGTTTGCAACCATTCAGAGGACAAAAAGTAGGTGTTATTATTACAAAGAAAAAGACTTTATTAAGGGAAGAACCAGTGGGCAAAGACTTGAAGGAAGAATAGAAAAGCTGTGACTTCACAGAAAGAAGACTTATTAAAAGGGAATGAGGAAGTAACATCAAGAGATACAAAGGTAAAATCAGTAGATGTTGGCAACAGATAGATATAGTGGGGAGAGAGAGATGCAGAATGGAGGATAACACCTAGATAGAGAGACTAAGGGACTGATAAAATAGTGGTACCTAGATAGTAAAAGGGAAATAGCCAGGGGGAGATTTGGGGTGGGGGGAAAGATAATAATTTCAGCTTTGGACATGTTCTAGATATCTGAAAGACAGTTGGAGATGTGAGATTGGAAGTTAGCAAATTTGAGGCAGGATACATAGATTTGAGGATTGTCAGCATAGAGATAGTAATGAATTCTATGGAAATTGATGAGATTCTCAAATGAAATAGGTTAGAAGGAGAAGAGAAAAGGACTCAGGACAGAATCCTGAGGGACACTGATGGTAAGAGGGCATAATCTGAATGAGGAGCCAGTAAAGGAGACTGAGAACCAGAAGAATGAAGTGGTAGTGTCCCCAAAACCTATAGGGAGGAGGGTATCAAGGAGAAGGTGATCAGCTGTATCAAAGGCTACAGGGAGGTTAAGGAGAATGAGGACTGAGCAAAGGACATTGTATTTGGTAACGGAGAGATAACTGGTAACTTGAGAGAGAGCAGTTTTAGTGGAATAATGTGGTCCAAAGCTAGACTGCCAGGGGTTATTAAGAAACATGTGAGAGGAAAGGAAGTGGAGGCATCTATTGTAGATGGCCTTTTCAAGAAGTTTAACTGCAAATGACAGAAAAGATATAGGATGATAATTAGTGGGGATAGAAGTTAGGGGTTTTCGAGGATAGGGGAGATGTGGGCATTTAGGAGAGGAAACAATAGACAGGGAGGCATTAAAGATGATGAGAATGGGGGCGACAGGGCAATCTGTTGGAGGAGATGGGATGAAATGGTAAAAGGGTTAGCCTTGGTAAGGAATAGGGCCATCTCTTCATGGAAGAGATAGTGGCAGAAAGCATCTGAGTGATATGAAATGGTGAAGAAAAGAGGGAGTTCCCAGAGAAATTGATGGAAGAGGTAAATCGAATTTTAGAGTACAGAATTTTCCTTCAGCAGCTAAAAACCATTAGAGTGGCTATTTCTTCCTTCACTTCAACTGAATATTTGAATTATGTTTTAATTACTTATTTTCTTAATTACTGGTGTATGTATATTATTTGAATATATTATATATACATATATATATATATATCTTTAGTAAACTTTTCCCCTCTTCTCTGATTTCTCTGTCTTGTTTCCCTTTGCACTTTAAACAAATGCCTTGAGATTTAAAAGAATAGAACTTCATTTAAACATTTTGCTATAGGAAAAACTAAGTGAGAAGAGGACAAAGTCAATTGAAAAAGAAATCCTGGTATAAGAGAGGTGAATTTCATGAATTTAAACTATTTGGGGGGAATGCTATCAAAAATAGGGGAAAGATCAAAATTTTAGATGAGTTTATTATTTTATTGCTATCAAATGTATGATAAAAAAATACACATTATAAACAATAAGATATGAAAGTTGTGCTTGTCCTTCATTCTCGAAGAGGACATCAGAGAATGATGACATGACTTTCAATTGACTTGGATTGAATGAAAGCATGCAGAAGACATGAAGAAAGGCAAGTGAAAAGACTTGGATTTGGAGGATTTGGAGATCAGTTTGCTCAAATGTAAAATGGAAGTTGGACTATATATGGCTTCTAAGGGCTCTTCTGTCTCTAAATCTAGAGATCCCTAAGTGTACTGATAAGGAAGACATAGAGTTCAGGATAAAGAAATGAGACAGAGAGACAAATTAGAAAACTATTGCAATACATGATGACAGCCTGAAGTAGGGTAAAGGCCACATGAATGGAGAGAAGGTAATGGAATCAAGGACTGATGTGGAGGTACAACCAACAAAACTTGGTGACTGAATGGTTGTGTTCAATCCATTCAGGGGTTGAGGATGACCCTCAAGTGGTAAATGTGGGCCACTGTTACAAAGGTGATGGTCTCTCTGGACACAGAAACATTCTAAAGAGGAGAAAGTTTGGGAGGAAAGATAATTCTGTTTTAAACATGTTAAATTTGAGATACCAATGAGACATTTGGAACTGGAATTCATAAGCATAGAGATGATAATTACACTGATGGAGTTACCAAAAGAAATTACATAGAAAAAGAAGAGGAAAAGGTCCCAAAACACATATAGCATAGGGGACTTGATATGGATGATGAACCAAAAAAAGTAATTGAAAAAGAGTCCCTCTGCCTACTGGAGGATGAGGCACAAACAAATTATTATAATGCATAATGAGTATGTAAGAGGGCTTGAAAATGAAGTGCTTCATGAAATTGAAGGATAAATTGTTACCAGCAGGTTGGATTAGGGAATGGTTTCCAGGAGGATGTGGGCTTTGAGCTAGACTTTAAAGTATATGTAGAAATTCGGTTCCAGGAATAGCATGAATAGAGGGTCACAGAAGTGGGACTTGGGGAGGTGAAAGACCATGTTTTAAAAATTATTTCAGTTTTGAATCATGTTCAAGGAAGGGAGTAGTATAAGACTGAAAAGATAGTATGCTTTCAGACTTTGAATTTTACTTAGCAACCATTGATGACCACTGAATAGAAAAAAGGACAGGACTAGTTTTGCTTTTAGTATGAAGGCTGTCCAGAGAGTGGAAGGGAGAAAACACATAAAGAGGTTATTGCAGAAGCCTAAGAAGCTTGTTCTGAGGGACAGGATTAGGATGGTGACAGCGGGAATTAAGATGGGATGGACAGAGGAGATATCATGATGCATAATTTACAGGACATTATAACTTATTAGATATGAGAGTTGAGAGAAGGGAAAAGTGAAAGATTTCAAACAAGGGAGACTTGGTGAATGGTGGTGCCACTGACAGAAACAGTAAAGTTAGAAAGAGAAACAGATTTAAGTGGCCACAGCATAAACTCAGCTTTGGACATGTTGCATTTGAGATACAAATGTGACATCTGTGTGATTAAGTATTCTGGGTAGTTGGTGATGAAGAACTAGAGTGGAGAAGAGAGGTTGAGGTGAGAGATGTAAACTAGAGAATCCTCTACATAGAGGTGATTCTTGAAACCATGCAGGTAAATGTGATTGGCATGGCAAATAGCATAGAGAGACAAGAGTACAGAACCAAGGTCAGAACCTTGAGGAGCTACCATTTTGAAGTAAAGAGAAAATTAGAAGCCAGAAAAAGAGACAGAAGAGGAATAACTGGAGAGGAAACAACAGAAACAGGAGTATGGCGTATCTCTGAAGTCAAAGGGTAGTCAACAGTATCATGCTAGAGAGATTGAGAAGGATGAAAACTGGCAAAAGCTTTTGGCTTCAGGGATTTAGGATTAGGATTTAGGATAACAGTTTCAGAAGAGTGGTAGTGGTAGAAGCCAGATGGCAAAGGGTAGAGGAAAAGAGTGAGTAGTGAGTAAGTAAAGGAACAAAACTTTTCCAAGAACTTTGGCTCTAAAGGGAAGGAAAGAAATGTTAATATGTGTTACTAGTGACACCGTGCTTTAGAGGATAGAGACTATGTGATTCTTTGTGTGGTGTGGTGTAGTTTTAGGTATTATGTAAGTTTTTTCATGATGAGGATGAAGGAAATTTAATTCTGAAAATCAGTCATCCTGGAAAGAAAGGCAAACTGCCAAAATATTCACTAGGAAGCCTAGTATTGAAAGCTAAGGAATAAATCTTTATTTAAGTCCTTGTAACAGGATACTCAAATATCAAAGTAGATCAAAATCCTTCTATAGTCTTCACAATCATAGTCTTAAAGAACATTTATTTGCTGCTCCCATTACACAGCACTATGCTAGACCCTCTGAAACACTCATTGATCCGTCTTGGTAACTGACATCTAGAAATTTATAGGCCAAAATAGCTACTGCTCCTCTATGCCACTGAGCCCCAAACATTGATGAACTACTACCACTCTCTCATATCCTTCAATTTTGTTTTAAAATAATTTTAAAAATTAAATGCTTTTTTACTTTATTGCCTGGTCTTCAATTTGGCAAGAGTTTGGGAGTTATTAACTTTTTCTAATGAGGGAATGAATGAAAATACATTTATGTGCTTACCTGATATCTAACACTGTGCTAAACTGCATATAGAAATACAAAAGCAAAAGACATCCTACTCTTTTTTAAAATTTATTTTTAACACAGTTTATAACAGATAAAGCAATTCAAACTTTTGGTCAGGTGATACATCTTTTTAAAGCATTTACAATATGGCCCACAAAAGAATTTTTTTTTAAACATTAGCCAACTGAGACACAAATAATATTTATGTTGCTAACTTCACAAGCTCTTGACCTAATTGTCTCCACAGTGTTACTAAGAATTAAAGGACCCTAACTTATTGCTGTTAGTCTAAAGTCCTATGCCTAATAGCTTAATTAGACAACCTCGGATGTTCCCCTACCCGTAATCTATAATTGAATAGATCTGGTATTAAGCTTACAAACCTTTTTACTATAGGAAATTGCCACCAATAGTAAGGACATTGCAGGGATACAATATCTCCCCAATTTCATGTCAATTCCAGGCAGGATTAGATTATCCACTTGCATTCAGTCAGGCTTAAAGTCTGCCAGGTGTCAGTGGGGAAATTGAGTCAAGAGAATCCCACCTCAGCCCATGCTGAACAGCCGCTGTCCAACCCTTCCCTTGAGATCACCATACCAGCATAAGAGATCCTACTCTTAAGGAGTTTATATTCCATAAGGTAAATCAATCTACCTATCAAGGAATGATGGTCTGGGAAGAGTGTTGATGTGGGAAGTCTGTGGGGAAAAGAGAACAATAAGGCACTTTCCAGAGGCTTATAGTAACTAATTTGTATACATCTTAGGGCATGAGGTGAGGGAAGGAGGAAAGGAATCTTGTGCAGAAAATGGAGCAGGTGAGGAGGCACAGTGGCAGAGCTGGAGTTTTAAGTTGAATGGCTTAGCTTGGAGGATGGAACAGCAACTATAACCAGGCAGAAAGTGTCCTGGGTGAAGATTCACTTAGAAAACAGTGGCAACTTTCTAACACAGCTCCATCATATTTTGGCCAAGTGTTGCTTATTCTGAACAAGATGCTCTTAGCTTTCATTTTGCTTATGTATTTCTCCTTCCTATAAGCCTGCCCCATACTATCTGATATTACCTTGCATTTTAAAATATCAATTATCCACATTATCCATTTAATGAAATCAATGGGTATCCATTTCATTTGTTCAAGAAATGATGAAAGTGTAGTCCTTAGCTGGAAATCTTTTTTTACTGAAACTATTAAGTATGTGTGCTAGATAATATAATGTCCCCACTAAAAAGGGGATTACTTTAAAATAATTCCTCAAACAAGGAATATTATGAAGTGCAAAATGGATAATTTTGATTACATTAAATTGAAAAGTTTTTGCACAAACAAACTCAATGCAACCAAGATTAGGAGGGAAGCAGAAAACTGGGAAATAATTTTTTCAACTAGTGTCTGTGATAAAGACCTCATTTCTAAAATATACAGAGAACTGTGTCAAATGTACAAGAATACAAGTCATTCCCCAACTGACAAATGGTCAAAGGATATGAATAGGCAGTTTTCAGAGGAAGAAATTAAAACTACCTATAGTCATATGGGAAAATGTTCTAAATCACTATTGATTAGAGAGATGCAAATCAAAACCACTTTGAGGTACCGCATCACACCTACCAGATTGGCTAGCATGACAAAACAGGAAGATAACAAATGTTGGAGAAGATGTGGGAGAGTTGGAACACTAATTCATTGTTGGTGGAGCTGTGAGCTAATTCAGCCATTCTGGAGGGCAATTTGGAACTCTGCCCAAAGGGCTACAAAAACTGCATACCCTTTGGCCTAGCAATATTGCAGGGAATCTCAAAGAAATCATAAAAATGGGAAAGGGTACGACATAATACCAAAATATTCATAGTAGCTCTCTTTGTGGTGGCCAAGAACTGGAAATCAAAGGGATGCTCATCAAATGGGGAATAGCTAAACAAGTTATGGTATATGAATGTAATGGAATACTATTTTACTATAAGAAATGACGAACAGGAAGATTTCAGAGAGGCCTGGAAGGACTTATACAAACTGATGCTGAGAGAAAGGAACAGAACCAGGATATCATTGTACATAGTAACAACCACAGTGTGTGAGGAATTTTTCTAGTAGACTTAGCCCTTCACAGAAATGCAAGGACTCAAAACATTCCCAAAGGACTCTTGAGGCAAAATACCATCCACATCCAGAGAAAGAACTATGAAATTGGAACACAGAATGAAGCACAATATTTTCTCTTATGTTTTGTTTTGTTTGAGTATTTCTCATGGCTTCTCCCATTCATTTTAATTCTTCTATGCAACATGACTAATAGGAAATGTTTCTAATAAGAATGTATGTGTAGAATCCATATAAGATAGAATGCCATCTCAGGGAGGGAAAGGGAAGGGAAGGGGAGAAAATCTAAGACTTATGGAAGTGATTGTAGAAAACTGAAAACAAATAAATTAATTAAAAAAAAAATTCCTCAAATCAAATTTTGGAGTGGCAGAGCCAAAAAAAAAAGGCCAAGGTGAGACATTTTTCTAGCCTAAGAAAACTTAGTAAGGCCATAGGAGACCTATGTCTGTGACATCAGGGTGGAGGTCCATCCAGAGTGTACATATGCGAAAGCAACAACTTTGGGAACTCTTAGTTCAGAGATAGTCAGGGAGTCAGACAACTGATCAGAAAGAGATTGAAGGGGCTTACTGCTGGCTCTTGGTGCAGCTGGCACTGATTGGCAATTCTATTGCCCATACACAGTTCTGGGTCACAGTTCCAGGATGGAGAAGAGCACTTGTGGTCAGTCATGAGGGAGCAAGGACTCTGCTCGCAGCTCCATGGCTGAAAGGAGTACTAGTGCTTGTGGCTGTAAGAGACCTATCTATATGTTAAAAAATTATTTATAGCAGCTCTCTTTGTGGTGGTAAAGAATCAGAAGCTGAGGGGATGCCCATTAATTGGGGACTAGCTAAACAAGTTGTGGCATATGATTGTAATGGAATACTATTTTACTATAAAAAATGATGAGGGAGTGGTTTCAAAAAAACACTGCAAGACCTAAATGAACTGATGTGAAGTGCGAAGAACCACACAGTGGCAGCAACTGTAACGAAGTGAAGATCAGCTGTGAAAGATTGGCTACTCTGATCAATACAGTGATCCGAGACCATTCCAAAGGACTCTTAACGAAAATGCTATCCACATGTACAGAGAGAACTCATGAGCTCTGAGTGTAAAAGAAGCATGATTCTCTCACTTTTTGGGGGTTTTTTTTGTGATATGACTAATATGGCAATGTGTTTTGCATAATTTCACTTGCGTGATATCATATTGCTAAAAAGAAAAGAATGTTAAAAGTAAATAAGTAATAAAAATTCTGCTCCTCATTTATTGCTATGAAAAGGGAATTAACTTCCTTCGTTGCTGTACCTTGAACTGTTATTAACCATATTTCTTATAGCTGTTTGGTTTTATCTGTGTGTTTTAGTTTATGGTTTTATCTTTTGATAACTTCATTTTGTTTACTCTAAAACATTTCCTAATAACCACTGAGTACTTTTTTGAACCTGTTCCTCAAATTAAAGTTGATTTTGTAGATCTTGTGTGGATTTTTGAAAGTTTATTTTTATAGGATGGCATTTGCTCAGACTTTATGCATGTTTTACTCTTATGGAACAAAATAGATGTTTTAGAGTGGTTGACATTATGATTGGAAATAGTTTTTCTGGCAAATAATTATTGAATAATTGCATTGATATTTAAACCTAATTTTTAAAAGCCATGTAAAATTATGTGGTTAAAATAATATATAGTGAAAATTCAAATATTATTTACAGCTGATAAATTATTAACTGTATTCCAGATTAGGATGACCACAATGCATCAAATATTCAGTCTATTGAGGGAGTGTTTGCTTAAGGTTTGTTCTTTAGAGTCAAGTTGATCTGCTCTTCTGAATCCTGGGGCTTTTCATTAACCATAAGTATATTGCTCACTTTTAGGTGTTTTTTGCTTAGTTTGCTTTTGGTAAACAAAACTTGCCATCATTCCTTTATAATCTGTATGACTTTTATGGCAATTTTACTGGCGTAACATAAAATTCTTATCTAATTAGCCACTCATAACACGTGATGTTAAAATGAAACTTATAAGAAAAGATATTATAAAAATTTCAATGCTAAGGCAGAGTATATTGTTTAAATTGGGGCCACTGGCTACAACAATAGGAATTAGAGCTTTCTCAGAGGAATTTAAAAATTAGAAGAAAATGATCAGTTTTTCTGCCCATTCCTTATCCTTCGTTTGGTAGCAGATGCTCTTTAAATGAGGGAAAACAAACATGTACACTAGTAGAGGACAAAGAAATCCATGCACAAGAATTAGGTGTCCAAAGAAAATGTGTTAAAGCAAAGATTCTTAACTTTGTGTGTGTGTGTGTGTGTGTGTGTGTGTGTGTGTGATTAATCCTTTCAGCAGCCTGGTAAAGCCTAAGAACCTCTTCTCAGAATAAAGTTTCAAATGCATAAAATGAAATCAAAGGATTACCAAGAAAACCAGTAACAACCATAGGCTGAAATACAATTATCAAAATATAGCAGGGAGGATAGAAACTTAAAGACCTCATGTTTTTAAAAAAAACTGTATTGAAGAATGTTTTTTTACATGTAGTTGGAGGCATGAGTGAGATACTGCGGATCCACAAATCTTTATCTAGATAGGAATCATGATATAACAGTTCTTCAGACTGGAGTGATGTTTGGTAACAGCTACCGGATTTGGGATTAGGAAGATCAGAGTTCTAGTATTGTCTCAGAGACTTAATAGCTCTGTGATACTGACCCAGTCATTTGTCTTCTATCTCAGTTTCCTCACCTGTAAAGTGGGAAAAATAATATTTACTTGAAAGCATGGTGACTACAGATGATAATTATAGGATCAAATGAGATAATATATGTAAAGTGGTTTGCAAACTTCAACAAAAAATAAATGTTAGATATTTAGAGGCATCTGAACGGCATTTAAAATCAATAAGACCTGAGTTCAAATCCTCCCTCAGATACTTGAGCAAATCATATTATTTCACTTGGCCTCCACTTCCTCATCTGTAAAATGTAGATAATAATAGTACCTGTCTCCCAGTTTATTGTGAGGACCAAATGAAATGACGCATGTCTTGATCTTTTCGGAATTTTAAGCACTATGAGTCTGAACAACAGAAAGAAGAATCACTCTACCAAAAGTATTGTTGATTATCACTTTCCTCAGAATGCTGCTTGAGGAGTGCCTGACTCTGATAGCCACAATGACACATCAACACTAAATTACCTACTTTGAGCATTTTGTCTTTATTTATTGAGAAATTGTGAAGTGGAAGAAGTCAGTGTTTTACGTAGAATTAGAGAGAATGACTGGTAAGATCCCTTGCAATTCTAGGATCCTGTGATTGCATGGGATACTTATTCACTGATATCTATTTATTTTCTGACTACCTGTTTGTGTTCTATCAGTAAGTATTTAAAAATATTTATTGCATCAACCAATACCTATGTGTAAGATATAAGGTAAGGGGCAGGAAATAAAAAGATTACAAAAAAACAAAAGAAAACTATCTTCACAGAGTTTATAGTTTGTTCAGGAAAATGTGATGTATACAATATAATATAGATTATGACAGGGGAAAATGAGAGATCCATATAAAGTACTTTATGAAAATTTGTGGAAGGAGAGAACACATGATGAGGGTTTGGAGAAAGAATTTCAGGGGAAAAGTGGTACCTGAGCTGAGCCTTGAAAAAAGAAACCATCCTATGAATAATGCATGAGTATATAGTAGGGCCTTTAACAATGAAGACTACCAAGATTTGTGATACTTTCTATATGTTCCATCTATAATATACTTATTGGTTTCAGTAGGGAGCTTTATACAAGAAAATTCCATAAGATAGACCAATAAGAAGCTGCTATTTGGATTAAAAAAGTCAGATTATAATCTAACTTTCTACTCATTGAGAGCAAACTTAAATCTGTATGACTTGCGGCTGTTTTACTGGCATAACACATAACTCTGATCTGATTAGCCAATATTATATAATGTATAATAAATATAGATATTATTTGCAATATATTATTATTATATTAGCACATGGTATTAGAACATAGACATGCATTTAATTGAAACTTACCAGGAAAAGGTGTTATAAAAGCAAGCTTAACTGACAAAACTTTATTCTCAGAATCAGGTAAACTTTGGTCAAGTCTTCCCCCCTTTCACTTATTAGGTGCCTAATTCTTATCCTAGTCACCACCCCAACTGTTCCAAAGATATCTGAGAACATTGATTTGGGGGAGTGAAGGAAGAGAGTTGAGTAAGCTGCCCACCTTGATGAGTACCCTTGTTAGACTAAGAGGTAAAGGCCATCTCCTGACAATGAAAGGAAAGCAGATTTGAACCGGGTACAATTCAGAAAATTACGGGAGAGAAATTTCACAGCTGTGGTGTGGGCATAAGGAGGACTTGGTGGAGGTTTAGTAATCAGGGACTACTAGCAAAAAAGGCAGACAGGATAGGTAGTCATGTAAAAGGTATAAATATTTGCTAATTTATATGGATTCTTGGGCCATTGCTTTAATGTCTCTGTAGTTCTTTAGAAAAAAAAAAGCTTCCCACTACTTAGTTTCCATGAGCTCATTTTTTGAATGTTCCTTTTTATTATTGAGCAAAACAAAACCAAAACCCCCGACTTGTTTCAGCAATCCACATTTCTCTTCCTCTGTAAAATTGCCTAAGAGTTATGTAAATATTTAAAAGGTCAGCAATCTAGTAGAAATGGTTTTTCTACTACATTTGTTGGAATTTTTAAAAGTGTCTGTATGTATATATATGCCCTCAATCCTTACAGAAAGATAGATACTTTTAAAAATTCCAACAAATGTAGTAGAAAAACTACTACATATATATGGACTTGGTAAGGAGGAAGGTCACCTCTTTTGAGTCTGGAGTAAAAAATTTAAACATGAAGGGAAGGGGATGACAGATGTCAGGAGGATGTGAAATGAGAAGGGAAGAAGGTGGAGCTCCTGGGAATGATCTATGTTTTTTAAGTATGAATGAGTGAGGTCCTCAGCTGGGAGGGTTTGAGTAGGGGTTTTGTGGAAGGCTTGAAGAGAGGAGTTTTGAAACAGAATTATATTATTACTATACTTTTAATTTCCCATATTCCTTCCTTTTTTTCTCACTAACCCTAGGATCATTTCTCTATGCCAATATCACATTTCTAGGAAGGACCTTAAAAACTCTGAACATTCAGTTGAAAACCTGTAAATCTCTTCCTTTTGTTATTGTCCAGCTCAGTCTAGGTTGCTGTCAATGATTATAAATTATCCATCCTAAAATTTTTATCTGTTCATTTCTTTTTCATCACTGTTCCATAACCCATACTCAGAGAACACAAAGCAGATGGAAAACTAGGGACTGACCTAAACCAACACACATCTTAGCCCCGTGTGCTCAAAGCTTGCCATTTTTGACTAGATAAAGGAATAATGGCTCCTCTCACACTGTCATCAGAAGGAAAGTTATTTGCTACAAGTTGAGTCAAAGGAAGAGAGCAAGCCCAAAGCTCTCTCTCCTTAAACTAGTGCTCTGCTCCCTGCTGTTGTTATGGGATAGGGGCAAGGAGGGCCAAGGAACTATCCACAAAACATATGTGATTTCTATTTCATATTCCCCCAAATCACTTTTTTCTTGCTGTTATTATTTTATTGGTTGTTTTTTTTTTTTATTCTAGACTTCCGTTTTCTTATTCCTCCTTACAGCATTAAAAAGAAATCAACCCACACACCAAAGGACCAAGTTATTTCCTGGAAGTGTCTGGGGCCCAGGCTTAGGATTTCATGGGGCATGTTCTAGTCAGAACATCTCCACCCCTATTGCAAAATAAAAATATTGTCTGATATAGGGCTTAAATCACATTACGTACATAATCACATTTGATAGATTTCTCATTTGCAGAAGAAGCTGCTGTAATTGATAAGGTCACTGAACTTGATGTTGGAACCCACTAGATGTGGGTTCATAAAGTTGTGCAAATCAATTGCAACATATAACTCATGCATGAGAGTATGTGTGTGCATATATATGTAAAAATGCATACATACATAAATATACACCAACTGTATGAGGTAGGAAGTCTAAGTATTATTTTCTTTTTTAAAGATAAGTCAACTGAAGTTCAAAGTGGATAAGCAACTTATCAGTGGAGTATCAGAGATGAGATTCAAACTTAGGGCACTTCTGACTATATCCACTGTTCTTTGTTTTTATTTTTCCTTTCATTTAAAAAAGAAGAAATTTATTGAAATTTTTTTTTTTTGGTAACTTCTCAATGACTTCTTCTGCCAGTCTTTCTCCCCAAATAGAATCTTCTTTTGTAACAAATAAGTTCAGTCAAGCAAGACACATTACCATATTAGTCACATATGAAATGTATGTCTCATTTGCTAACATCTAATAAATTTAGAACTTGAAGGAATATTAGAGTCTTCTGGTCCAACCCATAATTTCACAGATAAAGAAATAGAAATGTAGATTGGTTAAGTGGCTTGCTCAGCATCACAGAAGTAGTAATAATTAGTAGAACCAGGATGTGGACCCAGTTCTTTTAACTCCAAATCCACCCTTTTCACTCCACTCTAAGTAGTTTGACATGTCTCTGTTGAGAGATAATAGGCATACTTTATCATTAGTCCTTTGATGTAATGACTGGATGCTAAATTATGAAGTCTTTCAGTGTTATCTTCCTTTACATTATGGAAATTGTCCAAGTTCTGCTTACTGTGTTCTGCATCAGTTCATATAAATCTTCCTGTTTCCCCAAATTCTTTATAGTTGTCATTTCATAAAACACAACTACATTATATTACACTCATGTAATTTAATTTATTCAACTATTCCCCAGTTGATGAGTATGTACTTTACCACTTCTCTGCTATGATAAAAGGTGATGATAAAAAACTTTTTAATATAAGTACCTTTCCCTCTATTTTCAGCCATCTTGAGTTATATACTTAGTTGTATTGCTGGGTCAAAAGATATGGTTTATCTTTTAAAATTAGAATTCCAATTTATTTTCTAGATTTGTTGTAACAATTCAACCAACTCTACCAACACGGTACTTATCTCGACCATTAAATTATTATTATCTTTTCCAGCCTGTTGAAAATGAAGTAAAACATCAAAGTTATTTTGTTTGAATTTCTATTTATAATAGTAATTTTGAGCTATCAATGATTATTGATAGCTAACATTTTCTCTTGAAAACTGCCTATTTATTGCTTTTCACCACTCATCTACTGGAGATTGATTCTTGTTCACATATATTTGTATCAGTTAACTATATATCTTGAATATATAGACCTTTAGTAAAGACATTAGCTATGAAATCTTTTTCTTAATTAACTGCTTCTCTTCTAATTCTAGGTGAATTGATTTTTTGTGTGTGAAAGTGCTTATATTTAATGTAATTTAAACTGCCCATTTTACCTTTTGTAATCAATTCTATCCTCTAAGAAATAGACAATCAAAAATTGTTAAGAATTATCTATTTGCACATAGTTTTTCAAGGTATCACCTTATATTCTCTAAAAAAAGCAATGTGACATTTAAATCATATATTAATTTGGCATTTATTTTGGTAAGTGGCATAAGATATTGGTCTAAATTCAATTTCAGTCAACATCATTTTCAGTTTTCCCAGCAGTTTTTGTTGAATTGGAAATCATTATCCCTGTAGTTGGTGTCCTTGAGTTTATCAAATACTCGATGACCCTGTTCTATCACATTGGGGTCTTGCTTTTCTAGTCTGTTCTACTGATCAACTTTTCTAGTTTTTTGTCCAGAACCAAATCATATTACTGATTACCGCTTTATCATCTAGTCTGAGATGTAGTAATATTGGACATCATTCATTCCTTTCTCCCCCATCAGTTTTGTTGAAATTCTTGATCTGTTATTTCATCCAGATTTGGCTTGTTATGATTTTATCTAAGTCTATAAAGTAAAGCCCTTTAGATTGATATGACACTAAATCTATAGTTTGGTTATTTATTATTATTGTCATAGCCCAACCATAAGCAATGAGTATCTTTCCAATTTCTTGTATTTCTTTATTTATGCTGTGTTTTATAGTTGTAGTAATATAACTTTTGAGTGTATGTATGTTGGTATGATGGTTCCCAATATTTTATACATTTTATAGTTTTACATGGACTTTTTCCTTTTTCTTGCTAGGTTTTGTTAGTAATATACCTAAAGACTGATTTTGTGCATCTATTTTATATCCTACTACTTTACTAAAATTACTAATCTTTTCAATTTTTTTCATTGAATATCTAAGATTCTCAACCAAGTCTATGATATCTTTCAATAAAAATATTTTGAAGTTATCTTTGCCAATGCTCATTCCTTTAACATACTTTTTTCTTATTCTAGCTATCATTTCTAGAACTTTATCAAATAACAATAGTGACCCTGGACATCTTGTTTTTCCATTATAATTAATATTAGTTCTTGATTTTTAAATAGTATTTCCAAAATAAATCAGTGTTGCATTTTGTCAAACCTTTTTTCCATTTATTATTATAAATATGTAATTTTTATTGTTTTTATTATTAATGGTCAGTTATGTTTGTGGTTTGATATTTAATTCTATGTTTCTGGTATACTTCTAATCTAGTCATAATGAATAATCTTTTTTTGCATATATTCATTGATCTCTCCAATACTTTGTACTTGTAGAATGATTAAATGGCACTCAAAGATGAGTAAGATGATGTCTTGTTTCCTACATAGTAAAAGAAGTCTGTCTAAATCACATTCTTAGAGTGAATAAGAAACTTAAGATAAAAAATCATTCATCTAGAACTTGAAAGGACCTTACAAGACATACAATCTAATCCCTTCCTTTTACAGATGAGGAAACTGAGGCTCACGTAGGTCCACTGAACCCAAAGTTGCACTCATAAGCATCAGGGGAAGGATGTGAGGACCCTTTGTCAGAGTCCAGAGTGGGCTCTTCTACAAATATGGTACATGTTGCCTCCTCAAGAGAAAAGATGGAAATATTTAAGGCAGAAAATGATTAAAGTATTCAGAACTTGAGAATTCAGTAACATAATGATTAATATTATCTTTGGACCCTAAACCCAGCACTCTGACCATTCTGCCTCCTCATTAAATGTGAAATTCCCAAAATAAAGCTGTGGATCAATCACTATCTGATTTAGCTTTCAGATTCTCATACCAGGTGTCCAATCCCTTGTAGCTTGCTTCCAGTTATCTCTTGCTTCCCATTATCCCTGATCTCACTTCTTATCCTTAAGAACTTGCACTGGTAACGAAAATAGTGATATTAACTATCTCTGTAGACCCGATGGTCAGAAAATAATTTTTTCTGGACACTTTTGCCTGCTGGGGACAGGACTGATTCTGCAGGTAACTTTTTTTCTGTCTAGTATACTCTTAAACTTAAACTTAAAACTTAAACTTAGAAAAGTTTCCTGAGTACTAGCCCCACTTAAGTTTATTTGGAAGTTTGGGGGAACCTGTCCTTATCCTTTGCAAGTTCTTAGCAATTCTAATTTCCATCATGTCTGGAAATTGGAAATTAGTAATGTAGAGGTTTACATTCCATTAGGCAGAAATAAATGGACAATAGAAAAACAAATATAAACGGTCATAGACACCTATTTTTTTTTTTCTGTTTAGGTAAGCAAAGTCCCAACCTAAGTTATGTAAACTGGTAAAGGAAGAAAATCATAAAGTCAACATGGCATTCTATGGATATAACTTCATTGCAGGAACTCTTTGAAACATTTGGGTCTATTAATGAAGTTAATAGACCTAATGGAGATCATTTTAATTTAGGAATATCATCATCCAATTCTGGTTTCCTCATACTACTGTTTTGCCTAATTTTACTAATTCCTTCTGTGTTCTTTTTTTTTTTAATCTAGAGCAGGGTATCAAACTTACTCTGTGGTTCTTGGGTGATTAACCACTCTACATTAATAGGCCATACCTCTCTTTACAGTAGGAGAAATTTCTGAGCTTTTAATGAGCACAAGATAGATGGTTGTTATTGCTAGGAAGCCTCAATCTGAATTTTAGGAAGTTGTGGTAAGACAATAGTTTTGTTTTCAGCTATTTCTCATTTAGTAATTGAGGTTAAAGGGCAATCCCTGATGTGTGGGGGTGTGGGGGTGGGGAACAACTTTAGCTTCTTTTATCATTAGAAGAGATGAAGCCTCAGGGTTTAAATTGAGAAGAATATCTTAGAATTTCAGAGTTGGTAATTTGTTTTTAAATCTCAGAATGTAGAGAATCGTACTGGACATGTACTCAAAGCTCAGTCATAGTGGGACACATGACAGAAGAAATAGTTCCGTTGTTCATTTTTCTATAAATTTTACGAATATCAGAAATGAATAATTTAAAGGCTTCATGAGTAGATGACATGGTGAAGTGATCTTATCATGGATTCAATTATCATTCCTAAGAGCTGGTGACTCTCAGATTTACTTATCCAACCCTAACCTTTTTACTGACCTCCAATCTCATGTCTTCAACTACGCATCTCAAACAGGATGTCTTGAAGACATTTCAAACTGAACAAGTCCAAAACTGAACTTATTATCTTTCCCCCAATTCACTAGCCTTCCAAACTTCCCTATTCCTGTCAAAGGTTGGATTGCAGCCTAGATGTCTCAACTTCTGACTCTCAAGCACCATAGGCAATCTGTTGCCAAGTTCTGTTTCAGCTTTTTCACATTTCTCTCATATGCTCCCTACTCTCCTTTGACCCTTCCACCACCCTGGTACTTCACCTTAGGCATACCTAACTCATTGGTTTACCTGACACAAGTCTCTGAAATTCCATTCCATTCCAGTTTCCACCACTGTCGAAATGATGTTTCTAAACCATAGGTCTGAACACATCACCCTCCTACTAAATAAACTAGTGGATTTCTATCACCTCCAGGATCAAGTACATTCAAAAGCTCTTTGTAATCTGCACACACCCCCACCTTTCCAGGCTTCTTACACCTTATACCCCTCCTCATGTCCTCTGATATAGTGATACTAGTCTCCTTGCTGTTCCTCAAACCAAACAGTTTATCTTCAGACCTCCTAGCTAAAATCCTACATTTCAGAAGCTTTTCCTGATCCCCTTATTAATTCTTGTGCCTCCCCTCTGTTGATTATTTCTGATATATCCTATATATAGCTTGTTTGTACATAGTTGTTTGCATTTTATTTCCCTCATTAGAGAGACTCTGAATTCCTTGAGAACAGACTGGTTTTTGTTGTTATTTTTTAACTTTCTTTGAATTCCCACTGCTTTTTAGTATGGTGCCTGGCACATAGGTGCTAAATATTTATTGATGATCCAAAGATATATTTTCTATCAAAATCCCAGAGGTATTATAATCATTCCCTTTCTCTTCACAATGGGAGAATTTCGTGTGTGTGTGTGTGTGTGTGTGTGTAAAACTCATGGAAAAGGAATTGTCAAATGCTTATTTTTACTCCTTTGTCCTAAAGCCTTCTGGCAGGCTTTTAAAAGTGATTTTTAATATGATAATAACCTTAATGAAGACTAGCAATCCCTAATATCTGGGGGAGAGGAAGATTCTCATTTTTAAGAAATGGTTTCTGGACAAAAAAGTTCAATGTAGATCCAAGAAGAGAATCAGAGTTGTATACTGGAAGGAGTGCCAATTGAAGAAAGTGGTAGACTTGGGTTCTAATCCGAATTCTGCTGTCTCTTTGACTTCCTACAAATTACTTCACTTCTTTGGGCCCTACTTTTTTTCATCTGTAAAATGAGAGAATTAGACAAAATGATCTCTAAGAGTCATGAGTATGTGAATTTAGCATATATTAGTCATTCTCCAAAATTTATAGCATCTGTAGATATTATTTACCATTATGAAAAAACAAGTATTATTTCTAAAATAATCTTTTAAACAGAAACAGGAATCTGTGGTTTAATAGCTAGATGATTCCTAGTATAGGAACCCTTTATACCAATAATAATAACTTGCTTTCGTATAGTGCATTAAGATTTACAAAGCACTTTACAAATATCATCTCATTTTATACTCACAGCAACCCTGGGAGATATATATGATTGTTGTTGCCATTTTACAGATGAGGAAACAGGTTAAGTGATTTGCCCAGGGTCACACATTTAATGTGTTGTATCAGTAAGCACCCCAACATACACGGGGGAGGGGGTCTGCTACCATAGGTTATTAGATCTACATTCATAAAAGGAAAGGCAACTTTTGAAGGGTTAACAATCACTTTAACCAAGCATATGTATTATTCCTTTAACCAAGCATATATATTATCCACCTATTTCAGGGGAGTCAGCACCCTGACCTTTAAAGGAAATACAGAGAAATCAAAGATAAACAGACATGGTTTCCTCTGTCTGAATTCAACAGACAGGTCCAACTGTCTGACTATAGTTACCATAGAGGGAAGCACCAACATCTGGATTTCAAAGCCAGGGTGCTTCTTACCAGCTTCCCAGAGTCCTCTTCTGGACAAACACTTCCAGTCAGTAAACCCCAAAGCAAAACCTCAACTCAGAATATTTATACCTTTGTTAGAGCCAGAGGGCATCACAACCCTTGAGAACCAGTGCCTCATTAACAAAAGGCTTGGGCCTTCCCACAAATCTTCCCTAATTAAACTCCCCTTAATGGACAGGTCCGTTAAGGGGTGGGAAAGATCTTTAATCACATTAAAATAATTAACAATATAGGATACATGTACTGTTCCTAGTTAAAGAAACTCTTGTTTCTGTACTTTATTCCTTGTAAAGACTCTTGATTGATAAAGGCAAGATTCAATCAGAGCACTTGATGATACTAAAACAAAAACAGCAAAAGATCCTATTTTGCTTGCCATCACACTCTACCCTTCCAGGATCTTTGGTATTATAGTCTAAATGACCATGAATCCTGGAACAAATAGAGACGTTATGCTTTGTGATCTCAAATTCAGGTGATTTAAGCAGGTCACCTATAGGCAACTTGTATCTGAATAGGCACTAACACTTCTTTAGTAAATACAACATAGTTCCCACAAAATAAACACATCATATTCTGATGAGACAAGTCTCAGTCTTAATGCTCCAACCTCTCTCCTCCCATGCTGCTCCCTCTTTCTAGTCCTGAGTGATGGCTAGGCAACAAAGCCATCAGGGTGGAGTTCTTGAGGGGTATGGGGCACTTTTCCCCATCCACCATAGGCAACTCCACACTCTGGGTCCCAAACTGTCCTAGGAGAATGCTACAAAAAAAGCATACTCACTGCCTTGCTGTGAAGTCCTCATCTTGCCCCAGGGTTGAACTCTGAACTCCTGGGTTCCTCCTCCAGCAGGAACCAGTTGCTCCCAGCTCTTGCCTGGGTCTACACACAGGCAGCCCTCCACTCCTGATCCTCTCACCTCTCCAAGGTTGGCACACTGGTAGTTCTCCATTTCTGCTGAATCAGTATGAAGGCAGTTTTCTGCTTGGGTTCCAGGGCTCCATTCCAAGCTCTCTCCACTCTGGTCCAGTTTCTGAATGCATTATACTTTCAGGGCCTTCACTCCTCCAGCACAGTCAGCAGCTGGACTAATTCACTCCAACCCATTCTCTGGCCATCCCCACTTCCTGGGGCTCCACAGAACCATAGTCACCACAAGTGGGAAACAACAGGCAATTATCCCAGTCCCACAAAACCCCATACTTTCCTTTTAATTTATGCAGATCCTGCCAACTATGCCATAATGTATCAGTAAGCAACCCAACATATGGGGGTGGGGCAGGGACCTGCTGCTACAGATTCTTAGATCTGCATTCATAAAAGGAAAGGCAACTTTTGAGGAGTTAACAATCACTTTAACCAAGCATATGTATCATTCCTTTAACCAAGCAAATATATCATTCACCTAGTTCAGGAGAGTAAGCACTCTGAACTTCAAAGAAGTTAACAAAAGACTTGAGCCTTCCCACATATCTTCCCTGATCAAACTTCCATTGAGGAAGATCTTTAATCACATTAAAATAATTAACAATACAAATACATGTACTGTTTCTAGATAAAGAAATTCTTGTTTCTATACTTCTTGTGAAAACTCTTAATTGATAAAGGCAAGATTCAATCAGAGGCACTTGATTATACTAAAACAAAAACAGTAAAAGATCCTATTTTGTTTGCCATCACATGTGTCTGAGCTGAGATTGGAATCTAGGACTTTTTAACTCACAGTACATGGTCCACTAAGTCATGTTGCCTCTTAATAAGGTCCTGGGAAAGCTATAATCATTATTAAATGAAATTACTTTTAAATTTTGTCATGTACTTCTTGAGACCTGGAATTTGCTTTTCTGCTTGTTTGATAACACCCTGCAACTGAAGCAATTACATTCTTACCAATGCTATTGAAGATGTCTATATATAACCTTATTGATCAGGTATGATATAAATGTGGAACTGTGAATTAATAATATTATTAACTGCATGAGTGATGGTTAAATGAGAAAACAGTTTCTAGCATGGTAAAAAATTAAATGCTTTTGTGTTCCTACAGGAAATATGGGATGTATAAAATCAAAAAGAAAAGACAATTCAACTCAAGATGGAATAGATTTGAAGACCCAACCAGTACGTAATACTGACCGAACTATTTATGTGAGAGATCCAACGTCCAATAAACAGCAAAGGCCAGTAAGTAGATAGTGTCAGGGGAGAATTCCAAGAGCAAGATCCAAGCATGGCTGGCATAAATTAAAATTCAGTGGAGAACATATGCATGTATCATGATTCATTAGTTCTCAAATAATTTGTTTTGTAATTCGATCAATCTAAAGGCATATAAACAACTTTATAGATACCTGGCCATTTATTGTGTAATGATTATCCTATTTTTTTTGGTATATTGAGAAAATTATTTTTTGTACCACTGGTGGCAAAAAAATTTCAAATTCAAGAGTAAGTCTCCTATAAAGGAAAAAGGTTCATATTAGAATATGTAGTGAGATTAGCACAATGCCCCTAAATGCCCCTAAATCCTAACAAAGAATACATCAAAAATATTACCTACCAACTCTTCTTTCCTTCCTATGTTTTCCTTGTATTCTCCCACCCATCCAAGCTAATCAAGGAAAAGAATCTCTTAATTTTTAGTATAGTGAAGAATACTGTAGGTCCTTTATAATGAATTTTTTTAAAAATCATTTTTGGTACTGGAAGCCCTAGGCAAGCTTTTTACAACAATAGAATCAGTAATGTTTCATTCTCATTCATTCCAGGAAGATCTTGGCTAACAAAGAAGTAAAACTACATTTCTTGGGAAAGAAAAAATAAAGTGACCTTAAATGTATTTGATATTAAACCTCTTGTGTTCTTCTCTTTATATCCTTTCCCCACCAAAATAACCAGTCATGCACTCTTTCATAGCATAGTTTAATAGGATCATCCAGTACCTAACCTCTAAGAACATTTCAAAAATTATCTCTACAATATAAAATATTTGGAAGTGCTATGCAATTTCTGTAGTTTCTTGTCTCCTACAATCAAAATCTAAAAATATAAACATTTTGGTTTTGCTTAGTAATTCTTCAGATACTAAACATACATAGAAGTTTTTTGAGAATTTATGAGTTAGAGGAAGGTTTTTTTGAGCAGAAAGTTAAAGATTACTGAATTGAGGTGGGAGGGTGAGAGACAGCACAAAAGTTTAACAGTTGCATGGCTGGGATTTTTAAAATTTTATTTCTTATATGAGGAAAAATCTCAGATTTATCATGGAATTGTATTTTCCACAGTAATATCATTTCCTTTATGAATAGAAAGCAAGAAAATATGGGGAGGAAAGTGAATGATTCCTATTACTCTCGTTATGAGATGCTAAAATTTCCATGCAAAACAAATTCCTCTTCCTTAGCAAAGTTCACCATAAACTGAATCTGTTTTATATTAAGTGCTTTTTAATTTTAGGTGTGGAAAATATTTTTATTTTCAATCTTGTTGGATAACAAATACCAGATGAGGGAGAATATTAAAATGTGCTTCATTTATTTTTTTAAATAAGGAGAAACATGCTTCTCTTTATATAAATTTTATTTTCAGCAATAAAGAGGTAAAAAATTCACTTAACTGAGGAATCAGAAGTAGCTAAATATTGTTGAAAGTTTAATTTCCATAATGTACAATACAGTATTGTATTTCATTTGGCACCTTTGGCTATGAGGGTAAAGATCATGATGTCTGTTTCTTTATTATCAGTTGGCTGTGCTCTGATTGATGGCCAGAGCAATTACTTAGAAGCTAGACCAATTATTATGAAAATATATGCCATTAGTCATAAGGGGAAATGGACAAAAATATCAACGAATACCAAAAATCATTAGCCACAGCTGAAAGGACAATTTTTTTAAAGGGGCATATTATGTTATGGAGAGATGGGGCAGCATAGTATCAAGGAGAGAGTTTTACACTTGAGTCCTGGGTTGGAATCTAACCTCTGACATTTATTGTACAATGAGCACGAATCACTTTACCTCCAAGGTTTTCTAATATGTAAAATGGAAATAATAACTGGAGACCTACTTTAATATGGTTATTGAGGGAATCAGCTGAGATGATAAATGTAAAGACTTCATAACTTTTTAAGTACTCATAATGTTATGCTGTGATTACTAAAAAATAGTGTCAAAAGTTAATAAGGCATATTACATGAAGGATGTCTCATTTTAAAAGTATAAATTAATGACCTCTTTGAAAATTGTTCAAAGAGGCAAACTCCTTCAATAATAATGGCTGTATGATATGATTCCTACTCTCAAGATTTTAGTCCTGTTTTTTAATCTTTGGATTATTTTCTCCAAGTCTTTTATAACCAACCTTAATGATCAAGAAATTAAGTATAAAATGGATTCAAAATGATAAAGTATAGATAGAGCTAAATTAAATATTATAGGCAGGTTTTTAAAAAAAGCCATTAACATTCAAGATAGAATTCCATCAGCCTGGGTTTTTGTTTTGTTTTTTTTACATAGTCTACACTTTGTGCTGTTTATGTTAAATCACTTTAATCAGACAATCAGTGGAGTAAAAAATTGAAGGATTTGCGATCATTTTACATTCACTGTATCTGTCTTTCAGGAAGTACTAGGAGCTTCCTGAGTCATTGTACCACCTTTGTGGGGCAAGAGAATATGTCATCAGAATTTACAGTAACTTGGTGCATATTCCTTCCTCTCCCGGTGTTCTACCCTTTTCACTTCCATCCAAAGAAAACTAAAATTATCTAGAAAATATACCACTGCTACCAGCAATGGATCAGAGTTGGTCATTAAGCATTTCTGTCTGAGTTTTTGGCAGCACAAACAGATGTTTTCACATTTGTGAGAGCCTCCATTTGGCACTTTTATCCCCTCTCCTCTCAGGTCCTGCCCAATCCCGTGAGTGATTCCTGTACATAGTTTTTCAGAATTTCTATTTGTATTTTTCTCTCTTTTCTTCTTTATGGAAGCATGAAACTCATATCCCAGTTGCCACTGTTAGCTTAAAGGCATTATATGGAACACAGATGTGACCCAGAAAAATTATTACTATGCAAAGACGCTTAACACACATTCTCTTTGTAGGTACTCACTCCAGACTCTCAACTTTTACCAGGACAAAGGTTTCAAAATAAAGGTATGTTTTCATCAGAACATCCATGTGTTTTTTAAAAACACTTTCAGATTCTTTGTAAAGTAACTTCCCCTTAACTTTTCGTATATACCCTAGGCTGTTGTAATTAATTATGTTTGTCTGTTTCTTCACGTGTATTTTTTTTTTTGTATTTTCTGTGGATCTTTGTAGACCATCTATTCCTTGATCCTCCAAGAACAGGAGCTATGTGTCTTTATTCCCTTAAAAATACCTCTCTCTAGTTCTCAACTCAGTGTTCTGCACAGAATGGGCGCTTGATCAATGTTTCTGAGGGTTTATCTTTTAGGTGTTTTCACTTGAGTTATTCATTAACAGATTCAGAAGATCAAGGGGTTGTGGTAATAGCCTTATATCCCTATGACGGCCTTCACCCTGATGATTTATCCTTCAAGAAAGGAGAAAAATTGAAAGTCCTTGAAGAGTGAGTATATCCACATTGCAACTTCCAGCCTTTGATTCCCAACTCCATCAAAGTCTTGTAGATCTGTCCATTTTATCCACAGCTTTCACCTTTTGGTAACTCAGTGTTAGCTTGATCCTTGTCATGTGGAAGTGAAACTTCACAACTTTGCTACTGGTACAGTTTGGTGCTTAGATAGGGCAAGGTCAAAATAACTACTTTTGCCTTCGCTAGAATGTTCTAGCTACCTGGTCTCACTTTACAGAAAAATGTCATTTTTTTTGCTCTTTTACAACTTTTGGAATTTTTTGTGTCTGAGTAGACTCGAAGCAGTGTTTAGGATGCTGCTTTTTTACTTTAAAACATTTAATTTGATTTTATGAGCCTAAAGTAAGTAAGACTGTAAAACCAAGCACTCTTACTTGGGAAGCCCATACTCAGCATTAATATTATATATTTGCTATATACATGGTATCTCATTTTCCACAGTATTTCCCTAACCCCTTCTACTCTATCTCATTTACTTAGAGTAGATAGAAGACTAGCTTCTGAACTGAGAATAAGATATTTTACATGTTTTGATCGTAGTTATCTCTAGCACATACCAACATGCTTTGGATACATATGTTATCATTTCGAGTATTGAATAGATTTGAGGAGGGAAAAACTATAAACATTCTCATGTATATTGTGATTAAAAACTTCTTTTCCTGCTCTGTAGTGGCATCAAGGAATTTGAGGAGTAGGCATTTCATACTATTAAATGATTTTGGAGAGCAGACAAATCACATAACTTAATTTTCATCTTTTTGTTTCCTTTCACACAGACGTATAACATATGGTTGGCTCTATATATAACTTCTTTGTAAAAACTGGAGAATGAGGAAATGACTCATTACATTGGAATTTTTTTATTCAAAGTTTTTCCATAATGAATATTGCTATAGAAACCAGGTAGCTTATTGAGGGAGTTAATATAACATGGAAGGGTGACATTTGCTCACTTGTCTCCTTTTCTTTTTAAATTTATCACAAGAATTTTCCTTTTCTTTTTAAATTTGTTACAAGAATAATGATACATCTCTCTTAGCTGAATTGAGATAACTGATTTATACTTAAATAGCAATGTATGTGTGTATACTCACATGAATTTGTGTTTCTAAAATATGGTAACATGATCTGTTAAAACTGCTTTGTGTAACACTAAACAAAGTGACCAACATTTGAGGTCGTGAGTCAGTGCTCAATGTATAGTTCATACTCACCCTATGTTTGGGCTCAAGAAAGAGGAGAGTGATATTTGTACTCAAATCTTGGAGTTCTTGATTCCAAAAAGAGCAATAGTCAGTTCTTGACTTATTGATATGAACATTCTTTTATACATATTTTTGTTCCAGGCATGGAGAATGGTGGAAAGCTAAATCTCTTTTAACCAAGAAAGAAGGCTTCATTCCCAGCAATTATGTAGCAAAAGTCAACACGTTGGAAACAGAAGAGTAAGTTCTTCAGTAATTTCATTTAATTGATACGCTGCCTATTGTATTTTTACGTTGTTTATACGATTCCTTCCCAAGGAAATACCATCTATAAACATTTTCAAATTTCCTTTTCAGATGGTTCTTCAAGGATATAACCAGGAAAGATGCTGAAAGACAGCTTCTGGCACCAGGAAATAGTGCAGGAGCATTTCTTATCCGAGAAAGTGAAACATTAAAAGGTCAGACACATATATTTTGTTTTACAAAATATTATTCCTGAAGCAATATGGGGAGATAATAAAAGTAGTAGGCTTGTAATACCATCACTTTGAAGAGAGGTTACATGTTTTGGACCAGATCAATGTGGGCTTGTTTTGCTTAACTGTGCTTTTTGGTTTCAAGAGAAGGTTTAAAATAAGGGAGGGAGGAAGGATAGAGAATTGGTGAGGAGAAGAGGGCTAATGATAGTGATACAAAAAAAAAAAAAGAATGTGTCAATAAAACATTTAAAGCTGCACAGAAGAGAAGAGAAAGAGGTTCAGAAGGAAAACAAGGAGACAAGAGGAGATAAACAGGAGAACTTTGAAACTAATGTGATGAATTTATTATATCCTTAAAAACACAGCTGCCAATGATGGACATTTGAGTACTTACGTGCAGTGATCTTTGCTCTTCTAATATAAGGAAATGCTTGTATTTGCTGGTATTTGTCAAGTGCAGAATTACATAAAATATTTTTAAATGGTTACTTATGCTATAAAAATAATTATGCACACAATTACAATAAAGATCATTTTTATAAAAATGATCATTTCTTACAATATGTGAGACTGAAATATTTTTCAAACATTTTATAAAGGTCACTGGGTGGCACAAAGGACAGAGTACTGGCATTGGAGTCAGGAAGAGCTGAGTTCAAATCCAGCATTAGCCATTACTCATGTGACCCTGGATAAGTCACTTAAGCACTGTTTACCTCAGTTTCCTCATCTGTGAAATGAGGATAATAATAGTATATCCTATCAAGGTTGATGTGGGGGCCAACTGAGATAATATTTGTAAAGGGCTTAGCTAATACTTCTTGCATAGTAAGTACTACATAAAAGTTAACCATTATCATTAAAAGAAAATAAATCAAGAAGTTATATTTCCATTTATTTTCAAAGTAATTTTTAAAGAAAAGGGCTATTATGAGAGAATGAAAATAGTGTGTTACGTAAGTTTCCCTAAAAAGTTGATACTTTTGTTAAAAATTCCAAAAGAATGTTTTAAAATATGTAGACATTAAAATTTGATGATTGGTGGGAAACAGTTTGAACTTATGTTAAGAAATAGTCTAATTCTCCAAACCCTTTGACCTAGAGAGCCCACTACTAGGCAAATACCCTAATGAAGTCAAAGGTTAAAAAAAAAGCCATATATACATATATATACATATATATATGAAAATATTATACAACACTTTTTAATAGGAAAGAACTGGTAACAAAGTAGATACAGACCAGGAAGTCACAAAACATGTTGGGAGATGTGAATGTAATGCAATATTACTTTGCTCTAAGGAAAAATGAATAGGATGACTACACAGAACTATGGAAAGACATCAGAAAGGTCTAAAGTGAAGTAAAGAACCAGGTAAACAGTGTAGATAATGACTACACCGATGCAATTGGAAAGAACAACAAATACCATAGTAATCAAACTGAATCCCATGAAATTATAACCAAGATTTGTCCCAAAAAACACATCTGGAGACATTTCCCCCAACTTCTTTGCAGAGACAGGGAAACTGAGTGTGGGACACTGAATATAATGTCAGAGATTCTTTTTTATGTGTTGGTTATTTTAGTGAACTGAGTTTTAAAAAATTCCTTGGTATGAAGGATTTCCCTCACGGAGAGAATAAGGGGAGTGTATTAAAGGAAATATATGATGTAAAGCTAAACGATCAATAAAGTTTCATTTTTGAAAAGGGCAAGTAAGAAAAGTTTTAAATTTGATTTACATTTATCATATTTAATGACATTCATTTTCTATAATATAAAATAAAATGAAAATCTATAACTACTTTTAACCTAACTAAAGTCATTGCTTTATTTTTCCATAGGAAGTTTTTCTCTTTCTGTCCGAGATTATGACCCACAGCATGGTGATGTTATTAAGCACTACAAAATTAGAAGTTTGGACAATGGAGGTTATTACATATCTCCAAGAATTACCTTTCCCTGTATCAGTGACATGATTAAGCATTATCAAAGTAAGTAAGGAGAGTAAGTACTTCAATATGAATTTTTAATGTTTAATAATAGTATAAAATGATTTTTTAATTTTTAAATCTTTAGCTAGTTGTCTTTAAAAAAGTGAATACTTCTTCAGATCTAATGATCTTGAGGACCTAGAAGTATCTTTGGATGCAAATGCCCATCGGTTAGCATCCTGGAAACTACTATAAATAAGAAATACTAAAGTTGACATACTGTGCTGTCCTAATTCAATGATCAGAAGGAGACACAAGTTGATTGAGTTTTGTGTAAAGGATACTTCCTGGGAGGCATTATGAGGAGTGTTAAGATTTTCTTTTAAAAAAAACAAGGTAGAAATGAACATGTATTCTGTATAATTGGGGTTCATCATTGTGGTATCGACTGTGTGTTCCCTGTTTCTGTTGAGGACACAATTATCTAATCACTTAGCTTCACAGTCTCATCTTCTTCATCCCACATATACATTCAGTTGCCAAGTCCTGTCCATTCTAATTCCATCACATTTCTTATATCTGTCTTCTTAATTCTACTCACTTAGCCACCATTCTACTTCAGGGCTTAATTGCCACTCCCCTGAATTATTACATTGGCATACTAATTGGGCTCCTTATAGCTACCCTCTCTTCTGTAGCCCATTCTTGCCATAGGTGGCCGAGTTCTTCAGCACAGATCTGATCATGTCATTTCACTACCTCAAAAACTCTAATGACTTCCTGTTGCCTAGAGGATGAAACCCAAACTCTTCAACTTGGCATTGAAAGACTGTCTCAATTATGCTCCAAACTGTTCCTTTTCAGATTTACTACATAGTATTTTCCTCTACTCATTCTGAAGTCCAGCCAGGTTGGTCTCCTCCCACGTCCTCCTCTGTAACATTCCATTTTCCATACCTGTTCCCTTGGACTAGAATGTTCTCTCTCCCCACTCCCAGTTTTTTATAAAATTCTTTATTTATGTGCTGCAACCTGCTGATACCCACTGTGTACCTTTCCATTTTCTCCTCCTTGGTGGTTACTTTTAATTCTCTGGCAACTAGTAATTCCATGAGTTATAGCCATATGGTGTCAATAGAATATTGAAATTAAAGTAGGAGGACCTTTGTGTCAGGAAGAAGTTTGGGGTCTTTAAAGATGGTTTGCACTTTCCTAAAAATAATCAAAATGGATCCCTTCTCCTCCTCTTTAATTCTGGGCTTAATTCTTTGTCTTTTATCAGTGTTTGTCACACACACACAGAGTCAATTTCTATAGGTATTCCATCTAACCCCTTGATATATTCTGGACAATAAACATTCTTCATTGTTCTTTTTTTCCTGTATGGAAGCTTAGACTAAAGGATTGTTGTCTTTTAAGTGATCCCTTATTTCATTCATCAGTTTCTGCCAAATACATGTAACGTTTGCACACATGTATACAAGTATCTCTCCACATACAAACACAGCCAGGTAAAACACAATTGGGCTATCAAATAAAAATATCTCAAAACAACAACTAGAAGAATAGCCCTGTCTTTTCATTTAGAAATGCCCCAAATTAATGCCTATTTCAAGGGAAACCCTATAATTATTTATAAACTGGGACAGATCTGAGGTAAACACTTTTAGTCTAGAATAGAGAATTTCTGTATATGATGCAATACAAATTTTACTATTTTAATGATTTTTTCTTTAAAATTTAGAGCAGGCAGATGGTTTGTGCAGAAGGCTTGAGAAGGCATGCATTAGTCCAAAACCACAAAAACCATGGGATAAAGATGCTTGGGAAATTCCACGTGAATCAATTAAACTAGTGAAGAAGCTTGGAGCCGGACAATTTGGAGAAGTTTGGATGGGTGAGTGGTCACAGGATCATCTACATATCTTTCTCACATTGTAGATTAGATTATCTGGAATGTTAAAAATGTAACTGGAGAATAAGAATAAGAGCAGTTTCTTTGTATCTTTCTTAGCATGTGTGACAATACAAAAAATTTAAGTAGTATCAGTGACAACACTTCAGTTGAATCCTATTTATCCAGAGAAGATAAAGAATAGTCTGGCAAATGCATCTTTTTTTTCCTTCTTTAATTGATAAGATACAGGGACAAGAATGAGTCCTATCTTGTATCCATTTCCCTTTTGAATAGTTTTGAATGGCCATTTAAAAGAGAGAAATAGGAAATTGTGTTCTTGGCTGTTTTGCTACAGATTTTGAATGACCACTTTTCCCTAAACTAGATGAACTGGATAAATAAAGTCAGGAAATCTATTTCTATCTCATGGACAAAAAATAATATGGATTCAGAGCGGGTTTGGTATATAGTAAAGTAGGATTACATGGAGTATTTGAGGAGCGCTAGGACTGAGACTGGCAGAGGCTTAAGTAAGTGGTTAGCCAATAGTCACGCAGGAAGTGAACGAAAGAAGTAGAATTCTGCCATTGGCAGACTTCATGCTTCTGCCTTAATCATTTCTATCTCCCTTTGTTCATTCTAAAATAAAAATGCTGCAGGGATACAGCAACATTCACACATTCAGGTTGGAAACTCTGAGAATTTTTTGGATCACTTTAGGTTTGCAATAGAGAAGATTTGGGAGTATAATGCCCTGAGTACCTGAAGAGAAGGGATATGAAATAGGCAGTTAGGGAGTCACAAACACAAATTTTACCTACTTTGAATTTTCTTTTGGAAAAAAAAGAGACCAATTCTAGTATAAGAATCTTCTGCTAGATCACTACCATTTACGGAGGTAGTCCTATTGCCACCTGCCATGGGGACCTATGAAGAGTGATTTCTCCCCCATTGACTAATCCCCTGGGATCAGTTTTGCCAATTTTTCCTTCTCCTTCATACTGTGTCCATTACAACACAGCCCAGAGCCTGAAGAACAGAATTCATTTCAACACATTTAATTTGGGACATGTTCATTAAATGCTTGCTTTGTGGAAATCATTGAGCAAGACACTGTAAGTGCTAAAGAGATAAACTTGTTATCATCTTCAGAGGGCTTATAATCAAGTAGGCTTCATAAGATACATTCACAAGTAACTCTAATTGTGGATTTACAGGGCAGAAGGTGATGCATCCTAAGAGAGGTACAAAATTCTAAGGAAACATTGGGGAAAAGGAAAATTACTTCTTATTGGTAAGATAAAGGTATAGAACCAGGAAAAGCTCAGGCCATGCTTCAGGAATGATGAGTAGTCCTTCTTGGATAGAACATAAGGTTTATAATGATACAAATATATCACTTGATCACAGATAGGGATATGCCTGGAACTAACAGAATATTTACTAGACTGGAGAAAATTTACAAACATATAAATCTCACCTTATCCAGGTAACTCCAGTGAGATTGGATAGGGGGAAGTAAAAGAGAATTGATTTAGATTTGGTATAGACAGTCTCTTCTAGGCATTCCCATTTTTATCTCTCCTTGTAGGCATCAGATAACCTTGGGGTGTTATTGAACTTCCTTGTTAATCCATCCTATTTTTGTTTACATACATAGATTGTATTATCTTTCTCTGAAATTCCTAGGAGAAGCAATGGTAGTAAAAATAGTTAACATATGTAGTTTTGTGCTTTGTATATAGATGGTTGTTTGATTCTCACAACCAGTATGTATGGCTGACATTATGCTCATTTTATAGATGAGGAAACTGAAAGCAAGAGAAAGAGAAATTGAATGACTTGCCCTTGATCATATATTTAGGGAGTATCAGAAGTGGAATTCAAACCCAGGTTGTTCTCTTTTCTATATTTTATTTTCAGTTTTTTTCTGTCTCTGTCTCTCTGTCTCTGTCTCTGTCTCTGTCTCTGTCTCTGTCTCTGTCTCTCTCTCTCTCTCTCTCTCTCTCTCTCTCTCTCTCTCTCTCTCTTTCTCTTTCTCTCTCAGCCCTCTTCTACTTATTGAGAAGTCAAGATGTAGGATACCCATTATACATATGAAATCATGCAAAAGATATTTCTACATTAGCCATGTTCCAAAAAAAAAAAGGCAAGAAAAAGTAAAAAAGAGAAAAAATGTTTCAATCTATACATTGAATTTGTCGGTCTTCTCTGGAGGTGGATAACATTTTTTACCAAGTCCTTTGGAGTTGTGGTGGGACATTGTATTAATCAGAGTTACTAAGTCTTTCATGGTTGATTATATTTACAGCGTTATTATTACTGTGTACACGTTTTCTCCTGGTTCTGCTCATTTATTTTGCTTCAGTTCATATAAGTTTTCCTGACTTTTTCTGACACCATTCCTTTCATCATTTCTTATTACCCAAGAGTATTCCATCACATTCGTACATCACAACTTGTTCAGTCATTCCTCAGTTGATGGCCACCCCCTCAGTTTCTAATTTATTGCTACTACAAAAAGAGCTGCTATAAATTATTTTGTACATGTGGATCCTTTTCTTTTTTCTTTGATCTCTTTGTAGCATAGACCTAGTAATGCTATTGCTATGTCAGAGAGTATACCCAGTTTTATATTCCTTTGGGCATAGTTCCAAATTTTTCTTCAGAATGAATGGATTAGCTCACAATTCCACCAACAATGCATTTCCCATATATCTTCCAGTATGTATTTTTTTCTTGTTTGGTCATCTAAGTCAGTCAGATGCATGTGAGGTAATACCTCAGAGGTGTTCTCATTTGAATTCCTTTAATTATTAGTGATTTAGAGCATTTTTCATATAAATATTGATACTTTTGATTTCTTCCTCGAAAAACTGCCTATTCATATCTTTTGGATGTTTATTAATTGGGGAATGGCTCTTATTTTTCTAAATTTGACTTAGCTCTCTATATTTTTGAGAATTTATCATAGAAACTTGCTGGTAAAGTTTTCCCCTCAGTTTCTTTCTTCTAATTTTGGCTACATTGGTTTTGCTTCTACAAAAACTTTTAATTTTATATAATAAAAAATTTATCTATTTTACTCCCCATGAATTTCTACATCTCTTGTTTGCAAACCTAGGTCTTTCTGAACTCCATATCCTGTGTTATTTCCATTTTGCAGTGATGCCTTTAGACCTCAAGATCCTCTTTCCCTTCCAACTCAGTGTAGGTTGCAGTTCTATCTCAATATATCCCCCCCCATTTCAATAATAAATAATATTTTTTAAATTTTTTTTATTTATTTAACTTTTTACATTCATTTTCACAAAATTTTGGGTTCCAAATTTTCTCCCCTTTTATCCCCTCCCCCCACCCCAATACCCCAAGCATCTAATTTTCCCTATCTCCAATCTGCCCTCTCTTCTGTCATCCCTCCCTTCTCTTGTCTCCATCTTCTCTTTTCTCCTGTAGGGCCAGATGACTTTCTATTCCTCATTAACTGTATGTCTTCTTTCCTAGTAGAAACAGCAATACTAAACAGTTGTTCCTAAAACTTTGAGTTCCAAATTCTCCCCATCCCTCCCTCCCCACCCATTCCCTTTGGGAAGGCAGGCAATTCAATATAGGCCATATCTGTGTAATTTTGCAAATGACTTCCCTGATAGTCATGTTGTGTAAGACTAACTGAATTACCCTCCATCCTACCCTGCCCCTCATTGTTTCTCTTCTGTCTTTTGATCCTGTCCCTCCCCAAGTGTTGACTTCAAATTGCTCCCTCCTCCCTTTGCCCTCCCTTCCATCATCCCCCCCCCTTGCTTATCTCCTTCTCCCCCACTTTCCTATACTGTAAGATAGGTTTTCATACCAAAATGAGTGTGCATTTTATTCCTTCCTTTAGTCAAATGTGATGAGGGTAAACTAATTGTTTTTTTTTTCTCAGCTCTCCTCTTTTTCCCTCCACTAAAAAGTCTCCTACTTGCCTCTTAAATGACATATAATTACCCCATTCCATTTCACCCTCTCTCCTCCCAATACATTTCTCTCTCACCATTTACCTTAATTTCTTTTCAGCTATGGTCCCATCCTATTCAATTCACTCTGTGCTCTCTGTCTCTGTGTGTGTGTGCATGTGTGTATGTGTGTGTGCGTGCATGCATGTACATGTGTGTGTGTGTGTGTGGTCCCACCAACTACCCAGATACTGAAAGGTTTTAAGAGTTACAAATATTGTCTTTCCATGTTGGAATGTAAACAGTTCACTTCTGGTAAGTCCCTTAAGACTTCTCTTTGCTGTTTACTTTTTCATGCTTCTTCTCATTCTTGTGTTTGGAAGTCAAATTTTCTTTTCAGTTCTGGTCTTTTCATCAAGAATGATTGAAAGTCCTCTGTTTCATTGAAAGACCATATTTTCCCCTGAAGTATTATACTCAGTTTAGCTGGATAGGTGATTCTTGGTTTGAGTCCTAGTTCCTTTGACTTCTGGAATATCCTATTCCACGCCCTTCGATCCCTTAATGTAGAAGCTGCTAGATCGTGTGTTATCCTGATTGTATTTCCACATTACTCAAATTGTTTCTTTCTAGCTACTTGAAATATTTTCTTCTTGACCTGGGAACTCTGGAGTTTGGCTACAATATTCCTAGGAGTTTATCTTTTCAGATCTCTTTCAGGAGGTGATCTGGGGATTCTTTCAATACTTATTTTGCCCTCTGGTTCTAGAATGTCAGGGCAGTTTTCCTTGATAATTTCATGGAAGATGATGTCTAGGCTCTTTTTTTGATCATGACTTTCAGGTAGTCCCATAATTTTTAAATTGTCTCTCCTGGATCTATTTTCCAGGTCAGTTGTTTTTCCCATGAGATATTTCACATTCTCTTCCATTTTTTCATTCTTTTGGTTTTGTTTGGTGATTTCTTGGTTTCTCGTAAAGTCATTAGACTCCATCTGCTCCATTCTAATTTTGAGAGAACTATTAAATTCAGTGAGCTTTTGAACCTCTTTTTCCATTTGGCTAATTCTGCTTTTGTAAGCATTCTTCTCCTCATTGGCTTTTTGAACCTCTTTTGCCAATTGAGTGAGCCTATTCTTCAAGGTGTTATTTTCTTCAGCATTTTTTGGGGTCTCCTTAACCAAGGTATTGACCCGTTTTTCATACTTTTCTTGCATCTCTCTCATTTCTCTTCCCAGTTTTTCCTCCACCTGTCTAACTTGCTTTTCAAAATCCTTTTTGAGCTCTTCCAAGGCCTGAGCCCACCCGACATCCCCCTGGGGTGTCTGGGGTACCGAGGCCCCGCCCTCCATCTCTTTCCCTGATGGCAAGAATACATCCTCGTCATCAGATCCCAATGTCGGGATCATTTGCATTTGTTGGAAAAAACTCTCTATAGTCTTATTTTTCTTCCCTTTTCTAGGCATTTTCTCAGCCAGTTACTTGACTTCTGAGATTCCTGTCCACCCCCACCTAGATCCGCCCAGCTAGTGCTTGGGCTCTGAGATTCAAATGGGCTTTCCGCCCCGCCCACCCAGCTGCTAATCAATGAGCTTTAGTTCTGGTGCTGGAGTGGGGGCAAGGCCACCTCCCAGGCTCAGCTCCCTCAGGGGCTTTATGCAGAGACCTTCAGGAACGGAGCGGGTGGGGGGGGCGCCTCCCAGGCTCAGCTCCTTCAGGGGCTTTATGCAGAGGCCTTCAGTAGTGGAGCAGGGTGGGGCAGGGCCATCTCCCAGGCTCAGCTCCCTCAGGTTGTTTATGCAGAGACTTTCAGTAATGAAGATCCTGCCTGCTGCTGGGGAAGTCCTGGGCCGCCGTGGCCGCCGCTGCTGCCTCCACTGCCGCCCACGCCTCTGCCTCCGCTGCTTCCTGCCCCCGTCTCTGCCGCCACCGCTTCCTCCCGAGGGAGCCTGAGTCACGGAGACACTCCGCTCCCCCTCTCGTCCAGCCCAGCCTTCTCTCTCACTGACCTGTAGCTTCTGTGGGCGGAGGGACTTTCCTGGCTGCCGGAGCTTCCGTCCCTGAAGCCTGCTTGGCTCAGCTTCTCTGGGGCCGCGGCCAGGGCAGCGCTGGGGGTGGGGTCCGCTTTCCGGGGCACAACGGACCCTGGGGACGGCTCTCCAGGGCTCTCTGGAACGGAAATCTCTTCCACTCCGTTTCTGTACACCTTTCAGTGGTCCAGAAGTTATGGGGGTCTCTTTTTACATTAATTCTATGGGCTTTGGTTTTGGAGCTCGTAAACGTGCGTCCTTCTACTCCGCCATCTTGGCTCCGCCCCCAGTAATAAATAATAGATGAGACTATGTCCCAATATTCAGATTGGATATGTGCTTTGGATATTTGCTGAGAGGAAAGAAGAGTATGATTATCAGAGAAGAAAATAGTAAATGGGAACTCAAGTATAATGTATAAAGTGATTTTTCTTGACTTTATAAAGGCCTAAAGATATTCAATATTGAAATCAAACTAAAAGCATGTAAAACTACATAATTTTGCATATCAGGTAGAAGTGCTAAAGAAACAAGATATGCCATTACTGTTTAAAACAAGTAGCATTCAAATGGTAGCACTCATGGGGCATCTGGCTTTAGAGATGTGACTGTTGGAACTGTTGTCAAATGAAGCATCTAGGTCACTTATGAGGGGGAAGGGAGGAGCTGGGGCATAGCATTCTGTGTACAGACTTTTTATCAGTCAGGAAGAGCAAGTATCAGTGAGATTATGCTTATAAATGATAAAACAGGAAATTGGTTCTTAGGAAGTTCTGCCAATATGTAAGGTTGACTGTTTAAGGGGGATATGACAATGATTATCTCTTGTATTTTCCTTAAATTTTCTCTAAGGCAATTCCAGAATTATCACTCTTATGAACCTGATAATTGTTCTCAGAAATTCTAATTTGCTGGCCTGACTCTTTCATTCTAAAGGTTCTGAATTGATAGGGTTAAAGCTAATCCTCTTTCCCATCCCACACATAGGTGTTTTAAACCTCTAAACATTCACCTTCTTTAGATACTGCCTATGTTACTAGCAATCTGCAGTTCAGGTTTCTTGGTCTTAACAGGGACCTGGGATACCCAATTGTTTTCTTAATATCAGCTGTCCTACAGCTTTTATGCCAATTTTGGATGGTTTTAATCCTTATATGGAAAGGCAACGTGGTATAACGTATAATGGATAAGGACATAATATTGACTGTATAACTATGGGCAAGATACTTAACTATTTCTTAACTTCTTTTTTTAACTTAACTTTTCAGTTAAACTCAGGTAATGTTTTAGTTTTATAAATTGCAGAACAGTTCTCAATTTGCATTGTCATTATTCACTTGTTTTAGTTGTGTCTGACTTCATGACTCCATTTGGGATTTTCTTGGCAAAGATGCTGGAATGGTTTGCCATTTCCTTCTCCAACTCATTTTACAGATGAAGAAACTGAGGCAAACAGGTTTAAGTGACTTGCTCAGGGTCACAGAGCTAGTAAGTGTCTGAGGTCAGATTTGATCTCAGGTCTTCCTGACTCCAGGCCCAGTGCTTCTATTCACTGAGCCACCCAGTTGCCCTACAATTTGTATTACTTAAGTAATTTTCTTTATCTGGCACTGCCTATCTGAAGATAACATAGATCCAGGCAAGGAAGTTATTTTTACATGTGTATACACACATATTTGCATTCATACACATAATGTTTTGTCTATTTAAAAAAAGGTGTAGGGGCTACAGTCTTATAAAATACAACATTAAAAATGAGACAGAAATTAATATTGACTTACTCCTGTGATTTTGGCTATGATCCAGAAAACTTCTTTGTAAACAATGAAATAACTTCCATATATATATACTAAATACATTTAACATAGAAATAGTATCAAATGAATGTAGCTAGCTTGTATAATGTAGGTAAAAAAAAATATGGTTTAAATTTGTGTTTTTTTATTTCTCATTCTTACTGGGGACGTGAGTGCTAAAAAAAAATTAAGATATATGCAACTGATGGTCTGAGTAATGTGTTTTTCAAAAGATTACAGCAAGAGAGAGCTTTGATAATCAGGGAAGATTTTCTTATTATATGCAAAAGCTGAATCTTTTAAAAAAGATTTCTTATTGAGTCAAATGAATAAAGATATTTTTGTTAAAAATGAGAAACTTATGCATGCAATAGGTGTTGTGTGTTATGGTTTGTAACATTTTTGTCTGGAAAGGTAATTAATAAATACTAGGAAGTGGCTGGTTCAGGGGGAGGGGGGAGAATAAAGAAGCTGTTTCTCCTCAAGATGTTTCCTCATGTTTATGAGTTTTTCTTGACGTCCAACTGGGGTGAAATGTTTTCCTCTGTGGATTGTTACATTGTGGAGAAAATTATTGTACAGTAAAGCTAAGCACCACATTTCCTCTCACTATTGGTTCTGAGGCTTCTTTGCTGAAAAAAGAGAAATTCTTGTAGATAAAATTTCAATTGGGAAAAAAAGTTTTGGTACCCTCCCTACATTCTTGTCATGTGCAATCGTTACTTTAAAAAAAAATAAAAATTGTATAGCAAGACAGCATAGGTCGCTAGACAGCTGACCCCAGAACTGGAAGAACTGGGCTCATGTCCTGACTCTAACACATGCTGGCTGTGTACCTTAGGGCAAGTCTCTTTACCTTCCAATACTCTTGACAGCTCTTTAATGTAGCTCTTTCTACATTGAAGAGAATATGCTCACCTGCCATGGTAAAGGGCTTTCCCTCATCCCAAAAGTTCCCTATGCCAATGAAATCACATACATAGTTCTTATCACCTCCATAAAATTAATCCATTTTCTAAATCAGCTGCAAGGATAAAAAGAAAAATCTCAATTTTCCAGGTTTTTTGTCGTTGGTTAGTCGTTTTTCAGTCGTGTCTGACTCTTTGCCATTTCCTTCTCCAGGTCGTTTTATAGATGAAGAAACTGAGCAAACAGGATAAAGTGACTTGCCCAGGGTCACATAGTATCTGGGGCCAGATTTTAACTCTGGTCTTCCCAAATCCAGCATTTAGCAAGTATAAATAGGTCATCTTTAACAAACACATCCAAACTGCAGTTTCGACTTTTCCTTCTGCCATCTTCAACTATCATCCAGTGTCACTCATCAAAAAAGTTTTTTATCACTTCTTGGAACAATCAAAAAATCCATTTTCCATTTGCATTGATAGCCAAAAGCCTGGTGACTACTGTTTTTCAAACTGGAGGGCTCTAGCAAATAACCTTGGCAAAAGTAAGATTTGATTCTTAGTGCTACATAGATGTGATTATGAACTCATCCCATCATATTGAATTATTGTTATTATTTTAATGGTGACAACACCTTTGAGAAATATGTGATTGGTGTTGGTGATTTGTTCTTGACATGACTATTTTACTGACTGTTCTGACAAGAAGCTTTATTAGTATCTTTTAATATCTTTAGCAGTTACAGTGTTTCCTGATAACTTTTTTCTGACCTTGGGAAGCATGATTTTTTAATCTCCCATCAAACTGTACTGGTTGGTAGCAGCTAGTAGCCTGTAGTTTTATATTGTGCATGCACACACACACACACACACACACACACACACACATCAGTAGTCTGTGTTGCCTTTCAAAAGGAAAAAAAAATCACATTTTCTAGCTACATTTATTCTTTAGCTAACTGAAATCATGTGACTGAGTCTTTTGAGAATTCTATGTAAAGCATCTTAAAAGAATGTATAGCTTAATCCTTCTGGCTTTGAAATATAACACGCAAAAGACTCCTTTTTGTAACTTGGTTTTGTCTCTCTTTTATTATAATTTTGGTGGAGAGAAATCTGGGAAAAGACCATGTTTTTAGGTTTTATGAGTTTTCCTACTGTAATACAAATTAGTTTTATAACCTTATGAGTTATGATTTTGTTTAGGTGGCTGTTTGTGGCAAATGGCCTAGAGCATGTTTTTATTGGCTTTGTATTTTCTTTCCTATATATTATGACGTGTTGCAGAGTAGCATGCCATACTAAATCAAAATAGAACATAAAAGGAAACCTTTCAATAGATAAATCATTTTGACTACTTGTAGAATCTCCAGGTAGTAGTGCAGACATATTCCCACCTCCTAGTATTAATTATCTTCTTGAAAATAAATTAGGTGGAATTGGTTAGAGAGGGCATCTTGTTCCAAAAGTGTTAAGTCAGGACAAGAGAACCATTTCCAGCCTCCCACAATTTCTTCTTTTCTTTTTTCTCCTTTGGTAGACATTTTAACATTTTGACGACTGTGTGGGTTTTTTTTTTTAAATAAGCTTAATTATGACCCATTTTACATCACGGTCATTTCTGGATACTCTTCTCACCTCCTGGGATTGAATCATCCATTTTAACAAGGAAAAACAATTCAACGAAAACAGGCAAGTCAGTGACTAACTGCTTTTGACAAAGACCGTGACTTTCTATCTTAGGAATCCCCTACTCCTCTGAGAGGAAGTGTGTCTCATCATCTGTTTTCTAGGACCATGTAAGTTTTCCATTATTTAGAGTTCCCCCTCCTTTACTGATCTGTTCATTCACATTGTTGTCATTGTGCATGTTGTTTTTTTCTGGTTCAGCCAAGCCTGTTTTATGGGTTTTTAAACGAAAGCATTAACACTTAACATATATCCAATGCTTAAAGAAAGCATTGCACTAGAAGTGATTTTCTGTAGCATTGACCTGGTTGATGGCATTAAGCTTAAAGCAGATTGTATTCAAGGATAGTGGATTTTGTTTAAAGAAAATGAGTACCCAAATCCATCTCTCCACTTAGGAAAGTCATGCAATAGAAGACTGTCTACAGATCCCTCCCCAGTACTTGCTTATGATCCTGACACACTATCTCCTCCATCACCAAATGCTGGAGCCCCACTCCTGAGTAATATCTAATGTCTTATCATCTCCACAAAACATCCATGGTAAACCCTTCATAATAACATACTAGTTTTTTTAAACAAATTACTCTCTTTGAAGTGAATAGGATTTTAGAATTGGAAATTTTAGAATTGGAAGGGAAACTAGGGGTCATATAGTCCAACAAATAAAAATTGAATTGATGAATGGAATGTATTTATACCCTTATAGTAATGTTATTCCCCTTCCTTTTCTGAGAGATATCCTCATTCTTCACTGAAACCAATCCTCTTCTACCTCTGCCTTTTTTCTCAATCTCATTTGGTCCAGGACTTTTGCCCAGGACTCTTTCCTTCTGTCTTATGTGTCCTGAACTCTCGTGTCTCAAGTCTTTTCCAAGATCTCTATTAGCCAAGTTATTAAATAATAAAGGTTTTTGCTTGTTCTCCTTCCCAAATAATATGTGTGCATTTTAACAGTTATCTTCAGTGGATAATACCATGGTTCTGTTCTCTGAGCCTCAGGTTTCTTAGATGGATTAGATTAACCTGGACACCTTTGTCATCAACCCCTCCTCAAAATAACAGTTTTTAAATTCATGAGATAAAAACATGGGATTATCAAGGAAGCCAATTATATTAAACTGAGTTATCAGAATTTAAAATTTTAAAAAAAGAGTCCCAGGTTAAAAACCTCTGCACCAGATAATCTCTAAGGTTCCTTCAAGGCACTATTGTTTGTATTATTCTTTCACTTTACATCGCTCTAAAGATGGGAATTTGGGATACCCGTTCAGGCTAGGGGAGGACTGCGTGGAGTCTTAACATTTACTCTACTTACAAAGGTACCTCTCACTGCTCTCACCCTTCACCTTTTCAGTTCTCCCCACTTCTTCCACATTCCCCAAGTCTTTTCCTCAGTGCAGAACAGACATCCAGAATGGAGTATTTGTCGAAAAAGAACATAGACCTTAAACAGTTAGATGAAAAAGAACACTGTTGTTACAATTGGGCCTCAGCTCAAAATAGGATATGTTCTTCACCTTAAGAGGGTGGAAAAACATTGTCTTTCTGGCAGTAGAGAAATCAAAGACTCTAGAAATTCATCAACTCTAGGAATTGAGAGTAAGTAATGCAAAAGCTGAGGAATTAGGGAGGTGGAGAGAGTATCTCCCTGGTAACAGAAAAAATTGAATTGAATCCCAGTTTGAGCATAGGGGAGGTATCAGTGTAAGTGAAGACAGAACTGATAATTTTGGTTGCAGCTATTACTTCATGTGTTACTACTTTTCATTAAGAACTGAAATATAGATTACAAATTCAACTGAGGTGTTGAAAAGCTCCTTATATTTAAAGAGAGAGAAAGGGAGAAAGAAAGAGAAATTGACTCAAAACTGTATATTTTATTTGCAGGAACAAATTTAAAAATAGGGTAGATTTTCTAGGTTCTGGAGTTTTTTGTTTTGTTTTGATTGGTTTTTTTTTTGTTTGTTTTAATGATTAATTTAATTCCCTCGATGTTGGTTTTCCTATTGAGAAATGTTGTGGCTACTGGCCTAGTAAAATTTTGTCTAATTTTATGTTGGTATAATAGAGCTTGAAACACAATGATAATTGTCCCATGAATCAGAAATTTAGAATGTTCCAGGTGGAGAGGACCCTGCAAAGGAGATCACTTTATACACTCTCATTATGCCCTCCTAGTATTATTTTACTTATACTTGTATCTCTCTTTTATTTCTTCTTATACAATAGTAAACTCCTTGAGGTCAGGAACCACCACATCTCATTTGTCAGCATTTAACAGTTGCATAGTGCTCAGTACTTTTTGGCTGAATGAATACATGAATGAATCAACTAATCCATTCTTTCATTTCACACATTAGGAAACTGAGGCCCTGAATGGGTGAATTACTTGCTCAGGGGCATGCAGTTAGTGGAAGAATTGAAAATCTAGTTCTTCTGACTCCGCAGGCAGTGCTACTTCTTGTTCTTCTTCTCTATCTCTTTTCTTTCTCCTCCTCTTTTCTTTTCTCCATCCTCCTCCTCCTCCTCCTTCCCCTCCTTGTCCTCCTTTCCCTCCCCCCTCCTCTTTCATCTCTTGCTCCTCCTCCTCCTTCTCCTCCTCCTCCTTCTATTTCTCATCATTTTATCCTCCTCCAAAATGATCCCTTCCTTTTGACAAAGAAAAACAACTAAGTAAAAATATCAAAAAATGAACCTGGTTTTGTATTATGTCCTGGTAGTCCTCCTGTATCCTGAATTATGGGCCTTCATTTTTTACTCCTTCTTAGGACTTCATTTCATTGATATTTTTGTTCATATTATTATAGCCATTGTGTGTATTGCTCTTTTACTTCTGATTATTTCACTCAAGCATCAGCTCGTACAAATTTTTCCATGTTTTTCTGAATTCCTCATTTAGTCATTTCTTAATATACAATATTACAATCACATACCACATTATTTTTAAACATTCTCCCATTTGTGCTTCCATTTGTCACAAAGAATACGACTGATATTTTGAGATATATTGGACCTTTCTTTCTGTCTTCAGCTTCCTTGTGACCAGTAGTGGGATTGCTGGATCAAAAAGTATAAGTGGCTTAGTCATTCTCTTATATAATTCCAAATTTATACCATGAACAATTGGGCAGCTTCACATCCCTATCAACAGTGAATCAATATGCCTATTTTCCCACAGCTCCTCCAACATTGACTATTCCCATATTTTATTATCTTTGCAAGTTTACATGGTAAAACCTCAGAGTTCTTTTAACTTCTACTTTTCTTACTGTGATGGCAAAGAATTGGAAGCTGAGAAAGTGCCCATCTGTTCAGGAATCACTGAACAGTTTATTATATATGAATGCTATGGAATACTGTTGTACTTGTATTGTAAGAAATGATGACAGTGAGTAGAGCACTGACCCTGGAGTCAGGAGGACCTGAATTCAAATCTGGCATCAGACATTTGACATACTGTAGGCTGTGTGACCTTGGGCAAGTCACTTAACCCCAATTACCTTGCCTTCCCCCTTCCAAAAAAAAAAAAGAAGAAATGATGGAGGGGATGGGAAAGATTTGTATGAACTGATACAGAGTGAAGTGAGCAGAACTAGAAAAACAATTTATAATACCTTAACATTATTGTAAAGACAAACATCCTGGAAAGATTTAGTGACTGATCAAATGCCAACCACAATTCTAGAGAATTCATGGTGGAACATGGTACCCACTTCCAAATAAAGAGATGATGAGCTCAGAGTCCATGCTAAGGCTAGTATTAGTGTTGTTATGTTTTCGGGATGGCTAATATGATAATTTGTTTAACTGACTCTACATCTTTGTGCTTTCTCAATAGGGGCAAGGGCAGGGAGAGGGAAAGAATTCAGAGCTGAAAATGAAATAAAATTTAAAAAAACTTTTAAATGTTTCCAAGTAGGGATCCTTAATCTGGGGTCTGTAGATAGATTTTCAGGAGTTCTATGAAATATGACATGGAAAAAATCTTTATTTCAATATTTTTAAAATTTGGAGATGGGAATATTTAGAGAATAAAGAAGAAAACATGAAAATGAAGTGTAACTTGAAACCAGTAGAGAAGAGAGGTTATCAGGAAGAACTCTATACTAGTGCAGTGATCTCCAGTGTTAGACTTTAAATCAAGACACTTGATTAGAATCCCATTTCAAATAATGACAATGTGGCCATGGCCAAGTCATTTGACTTCTCTGAGTCCCAATTTCCATGTCTGTAAAATGACATTAATTACATTTGCACTACCTATTTGTTGGGAGAAAAAATACTTTGATGCATAACATCTGTATAATTTGTTGTAATTATTACCTCTGAAATCTCCCCCTTTCTATACATTGCTGCCAGATGTATATTCTTCTTACATAAAGCTGATCATTTTACTGATCAAAAACCTGCATTGGCTACCCATTGCCTGTTGAATAATATACAAACTCTATAGTCTAGCAATCAGTGTCTTCCATATATTGACTTCATCTTAACTTTCTGATTCAGTCTCCCTCCATATACTCTATACACCTGCCAAATCAGATGACACACCATTCTTTACATGTACTCTTATCTTTCCCTCTACTTTGCTTATGTGCCCATATCATACAATCATGTTACTTGCAAGTTCTTTTGAGCGTAGAGCCTGTGTCCTTCTTAATCATTATGCATTATCCCCATTATTTAACACAGTACCTTATATATGATAGGTACTTAAAGTTTTTGTGAAATTATTGGTATCTAAACTATCTCACTCATTTTTGTCTATTGAAATTGTTGATGTTGATGGACAGCATGAAATGTTGCTTCCTCCATGAAGATTGCCCTCGTCCCTCCACAGGAAGTAACTTCCCCTCGCATTGTTTGTTTGGGTTTTTTTGTTTGTTTGTTTTTGCTTTTTTGCTACTCAGTCACTTTTCACATTCTATTTTTTTGTTTGTCTTAGTCTGCTTCTTATCTCATTACTAGTGAGAATGCCTGGCACATAGAAGGTGTTTGATAAATTTTTCAATTAATCCTTTGAATGGCAGGGATCTTTTTTTTAATTTTTCACAGTGACCAAGCATGTTGTCTCATATATAATAGCCAGTTAATAAATGTCTTAAAATGCATGAATGGGACTCCTGCATCGTCATCTACTTCTCCTACCTATGAGCTTGTTCTCATTTACTCCTGCTTCCTTTGGGGTCTTTTTCTAGGAATGGTTACCTCTCGTGCATTGTCAGTTTCCTGCCCCCTCCTTCACTTGCTCCTTCTCATCTTGCTGCAAATATTATTGAATCTCCTCAATCCTTAAAAAAAGACTTTGAATCACAACTTATATTTGTATAGCACCAAGAAGTTTGTAAAGTGGTTTATGTTACCTCATTTGACTTTCATAATAAGTCTGTGATGTAGAAACTCTAGACATTATCCTCATTTTGTAAGTGGGGAGAAGTCAAGTATTTCCTCCATGGTCACACAGCTTAAGTATCAAAGCATGGATTTAAACTGGGGTCATCCTGATTCCAATCCTAGAACTCTACTATGCTACTTTCCAGTAAGCTTCAGTCTCATTCTTTCCTCCTCTCTATTATCAGACACCTTTAAGAAGGTGTCTGTTGTTTTGTCAGTCCTTGCAGTCCTGTGTCTGTACTCCAGCCATCCTATCGACATCATTCCTCAAAGGTTACCATTTTCTTCCTAATTTTGAAATCTAATAGCCTTTTTGAGTTCTCATCCTTAAACTTTCTGAAGTTGGGGCAGTTTTTCTAAAGACTTTCTTCAATTTACTTCAGATACCAATAGTTCACCAGTTCTTCTCCCATGTCTTTAGTTACTTCTTCATCTCCTTCGCTGGTGCATTTTCTTCTTCTCAATACTGATTTCTCTTTCTGCATTCTCTCTCTTAACAATCTAATTTACTGCCATGACGTTAATTGTCACTTCTTCATCGATGATTCCTAAATCTGTACCCCAACTGGGACCACGAAGAGTTGGACAAGACTGAAAAATGCCTGAACAACAAAATCTGTCCCTCTGTCTCTGACCTCTCTCTCAGGCTCCAGACTCCCATCTTCAGCTGCCTTCAGAGCATCTCTACATGGATATTTTGCTGACACCACAAATGTAGCAGACCCCCAGTTGAACTTATCTCCCTCCCCTCAATCTGCCCCTCTTTTGATTTCACAATTTCTGTCACTACTACTATTATTTCAACTAGACCCCTATATGTGAAACCTTGGTCTTATCTTCCACTCTTCCTTCTCTCATATCTAATCTGTTATCAAGCCCTGTTCATTTCCATCTCCATAAGCTGAGTCATATCCACCCCCTGATTTCTGTTCCCCCTGTTATCACCCTGGTACGTGTCTTGGTTATAACCTACCCGGACTAATGGAATGGTGTTCTTACAGGTTTTTCCACCTCCGTTCTCTTCCTCATTCAAACCATCTTCACCTTACTACCAGACTTGACACCTTGCCTTATTTATCTTAGTATCTTTACCAGTGCCTAGCATTGTGATATGTACATAGTAAATGCTGTGTAACACTGGGTATTTATCATTTATTCTCTCTCAGCCTCAGTTTTCTCACTTGTAAAATGAGGATAATAGTGCTTGCCTCAAGTGTTGTTGTAAGGATGAAGAGAGATAATGTCTATAAAGTGATTTTAAAACCTTAATATACTTCATAAATGTTAGTTATTATTATTAATAAACATTTGTTCAATTGAATTAAATTAGTCACTCCAGAGGAGCAAGGACTAAGAAATCTAAACACCTGTTGGAAGCTGTACTTTTAATTTATGTTTTCTTTATTCCTGGGGAAATACTGCTAGCCATTTGTGATTGTTTAGCCGATGTCTGAGAATCTATGCAGAATAGAAGGGGTTTCTACCTATCCTTTGAGGGACTGGTTCAACCAGACCAATAACCTTGCTCCTTAGAAGTATCTTTTTGAGTTCTACTGTTTTGGCATTTTTGAAATATTCTTTGGTATAAGAGAAATAAATACACCCAGTGACACTATCAGAGGTATTTGAACCAATTTGCAATATATATGACAAGTGTTATATAGCCTTGTGGTTATTACTAAAATTCCTTCCAGCTCTAAATCCCCTCCTCCTCCATCTGAGATATAAGTAGAACACGTGGGTATGAAAGCTGTAAGCAGTGTAGTCAAGCAGATCTGGGCTTCTATTTCCCATGCATTGTTTCTGAGCCAAATATTATTGATAATGCCCCTCATCTGGGTGGTCAGTATTGTTCTGGGTCTGCCAACGGGTTGGTTTTATAGAGGTTCTCAGTAGCTTACAAAGAAAATAAAAATCTGAGCTACATTTGCCTCCCTAAATACTCCTGAAAAGTTTCCATGGGAAATTTGAATGTGCACTCTTCTATGAGACAGTCAGCGACTGCCAGGCGGAACCGAGAAAGAAATATGAACTGTATGTCAATGGAAAAGGAGGTCATAGGTTTAGGGACCCTGAGCATGCTCTGTTTATTTTCAGTATGGCAGAAAAGCTACGTTACTGGGATCTAGCCACCAAAACATCTCAAAAGTATTTGGATAAAATTCCAGGAATGTGAGAAAAATGAATGCTCTGGGAGAAAGCCCTGGGCAGCCTCAACCACAGTTACTGCATACTGGAACAAAAATCAGCTTAAAAATACTCCATAGATAAGGAAGTTAAACTGTTCTTGTGCTATGAAGGCTTAAAATAATGCCTTTACTTCTTGAAATATCAGCGAGCTACCAATAAGAACTATGGTACCCAATTTGATGTTTGTGTGAATGTTGAACATTGTTATGTAAAGAAGCAAAATGAAATAGTGAGGAAAGGTGGGAATTATAATTACTTTTTTCTAGTTATAATAGATAATATCTATTTCCTAATCACCTCTATCATTCAAAAATTTTTAGGGTATTGAATTATTCATATAATAGGGATGTCCATAAGTATTATTTCCATTAGATTATTTCTCAGTTGTTTTCTCCCCAAATTTCAGGTTTAGAAAACAAAAACCAAATACAGCTTATCTATTCAACTTCAACAGTTTTTTATTCAGAATCTACATATGAGCTATAGAGTATAACTCAAATAGAATATAGCTAGCTTCAATGTTGCATATATCCATCATTTCTACTAGACTGGCCGGTAAAGTTTAGTGCAATGGGACACTGTGCTTGTAGTCATAAAGGTATACTGCTTTGTCCCTTACCTGTGTGACCTTAAGTAAATCACTTAACCTCTCAGTCTCAGTTTCTTCATTTGTAAAGTGGAGATAATAACATTTGTACTCTAACCTCACAAGAGTGCTCTGTAAATTGTAAGGTGCGATAAGTGTGTGTGGTTAGTACGTTTTTAACCCAGCTGTAGTCTATAATGTACAATTCCATTATTATTTGTAGAATAAATAGAGCCACCCTAGCTTTTTTTCTCTCACTCCTCTCTTCACTCCTTTTTCTTCGTAGGCTACTATAACAATAGTACTAAAGTGGCTGTGAAAACTCTGAAGCCAGGAACCATGTCTGTGCAGGCATTTCTAGAAGAAGCCAACCTCATGAAAACACTTCAGCATGACAAGTTAGTGAGGCTCTATGCTGTGGTTACTAAAGAGGAGCCCATTTACATCATAACAGAATACATGGCAAAAGGTAAGCATCTGATATTTATCCCAGTAACTATATTTTAAATAAAATCAAGCAACTGCACCAAAGATTCCTCTTTATGACATGGAGGACACCTCAAGTTCTCAAAGGCAAAATTAGCAATACACAAGCTCCAGAAGATATTAATTAATAAGTAGAACCAATTTTGAGGGTATGCCCCTGGTGAATTCACTGTTTATTGTCATTGTGGTGAATTCACTGTTTATTGTCATTGTATAAGTAGAACCAATTTTGAGGGTATGCCCCTGGTGAATTCACTGTTTATTGTCATTGTAACAGTCCAAGTAGGTGAGGGAAGTTCATTTTGCCCATTAAATGATGAATGTTTTCTTGGCTATGGGAACTGATGAAGACAATTTATTAAGACATGAAGTAGTGGAACATGAAAGACATGGATATTTGGGAACATTGAAGTATCTGATGCTCATTTTTTTAGATTAACTTCCGAATATGAATATTTTTGTTGCACAATTTTAAAATGGGAACTTTGACTTCCCAAACTAGTTATCTTCTTGCATCACCTAGGACTTTGATAGTTCATTGGCTCTGCCATTATAGTGTAGGTATTCTTCCGTCTAGATAACAACCTACATATGCCTTTTCATTTTGTGCAATCCTTGTTCATTTTCTTTTTACCAATCCTAGATACAGGACAAGGTTTCTTGCAGATATCAGTGAAATGCTCATATTTCCAGGCTTATTATACCTGGTTCTTGTCATTTGACAAGACTCTCATTTTCAAAACCCTTAATTTAGTAATAGCTGTTACTCTTACTGAAGCCTGTTTAACTCATCATGCTACATATTTCTTTTGTCCTTTGGATTGCCTACTATTTTGATTCCTTTGAATGTGTGAAGTTCCCTGACTCATTGCCAATTATTGCCATCATTGGAAGAATATTGGTGTTTTAAGAAATAGGCTTTGGTGGCAGGAAGTAACAATTGTAATACTTTAAAATGTCAGTCTTAAAAAATTCATCCAGCAAAGTCTTATTCTTGTGAAATTAAAAAAAAAATAGCTAGAAAACTATGAAGGAATCACCAAACTCTGCTTTTTTCATGTGTCTATCTACCCAGGAGTGAAATTACTAAAATATAGTTAAATGGACCAGAGAGCAGCTGTAGGGGAAAAATGATGTATCTCGATTATTGAGAAATTAAGAAGACCTGGGAATAATGGAGAAATGACCATATTGTGCTACAGAGCTGATCACAAATGTTACCATTCATGGTAGTAATGTCAAAAATCAGTATATCCAAGTCATTCCAGTTTTAAGAAGTCTCTGCCAAAAAAGAAAACCTTACTCTTGTGGTGCAAGATCCTGCTTTTCTCCAAACCAGATTAGTATTAGACTTGACCCTGAGTGTAAATGCCTCATGGCAAAAAAGAAATCTTCCCAGGATTTTAAGTAGTACTTTAGTAGAAATTCAGTAGTTTAACCTAAATATGGAAGGAAAAATTGTAAATTGACAGAAATCTTGATTTAGAAATGGATCTTAAAATATATTTAACATGAATGTACATGTAGAGCCTATATCAGATTGCATGCCATCTTGGTGTGGGGTCAGGGGAGGGAGGGAGAGAAAATGTAAAACTCAAAAGCTTGTGGAACTGAATGTTGTTAACTAAAAATTAATTAGTTAAAAGAAGTAAATGGATCTTAGAGCCCATCTGAACCAGCCCCATCATTTTATTGCTGAACTTGAAGAAGTCAAGTAACTTGTCCAAGGTCACCCTATGGGACTCAGCCAAGCCAGAACTGGAACCCAGCTCCTCTAGCTTTAAATTCAGCACTCTGTTCACTTCACAAAACTGCCTCCCTAACAATGATTAGCATTATAGTAGCAATTACATCAGTGTTGAAATGTGGGGAAGGGGAAGAAAACAAAATGATTTTTGTATGGAGCATTCAGAAAATGTGATAGCTAATTCACAAGCATTTAGAAACACCAAGATACAGAAAGTTAGAGATAGAAGAGAGGGTCAGAGACACACAGAGAGAGTCAGAGATACAAAGACAGAGAGAGAATATCTATCTCTATGTATTTATATCTCCATTAATATCCTGTTTGAAGCAATCCCTATTTTCACATATATTTTTCCATTTGTGAAAGATATGAAGAAAGGGTAGTTGACTTTAAGGAACTACAAAGCTTACAAAGCCTTGGAATATAGAAAAGTGATAATGATTTAAATTTAGTCTGGATTTTCCAGGGAGGGCAGGGAGAAATAGCACTGACTTCTTGTTCTACAAACAGGGAGTTTGCTGGATTTCCTGAAGAGTGATGAAGGTGGAAAACTGCTGCTTCCAAAGCTAATTGACTTTTCAGCACAGGTACATTTACTAAAAATTTAAAGTGTCTGCTGGTTTATGGATATCTGCTAGCCTTGAATTTTATGTTAGATCGTATAAAATGTGTGGTTCTGGGGAGCCAGATTTCCTCTCAGGATTTCTCCTTGAAACAGTCTTGGGGAACACATTCAGACATACAGTTCCTTGAAAGAGAAGAAAGAATGGCTACTTCTGAGTGAATCCTAATGTATTAAGTGTGCTTATCTTTCAACCTAGTAGGGCTTGAATACCCATGATTTCATTCTTTTTCTTTTATGGAGATGATAGTTATTTTGTATGTCATTATGAAGAGCTTTTATATTTCTAGTTTTAGCCATCTCCTCTAAAGCCAAATATCCTCATTTTAGTAACCTTTCTCCCTGGAAAATGGGAAAAATAGAACAGAATTGCCTTCTTTGTGGGGAATTTATTAGACCTGATTTAATGCTACTTAAGTTAAGCACTGATTGTGCAAAGAAATATCTAGTAATGGTATTACCAAGCTGATTGGTTCATGTATTCAAACATTCAGAATTCTCAGAAAACTGTAATAATTAAAGGGTTTCTTTTCCAATTTTTTCTTACATACTAGAGTGGCTAGTCACCTGTTTCTGAGAGGTGTTAATTGATCTGTAATCTTTTCAGTGGTGGCCAAGTGTGGTTTTACTTTGTTTTGTTCTCAATATAATTTATGTGAGTATGCATGAGAGCAGAGGCAATTTGCCAAGAAATCCACCTGACTTCCTGTAGACATAGCATATTTTTGAAGGTTTCCCACTAACTGCTGACTTCCAACAGTTTCCTTATGTCTATTAGATGCGTACAGATTTTGTATTTATTTCATCTTCTGTATTGGTTTATGTAATCACATAATGTAATTACAATCTTACATTATTAAAGTATAACGTAATGTAAAAGTGAATTGTTGAAGTTCTGAGAGAAATGTTTTACATTTTTTAATCTCCTTCCCTGTTCCCCTTTGTTTCTCCTTGAGCTCTTCATCTGTAAAGCATTTTACAGGAAAACTTTGAAAAGGACTTTTTTGTAAATAACAAATTATATTCATAGGAAATGATTCTTGCTGGTGAAGCTGGTGTACTCTGCAGAAGCACATTTTACCCACATCTTTAATCCAATAATACATGTAGTGTAATAGAGCAGGAGTTGTAGCTATTAATTATAATCAAGGGAATGGAAGCCTTAATGAACATGGCTGTCTCCTATGCCTTCAATACTCTCCTCCATCTTCAGCTTCTTGGAATCCCTAGCTCTTCTCAGGGCTTAGCTCAAAGGCCACTTCACACAAGGCTCTTCCTGATTGCTGTCAGTTTCAAGTAAGCCAACAAACATGCAGCATTTATTATACTTACCTAGGTATGCTATTTTCTTCCAATAGAATATAAGTCTCCATAAGACAGACTATTTAGTTTTTGTCTTTTGAATCTCTGATACCTACTATAATTCCGGACCATAGTAGGCTTTTAAATGCTTGTTGAATGAAGGGATGAATGCTAGTTGAAGTTTCTCTAAACAGAATGTGCTTTTTAGCACAATGGATAGAGCACTGGCCCTGGAGTCAGGAGGACCTGAGTTCAAATCTGCCCTCAGACATTTAATAGCTGTGTGATTCTGGGCAAGTCACAGAACCCCAATTGCCTCCCACAAACAAATAAATAGAATGTGCTTTGTTTGAACATATAACGGGTTAAATTGCAGAGAACTTTGCTGGTTATTCTTGAATAGGGTGAGGAGAAAGGAAAGCTAGTCAGAACTCATTTTTGTATCTCCTTGAAGACTGCCTGTCTAGTACTCATGCATTACTTACCAGATCCTCAAATGTTTATGTAATTCTGTCTTGTTATCTTTCTCTCATCTTCCCACTTAGAGTGAAAATATCAGGAAAAAGACAAAAATGCTTAGGTAAATTATTGGTGCTTGAGTTCTGGGGTGAACTAATACATAGCAATTCAGATTGCATAATATCTTAGTGATCTTTCTTTGCCTCTACGATAACCATCAGCTTAGAATTGGGAAATTCTGTAGTGTACATGAGGCTACAGTCAGCATGTTTTCAGACTTCCTGATAGAAGTTTAAGTACATCAAGTTGAGAGTAGGATAAGAAGAAAGGGGACTTTTTATCTGGAAAAACAACAGTAAATTTTGACGGAGTTGTCTAGTATAGGATGAGGAGCACAGAATTGTTCCCCAAAGCCCCATAGCTCATCTATGCTTCTCACCAGAAGAAATTTGAGATTCTTCAGTCCACAATTTCCCCTGCCCTCCCTAATGGAAATAGGAAGTTGGGTGAATACACATTACAACATCATACTGTATGAACAATGATGTCATCACTTCCTGGTTTTGAATAGTCAGGAAAGGAAAACTTTTTCTGATATTCAGGAGTAACCTCTTCCCAACTTGACTTCTAGCCCTTTTTGGCCAAAATCCTTTTCCTTTCTTTTCTCCACTATGACACTAACTAGGTCATTCCTAATTCTAAGCAGACTTGCTATAGAGCTTCACTTATCCTGCAAACAAATGGGGGCACTTTCATTCTTCTTTCAGTGAAAAGGAAGATTATTTCCTTATTAGAGAGACTAAGCCCTGAGGGAGTTTTATGTTCTCAGCACAGAGATGCTATATGTACTTCTCCCTTCTGGTTCTCCTTTTTAAAAATAGATGCTTTATTGATGCCTTTTTTTATATCGCTATCACTTCCTGAAACCCTCTCTCCTCCCTCACCACTGCCTTTGAAACCTCTCTTGTACAAGTCACTCAGTCAATAAGCATTTATTAGGCTTCTGTTATGTGTCAGGTACAAACTGGGATATAGCTGACAATGTATGCCTTATTTAATACTATTTAATAGGTTGCCTTATTTAATCATGGATTTAGAGCTAGCAGAGGACTTCAGATCCTATTCCCTCATTTAACAGAAGAGGAAACTGAGGCCTAGACTGGTAAAATGACTTTCACAAGATCATTTGGTAGTAAGTAGTTTTGAATCCAGGGCAACTGACTCCAGATCCACCACCACTCATTTCATTGTATCACAGTCTGTCATTTCTTTGCTGAGAAGAATGAGCTATACTTTACTAGCTATCCTTTGTAATCAAGAGTGTTTATACATAAATTAGAGTTCTGATGTCTCTCAATAATATTTTCCTTTACATTATTGTGGTCATTACCAACTGTTCTCTTAGTCTGCTTACTTCAATCAATATCAGATCAAGTAATCAGCAACTAAAAAGTGCTAAGTACTGGGGATACAAAGGCCAAAAAGCTGAAATCATCCTTTTTCATATACATCTTACTGTATAATAATATTCCATTGCATGGTAGACTGAAATTCATTCAGTGTTTTTCCAAAGATTGGGCACCTTCATTTCTAATTTTCCTTCGTTTATTTGTAAAAAAAAAAAAAAAAAAAAAAGTGCTGCTAGAAGTATTTTTGTGTATATGGGATCTTTCCCTCTAGCTTTGGCTCTCCTTAGGTATATCCCAAATATATTCAGTGGAATCAAATGGTATGTATAGCTTAATTACTTTCCTAGCAAAGTTCCAAAATGTTTTACTGACTAGTTGGAACAATTTTGAGCTATATCAGCAGTAAATTAGCTTACACATCTTCCCACAGTCCTTTGATTACTGACCACTGGACTTCCTTTAAGCCCCATGTGAGATCCAGCCTCTTACAGGAAATCCTTCCTATTTTTCTTCATTTCAGTGACTTCCTTCTGCTAATTATTTCCATTTATCCTCTATGTAACTTGCTTTGTAAATATTGTTTGCATGTTGTCTCCCCCATTAGACTGTAAATTCCATGAGAGCAAGGACTATTTCATCTCTTTCTGTATCCCCACCACTTATCACAGTCCCTGGCACATAGTAGGCACTTAATAAATATTTATTGAATTGAATCAAATTAATTTTCGCAGCTCCCTATTGTGGGGAATGATATTGCTATCCTTATTTAACTAAAAGGGGGTGGAGACAAAAGAAGGTGAGCTTTTCCACTAAGACTTCGCCTCTGTCAGACTAGATACCAAACTGAAACTCAGAGTGAACCCAGCTCTGTGCTCAGTCCTCTAAGAGAGGCTGTCCTCTTGTGATTCAGTTTCCCAGGCAAAATAGAAAATGATTTCTGGTAAATGATGCTTCAGTGACTGCTCTATGTTTCTTCCTCTTTTTTAGCTGTTTGTTTTCCTTCTGTTCAGAACACCAGATCTTGCTGTCATCACCAAGCAAAAGACCTTAAATGAAACTTTAGCAAAAAAAGATTCAATCAACCCTATTTTTTTTTAAAAAGGCAATTTATGAAAGCATTGGTGTGTAATATTCAAGAAGTGTTATTTTTACCTGAATCTGGTAATTTTATCTATATAAAATATCTGTAGTGAATATCTTTTATCATCAGGATAGTTCTTTTCAAAGTTGTTCATAAAGCAATATTACTTTTACCATACACAGTGTTCTCTTGGTTTTGTTCATTTCACTCTTCATTATTTTGTGCAAGTCCATTCATATTTTTCTAAGATCAAGCTCGTCGTTTCTTAAAGCACAGTAGCATTTTTCTATGGAATATCTGTTTAAAAAATTCTAGTGAACTTGTGATAGAGATTCACAGAGAAGAACAATGGGTCAGATTAGAAATTCACTGATATGGAAGATGGAAGACCTATATCCTGCCTTTACTACAAAATTATATGACTTTCATTTTATCTTACTAGGTCTCACTTTTCTCACCTATGAAAAATGAGAGGATTGATTTAGGTTATCTCAAAGGCCCCTTCCAGCTCTAAAAGTGCATAATTCTGAATATATTTGATTTACTCTTGCATAAAAACCAGCATCATAGATTTAGAGCTGAAAGGGACCACAGAGAAAATTTAGTCCACCTTTCCATTTTACAGATGAGGAAACTGAGTTTGTGATTCTCCTGTAAGTAACAGAAACAGGTTTCCAGGCCAGGTCTTCTGATTCCAAAGCCAACATTCTTTTCCAGGAGCCATGATGCCTTGAGTATGTATTACATCTTTACTACTATCATCACTAGTGAAAAGAAATCTGGTTCTTTTAGGATCAAATTATTATGTTGAGCATTCACATCAGAAAGCAATGAGTAAGCTTCCACATGTATGGTACTTTCTTGAAACTTGATTAAATAGATTATAGAAATCTAAGAATATGAAACTGATTAAAATATATGAAAGAAACAAGCAACATAGGAGTTAGTCATTAAATATATAAATTATAATTTTTATCTCCATCTCTTTTTTTATTCCCTTGACACTGGAGACCAAAATGGATAGATAAAAGTAAAATTGTTATAATAATTGCAAAATAGGAATATGTATGATTTCCTCATTAAGAGACAAAGGGATATTTTAATTCTTTCATTTGAAAAATTGTGTAAAGTTAAAAAAACTTTTTTGTCTGGGCAAGAGGAAACAAATTCTCAGAATGACCTCAGGATATAGGAAGTTGTCATGGGTGTGTCACATTTTTTTCAAACTCTCTCTGTTTCTGTCTCTAACTGTCTCTGTTTCTCAGTGTCCTGTTGAGTCCCTCTTGCCTCTCCTCTGAGAGTTTTATGGAACCAGTGATAGATTTGGGCTATGAATATGTCAAAATAGATAATATAGGGCAATCACTTTACCAGCCTTCAAACTATGTAAGCGATTATTACTGCTGTTATATTATAACATAGATCCTATTTTTCAGAAGTTTACCTTCTTGCTGGACCTGGTCAACAGGGAAGATCAGATTCTGGTTCTTGTGTAAGTTATACTAGATGACCTCTGAGGTTACTTCCAGTTAAGATGTATGATTGTGCTTACAGGAAGGGTCTGGGAATCAGAGATCTCCAAGTAAATGATAAATAACTTAAGCAATGTGTGACTTCACTGATGTGAGTACTCTTTCCTCAGTTGAACTATAGCTCTTTCATGCTTTGAAAGAGTTTCATGAGTTAAATGTGGGTTAGGAATTAAGTAACCAGTATTCTAGTGATGAGCCTTCCCATGCTTACATGACCAAAGTGAGTTTTTGACAATATAACCACAATCTTGCTGAGCTTTGTTGGGAGCCTTCTGGGTTGGGCATAGTTTCTGCCATAACGCAGTAGTCTGAGCATGGAAGCCAGGATCACCTCCATAACATAGTGAAGCACTAGATTCATATCTCAGTAAAGGAGGTTAGCAATAAACCACGAAATATTCAACACAGGTTTTTAAAGCCATCCATAACATGGACCAAACGAGCTGTCCAATCGTATTTCCCACAACTTCCCAAGGCAGATCTTCGGCTCTAGTCAGTCTGAATTCTCCACTTCCCTCTCCTTTAAGCTTTGCCCATTTCCCATACCCCTGCTCTTGTAGTCTGACTCATCCTTTGACCTCCAACTTAAACCCCACTTCTTACTCCAGGAGGTCTTTTCTGATGATTCTCACCCACAATGACTTGAATTTCTCTTGTACCACACCATTTAGTGCTTGGTTTTAGACTAAGTTGTGGCTTCTTTGTTTCATACATATTGGTGTCATTGCTTGAAGGCAGGGATCATGCCTTATGATTTATTTTTATTATTTTTAATCTTACACAATACTTGGCAAAGGCTCATAGTAGCTATTCAGTAAATGTGACCCTGGGAAATCCTTTGTGAATCATTGCCAGTTCACATTAAATATGTAAAAGATGCAGTATCTTACAGTTTATCTACAGCTTTTCTTCCCAGAAGCTCTCTTGAGAATTTCCAACCACAGGCAGTTAATTTTTATGCCTCCAGAATTCTTAGCCAGTAGCTGTATGTGGATGCTACTTTCAGGAAACTCTGTTACATTCAGTATGCTACATTAAGGAAACACTGTGCCTGTCCCCTAGAAGCTCATATGCTAAAGAGTAATTGAAATATTCACTCTAATACTTTTTGGAAACATTTACATGAATATACATGGTCAATGTTCATATATATATATGGAGGTATATAGTGAATGCTCATTCACTATATATATTCATGTAATTGTTTCCAATGTAAGTATCAAAGTACATGTACCTGATAGTCATATAGAACACTTGATTCAGCATTAGTGCAACTGAGCTACTTATGATAAGATTCACTGAGTGTTTATATTTGGCTGGCGATCTAGGACAAATCCTGCTCCATCTAGCCAATATATTTCCTAAAAGGTGACACCCAGAACTAGACATGATATTCCAGATATGGTCAGACCAGGAAATAATACATTAAGATTCAAGTCCCTGGAAACCCTTCCTCTGTTCATGTACTCTAAGATCACCTTAGTTCTTTTGGCTACTGTATCACACTTTTGATTTAATGAGTAGGCAGTCCCCAGAAATTCTCTGGTTTTTTTCCTATGAACTCTTTTCTTGCCATACCTCATTCACCCTGTACTTAATGATGTGTGTGTGTGTGTGTGTGTGTGTGTGTGTGTGTGTGTGTTTTGGGTTTAGGTTTGGGTTTTCCTAACCTGAGTACAGAACTTTATATCCATCAACATAGAATTTAATTTTATCATATAGCCCATTGTTTTAGTCTGTTAAGATCCTTTGAGATAACAGTGCTATCAAATTGGTATTAGCAATCTTTCCCAACTATGCTTATCTGGAAGTAAAAGAATGCTAGCTATTATCCTCTAAGACACTGAAAAAATGTTGACCATAACAAGGATGAAGCCCATGGCTTTTCATTATAGGCCTACCTCCAGGATGACATTGTTTCATTAAACCTTGATCTTTGGCTCTGGTCATTGCTCCAATTCTAAAACCAACCAACTGGACTGTCATTTTTTTCTTATGTGTCTATCTTGAGCATTAGGACACTGAAAGATTTTGTCAGATTCTTCACTGGAACCTGGCTATGTTATGTCTATAGCAATGTCCTTATCTACTAACTCTTAGTAACCCTGATAAAACCCCAGAAGGAAAGAGGTTATTCTGACATGAGTTATGTTAATGAATCATACTTCCTAATATGGCAGCAGAGTGTAGTGGATACAGACCTGGCCCTAGAGCCAGAACGTGGGTTCAAGTTCTGCCTCTGACGTAGGTGAATCATTTAATCTCTCAGTACTGTAGGCAATTCTCTTAACACTGTAAGTTTCCAAGAGGGAGCCTGCTTGCACTGATAGAAAGGAGCTGTATCAATTAAGTAATCCAATCCCAAATTTGGATCCTATCCATACTTTTTAATAGCAGATGCTACTTTTCTTTCTAATTGCTCATAAAACTACCCCTTAAAAAAAATCTGATCCAGACTGTTCTCAGGACCTAATGACACTCTATAATTAAAAGAATCAACTTCATTTCCTATTTTAAAAACTAGCATATTTCCTCATTCTCAATCCCATGGACTCTCCCCCATGATTCTTTCCCCACCCCCAAATTGTTAACAGTTTAGCAATCACATCTGCAAGTTGTTTTCTTTTTTTATAGAGTACTCAGTGCCCTTTAAATGAAAGGATCAGTATGATTTTATTCTTTATTTTTAGTTTTTAGTTTTCACTCTGACAGGGCACTAGCCTTATTACCACAGGAAGTATTAGGAGGTCTAACACTCCAGTCTATCTTGTTTTTCTTCTTTGACTCAGGGAGCAAAACCCTCTTTACTTTTTCTGTTCCACTGAAGGGCTTTTTTTTCCTAGTGTTATTCAAAATTCAGTTTGTTCAATCTGCTGTCTAAACCAACTCTGGTTGGCCTGTATTCATGAAGAAGACTTTCTGATTAACTTCCTCGATATAGCTGTTCATCCTTATTATCTTACCCAATAACTATTTAGGGGCGGCTGCATGGCACAGTGGATAAAGAGCTGGGCTTACAGGCAGGCAGGCCTGAGTTCAAATCTGGCCTCAAACACTTACTAGCTGTGTGACCCTAGGTAAGTCACATTACCCTGTTTACCTCAGTTTCCTCATCTATAAAATGAATTGGAAAAGGAAATGGAAAACCACTCCAGTGTCTTTGCCAAGAAAATTCTAAGTGAACTCAAAAAAGAATCAGACACAACTGACCAATAGCAACAGCTAGAGTCAGAGCACATGAATCCATATTCTCCCAAAAGAAGCTTACTGTCTGTGTGACCTGGGACAAGTCAGATAACCTTTCTTGGCTTCAGGTTCCTTATCTACAAAATGAAGGAGTTGAACAAGATGGTCTCCTAGTCCCTTGAAGCTCTTTATTTCTGATCATATAACACACCTACCACCATGATTTATCAGTTACCAAGAGTCAGATGAGAGATTTAAGTCCAGATCTTGTTAAATTCAAACCCAACACTCTATCCAGTGAGTCATGTGCCTCTATATTATTATGAACTTTTAAATAGGATCTCTCTTATAATTCTGAATCAATATTCCATATTGTAAGTTTTCCATTTTCAAGTGGTTGGGGCAGTGAGGCTAAGTAGTTATGCTGCTGTTCAGTCATTTCAGGTAAGTGTCTGAGATTGGATTTGAACTCATGAAGATGAGTCTTCCTAATTCCAAGGCCAGTGCTCCTACCACTGGACCACCTAGCTGACTCTAGCACTCTATGAATGCCAATTCCACTCTAATCACACTGCCTTCTCTCTACACCAGCAGTTTACTGTGTTGATGAAATCCTAGATTTTTTTAAATATCACCTACAGTAATTATACGGTCCCACTCAGTTTTCCTACTTAGCTTAAATCCTTTTGAGTGGCGGGCCATAAGACATAAACCAAAAGTAAGAGCATGAAGCTACTGAGTAGAAAACAAAATGCATCAAATATAAAGTAGAAAATATGAGCAATATTTCTGTCCTGTGACATAGTTATCAGTTTGTGAGGGCTTTTTATCAAAGAAAAACTTTCTTACCCAAGGCATACATTTATTTAAGCCTGAATTTACTATTTTAAAAAATTAACAAGTAAAATATATTTTAAAATAAATTTAATATTTTAAATATTAAATCATTCAAATATATGTATCATTTTGCTTTGCAAAACTGAAAGTGCTATAGAAATGCTGACTGAGCTATTTTTTCTTTTAATATCTCTTTTGGAAAAAAAAAGTTATCAGCCTTAGGTAGAAGAAGTCAACGAAATCGATATTGGGATATGAAGTAATTACAACAATACAAACAGATTTAGAAATGAAGTGTAGGAAAGAGCAAGGCATGTAGAATAAAAATCAAGAAGTTCTTGTTTCTAAGACTACCTGTGTTTATATGTTTGGCAATAGAACTATTCTACACTGAGACTAAAGCTGTTTTCAACTGATCAGCAATTAACCAGCCCTGGTCACTTTTATTTTTCAGTTATTTCAGTTATGTCTGACTCTTCATGATCTCATTTGGGGTTTTCTTGGCAAAGATACTGGAATGGTTTCCATTTCATTTTCCACCTCATTTTGTAGCTGAGGAATTGAGGCATACAAGGTTAAGTGACTTGCCCAAGGCCACCCAGCTAGTAAGTAAATTTGAACTGAGGTCTTCCTGACTCAGAGCCCAGCACCCTATTCCAATGCACCACTCAGCCGCTCCCTGATCACCAGAATTCCACTACTATGGGCTCTAATAACTAATTGATCAGTTTGGCCAAAAGTTTTAGTCAGAACAGATCCACCTCGAAGAATATGAATGTAATTCAAAATTCAGTTATTTTTCTATCTGTATGTGAAGGAATATTTTTTGTTGTGAGTTATGATCTCATATATGTATGAAATTCCCATGAGGAAACCCCCTCTACAAATGCAGATTGGCACCTGCTCTGCTGCTTCTACTCTTAATTATCCAAGACACTGAGAAGTTAAGTGACTTGCCCAGTTACACAGCAGGAAATAAAACTTCATCTCAAATCTTTCTAAGTCCCAGGCTAACTGCCTTTTACCACTATACTACACTACCTCACAGAGACTTACTGCCTTGGAGGGAAAAAAGTCATATCTTTTTTATTCCTCTATTATTGATTGTTACATTCCACAGTGTCTACTAAAACTTTTCCTACATCTCGCCAGGGCCCCGTCCCATCCCAGGTGTCCTCCAATCTCATGAGTACACCTTACTAAAAAAGGTGAAACCCATCTCAAACCCATCTCAAAATTTCTGTTTCACTCCTCCTTTCCTTCCTATCTCAGAGGAACTTGTTTCACTTCTAAGAACTTGATCTCTCTTTCCTCACTATCCATTTATTCCTTAACCTTTAGCAATTCAGGTTCAGCCCCCCCCGCACACACACACACATACTCCATTAAACTGTTAAAGATTAAAGATATTTAAAGAGTAAAAATTTTAAATTAAAAGTTTAAAGAGTAAAGACCACCAGTGATCACATAATGTCTAGTAACTGAATTTTTTTTTCCTTCTAATATAAATTTATTTATTTAACTTTTTGCATTCATTTTCACAAAATTCATTTCACAAAATTCATTTCACAAAATTTTGGGTTCCACATTTTCTCCCCATTTATCCCCTCCCCCCACTCCAATACACCGAGCATTCTAATTTTCCCTATCACCAATCTGCCCTCTTTTCTGTCATCCCTCCCTTCTCTTGTCCCCATCTTCTCTTTTGTCCTGTAGGACAAAACTTTGTAGGACAGATAACTTTCTATTCCCCATTAACTGTATTTCTTATTTCCTAGTAGCAACAACAATACTCAACAGTTGTTCCTAAAACTTTGAGTTCCAAATTCTCCCCATCCCTCCCTCCCCACCCATTCCCTTTGGGAAGGCAGGCAATTCAATATAGGCCATATATGTGTAGCTTTGCAAATGACTTCGATAATAGTCATGTTGTGTAAGACTAACTGTATTTCCCTCCATCCTATTCTGCCCCCCATTGTTTCTATTCTGTCTTTTGATCCTGTCCCTCCCCGAGTGTTGACTTCAAATTGCTCCTTCCTCCCATTGCCCTCCCTTCCATCCTCCCCCCCACCCTGCTTATCTCCTTCTCCCCCACTTTCCTGTATTGTAAGATAGGTTTTCATACCAAAATGAGTGTGCATTTTATTCCTTCCTTTAATCGAATGTGATGAGGGTAAACTTCATGTTTTTTTCCTCAGTTCTCCTCTTTTTCCCTGCACTAAAAAGTTTCCTGCTTGCCTCTTGAATGAGATATAATTTACCCCATTCCATTTCACCCTCTCTCCTCCCACTACATTTCTCTCTCACCATTTACCTTAATTTCTTTTAAGATATGGTCCCATCCTATTCAATTTACTCTGTTCTCTCTGTCTCTGTATGTGCATGCATGTGTGTATGTGTGTGTGGGCGCACACTGGTACATGTGTGTGTGCATGTGTGCGTGTGTGTGTGTGTGGTCCCACCAACTACCCAGATACTGAAAAGTTTTAAGAGTTACAAATATTGTCTTTCCATGTAGGAATGTAAATAGCTCACCTTTGGTAAGTCCCTTCTGACTTCTCTTTGCTGTTTACTTTTTCTGAAAGTCAAATTTTCTTTTCAGCTCTGGTCTTTTCATCAAGAATGCTTGAAAGTCCTCTGTTTCATTGAAAGACCATATTTTCCCCTGAAGTATTATACTCAGTTTTGCTGGGTAGGTGATTCTTGGTTTGAGTCCTAGTTCCTTTGACTTCTGGAATATCCTATTCCACGTCCTTCGATCCCTTCATGTAGAAGCTGCTAGATCTTGTGTTATCCTGGTTGTATTTCCACAATACTGGAATTGTTTTTTTCTAGCTGCTTGCAAGATTTTCTCCTTGACCTGGGAATTCTGGAATTTAGCCACAATGTTCCTAGGAGTTTCTCTTTTTGGATCTCTTTCAGGTGGTGATAGATGGATTCCTTCAATACTTATTTTGCCCTCTGGTTCTAGAATCTCTGGGCAGTTTTCCTTGATAATTTCATGAAAGATGATATCTAGGCTCTTGTTGTGATCATGGCTTTCAGGAAGTCCCATAATTTTTAAATCATCTCTCCTGGATCTATTTTCCAGGTCAATTGTTTTTCCAATGAGATATTTCACATTATCTTCCATTTTTCATTATTTTTGTTTTGTTTTGTGATTTCTTGGTTTCTCAGAAAGTCATTAGCCTCCATCTGTTCCATTCTAATTTTGAGAGAACTATTATCTTCAGTGAGCTTTTGAACCTCTTTTTCCCTCTGGCTAATTCTGCTTTTGAAAGCATTCTTCTCCTCATTGGCTTTTTGAACCTCTTTTGCCAATTGAGTGAGCCTATTTTTCAAGGTGTTATTTTCTTCAGCATTTTTTTGGGTCTCCTTTAGCAAGGTATTGACCCGTTTTTCATGCTTTTCTTGCATCTCTCTCATTTCTCTTGCCAGTTTTTCCTCCACCTGTCTAACTTGATTTTCAAAATCCTTTTTGAGCTCTTCCATGGCCTGAGCCCACCGGACATCCACCTCGGATGTCTGGGATACAGAGGCCCTGCCCTCCACGTCTTTCCCTGATGGTAAACATTGTTCCTCGTCATCAGAAATGAAAGACAGGAACATCTGTCCCCCAAGAAAGTAGCTTTCTATGGTCTTATTTTTCTTCCCTTTTCTGGGCATTTTCCCAGCCAGTTACTTGACTTCTGAGATTCCTCTGCACCCCCTCCTAGATCTGCCCAGCTGGTGCTTGGGGTCTGAGATTCAAATGCTGCTCCCCAGCCTTGGGGCTTTCAGCGGCCAGCGTGGCTGCTATTCAGTGAGAGATTAAGTTCTGGTGCTGGGGTGGGGGCAGGGCCTCCTCCCAGGCTCAGTTCCCTCAGGGGGTTTATGTGTAGACCTTTGGTAATGGCCCTGAGCTCCTGTCTGCTCCGGGAATCCCGGGCCGCTGCTGCCTCTGCCGCTGCCTCCCGAGGGGGCCCGAGTCACAGAGACACCCTGCTCCCCTCTCCGCCAGCCCAGACGTCTCTCTCACTGACCTGTGTACCCATGGGTGGAGGGACCTTCGTGGCCGCCAGAGATTCTGTCCCTGAAGCCTGGTCGATCTGCTCCTCTGGGGCCACACGGCCAGGGCAGCGCAGGGGTGGGCTCCGCATCTGGTGCACAACGGACCCCTGGGGATGGCTTTCCTGGGCTCTCTGGAATGGAAATCTCCTCCCCTGCATTTCTGCGCAGCTTGTGCTGATCCAGAATTTGTGGGGAGTTCTTTTTACAGAAAATATATGGGCTGTGGGTTCGGAGCTAGCATACGTGAATCTTTCTACCCCGCCATCTTGGCTCCTCCCCCTCTAGTAATTGAATATTTGAGCTAGATGAGACCTTCAAGAATTTTCTAGTTCACCTACCTTGTTCTCCAAATAGGAAAATGGAGGCCCAGATATATAATAATTTAAGTGGCTTCACTAAAGTCATATAGATAACTAACCACAGAATGAGGAGTAGAACCCAACCTTATTACTACCTTACTAAAGCAAGCTCCTCATCATTTTCCTAAATTAGTTCCTTATCCTTATGTTCACCCTGTTTCTGTTAATTTTTTTAAACTACTTTGTTGCTGCCACCCTATTTTTTCTCTTAGCATACCTGGATAGAGAAGTTTCTACTTAGTTAAGTTGTACTTCCTGCTGAGGAAAGAGATCAATATCTTTGATAATTTCTCAGACCATTTCTTTGGGAACCCTACTTAAGACTATTCAAAGTTCAGGGAAGCATAAATAATTGGTTTTTTAAGTGGAATTGATTCATAACCAATTGCCCTTTCTCTTTTTGTCCTTACACAGGACATGCCATTTACTTGTTACTTGCAGCTTATTTAGGAATATCTAGGTCTCTACCCAGTGAATAGGGCTTAAGGCAATCAATAGTTGATGGCTAATTGATCAAAGCAATGAAAGACATTGGTTTGGCTTCCTTATACCATAAATGAAATGGTGCTTGAAGGAGAGTATACAATAATACAGGGATTTTTCCATGGTTTGTTGTTGATTAGGAGACAGAGCAAGCATATCTGTAGTATTCGAGCAGCAGTGGTACTGCTCAGATACTACAGTACTGAGAACACTGGATTTGGAGTTAGGAAATCTGGGTTCAGCTCTCTACTTTGCAATTTTGTTTTTCTGGCAGTTTTCTTTTCTGCAAAATTAAATTCATACTACCTACCTTGCTTACATCCAAGAATAATCATGAGGGTCACATGAAAAAATGTATGTAAAGTGTTTTGTAATAAAAATAGATTTCATTAGCCATTGGTGGGGAAATCCCTGGCAGGGCCCTCCATAGCAGATCACAGCCTGTCAGTGACTCATCATTTTTATCTTAGAATTTTATCTAAGGAACATGGAGATTAAATGACTTAGATAATATTTTCTCCTCCCATCCCCTTTTTTGAGGATATTCTCAAATTAAATAGAATATTTGAGTTCACGAGTTGGTAGGTGGAGTGCTGCACTTGGAGTAAGAAGGACCTAAGTTCAAATCCTGACTCAGACACTTACTAGCTGTTTGACTCTGGGCAAGTCATTTAAGGTCTTCGGGTCCAGGTTCTTCATCTGTAAAATGAAGATGATAATAGTAGCTACCGGGAAGGGTTGTTGTGAGATCTAATGAGATAAGATCTGTAAAGCACTTTGTAAACCTTCAAGTAGTATGTAAATGTTAGCTATTGTTATTTTATTAATTTAGTGATTAAAACACTTCTGATTACAAATGCCTCCCTTTATTTGAGCAAATAACCAGATGAATTCAATTTTCAAAATACTTTCAGACACATGAACACAAAGCTTACCAACTCTAGACTACAAGAACTAAAATGTGTATGTGTGCCTATGTGTGTGTGTGTGTATGATTATGTGTTGAAGGGTAGACAGATGATAGATAGATAGATAGATGATAGATAGATAGATAGATAGATAGATAGATAGATAGATAGATAGATAGATGGATAGATAGATGGATGGATAGATAAGATAGATAGATGGTTGGATGGATGGATGGATGGATGGATAAGATATATATATATATATGGAGAGAGAGAGAGAGAGAGATGAATGTACCAAAATCTTTTAAATGACAGTTTCCAAAAGATAATGGAAAATCAGTCTCTCCTGTTTGGAATCTTTTTAATTTTTTTTTTTTTTATATCAGAAGTGATCAGTGATCTGAGGTGAGGTCATGAAATTTTGCTTGGTTAAAAGTTGCTACAGGTGCCAGGCACAGGTGAGCCCTCTGATTATGTACAATGACATCATTTTTTGGCCTTTGCTCTTAGACGTACAGGGCAAAGTAATTTAGACAGGAACTGCAGTTGCTATGGAGCTATTCAAAAATAAACTAATGAATTAAATAGGTAATCAGTTACCCATAATTAAATTGTGTATTATGTATTAAGATAGGACAATTTAGATACATTTAATTAAGATGGACTGGCACTTAGAAAGTAGTATCTACAAAGTAATCATTGGAAATTTTTCTTTCAACTTTAGGTATTATTTCCATCTCTATTCTTACTCCCCATCCTTTAGCTAAAAGTCATCATTCTCCTTTCTTAATTTTTCTTATAATACTTGAGATGTCTCCCTTGCCCTGTGTCTTATTTATTTCTATACATTTTGAATCAATCTCCTTTCAGCGTACACACTTGGCATGTAAGGATTGTATCATTTTCAAACTTGCATTCTTAGTATCTAGCATGTAGTAGATTTGAATTTTTTTAATCATAGATCTTATTAATTTTCAAAAAAATGCCATGCAGAGAACATCACAAACTACTAAATCATATATGATAGTATATTCTTTTAAAGTGTTTCATTGAATTGGATTATGGTAATCCAACTAATCTGATAGTTTGCCTCTTCGTGAGCTCAACATGTTCTCCAAAGATTTAAAGTAAGGATTTTATTTTACTTTTGAATTGGTACTGTTGTTTTTGGAAATCATAATTTTCAAACTGTAGCAAATTTTTTTTTCTTTTTTTTGTAATTTTGTCTTTGGAACTTAATCCTGTACACATACATTTCAATATGTGTTTTAAAAAACTCTAAGAAGTTTATGTAAGAAACTATAAACTGTGCTTATTTCTTTAAAAAAAAGTATGTATATATATGCATACCTATACATGTATACGTATATGTATATATACGTACATATATAAAATTTAACAGGGTGGTTAAGAAAATTACTCTATTTAATGGTTTCCTTTTGGATGTAAAAGTGCTTTAATTGATGCTCTTTTAAAGCTTTCTCTCACCACACACTAACATTCTACCCACAACACCCCTTTTCACCCTGTCTTTGTAACAAATACAGATAGTCTAGCAAAATAAATCAATGTTTAAGCCATGTCTGAGAATGCACATCTCAAGCACTGGGAGGTATATTTCACCATCTTTTGAAGTTACTTTTGTTTTCTTCTTTGATTGATCCTGAGGTTTTTGACATTTTTTAATATTATTGTTGTCATCATCATGTAAATTTCTAATAATAATGATAGGTCTAATCTTATAATTTTACATAAATTTTTGACATATGCTTCCATTCTCTGTCAAACTAAAATTCTATTCAGAATGGGGAATCTGTAAAAGCTTTTAAAAGACAAAGAGCTGAAAGTATTGACTAACCTGATATGTAAAGCTTATAATGGCAAATGGTGCAATTAGATAGACTTATGCTGATCCTTTGTCCATTAATCTGTTTCTTCCGGTTACTCACATACCATTTCTGCCTCTGCAGTCTCATTTGTGAAATGGAGCAGTACTACCAAGGTCTTTGAAGGAGGTAGCTTGAAGGTTGTCACTTTTGGAAAATCTCTGAAGCAATAAAAATGCAATGTTACCATTCAGAGGAAAGGGATTTATCTTCAGTAAAATGTTGGGGAGTATGGTACTTCCAGAAGACCTTAAAACAACGATCTTGGCTTATCTATTGATAGTAAAATTCTGGGATTAAAGTGGCTGTTTTCTTCCTCTGCTGGTCCTGCATAACGGACTAAGGACAGAAAATGAGAGCTCTTCTTCTCATTACAGATAGCAGAAGGAATGGCATACATTGAGAGGAAGAATTACATTCATCGAGACCTGAGAGCAGCTAATGTTCTCGTTTCAGATTCACTGATGTGCAAAATTGCTGATTTTGGCCTTGCTCGGGTAATTGAAGATAATGAGTATACAGCAAGGGAAGGTATGGTGATGATTTTCAGTTTTCTGTCATGTATAGATTATTTCTGAGATGACTGCTGTCTTTAAAAAAAATTTGGTTTATAGAATATTAATGTACTATAATCATTTGCTTAATTTGCCATTCTAAGTCATAAGTTGCTTTTTTAATTTCCATATTGATTGACTCCAGATGATTTTAACTAGAAACTTAATGCAGACTACCATTTGCACTCTAATTAAGCAAACTGACAAAAATGGTTATAACAAAATAAAATTTGGTTTGGTATTTTTTTGACATTATATGTTGAAGCTTTTGCTTAAAGAAAGCTAAGTAGTCTTTTCTTAACTACACAGGAAATGTTGGTAACATTAAGACTATCTCCAAAAACAAAATTTAGACCAGTTTTTTATGAAAATGTCAAGTTGCCACCATAATGCTTGCTTTAGTCAACATAATGTTGCAAATGGATCTGCTTTCATAACCTGGTTCAGATACTACATATTAACTAATTAAAGATAAAGGAATAGAAATAAATTTCCAGCACATCAAAAAAACTGACAACAAAAAATTTGAGCAATTCTTTGTTTGCATATCATGTCCAGTACTATTTTTGAGGGCTATCTATTCATTATCATCTATAAAGAGGAAGGTTTGAAAAAAATAAGGATGTAGGTGAGGTTTAGGACAAAATGACTATCATTTTAATAGCAGTCTTCTGTGATACTTTGGATTCTGACATTCTCCCTCATGAACAGTGTGAGGATTATTTTTTTATTACCTTTTCTCATTCTAAAGGAACAAAGATTGATGTGACAGCATCTAAGTTGGCTCAGATCATTTCTCTTATAATTTAAAAGAGTGTGACATATGTATTTGTTTCTGATGCCATTTGGAAGAATTGGCCCCACTTAGAGAGTTGATGAAGAAATAATTTCAAAATATGGTTGCAATTTGTTCTATATCTGCTTCTGTTATGTTGAAAGAACACTCTCTGCCCACAGAGACCTAGTCATCTTGGGAAAGCAGTTTCTCTAGCTCACCACTAAATCAAGTTTGGAAGGTGAGGCTAGTACAAACAGTAGCTGAAGTTGGGCTGATGAACTCGATTCATTATAAAGACTGCCCTCTGAAAGAGCCTTAGATTCTTACATTAAGTCTTTCAAGTTTCATTTCATTCTTTCACATTTCATTGAGATGTGTCATATAAACAAGAGTGCTCTCTTTGCTTTGAATTTTGATCTGGCACCACACAGACTACCAAAGTCAAGTCATGTTGCAGGCTCAGCTCTCTGCAAAATATACTTACTGAAAACTCCATCAACTTTAGTGTTTCCTAAGTTCTCCAAGTTACAGTGCAAGTCTAAATCCTTTGATCTGCTCACAGGAGAAAGAATTTTCTGGAAGAGCATTAGAGCTCTTCCCAAGCTAAGGCTGACTCTCTACTTTGACTTCCGTGTATATAAAGACCTCATCCCTCATAACACTTCTGTTTTTACTCTTTATATAGAAGTCACTTGTGGTGATGCAAACCCTAAGATTTGCTGAGAATTATAGTTCTCAACTAATACAAAACTAAATCTATTTTCCTACTTACCAAGTCAAAGAATTGGGCAACCATTTTTTTTTAGAGTTTGAGGGAGCTAATGTCTCTAGTGCTTTATACTTTAAAGGTATTTATCTACACAAATACAAACATTTTAAAACAAGTATTATTTCCCATGTGCATGCTAACATTTTTTTCCAGCTGCTCATAACTAAACATGTCTTGTTTCATAGGTGCAAAATTCCCTATTAAGTGGACAGCTCCAGAAGCAATAAACTTCGGATACTTTACTATTAAATCAGATGTCTGGTCCTTTGGAATCCTCCTATATGAAATCGTAACCTATGGGAAAATTCCCTATCCAGGTACTATAAGCTTGTTTGTTATCCACTCAGTTGTGTTCATTTTTTATATGTTGTTTTTCTTGCTAGCATGTGTGGGGGAAAAATCAGCTAAAAGGAGCAGTGGAACTGAACAGAAGAGTATATTGGAGACTAGCATTATATGAAGAAAATTCTCCTTCGGGCACAGTTTAAACTAGGTGGCCTTTGACAATCCTTCCAACTCTTGAGATTCTGTGACTATCAGCAGCCTTCCCAGTCTGATAAAAATCAATAAGGCAACCTCTTAGGCTTGGAATTGTAGCAACAAGAATCATACACTAGGAGGGAATTATGTAGAATGTGGGAAGGATTGAGTTGTTCTAGATATCAAGTTTTCTAATTAGCTGAGGGATAACTCTTTAAGAGTTAGAACTTTATAACTTATTTTTGTTGGAAGCCTTTTTAAAATTAGCTATAAACTTCCCTGGTCTTTGAAGCAGAGTATGTTGAGCATAATTTAACTTTTGATCAATTATTTGGAGTTATTGTAATGTACACACGGATGGAAGAGGGTTGAATGGCCCTGATGTTAGCAGTAGTCTTGAAACCTGATTTTTTTTTAAGAATTTTTCCACATCATGTTGATTTTTGCTCACTTGGCTTTTTTTTATTAAGGAGAGAGAAACATCTGTAGCTTTCTGATCCCCTTGGGCAACAGAATATAGTTCTATTTCTATAAGACTATTTGGCAAAGTCAAAGATTACCAAATCTCCTCCAGTTTCTAGAAATTTTTTGCCTCTTTATTCTTATTCTCCATGTTTTCTAACACCATTCAAAACATGATCTGTGATTTCTGCATCATACTAACAATAGCTCAGATAGGCATTTCCTTGTCAACTTTCATCCAATATTGTATCTCACTCCCATTTTTGCACATGGAGTATGACCCAGTGGAAAAAGCACTAACTCTGGAGTGAAAGGACTGGCTTGAAATCCCACTGTTGACATTATCTATGTGGCCTTGGTCAAGTCTCTGAGCCTCCCTGGACCTCCTTTCCTTCATCTGTAAAATGAAAGGATTAGACTAGGTTAGCGTTAAGGTCACTTCCAACTCTAGATTGGTGATTCATTTCGAGAATCAGTGCTGGCATGCTTTGGGGAAAAGTTCTTATTCTAAAGGCCCCAAATTCTCCATCACAAGAGAGTGATGGTATTTCTGCCAATATGACACCAGATCACCCTTTCCTCCAAGTTTTCCTTCATGTGTTTACTTTGAACAACATTCTGTTCGCAAGTGGCATTAAAAGTAGAATCTTTAATATTATGATAGAATTAGAAGTCCTGACTAGTTCCTGTATGAGAGATCACCCTTTTCTTAAAGACTTTTGTGCAATAACATGATATAGTACTGCTCTAGCGGAGTTCACAAAACTATTTGCACAAATGCACTTGGAACAAAGGTGGCTCACATGAATGCCTTTGGGGATTACTGAGCACAGGAGCTGTTTGTATAACTCCTCAATTGGAGGGATTGTTTCTTATTCTGTCTCTACATTATTCTGTCCTTAGACTGTTGCCATCATCACCATGATCTTCCTCCTCCTCCTCTTTATTCTTCCCCTTTCTTGTCTCTCTGTATCCCAATTCTTTCTCCATGCCTACCTGGCTTATGTAAAAAGTACATGTAGGACAATAAATTTAATAATGGCCAGCCTTTGTTTGCAAAGCAAACAAAACGAAGTCCTGTCCCTATATTATCTGATCCCCACAACAACCCTGTGAGGTAGGTATCTCCACTTTACAGCTAAGGGAGGTTAAATGATGTATCCAGGGTTACACAACTGGTGTTTTCCTCACAATCCAACCTTCCTACTCACTGTTTCACATCACTGCCTTGAGTTGGAAGGGATCTCCAAGCCCATTCAGTCCAACCCACTCATAACTGTACTGGTAGTAAGCATATATGGTATGTTGAATCTAGATCTTATAACCTCAGAGTTAAGTACTCTTTCACTGTGTCAGTCAGATTATTCCTTTCCTTCCATGTGTCAAAACAACCTGTGACAGCATATCAGATCTTCAGCTACTGCCCAGCTATATTTTACTCTGTCTGGGTACTCAGAAGCTGTTGCTTCACTGACAGTAAAAGAAATAATTTCAAAAAAATGGATGTAGGAAGACACATATGAATGATGAGGAAAAGAGCTGGGAGTGGGGATGGGACCAGGACACCCTGCGGAGGAAGTAGCTTCCACCAAAGCCTTATTTACTGACCTTATTTACTTAACTACAAACACTTTAAAAGTGAACAGGAAGAGAAATCCCCTACCACACCTGCAATCATTATACATATATTACACTGAATATTAGACCTCCACAGCAGGAAACTTAGAACTTATCAGAAGTAAAAGCATTCCTTCCTTCTGAAGCTGCTCCAAGTGAATCAGGCTCAATACAAAGGCTAAGGCTCGCTCAGTGCATGAGCTTTGGAAATACCACAGCTCTTCTATGGTAAACAGAAATCCCAAATAAAGAAAATTATGCAAATTTCTCCCTGAGCTTCAGGCATTACGTTGCCATTTGTGTGAAGCTTTTCATTTAGTCAATTACTATCTTGCATATAGTCAGAGATTATACTTCTGAGGTAAGAGTGGGCAAAATTGTCTCACTGTAATAACCCCTATCAAGATCTAGAATATTTGTTCAAAGTGTCACATAGATCATAATATTTAGCTTTTCCAGACAGATATGTGTAGCCTCCCTCAGGGGTTTCTTTCCGGAGTAATTGAAAAGGGCCAAAATGATATCATGATGTCAGGGTCAGTGTATGTCTGACTGTGGCTGATCAGACCAATGTGAATTTGGAAGGCTGTTGCAAGTTGGGTACAAATAGTGTATATGAACATTTGTGGTAGAGATATCTCTAAATTTGCTCATCTCATATTTCTTTTGAGCTACTGCAATTCTGCTTTGCTCATAGAGCAGGACACCTTCTTTGACACAGGCACTCCATTCTGGGCAGTCCTGTGCCAGTGTCTCCCATGTCTCAGTATCAATACCAGTTGTTGTAACCAGAAGAAGTTAGCTTGAATGCATACATCCCTAATGATATTCTGCATTAGGTTGGGGGATAGGGGGACTATTCAAATGCTTCACTCTCCAAATCTGTCTTTTAGAGTTTACCACAAAATCTGTAATGGTAAATCTTTGGCAGAGATAAGGAATGATCTTAGTTAACTGAGCTGTCACCACCTGATAATTGCTACACAGAGTATATACTAAAAGCATTTGAATGAGATTATCTGTAAGGTGCTTTCCAGATCTAACATTTTAACATGATTTTGACATAGTACATAGTTCCTGCCTTTACCCCAGAAGCTTACATTGTAAGTCATCAACACCATACATAGTTTAAAAAAATAAAATTTAAATAAAAATTAAATAAAATTTAATAATAAAAAAATAACATATACATATATATATTTAAAAATAGGTAAAATGGGATAGAAACCAACAAAGGGCCAAATACCAACACCCAAAGTAGGTAGTGGATTGCTTACTAAAAACCCAGCTCACATGCATCTGAAAAATGAAACAAAAAAAATGAAATAAGTATATATATATATATATATATACATATATATGTGTGTGTGTGTGTGTATGTGTGTGTGTGTGAGTGTAGAAAAAATATAAATACTAAGTTTTTGTTTTTCACTTTACTAGCTTTCAAATTATAAACCCCTCTCCCTTTAATTTGATTGATTCCCCTAGTAAGATCACTTTAGCACTTTTGTCCAATTGAACCAATATTTATTGAGCTAACTGTATGCAAGGCATTGTGTTAGATGTAAGAATAAAAAAGACACAATCCTTGCCCTCAAGTGACTTACAGTCTAGTAAGGGGAGAATGTGATTAGGGCAAAGAAACGATCCAGAAAAATGGATTTCCAGGAGAGAGAAATAATTTTCAGTGGAGTAGAGAGGCTCAGGGAAGGCTTGATGGAAGAGATGATGCCTCAGCTGCGCCTTTGAAGGAAGAGAGGGTAAGTAAGCAGTAAGGCAGAAATTAACTCTAGGCATGTGGAGATGACCTAAGTAAATATATGGGAGCAGGAGAGAGAAGAGCAAGATTTGAAAACAGATGGTGGTCCAGTTTGGCTGGAATATAAAATGTATAAAGGCACATAGGAGAGGCTGGAAAAGAAAATGATGCCAAATTACCAAAGACCTTCAATGTCAGACTAAGGAAAATGTCAGTCACGACCTTTTCCTAGTAGGAAAAAGCAGTGACTGAAGTTGCTGTGCTTTAACAGAAGAGTGACGTGGTCAGATATGTGAAGGAGGAAGATTCATTTATCACCTGCATGAAACTTAACTTACAAAGGAAAGAGATAGGAGGAAGGGAAAACAGTTAGAAACCCATTACTGCTTGAGAGGTTTACCAAATATAGATAGATATGTGTGTGTGTGTGTGTGTATCAATGTATATAATTTTATATATCAATGTATATATTTTTATATGTAAATGTCTGTAATTTGTGTGTATGCACACATATGTGTATGTATGTATGTGTGTATACGTTTTAGAATAAACCAAAGAAATGTACACCAGCAATATATAACCATATCTCCATATATAGAATCTGTATAAGAGTCATGGCCATTTTCTCAATTCCTCACTGCCTGATATTAAGATTTTCAAATTATTAGATTATGATACAATTTGCTGGAAATTGCTCAGGATTTATGGTCAGGAAGCCTGGGTTGGTCTCAGCTTTGACACTTTATCACCATGTGTCCCTAGGTGAGCCAGTTAACATTATAAAACTTCAGTTTCCTCATCTGTAAAATGGAGCTGATAATACTTGTACTGTAGCACTTAGTAAACTACAACAGAGTCAAAATATGAGTTATGGAATACCCATTGTTGCTGTCTAGACTTTTCTAAGATAAAATTCCATTTATGTTAGATGTCTAGCATTTGTGAGGAAAAACACCAGGATAGCATATTGCAGTGCCTAGACCATTGTCTTATTCATAGTAAGTTCTCAATAAATATTTGTTGAATATAAGCCTGCTTGATCTATCTGATATATTCAATAAAATATAAATAAGAAGGCAAGGACTGTTTCCTTTTTTTTTGGACTCTAGCTAGCAAAATACCTTGCACAGAGTAGGCCTATAATACGTGTTTGTTGAATTGCACTGTTAAACGCCATTCACTTACTGTTCTTTAGCACCCTCATTATCCCTCATATACCCTGGCCCACCTTGAAATAATGAATGACTTCCTCTGGAAAAAATGAATCACATTCTTGAAGTGTAGAGTCACCTCATTGTCACAAGCCAGCAGATCAGGTTTTCAGGTAGCCCAAGAGATTCAAGCATCCTTTCTAAATTCTCATAGCTCCAGTACTGGCAAAATTTTCATTGTCATGCTATGTTATTTGCCTCCAAATTCAAGTAATAGACATGCCAGATAGACTATGAAGTTTTTTATTTTGGAAAAGGCTGAACATATATAATCTATATTAAAATGCTTACCTTCTTAGAGAGGAGTGTGGGGACAAAGGGAGGGAGAAATTTTGGAATTTGGAACTCAAAATTTTTTTCAATGAATCTTAAAAATTGTCTCCACATGTAATTGGAAGAAATAAAATACAATTTAAAAGAAAAAAGTTTAGATAATGAGATGTGGTTCAAACTCACTTACCTCTATCCCTCAGACATTTTTCTCGTTAAAAGATGACTCAATGAATTTACAGAAACGTATTATGTATAGACAATTGATCTCACCCAGATCATCAGTGTGTGCCTTTGAGAACAAATCACAAGATCATAAATTTAGAGCTGGAAACTGCCCTCATTACAAAGATGAATAAACTGAGTCCCAGAGGCACAAACTTACCAGAGAATGTTAAGTGGTTTATCTGAGGTCACTGAGGTAATAAACAACACAATCCAGATCCTCAGATGCCAAATCCAGCATCCTTGCCATGACATTTGGTAAGTTGGGACTCATCCTAGCAATTAAAAGAACCCACTTTGTTGGAGTGCCCCAGATTGGTTTGACTGGGTAACACACCCCCCACTCTTCTGGGCAACTTTACAAACTTTTATTTTATTTGGACAATGTTGATAGAACCTAAGAGTGTAAATAAAAAGGATAGAAGGAGCAAGAGAATTGAGAAGGCTAGGAGGAGAGTTTTGACAGCTGGGAATGAATGAATGGGCTTAAAAAAAAGAGAACAAATGCCTCACATAGATGAACTCCAGCATACATTAGCTCAAATCATTGAAGAAAATTGGATGAGACTGAGCAAAAAGACTTGCTCTCTACAAACTTTGCTGGCTCTTGGGGCATACACAGTCTTATTTCCCCGATGCTTCATTCTGAATTATTTGGCAAGCTAAATTTCACTCTTGGAAACCCAAGAGTGAAATATATATTTTTAGTCTATCGGAGCCATCTCCTTAGCCTCCAAAACTTGCTTATGCTAGTGGCTGCAGAACGTGGTTAGCAGGAGAACACTGCCCTACTTGAGAGCAGACGTACTCAGGCTGGTTTTCTGAACAGTATGTTTTGTTTGCTTCAGGGAGGACTAACGCTGATGTGATGATGGCTCTGGGGCAGGGATACAGGATGCCACGCATGGAAGGCTGTCCAGATGAGCTCTATGACATCATGAAAATGTGCTGGAAGGAGAAAGCAGAAGAAAGGCCAACATTTGATTATTTACAGAGTGTGCTGGATGACTTCTACACAGCAACAGAAGTACAATATCAACAACAGCCTTAGAACAAAGAAATACTTTTTTTTCCAATTGGCATAGACAGATGCCACATTTTGCACACACACACACACACACACACACACACACACACACACACACATACACACACACCAAAAACTGGTTGCACAGGTTATGTCAATGTGCCTGGATTAGCCACTGCGCCTGGTTCCTGAAATTGAAGGCTGAATAACTCAGGAAGATTCTGTACACTATACACTGAAAGAATACCCTATTTCTCTACTGGTGACACAGAATTAAAAAGAATAACTGGGGACTAACTACGTTCAAGCGTATATCACTCATCTGCTGGTAACCTAATCTGTCTAAGCCACCATCTGAATCCAAACTTAGAAAGAAAAGAATAGATCCCAATTAAAACATATACACTCTGACCATACTTACCTTAAATTGTGATCCATTGTGACACGACTGTTTTCAGACCAAATGTACTCATTTATAAAGTCACTATCTATAGTTACACACTGCAGGAATTCCTTGTATTTTCCATAGATTTGGACTCATTTAAGAAGGATGGGGAAATGTCATCAAACTAACCATGTTCTATGCGAAGTCAGTGACGGAGAAACACCCACTCCCACCCCTTGAAACCTAGTGCCATAAACATCATTCTGCTGCGGGTAGAGTTCAGCAGCAGCCTTTTCTTCAGCAGAAAGGGACCGAGATTTTTCATTTTAAAGTCAGTGTTATAGTTTCAAGAAGATCTATGTTCTGTTGACAAACCATAATTTGCAATGTATGGAAATTTTCAACCTTTGATTATTTGGGCATTAGAAACAGCAGTAAAATTATGGTGTCTAAAAAAACTTTCTCTAGCTATTCAGGTAAGGCATTATGGAAAGGAAAATGGAAAGACTATTTCTTTAGCTGCTTCCAGTGATTGGAGAGGCATTTTTATTACCAAATGTTTAATTTTAAGTGCATTGTAGTAGATGCCTTAATGGATTGATTCATTTTTCGTGATTTAGATTATAATTTCTAAGTAATTGGAGATTTTTATGGGACTGTTTATAGTCAGCAGCTAAGGCTCTAAAGAATTATTGTACTTACTGTCTGTGGTGTGAGGTTTGAGAAGATGTATTTTTGTTTACTAGACTTTTCTATAAGTGTTGGATGACAAGAAAAAGCCTCATGTTTGTAACCTTTCACTTCTATTACCATGTAAATATGTCTGTTTGTTTTTATTTCAACATGCACTGGGCCAAGAGCATTTTTAAAAACAAAATTTACCTTGTGTGTTGCCTTTTCAACTGCTGTCAACGTTAAAAAAAAAAAAGAACAAATGGCAGGAAAAAAAACCAATGACATTGATTTTCTGGAGATGTCTGATTAAAATGAATCTCTTCCAGTTCTACTTATACAACTTGGTAACTTCAGGAATAAAGTGAAAAAGAAATTGATCACCGAGAGGCCTAAATATCCTTTCATGAGTACAAAATAGACCATTTCTTTTGCCATGGGTTTCAAAATCAGTTGCTAAGATTCATTGTCATTTTAAATTTTTTATAATGGAAAAGGGTAGTGCAATCACAGGTTTTGTGTTTTGTCCTATACTGCATTCTTTCCCTGTGTTTTATAAAATATGTCCTTTCTTAAACATTCTATGGTTACCATTTCCAGATGCCATGTCTGCTCATATTCTGTGTTCGTAGGTATAGTATTGTAATCAAGCAGGATCCGCACAGCTGACACCTTTTCATCTAATTCATTATTTCAATAGACACCAGGATTGTCATCTTAGCACAATTAGAATCCTGCACAGCAATTTAGGGGTGGGGGAGAGGTTCACAATGTGAAGACATTCCCAACTAAACCTCTAAAAGATAATCCATGGACTTCCTAATATTTCTCCATGGTCCCGCTGTGTTTCAACTCCTACTCCTTTTATTACTTCCTCTTTCATTTTCTCATAGTCTTTTTCTGAAAACTCAGGATCTGATGTGTCAGGAAATCTTTCCTTTTGATATATTTTCTTCCCTTCTGTCTTTCCTAGAACTCTTCCATGTGACCTATATGCTAGAGCCACATCCTGCTTCACATGTGACAACCCACTTCTCTTTTTTCTCATTAAAAACTCTTCCAGGCTTCTAAGAATGCCATCTTGAGGTTCTTCATGTCTGCCAGACAAGATTAGGGACTGAAACAGAGAGTTGTGTGATATATTGATATGTGCAATAACTTACTGAATATCATAATGTACACACATCATAGTTATACCTGAGGAACCTTTGTGATATTATCCTTCTGTCTTAGCACATGTTCTGATGAGGGTCCTAGCTTACCGAAGAAGATAAATCTTCTAGTAGATGTCTGAGGTTGGGAGAGAAAGGGTGATCCGGCCCAGATGAACAAAATGATGGCTTTGACAGAGTGAAAACACAAGGTTTGATGGTTTCCTTTAGTCAGTAGCAGCCCCTCCCTGATAGCCACCTTCTTTCCCAGGTGGTTCAAAAACTCCAAGGCTACTCCTCAGTGCACAGCCATCCTGCCTCCATCCCACTTGTTCTCAAAAGCCAAAAAGAGACCGACCCTTTTTTCTATGGCAAATACAATATCAGAAATTTTTAGGGGCTGCTTTTGGTATTCTATTTTGACACTCCTAGACTAAATGATTCCTGTCCCAGCAAAGTATAGGACTGATACAAGGAGTAATTGTGTTTGTATTCTAACATGGCAAAGCATATTATGGGCACCTAATAAAATATTAATAGTTTTTAAACTTGTTCAAGATTTTGCCTATATTACCTGCTTTAACTTCTTTTCCCCTGCCCTTTGTCTTCAATATAGGATAAAAAGTAGCTCGAAAGGAACTTTACCACCTCGACATCTGAATCTGACAAGTCCAGAGACTAGAAGAATGGAAATATAATTTAGTTCTATTAATTAAGTAATCTGTGCCCCCACCCTTATGGCAATTGTTGAGCTGCTGATTTTCCCAGCTATGAACAGCTCTCAGTGATGGTGTAACAAGAGGGTTGAATTTCATATCAGAAGACCTGGTTCAAACCTCAGCTCTGTTGCTAAGTTTCTTTATGACTCTGAGCAAGTCATTTAATTTCCTTGAGCCTCAGTTTCCTCATCTGTAAAATGAAAGGGTTACACTTTGATGTTCTTCCCCACCCTAAACCTAGGCTCCTGTGAAAGTCAAACACTGCATTTTGCCCTCAATTTCTCCTTTCACCATCACCCCCACTCTCTTCCGCCCTTCTCCATGCCTACCTCCCTAGATAGGAAAAAGTGGGATCCACTAAGCTTACTCTTTTTTGAGTTCTAACTATAGGTTAAATAAAGCTGAGTCTTGATGTATTTCTTGCTCATTTTAGCAGAAGCAGAAGTAATCTTGCAGGACTATGGAAGAGGCTGTAGTGGCTTCCCTTTGTAAAACTTTTCATGTAACACAGATAAAATGTCTTTCTAGCCAAAATTTCTTACATCAATAGAGTATTCATAAATCTAAATACTGAAGTGTGAATCAAGTCTCAAATATTGCCTCAAATAAAATGCACCTACCTAACACCACAGAGACATCTAGAAAAGTCTAGAGATTGATGATTTGAGGGTACATGAGTCTGGAATGGGAATTGTATTGCCCTCCCCTACACACATGCTTCTGAAAACTTTACAGAGTCCAGAGAGAATACACTGTCATAAAAAGTTTTGATAACATCAGTTTTTGAGTTTAATCCCTACTACACGTCAAAGATGTGGGACTGATACAATATTATCCCAATAAGAGTTCATCTGAGGCATATGTAGGAGGAAAGACTCCCAGCTGAATTTCCTGTGCTCTTAGGAATACAAATATTTAAGACTGGATATAGCACAGAAATGTCACACAAGGTTTCGAAAGCTGCCACAATCAACTTTCTTTTCTTCTTGAAGGTGAAGATGACAGTGATAATGTTACTGGTCCCTCGCTTTTCACTGTTGTCATAAAGATTCTGGCCAGAAGCAAACTGGTGTGCAATTTTACTAGCAATACAATTCAGCCGTCCCAGGGTAGTTTTACACTATAGCACAATACAAAAATGTGACATCTGAGCCTATTGACTAGTTTTTTAAAAGCATAAAACATCACCATACCTAGGCTCTGGTCACTACTAGGGAAACAGCTGCCTATTAAGAAAGGAACAAAAATCTGATGCTGCTCAATGATAGTCATGGGAGCCTTGTATGGTAGAAAGAGTGTGGGATTTGGAGTTGGGCTTCTGTTATTGTCTGTGGATTTGGAACTCTCTGGGCCTTAATTTCCTCTTTTATAAAATAAATAAATTGGATTAGATAATCTCTAATGTCCCCTCAGTTCTAAATCTATACTCACAAAAGAGTTGATGGCATGTTATATGACCACTTCCCCTTCACTAACGGGTAAACTAGGTTGGAATCTAGTCAGTCACTCAAAAATCTAATTTATGTAGCTCTCTCTCACCAGCCTTGCCTGAATTAGGTGCTTAATGGTTAAAAGGGTGATAAGAGAGATTGCAGCCAAGAGGGCCTACACTAAGAGAGGCTCAAAACCACAGTGAAGAATTACAATAGCTAGTATTTATATAGTACTAACTATGTTCCAGGCCCGGTGCTAAGTGCTTTACCAATGTTTTCTTACTTGATCCCCACAACAACCCTGGGAGGTAAGTGCTTTTATTATCCTCATTCTATAGAAGAATAAAAGAAGCTTTAGAGAAATGAAATGACTTGCCCAGGGCTACAAAGCTGGTAAGTGTTTGAGGCAGGATTAAAACTCAGGACTCTCTGACTCCAAATCCAGTATTCTGTTGTGCACTATTCTGATTTTACCCACTAAAATTTAAGATACATAATCCCAGTCAAGCCCTTGATATTGCTCAACAAGATTTCTAATATACTCCTTTTGACTCATTGTAACAGCAACTATTCCAAACTCCTCCTTCCTTATGATCCCAAGCATGCTCCCAGACCCCACACTTACAACTGATTTCTTGGCCTCCCACTACAACAAAGACATGCACAGGGAATCTCTCCTCTCCCCTTCATCACCTCTCAGCTTCTCAACATGCCACCTATCTCTTCTCTTTCCCTCCTGTTCTTTACTAAGGAGCTCTTTCTATGATCAGATTACATCCCCTTCAAGTCAGTTTCAGTTATCATCCCCTAGATCAGTGCTTCTTAAATTATGGGTCACAACCCCCCCAAAAAATGCGGCAATATTAAAAGGTTTCTGAGCACACAAACAAAAATCAATTCAAAATCAAACCCGTAATGAATCCGAAGTGTTTCTAGCAGTGTTGCACCTTCAGCCTTGGTTCTGAACACAAAGCATGCGCACTTTGCACTTTGCATGCCCTCAGGCCATGCCACATCAATGAATGCTGTTAAACTCAAAAAGAGGCTCCAAGTGGGAAAAGTTTAATAAGCCCTGTGCCTGGATCATTCCTCCATGCTAAGGTCTCCTTAATTATGAAAACTTTCCCTTAATCATTCTCCCAAGGACCTTTCTCAAGCTATGTCTTTCTTCCCATCTTCTCCATGTCTAAACTTTTTAGAAAATGTTGACATGTGGTGCCTCAATACTTCAATGACTTGGAATCTCAGACCTGTCTCCAGTATTTTATGTAAGTTGGTCTTGCCAAGGTCACCTTCTCTGGAAGGTAAAGATTGAAGTAGCCCAAAAGAAATGTGAGATGCTCAAATTTAGAGAATTCACTCCAAATGTTCACATATACTACTTGTGCCCAACCTGTAGTGGGACAATCTGTATGTGTATTGGTCTGAGCAGCCACAGTCAGACACACTGTAACTTTAGTGTAGTGATATCATTTCGGTCCTCTTCAAGAACAAAGGCCAACAACCAACCACCTTGTCTGGAGCATTCAACAACCTCTTTTTCTGGAATATTCTCTTCTCCCTTGGTTTTTAAGGTGCCACTTTCTCTTGGCTTTCTCTTTCATTGACTAACTCTTTTCCATCTCTTTCTCCTCTTTGTCCCTTAATGTGGGCATTCCCCAAGGTTCAGCCCTTGAACTTCTGTGTCTGTCTTCCTTAGCAAGATCACTTAGTTACATGGCATCCGCTATCATCTCTATCCTAGGACTACCAAATTTGTATATGTGGGTATGACCACTTACCTGAGTTCCAGTTCCAGTCAGTCAGCAACGCTTACTAAGTGGCTACTGTGTGCCCGGCTCTGTGCTAAGTGCCGGAGATACAAAAAGAGGCAAAAGACAGGCCCTTCCTTCAAAGAACTTGTAATTTAACTGGAGAAACAGCATGCAAACAAATAGGGTAAGCTAAATACAGGATAAATAGGAAATCATTGACAGAGTGAAGGCCCCAGAGTTGAGGGATTGGGAAAGGCTTCCTATAAAAGATGAGATTTTACTTGGAACTTCAAGGAAGTCAGGCAAGTCAGTAGGTGGAGTTGAAGAGAAAGAGATTTCCAGCCATAGGGGATAGCCAGAGAAAATACCTGGAGTTCAGAGTTGAAGGGTTTTCTTTTGTGAAATGCCTAGAAGCCAGTATCACTAGATCAAAGAGTATGTAGCTGAGAGTAAGGTATAAAACTGGAAAGGTAGGAAGGGGTTGGGTTATGAAGGGTTTTGAATGACAAAGGAGTTTCTATTTGGTCCTAGAGGTGATAAGGACCCCTGGAGTTTGAATTGGGGAATGACACAGTTGGACTGGCACATCTCTTACTGCCTAAGGGCATTTCTACTTGGATGTTCCACTGATACCCCAAATCAGGCTTATCTTTTTTCAATTTTATTTAGTTTTTTGTTCTTTCACTTCCATAGCAATCTATTTCTAGATATAGACCTTCTTACTTCACTACTCAGCAAACATTCTATTGCAACAAAAATTGTAAAAGAGGGGAAAAGTAACCTAGCAAAAACAACACATACATTCCATCTGCCCCATGTCACTCTGCATTGCAGTGGAGGTGGACAGGGTACATTTTCTCAATTCTTTTCTGGTCCAAATTTGGACATTATACATATATGGTGGTTTTTTAAAAATCATTGGTTTTTTTTACATTGTTGTAGTCATTGTGTAGATTCCATTCCTCATTCTTCTTTCACTTACCTAATTCTTCCCAGACTTCTTTGAATTCTTCATATGCATCCAAAGTTATGGGGAAAAGCTATTCAATCAAAGCAATTATGAGATATGGATCACTCTAGTGAATAACGATCTTCCTGCTCCACCACACCTACAAGATACTCAAGTATTTTATTTAATTCATAGTCTCTTCACAATATATTCCCCTACCAGGCTGCAAGTTCCATTAGGGCAGGGATCTGTATCTAAACTCAACTTCTGCTGTACTGCTATCCATACAACAAACATTTAAGACACTTAAGAAATTTGTTTAGTTGAATTGCCTGTTGAAATGGGAGTGCAGATACTCAAGGGAATGTGAAAGCTGATGATGGTAAACCGAAAGGGACAATGTCAAAGCAGGGTAAAACACAATCAGGCAAAAAGGAAATCCGACATCAGAGGTTCCTGGGACAATGTGATACTAGGGAAAAGTGAGTAGTCTGTCCACTGAATTAGAAAAAGTTCCTTTCCTTTTTTGGTAGCAAAGAACTGGAAACAAAGTAGGCATACATTGATTGGGAAATTATTAGACAGGTTGTGGTACATTCATGTAATATTTCTATGGTGTAAGAAATAATATGATGAATACAGATAAGCATGAGAAGATATGTGTTAAAAAGTATCTAAATACTTTATGTATATATGTATAAAGTATCTTTACTGTGGGAAATATAGTACTGCTCATTCATCCAAATCCAGATCATTTAAAGGGAATTTCATACCAAAGATCATACCCCAAACCTCATCCCACCAAGCAGCAGCTCTTAATCTGTCAACATATTTAAAAATATCAAAACCACCTCATGGAAGTTTATTCAGTGGTTGAGGGGAGGGGCAGGGAAGGAGCAGTATGCATGTGAAGAAGGATTCACAAATTGCACATATTCTTTGGGGACACAAAACACAGAAGTTTGAAATTCCCAACTTCAAAGGATCAAATGAGTCTGACATAGGAAATCTGCCCTAGAATTATGGAAAATATTACCTCTTGATGTTGAGCATTTAGTGAACTAATTCACACACTCTGTTATCAAGCTTCTAAAACTTGACCAAACTATTGCATGCTGAAATGGATACAAATCCATTTTTAAAGACTCAAAATTATCTCAGAGAATACAAAAGACCAAATAAAAACTTAAAGGTGAAGAACTATTTTTTCCTAGCAGAATTTCAAAGGTCATTTTAAGGAGTCCTTGATTCAGGTCTGGAAATTATACATGCAATCTAAAAAGTGATGGTTTTCCTTCTATAATTTCTAAATGGAGAAGCAGATATACAAATGGTAATAGTTGGCATTCATCTAGTAAGGCTTAGTGAATTTAAGTGGCTTATCTGCCTAGTGTTGCACAGCCATTAAGTTTCAGAGAAGAGATTTAATCTCAGATCTTCCTGGTGTCAGATCCAAAATTTTATCCACTATACCATATTCTCGCAAAAGAAGTTTGTTGTTGTTCAGATACTTCAGTTGTACTGGGTTCTTTGTGACTTCATTTGGGATTTTCTTGGCAAAGATACTGAAGCAGTTTGCCATTTCCTTCTCCAGCTCATTTTACGGATGAGAAACTGAGGCTAACATGGTTAAGTGACTTGCTCAGAGACACACAGTAAGTGTCTGGGGCCAGATTTGAACTCAGGTGCTCCTGACTCCAAGGATGGCACTCTTTTCACTGCATCATGTAGCTGCCCCCTAAAAGAAACTGTATTCCAGAGTAAAACAAATCTGCAATTTCATCCAACACTAGGCAAATTGTTAAGAATGGTTAAAAAAAAAAACCCTCCTCCTTCTCCTTCCCCCCACTATTCAATGTTAGAAGTTCTGTAGAAAGATAGAAACCAAGACATTGTTGGTGTAGCTGGGAACTGGTATGTCCATTCTAGGCGCTAATTTGAAATTATGCAAGAACAACAGCAAAAGAAACTGACTAAACATCAAAGCTTTGATTTGAGCCAGTTACTAGTACTAGAGGATTGGTACTAGAGGATTCCTCTACTTTGATCCCAAGGAGGTCAAAGACAGAAACAAAAACACTTTATAAACCAAAATATTTATTCAGCACTCTAATAGCAGAGTACTCAAAAAAGAGTAGATGCCTCTTATTTAGGGAATGGATGAAAAACTGTGATGGAATGTTACTATACAGTAAAAAATGATGGACATGAAGAATCCATAAACTGCACACATGAACTAAGGCACAATGAAAAAAGTAGATTCAAAAGAATAATATACCACAAATTATTTTAAGCTAGGTACAGTTTTTCCCATCAACTCTTTAGATACTTGTTGTCATTAGCCGTCCTACATCTGACATCATTAAGTACTAGGACTAAAGAGGGCAGCTAGGTGGCACAGGGAGTGGATAGAGTGCGGGGCCTCGAGTCAGGAAGACTCATCTTCTTGAGTTCAAATCTGACCTCAAGTACTTACTAGCTGTGTGACTGTGGGCAACTCCTGTAACTCTTTTTACCTTAGTTTCCTCATCTGTAAAATAAGCTGGAGATGGAAGTGACAAACCACGTCAGTATCTTTGGCAAGAAAACCCAAATGGGATCATAAAGAATTGGGCATGGCTGAACAACAATAGGACTAAAGAGAAATGTGGTTTTGAGGTAGGATGTTATAGCTACTATTATTTATTGGAACAATGATTTATTATAAAAAGTCTGATTTCATAGAGTCTGAGAGATAGAAGAAACCTCAGAAGCCATCTAGTTCAATCCATACCTGAAAGGAAATCTATGATAACATACTCTGCAAGCGGCCAACCAGACCCTTAACTTAAAGACTTGTAGTGAAGGGAAACCCTTCACCTCCTTAGGTAGCCCATTCATTCCACTTTTGGACAGCTCTCTTTTTAGAAAGGTTTTCATCTCATCAAACCTAAATTTGCCTTGTTGCAACTTCAAACCATTACTCCTGGTTCTCCTTCTAGAGCAGAATAAATATAATTTAACTAAATCTAATCTAATAGAAGAAATCTAATCCACATAAAAGAGATTCAAAGTTATATGCAATTATTTGTCCTCCCTGAGTTTTTGTCTTACTTGTTCTTTTTCTCTCTTTCCCTCTGTCCCCCTCTACCTTCCTCTCTCTTCTCCCTCCTCACATTCTCTTCCCACTCCTCCCAATTTTCCGTCCTCTCTTTACCTCTCCCTCTTTTCCCTTTTCCCTTACTCACCTTCTTTTCTCTAATGTTCTCATCCCTCTCTTCCTCTCTTTTCCTTCTCTCCCTTCACTTCTCCCTTCCTCTACCCCCTCCAAACTTTACTCTGGAAGTGAAGCAACCACTCATTGCCCCAACCCCACCACTGATTGGCATGGATGCCTTGACTTGCTCTTTTTCCAGTTTGATCCAGGTTACTCTTCCTTAGGTAGTCTGGTTACCCTATTACAGTGGGAGGTGGGAGGCAGAAAGTAGTTCACCACATTACTTAGTATAAATATCTGATCCATTTTAGCCAAACTCAATTGATTCACTAGTTTCAGGTACCCAGTACCCTTGTTACTAGACTACAGGAATATACCATCATGCCCAGCCTGTTTTCTCTTTTTCCAGGCTAAGCATTCTGAGCTTTGATATTCATGCAACATGAATTCAAGCAAGGCCTTTCACTGTCCTGGTTGCTCTCTAATCAGTCATTTACTCATCATTGATTAAGTGTTTACCATATGATGGGTTCTACACTAAACCCTGGAGATTAAAAAAAGGCAAAACTACTGTGTCCTTCACCTTATCAATGGACATCCTAAACTGATGTCAAAAACTGGAAACCACTCCAAATGTAGTTTTACCAAGACAGATGATAAACTATGCTCTCCTCATTCCTCTGAGCTAAGCTTCTCAAGGCAGCCACTATCATATTAGCCTTTTTGACTTTCAGAGAATACCATTGACTCATATTAAACTTGTAGTCCATTAACACCATCAGAATTTTTTTAACAAGCTGCTTTCTAACCATGGATCAACAATTTTCTACTTGTGTTATTGAGTTTTTTAAACTAAAGAAAAACATTTTACATTTATCCGGTGAGTTTCAACTTACTATATTCAGTCCACTATTCTAGCCTTGATTCTTTCATCCATTGTGTTAGCTATCCTTAGCTTTCTGTCATCTGAAAATTTGATAGTCATGCCAGCTTTTGTTCAAGTTATTGGTTTCTTAAAAATGATAAATAGCCCAGGACCATAGATACAGATCCATGGGGAACAGTACTAAAAATCTCTCCAACTGACACTGAAGCATTAATGATTCCTTTGAGACTATCCATCCAACTGGTTCTAAATTCAGCTAAGTGCGTCACCTTTTAGCTCTCATCTCTCCATCTTCAGGACAAGAATAATGTGACACATTCCATCAAATGCTCTACTGAAGTCTAGACAAACAATGCTTACAGCATTCCCCTGACATACTAGTTTAATAATCCTGTCAGAAAAAGAAATAAAGTTAGGCATGACCTGTTTTTGATGGAACTATACTGGCTCTTTGTAATTTCAGATGTTCCCTATGCCTTTAATAATGAGTTCTAGAATTTCTCCAGAAATAAAATTCAGGTTCACTGACCAATAGTTTGCAGAATCTGTTCCCTTCTGTTTTTTTGAAACTCAGAAAATTTACCTTTCAGCAGCCCTGTAGTATTTCTCACTTTCAGAGATGAGTGACAGCCCCTCAGCAGTCACATCTGCCAGTTTTCTGTTCCCAAGAATGCAATTCATCATGTTCATCTTTGTATTACTAGCACCCAGTACAGTGACTGGCACATAGTAGGAACTTACTAATTGCTTACTATTCAATTGATCATGGTCAACTGAGTACTTTCTTGCTATCTTGGGTATTGCCAATATTCTAATTGGCTACTGTCTTCTGTGCTAAAAGTCATTCTCTTTGGCAAACATTCTCTTTGTAAAAGAAGAATTAAGAAGCTCTGCTTTCTTTCTCTTGATGCTTAGTGTCATTCTAGCCAGACAATGCATTCATTGGTCCTAGCCTTTCTTTGACCTCCTCTTTACCCTAAGATAACAACTTTTAAAAATTATTAATTTGAGGTTTTCTCATTAGCCTCAGCTCCTTTTGAGATGTAACACACCTAACATATTTTCTTCAAGACCGTGATATGTTTCTATGTCCAACATCTCTCCTCTCCTCTCATTTATATCTTCTGCATAAATGTTTTAAAAATCTAAATTGGTTGGTGAGTTCCTTGTGTGTCCTCATCTGCTTAAGCTCCTTTTGAGATGTAACACTCCCAACAGTACTTTCTACAGGATTGTGGCATCTCTTCTCTACCTTTGGTTCTGTCTTCTGCATGAATCTTTTAAAAATCGAATTTGGTTGGTGAATTCTCTGAACACCTACATCAGTATCTTCAGACAGCTTCTGTTTTTTTCTCCTCAATGAAATATTTGTGTCTTTATGTCTTCAGAATTTTATTGATAAGAGGTTTCCATCCCTCCTGGCTTGATTTCCCCTGGTTGCTGAAGCTGCCCTATCCCTCTTCAGAACCCTCTGAAACCTTCTCTACTCCAATGTAGATGGATATCAGACTATGCCTGGCTTTCCTCAGTCACAAATTTTAGGAGGGTTATTTCTTTCAAGTCCCAGAGGTGTGAACTCATGTTTCTTTACAGGGTTAGGGTTATATTTTACCTTTTCCCTCCTGTAGTGACTCCAGGGAGCACTGCAGTGTGTTATCCCTGTGGAGTGGGGTTGCTTACTTATCCATAAAGATAGTGTTTTGAGACTTAAAAAAAAAGTTGTATTAAATATTATTTATTGGAATGCCTTACCAAAGTTGCAATAAAGCTATCACTTTAAAATAGCAAGCCTAGTTTCATTTGACTATAGAAAATTTAAAAAAGGCCAGAACAATCTCATAGCCTAAAGAGAGACCAAAAAAAAAGTTTGTTTCTTCATAGAGTTTCGCCACCTAGTGTTCTATCAAGTAAATGACAAGGTTAAGTTTAACCACCCTTCATTCTGAACATTCACAAGTAAATAACACTTTAAAATGCTTTTTTAAAACAAGAGAAGAAAAACTCAATGGAAACACCTACGAAAGTTTTTTCAGTCCCTCAGTAATTATGAAGTTTTCATGCTTCTCCCTCTGGGCATTTAGTTTAAGTTCACTTTGTCCAAAATTACTATTTATCCCAAATGGTACCAGGAAAATGGGCAACTAGATTTAAATAAATGGCTAAGTAAAATTCTTCATCTCTGTATAAAATATTCTAAGGGAGACATAGACATTCTATATCCTCTAGGTCTTAATCCAAAATCACATATTAAACACTTTTTTTTCCCCCTAAGAAGCAATGAAAGTCAGTATTTGGAGAAGAGGAGACAGAACATTCCAGGTGTGAGGAGAAAAAGAGAAAATGCCCAGAGCCAAGAGATGGTGAATCTTGTACAAGGAACAGTCAGGAGGCCAATGTCCTTGGATCAAAGACTACATGTTGGGAAATAAGGTGTAAGAAGACTAGAGAGGTAGGAATGGGACTGGATTATGAAAGGGCTTTGAATGCCTGAGCATTTTGTATTTGATCCTGGAGAGAAAAGGAAGCCAATGGAGTTTATTGATCAGAGGCGTGACATGACTAGACCTGCACTTTAAGAAAATTACTTTGATGGCTAAATGGAGAATGGGTCATAGTAGGGAGAGACGTGAGGCATGCAGACTTACCAGCTGGCTATTCTATAACTCAGGCATAAGGCGATGAGGAAGGACACTAGAGGGATGTCAATGTCAGAGGATAGAAGACAGAAGAAATGATGTTGAAGAAATGTTGCAAAGGTGAAATCAACAGGACTTGACAACAGATTGGATATGGAGAATGAGAGATAATGAGGAATCCAAGATGACTCCTTGGTTGTGAGCCTGAGGACTGAGCAGATGGTGTTGCCTTTACAGTAATAGGGAAGATGGGGGAGAGTTTAAGGAAGTAAGATAATGAGTTCTGTTTTGGACATGTTACATTTAATATATCTACTGTGTATCCAGTTCAAGAGGTCTGAAAGGAAGGTGGAAATGAGAGACTGAAGGCTAGAAGAAACTTTGGGGCAGGATAGGTAGATTTGAGAATCTTCAGCATAGAGTAGTAATTAAATCCATGGAAACTGTTGAGTATAGTGAGTAGTATAGAGGGAAAAGAGAAGGAGGTCCAGTACAGAACCCTGGGGAACCTACAATTCTAACCTAGAAGAGGATCCGGCAAAGAGGACAGAGAAGTGATCCGACAGATAAAGAAGAGAACCGTGTTTGTTGAAAACCGAGAGAAAAGGGTATTAATCATCCAGATCATGTTCTCTAACCATAGGTGTCTCACAGAGCTTTGGTCTGGGTCCTCTATCCTGTTCTAACCTCTCTGTTGACCTCCATTCTCACTTCAACAACCTCTCAGACATTTAGAACTCAATGTTCAGTAGGCATCTTAGAATCAACATGTCCAAAACTGAACTCATCTTTTTCCCCTATACTACCCTAATTGACTCCTAATTTCTTTACTGCCATACAGGGTACCACCATCTTCCCAGTCCCTCTAGCTCACAACCTGGCAGTCACCTTGGATTCCTCATTATCTCTCACCTTCTCCCCAATCTGTTGTCAAGGTCTATCAGTTTCACCTTTGGAGCACCTCTTTCTTCTCTCTCTGATACTGCCATCATTTTGGTGTAGGCCTTCAATACCTAATGCCTAGACTATTACAACAGTCTACTGGTGGGCCTGCCTATCTCTAGTCTCTCCTCATCCCAATCCATCCTCTTTATTCAGCAAGTAAAGTGATTCTTCTAAAGCATAGGTCTGTTTATATCATTTCCTTTCTCAATAAATTCCAGTAGCTCCCTATCACCTCCAGAATCAAATACAAAATCTGTTATTCAAGGCTCTTCATAATCTAGCCCCTTCCTACCTTTCTAGTCTTTTCCACCTTACTTTCCACCATGTACTATTCAATCCAGCAATACTGGCCTCCTTCTTCAACAAGACACTCCATTTCTTGGCTCTGGGTGTTTTCTCTGACTGTTCCTCATGCCTGAAATACTCTTCCCATCTCAAGTTATTGGCTTCTCTGACTTACTTCAAGGCCCAACTAATATCCATGTTTTATGGGAAGATTTTCCCAACCTGTCTTGATTCTCATGACTTCCCCCTTTTAATTATTTCCTATTTATCCTGTGTATAATTTGCTTTGTATATAGTCCAAGTTTTACAGAATAAATCCTTTTATAGGATTTGTTCTGTGCAGTTTGGGTTCAGTTAAAGGGCTACACTTGAGGACTTAGAGGGTCACATGTGGCCTCGATGCTGCAAGTTCACCCTGGGTCACTAGATTATATTGTTCCAAGTGTTTAATCAACTAAAGTGCAAAAAAACTGAAAAGACTTCAACTTTTTCTCGTTTAGTCATGAACTGTTCTATAGGGATGTACTTATATGTAGGCTTGCTTTTTTTTGACAACTTCTTTATGCATTTTAAATCTGCTCTCCATTTTTTTATTTTCATAGTCTTCTTTAATACTTCAAAGTAGTTGTTTTAAACAATTACCGCAGAGCAATCAGTACATAAGTCTTTCTGGAGCATGCATGCTAAAGATATCCCACAACTCAAAGTCAGTGATGTGCTAGACACAGACTAAAGTTTAGTCCTTGCCTACAGGGTCTAATTCTATCCCATGCTGATGAGTTAGAGGATCCTTGCACTGTAAAAACTTGTGAGTTTTTACCAGTACAGTAAACAAGATCTATTGACACACACATATACACACAAATTTAAAACTTTATAAGACAACTGTCATGGATATGAGAGTGTGTAGCAAAACCAAAACCTGCCTATATCTTCCCACTCTACCCTTCCCCAAAAGCAATCATGCCTTAAGAGATGGGCATGGGGAAGAAAGCTTAAATGTGAAGTCTTGGCTACTTTTAAGTGTTGGGTTTTTTTAAGGAAAAAAGAGTGATTCTATAGAGGTGGCATCTATTTTTAAAAAGCTTATTTGATTTTGAATAACTTGGATCCCTGAAAAAAACTATAGTAAGTAAACAGGGAGGGGATCCCTAAGCTAGCCTACAAGACCTGATGACACCAGGGGGCAGAGTTGTAAAGAATTAAGATGACTTTTTATTAAAACTACTGTAAGAAAAAACACTGCTATGACAACGAATATAACTACTACCACTAGTGTTACTACTGCTAACAGCAACAACAACAAGACACACACACACACATTGAACAGATCCAAAGTAAAAAGACTAAGAGAAAAAAGAATTTAAAATGTATTAAGGACAGAAGAGTATAGACAGAGAAGCCAAAATAAGTAAGTTGGAAGGAAACCAAACTCAGAAGAGGAAAAGCAGTTCAAGGAAACTGAGTAAAGTACTGATTGTCCGTAGCCAAGAGAAAGAACAGTCAAATATTTCCTATGGACATAGTCCAAAAATACATCAACTAAACTGAGGGTCATTTGATTGTGTGGATAACAGTTTTGAATCAAAGCCAAAGAATCATGAAGAAAAGAGGATCTTGCTTCTTCAATTGTAAGGAGCTAAAGGAAAATTAGAAATAGAAGTAGAAGAGAAGATTACAAATCAAGGTCCCCAAAGATTGTTACCCATTTTGAGAGTATGCATGGCATGAAGAGCTTAGAGGTTTGGGACAAGAGACTGTTTAATATTTCAAACCTGGGCCACCCTGAGTGATATGAGACTTCATTTGCAATTTATCTCAATCATAAATAGTCTTATCTCAATCCTAATTTCTCTCACTCTATAGTAAATGATTATTGGATGCTTGAACTGCTCATGAGTGCTGGACTTTCCCTCCAGTGGACAGTACAATGGAAAAGGTGCTACTTCTTTATGTGAAACAGGTGTGAAGGAGGAAATAGTGACAGAAAGCACCCAATGATATGAGGCATTTTAAAAGGTTCTACAACTGTAACCTATTCCTTAGTATAATCTCTCAAAGAAGACACGTAAACTATTACATTTTGAAAAGTCAAGCTTTCTCTCTAGTTCTAAATATTTTGGATTAGCCAAGAAATGAAACTTCAAAGTTCATATTTTAAAGAAAGTAATAATGAAGTTAGACAGAATTTCATTACAGAGCAGCATTGGCTCTTTTAATGGATGTTATTGATGGCCATGGTTACAAAAGAGCATTTGCTACCATTTTTCTTGATGTCTAGATAATTACCATTATTATGCACTTCCTTTTAAATGCATATATACTTGAGCCAGGGTCATTTTTTGCATCTTCTTACCTTTAAGCTTCCTCTGTCTCCAGCAGTTGTTAATACATTGCTGCTGCCAACTCTTGACAAATCTGAAACTCCAGAAGCAGTTTATTCTTTGTTCTATAATTAATCTGGATTTCAGATCTTCATTTACCTTTAACAGATCCTGTAAGAAAAAAAAAAATTTTTAAACAGAAAAAAAAATGAGGAAATAGAGTCCTTGGACGAGAGTGGTAACAATTGAACAACTTACTGGCAAATAGAGAAAGCTGGTTTGTCTCAGAAAGCTGGATCTGTGGAGGCAGGCTGTCCCAAAGTCAGTGTTAATTTCATCTAATAGAAAGTGCTGTAGTTTGCTGGGAGATAGTTTAGTGACGTATTATTAAGATAAGAAATCCATAAACTATTACAGATCGTGAAAGTTCCTACTTGGAAGACAAAGATCTAGACAGTGTCGTCAAGTGTAAAAATGTAACCAGAAGTGTTTACAAGAACAAACAGCAGAAAACACACTGCGATTCGGTTGCAGGTCCCAGGATACAAGGAGGTCTTTGTGGGGGCCTGTGAGTATACATCCTAAGAGTGTAGGGACCACCTCAGTTCTGCTGCCATTGCCATTCTTGCCCTGGCCTGGATACTTAATAAGGGCCATGGTAAAGAATGAGAGATGAGTCAAGTCCCTGTGATCAATGGCCGCTTCCACTACATGAACTTCCTAATGGCCATCATTACCATGGGCCCTACCATCCTTTGCTCCAATCAAATGAGTACTGTTGTCACAGGCCCTTCCCTATTCTAGACTTGAAAATTCACATCTATTTCCCTGAATATATTGGTGATCAAAAGTCTTTAATAAAATTTAAATATCTTTTTTTCCTTTCTCCTCAAACTTGTCTCCCCTTCTGGTTCAAAGTCCCTATCCTTCTCTGTTTGGCTTACTGATTAACAAAATTTCCTATACTCTTTTAAAATATATATTTTTTTAAGTTTTGAGTGCCAAATTCTTTTTCTCCATCCCTCTCTTCCCCTCCTCGCTTCCTGAATTGGGAAGCAATCCAATATAGTTTATACATGTGCCATCATGTAAAATAATTTCATATTAGTCATTTTATACAAGTAGACTTGGAAATAAAGGAAGGATGGATGGAAGAAAGGAAGAAAGAAAGGGATAAAGAGAGAAAGAAAGAAAGGAAGGAAAGAAGAAAGGAAGGAAGGAAGGAAGGAAAAAGAAATAAAGAAATTATAAGTACCATGCTTCAATCTGTGTGTGTTTAGATAGCTATCAGTTCTTTCTCGAGAGATGGATAGTATGCTTCATTATGATTCTGGAATTGTTTTAGATCATTTAATTGCTGAGAATAGCTAAGTCATTCACAGTAATTCATCATACAATACTGCTGTTACCATGTATAACAGTTCTCCTGGTTCCGCTTGCTTCACTTTGCATCAGTTCATGTCAGTCCTTTGAAGTTTTTCTGAAATCTTTCTGCTTGTCATTTCTTATAGCACAATAGTATTCCATCACAGCATATACCACAGTTTGTTTAGTTATTCCCCAATTGATGGACATCCTCTTAATTTCCAAATCTTAGCCACCACAAAAAAAAGCTCTACAAATTTTTTTTTTTTTGTAAAAAAACATCCTTTTTCCTTTTTTTTTTTATGTCTTTGGGATATAGACCTAGCAGTTGTTTGATAGATCAAAGGGTATACACAGTTTTATAGCCCTTTGGGCATAGTCCCAAATTATTCTCCAGTATGATTGAATTATTTCACAACTCCACCAACAGTGCATTAGTATACCACTTTTCCCACATCCCCTCCAACATCTCTACTTGAATGTCCTACTGTTTCCTCAAGCTCAAAACTGTCTTTCCTCTTGCTGCTTGAACCTGCCTCTCTGCCAAACTTTCCTTTTTCTATAGAGGACACTTTCAGCTGTCTAGTCACCAAGTTCACAATCTCAGAGCCACCTTGGATTTTCCCTTACCCTTACTTCTCACATCCAATCATTCATCAGATTCTGGCAATTCTGCCTCCATAACACTTCTTGCATTCATCCCCTTCTCAACTTGCACTGCCAGCATCATCATTCAGCTTCTCATTACTACTTAGTTTCTCAACTCTCCAGTCCATTCTCCACACAGTTGCCAAAATAGTCTTCCTAAGGAATGACTCTGACTTTATTACTTAGCAGCCTGAAAACCTTCAAAGGCTCCCCACTGCCTCCAGGAAAACATAAAAAGTCCCCAGCCTGGTGCTTATGCCCTTGCACAGTTTGGCTCCAACCTATCTTCCCAGTTGTATTTCACATTATTCCCCTTCATGTATTTTCTATTCCAGCCTAATTGGACTAACTAGTTATCCTATTTCCATGCATTCACTCGAGCTGTTCCCATTGATTCCATAATTCCTTGCTTTGACCTTTCAGATTACTGACTTCAGAAGTCAGGTGCTGCCCACCTCATCAAGTAAACTTCCCTGATTATTGTAGTTATTAATATTTTCTCCTTCCTCAAATTTCCTTGTCTTTACTACTCTATGTACATATTATACACACATCCTAGTCCCCATAGAAATATATGTTACTTGAGGAAAAGAACTATTTTGTCTCTGTATCTCCAGCCCTTTCAAAAGTGTCGCACATTTAATAGGTATTTAATAAATGTTGAATTTAATTAAATTTAGAGTCAGTAGACTTGTTTATGTATCATACAGGCCAAGCAAGACATGAATCCTTTCCATAAGAACCCTATCTATTTAAAAAGAGCTAATGTGAATATGAATGAGATAGCTGTGTAATAGTGGCATTTATTTCCATGTGGATGTGAGGTATTATTATTTTAGTATGATGAGTAGAATTCAGAAAGAAAAAAGAAGAGGCAAGATGAAAGCCCATTGTGCTTACTTATGCCAAATAAGCCTCCATAGAATGGAAGGCAGGAAAATGTTGGCTGGAACTTCTTGATCAAAATTGAAATACAGATAATCGTCAATATGTTGAATAGAGGCATGCCAGTCAATTTGGCTGAAGACTGAATTCCACGAATCAAAACAAATGTTCCTGCTAACTTAGTGCTTAAGGTAGAGGACCATAGGTTCACAAAGTTATTCTGGGTTATTTTAGTTATTCTGGTGGCTTTGATCTCACTCATATTTGTGTTATTTCTTCCTTGACCTCAAAGCTGATGTTGGTAGATAGTAGGATGGGTCATGTTTCTCCCTGACTTCAATCATTACTTGTATACTTGGGAAGTGTAACTAATCAGATTTCCTTTGACCAAAAGACAACAATATTCTTGTATTAGGAAAGGTGAGTCTCTATACCAAGCAATACATGTAGCTTTGAAGTAGAGATGGAAGGGGATAGGATGGAAGGGGAGTAGAGATGGAGGAAAGGACATTTGTACAACTCATCAAATAAACCAAATCAATTTTGGCAGTCACTGAGGGAACAAATGTTAAGGCCAGATTGTCATCAAATCCAACTGCTTCATTTATGAGCTGATCCAACTACCCATCTCTGGTGCAGATCCAGGTCTTTGGCACCAATTCCGGTGCTTAAAAAAAAACCTCATCCTACTAAAACAAACTTCTTTTTCCTTCAATTGAGGCCTAGAGGTATAGTTTCATAGGCCATTCTACTCATGCTGGAGCCGGAGGTCAAAGGTACTGTTAACTATGAGTCTCAATACTTCTCAACAAGTGAGAACACATGCGGAAGCAATTTTGTTAATGGCTTACCTATTTACACTCTAAATCTGTATATAATGGAACTGAAATAGCAATCAAAAGACACAAATTCCAGTCATAGTTTAAATAGTTAATAATGCAACACTGAGCAAGACATTTAGACTTTCTGAACCCGTCTCCTTGACCATGAAATAGGGTTAATATACTTTCCCTGACTTACAAAGTTCTCATATAAACTTTAAGAACATTACATGCATGTGAACTATTACTATATGCAAGGTATTCCAAGTATCTTAGGTTTTTAGGTTATGAAATTTTAAATTGCACTATGATATTTGGGACATGCTATATAGTAACTGGAAAATATAAATAATGTCAAATTTTACCTGCGCTTTCAAGGCAAGAAATAAATTATGCAAAAACAAAGCTATTAAGCAGTAGACATTTTATAAAGAAGAAATGGATAACTGAGAAATGAAAAAGTCATGAAGAAATAATAACAACTGACAATGATAGAGTATTTAATGTTTTTGTAAACACTTTTTATACCTATTTGAGCCTCACTTCTTCCTTGAAAGATAGCTACTGCAAGTGTTATTATCCCTAATTTACAAATGAGGAAACTGAGGCCTAGAGACGTTTAATGACTCACTGAATTAGAGTAGTGGCTGTGTGAATATAGAGAAGGAGGTGATGCAAAAGATGTTGTAGAGGGGAGATCAATATTTGGCAATTGATTGGATATTCAACAGTAGGTAAGGGAGAATAAAGAGTAAGGGATGACTGCTACTATGGGGCAAGCATGGGTGTCTGGAAGAATGGTGGTACCATCAAAAGAAATAGATAAGTTAGAAGGAGTTAGACAGCTTAGTTGATTTGGGGGTTAAATGGTCTTGTAATACCACATTGTAAGTGTTAGATGTGGGGTATAAATTTTGATGTTCCTGACTCCATGACTAACAATTTTTCCACCATACCATGATCATAGGTTAAAGACATCTAAACTTCTCACAACTTAAACTTTTCTGCTTACTAACAGATCCACAATCATGGGGAAATAGCATATCAATGAAACTAATTCAGAGAAAATTATAAAATTCAAGCAAAGATAATATTTTAGTTCATAAATGCATAGCCACATATATCATTCTCTTGCTCAGGAATAATATCAGTTCCTTGACAACATGCCAGGCAAGTCAAATCACCTCCACTATATGAACAACCACTTCCCCTCAAACCCTAATAGAGATAACCAAGGATCCTGAACACAAGAACCTTGAAAATGGTGTTGCTTCCAGCCCAGCACTCAGAGTCATTGATCAAAGCAACTCCTGTGGAGGTGAGGATTTCAAGAATTGTTACAAGCCATAAGATCTGGGAAAGAACATTCTCACCCTCAACATCCTAAGCTCTCTCCAATTGTTCAATGTCAGAAAATATGATTTGTTCTATGGAAACAATGAATGAGTATGTATTATTACTATCTTCCTTGCCATAGTTCCCAAAGAACCATTACAATTGAAGTTTTCTGTCTGTGTTGTCTTTCCCATTAGAATGAGAGCTCCTTGAGAGAAGGAATTGTCTTGCTTTTCTATTTGTATCCCAATCATTTCACACAGTACTCTGAACACAAGAATACTTCACAAATGCTTTTTCATTCATTCAGGATCCTCAGTCTATAATTCTACTGTAGAATTCCAATCTCTAATATTATATCCTTTTAGAAATCATTGTGGTCCTTTGAAAAGGATAGAAACATAAAACTCATTTTAAAAAGAACAGTTACAAAAACATGGAAGCTTTAAATGGTTGTAGAATATTGATATTCTGTAATATAGTAATATTAAATTAATATCCTGTAATGTAGTAATATTAAATTAATATTCTGTAATGTAGTAATGGTCAGGTAGATGGCACAGTGGATAGAGTGTAGGTCCTAGAGCCAGGAAAACTCATCTTCCTGAGTTCAAATCTGATCTCAAATCCTTACTAACTGTGTGACCCTGGGCAAGTCACTTAACCCTGTTTGCCTGTTTCCTCATCTATAAAATGAACTCGAGAAGGAACCATGCCAGTATCTCCACCAAGAAAACCCCAAATTGGGTCATGAAGAGTCATACATGACTGAAAACAATGGAATGAAAACAATATAATAACCATAATATTAAATTCTGTCCTTCCTATTATGAGGAACATTTCAAGATGATCTAATCAAATCATTTTCATAATTCTGCATTTCTTTTAAAATAAAGGTGTTTTTTTAAATAAATTTATTTATTTAACTTTTTACATTCATTTTCACAAAATTTTGGGTTCCAAGTTTTCACCCCATTTATCCCCTCCCCCTACCCCAATACACCAAACATTCTAATTTCCCCTATCACCAATCTGCCCTCTTTTCTATCATCCCTCCCTTCCCTTGTCCCCATCTTCCCTTTTGCCCTGTAGGGCCAGATAACTTTCTATTCCTCATTACCTGTATTTCTTATTTCCTAGTATCAAGAACAATACTAGACAGTTGTTCCTAAAACTTTAAGTTCCAACTTCTCCCCATCCCTCCCTCCCCACCCATTTCCTTTGGGAAGTCAGGCAATTCAATACAGGCCATATATGTGTAGTTTTGCAAATGACTTCCATAATAGTTGTGTTGTGTAAGACTAACTATATTTCCCTCCCTCCTATCCTGCCCCCCATTGCTTCTATTCTCTCTTTTGATCCTGTCCCTCCCCAAGAGTGTTGATTTCAAATTGCTCCCTCCTCCCATTGCCCTCCCTTCCATCATCCGCCCCACCCTGCTTATCCACTTCTCCCCCTCTTTCCTGTATTGTAAGATAGGTTTTCATACCAAAATGAGTGTGCATTTTATTCCTTCTGTTAATTGAATGTGATGAGAAGTAAACTTCTTGTTTTTCTATCAGCTCCCCTCTTTTTCCCTCCACTAAAGAGTCTCCTGCCTGCCTCTTCTATGAGGGATAATTTGTACCATTCCATTTCTCCCTCTCTCCTCCCAATACATTTCTCTCTCACCACTTAACTTCATTTTTTAAAGATATGATCCCATTCTATTCAGTTCACTCTGTGCTCTCTGTCTCTGTGTGTGCTTGCACATGTGTGTGTGTGTGTATGTGTGTGTAATCCCACCAACTACCCAGATACTGAAAATTTCCAAGAGTTACAAATACTGTCTTTCCCTGTAGGAATGTAAACAGTTCAACTTTAGTAAGTCCCTTATGACTTCTCTTTGCTGTTTACCTTTTCATGCTTCTCTTCACTCTTGTGTTTGTAAGTCAAATTTTCTTTTCAGCTCTGGTCTTTTCATCAAGAATGCTTGAAAGTCCTCTGTTCCATTGAAAGACCATATTTTCCTCTGAAGTATTATACTCAGTTTTGCTGGGTAGGTGATTCTTGGTTTGAGTCCTAGTTCCTTTGACTTCTGGAATATCCTATTCCACGTCCTTCGATCCCTTCATGTAGAAGCTGCTAGATCTTGTGTTATCCTGATTGTATTTCCACAATACTGGAATTGTTTCTTTCTAGCTGCTTGCAATATTATCTCCTTGACCTGGGAATTCTGGAATTTGGCCACAATGTTCCTAGGAGTTTCTCTTTTTGGATCTCTTTCAGGTGGTGATTGGTGGATTCCTTGAATACTTATTTTGCCCTCTAGTTCTAGAATATCAAGGGCAGTTTTCCTTGGTAATTTCATGAAAGATGATATCTAAGGCTCTTTTTTTGATCATGGCTTTCAGGTAGTCCCATAATTTTTAAATTGTCTCTCCTGGATCTATTTTCCAGGTCAGTTATTTTTCCAATGAGATATTTCACATTCTCTTCCATTTTTTCATTCTTTTGGTTTTGTTTTGTGATTTCTTGGTTTCTCAGAAAGTCATTAGCCTCCATCTGTTCCATTCTAATTTTGAGAGAACTATTATCTTCAGTGAGCTTTTGAACCTCTTTTTCCATTTGGCTAATTCTGCTTTTGAAAGCATTCTTCTCCTCATTGGCCTTTTGAACCTCTTTTGCCAGTTGAGTTAGCCTATTTTTTAAGGTGTTATTTTCTTCAGCATTTTTTTGGGTCTCCTTTAGCAAGGTGTTGAACTGTTTTTCATGCTTTTCTTGCATCTCTCTCATTTCTCTTCCCAGTTTTTCCTCCACCTCTCTCACTTGATTTTCAAAATCTTTTTTGAGCCCTTCCATGGCCTGAGCTCATTGAATATTTATTTTGGATGTTTGAGATATAGAAGCCTTGACTTCTATATCTTTCCCTGATGGTAAGCATTGTTCTTCCTCATCCAAAAGGAAAAGAGGAAATATCTGTTCACCAAGAAAGTAACCTTCTATGGTCTTACTTTTTTCCCCTTTTCTGGGCATTTTCCCAGCCAGTTACTTGACTTCTGAGATTCCTTTCCACACCCACCTCACCTCCAGATCCACCCATCTAGTGCTTGGGGTCTGAGATTCAAATGCTGCGTCCCAGCCTGAGGGCTTTCAGAGGCAGCAGGGCTGCTATTCAGTGTGAAATTAAGTTCAGCTGCTCGGGTAGGGCAGGGACACCACCAGGGGCTCAGTTCCCTCAGGGGTTTATGTTGAGACCTTCAACACTGCATCTGAGCCCCTGCTTGCTCTGGGAGCCCCTGTCCACTGCTGCCTAGACTGCTGTCTCCTGAGGGGGCCTGAATTATGGGGACACCCTGCTCCCCTCTTGGCAAGCCAAACAGGCTCTCTCACTAACCTTTGGCACCTGTGAGTGAATGGACCTGCGTGGCTGTTGGAGATTCTGTCCCTGAAGCCTGCTCGGATCTGCTCCTTTCCGTGCCATGCGGCCAAGGCAGGGTGGGTCCGGTGCACGATGGACCTTTGGTGTTGGTTTTTCAGGGCTCTCTTTTCAGAAATCTCCTCCACTCTGTTGTTGTGCAGCTTTCACTGCTCCAGTATTTGTTGGGAGTTCTTCTTTACAGGTATTTTATGGGCTGTGGGTTCAGAGCTAGCATATGTCTTAAATAAAGGTTTTTGCAAAGAAGGAAAAAAACATTTAGTTAAGTAGAACTTTTTAGATAGATTTAAAGAAACTGAGTAGTGGAGGCTGTTAAAAGAAAAAAAAAAGTAAACTACAAGTCAAGTTAACAAGCATTTATTAAGCATTTGTTATATGCCAGGCACTGTCCTAATCACTTACTGAAGTTCTGGATGGAGGACCTCAAAACTTCACTTTAGAGATTACAAAATCCTGATGTCATGAAAGGTCTGACTTTAGCATCTCGTGACAATTAAAATGTCCCTGTTTCAGAAGACTGTGTTCAAGAATGCTAATATTCTGCACACTGTTGAATCGTACTTGCAAATGAACATGGAAGCCATAACATTCCACTTTTCTGGTAATAAGAGCCCCATCAATTTCAACCTTCCAAAATAACTAAGAACCCAGAAATAAGCAAAAAACACTAGCAGTGGCAGAAGAAGAAAATAGCCTAGGCATTTTATTTAAACAAGCACCTACTGTGTTGCATAGCACTATGCTAGGGACTGGGGGAGTCACAAAGTTTGCCTAAGACAAAGTCTCTGACCTCTTCGAGATTATAATTTAGCATGAGAATAAGTCAAAAACACTAGCTATAAAGCAAAATGTTACATGACAAACCCAGTGGAGTTACAAAATAGACAGACAATGTCTGAGGAGACAGGTCCTTTTATGGTGGACCAGGGAAGGTTTTGTGGAGGAGGTAGCATTTGAGTTGGACTTTAAAGGATAGGTAAGAATGCAGAACAGCTGAAGACAGGGAGGTATGATATTTTGGATACAGGAAATTGTTTAAGCAAAAGTATAGAAGTTGTAAAGAATAGGACACTTTTTGGAGGAATGAAAGTAGCTCAGTTTGTTCAGTAGAGGGAGCAACATATCAGATTGAACTCCAGGGAATTACACTGCTCTGGAGAGTCTCAAATATGATGATCAACCATCAAATGCATTGCTAAAATTTGAGTGTACTATATCTACAACACTCTCCTTACCCCACCTATCAAAAGAGAAAATGTAGTCTGGCATATATATGATGAATCCAGAGTAATACTTAGAAATCTCCAAACCTCCCTTTATGCATACTCACAAACAATCTTTTTAGATATGTTATAGAATGTTAAAAGGAATTAAAACTGCCTTGTCTATAATTTGAAGACTTTTCCCTCTTCTCTTTTTTGAAACCTGATATAACATTTGCCCATTTCTAGCCCTGCAGTATCTATTATTTTCCACAGATTTTCAGAGGTCATCAAGTTTGATACAATAGATATCCTAAGTTTTGGCAAGGCATCATTTATGACTAGGCCATAAGTATAGCAGAACATCCATTATTTGAAAGAAATAGACTAGAATATATATGCATATACATACATGTATATATGTGTGTATATATACATCCTTGTTTTTTACCCACACCTTGCACAAAGAATATATAAAAGAAGAGAAACTATATAGTGGAAAAAGTACTGGACTCAGAGTCAGAGGACCTGGGTTTAAATTCAGCTCTGCTACCCATTAGCCTGTGTGATCTTGAGTAAGTTATTTCACTTCTTTATGACTCTGCTTCTTCATCTGCAAAATGAAGGAGTTGGACTACATGGCCTTCCAGCTCTACCGCTATATATCTATCATCCTTTAAGAAGCAGCTAGGTGGTGAAGTGGATAGAGTACTAAGCCTCTTCTATTGAGTTCAGATCTGGCCTCACTAGCTGTGTGACCCTGGACAAGTCACTTAACCCTGTGTGCCTCAGTTTCCTCATCTGTAAAATGAGATGGAGAAGGAAGTGGTAAACCACTCCACTGTCTTTGCCAAGAAATCCCCATAGGGTCACAAAGAGTTGAACACAAAGAAAAATGACTGAACAACATCATTCTATAATCCCTTAATTATCTTGTATGCCCACATTCAAGAAGAGGTCCAAGAACAGGCCTTTGGGGAGTAGCCCATTCTTCAAGGAATAAGATGAAGAGGGGGAATACTAATTTTATATGTTTGCTTTATGGAGTCCCAAAAAAGAAAAGTTAGGTTTCACGGGATCCAAAGCATTTTGCACCATTTGAGTTAACCATCAATGGTTTGTCAATATTTTCTAGAGCAATTTGATAGTCTATAAGGTTAAAAGTTTGAAGTGCTCTGTATTGGGTATTGATAATTGGAAACACGTTTCTGGTAATAAGGATGAGAACTTGTTGAAGGTGGATCCCAGAAGTCAACATAATTTCCCTTTTAAAATGCTCCCAATAAACATGAATATAACCTTGACCCTAGGACCTCAGTAGAACTGTGCTTAATTGCCTACCTTGTGGTATACTGAAGAATGATGTTGGTGATTCCAATTCCTGTGATTTTATATAAAGACTATAATTCAATTCTATTCAATTTGATAAACATTTATTAAGCATCTACTATGTAGAAGGCACTGTGCTAAGTGCTAGGGATACAGATAAGAAAGAAGAAAAAACAGATCCTGTCCTCAAGGAGTATACAATCTAAGGAGGGAAGACAATACACAGAAGGAAGCTGGAAAGGGGGGAGTCGTAGTTTGGTGGGGTCACCTTGTTCTGTGGAATTGAAACTGGACAAATCTGCAGATGCAAAGTTGAGTCAGATGGAAGTACAATTTCTGCCTTCCATAAAGGAAGTCTTTGAGAGTTCAGCACTCTGTCCTCCAGCTCTCCAATCAGAGAGGAGAGGAGTTTGAGTGAAAGGGCATCCAAAGCTTAAGTGAGCAGCATGAAGATGAGCTTCTCCAGGGAGGGACTTCTTGTTCCATGAAGTCAAAATCAGGCAGAGCTGTCAATGACCTGAAGGAAGCATGCTATGGTAAAGGAAATGCTATAGGATCCTTCCCCCTCCTGCTTCACTGAAGGTTAAGATATTTGATGATTGTATGGGATTATCACAAATGCACTTCTCACCAGCATTATTGCTCATTGTTCAGCAATTAAAATTTTCCATAGAATCAACATCTTGTGAACGTTTTCCTACTTGTATTGAAGAACTGTATCATCTGCCTCAATTCTCCAGTTTTAGGGATCTCTTAAACCACATGTAGTAAGATTGCTTTTTATGTAAATTTTGTGATGAACTCCTTTGATAGGTCTTGACTGGATACAGTAGTTCAAGATAAGGTTGGAACCAGTGAAACTCTCTCACTAAATGTCATAGAAATTAAAAAGGAGAAAATACATCCATTCAGAAACCTTTAAAATTCTAAGTAAATGAGATTATTTCTTTACTAGTCAAATAATATGTATTTGATGTTGGCAGTGGGGAGAGAATAGTCTTGCTTACAACTGTATTGACAACACCTTCTTTCCCTAATTATCTGTTTTGATGACATCGGAATTTTTCTACTTACTTTTTATATGCTTGAATCCCTAAACTGAGGCCCTTTACAATCAAATACTTTGCCACATTCTGGGATTTTGCCAGACAGCACCTCTGCTGAATCTAATACTCAGTATCTGGAAATGAAAGCTAAAGGTTCACAAGAAAAAGTTAAATGGGGAATAAGGCCTCGATTCCACCAAGACTGGAAACCCTGGGTTTGAATCCTGCCTCTGACAAAGACCTCTGAATCAAGCACTTGACTTCTCAGAACTCCCAGGCAACTCTCTAAGATGAGAAGTTTCAGAGGGTTTCATCACTCTCTATGCCCATCTAAATATAGCATGGGGGACTGGAGATGAGGAAAGAAAGAAGGCAGAAAAAATATTTATTAAGCACCTAATGTGTGTATGTAAGGTCGTAATGAAATAAGTGATCGGGCAGCCTTCTTCCATAGGATTTCAAAACAACATAATTGGACCTCTTTTGTTTGAAATGAACTCCCAAGTCAAAATCCACATTTGAATTTTTTCAGCAACTTTGCCTGCAACTTTGATTATCCATTGGTAGTTAAACTGAGAATTAACTATGTCCTTAAACATGTTATATTTCTCACTCACATTTAGTACCTAAAAATTCTCTTGCCTTGGTTTAGTCTCATACTTATAAAGACCTTTTTCTCCAGTTTATTTTACAGACGTGCTTCTTCTACTGAGCAACAGACTCCCCCAAAAAGCATCTGACTGATTTTTCCTATTCTCTTTACCATCTAACACACATCCCTCAAATTCTTGTAATCTTCTCCAGAATATTTTTTTTTAATGAAAGGCAGTAAAATATCAACCGAAAGATCTGCCATACACAAATAAAACAGTAATAGATAAAGACAGATTTCCTCAAGCTGTCACTTAAAAATGTTGAGCTTGTTTTTTTCTAGTTCTCTAAAACTCCTGCCGGAGGCATTCAGAAAGCTAACAAGTAGGACTATGACAATGTCAGCTAACCACAACTTACCAACATTCTGCTAGCAATGTAAATTCAATTCATTTTTTTATTAGCCAGGACAATTTATTAGTGGATTACGATCTCAGAGTCCTCAGAATATTCAGAAATTTCAGCCATAAAAGTCTAGAAATCACATTTCAAGAAATTATGAGTAAGAACTGCTCAAACTTATTAGAATCAAACATCAAAGTGAAAATAGCAAGAATCTGCCAGTCACCTCCTTAAAGAAGCCCAGAAATGAAGACACAGTAGAATAATGAACAATTACAGTTGAATTGATGTTCTCTGAGGAACTCTCTGAGGAGATAGAGTTTAACTCTAATTCTGAAGAGTGTGTTAATTGTGGTGAATGAGGAGAGGATGAAGAGAAAGGACTAAGAGAACTTATTTCCTGAGAGAACTGAACTTAAACCTTGTTTTGTGAAGAGGTCTTGATGTAACAAGGCCTAAAGCCCACTGAGAAGAGAGAGTCTAACATCAATGGGTTTTAAGAGTAAGGTTAAGGTGAGAAGAGACCTTAACTTAGACCTTAAGTGATAACCTGATAGAACTAAATGATGTCACTGTGTTCCCAGAACTGAGAAACCAACAATAGCAGTGACTTTGAGTGTATCTTTCACAGCAACAACAAACTCAAAACATGTTTCATTGTTCCATATACTGTTAATAAATTCTATCATCAACAACCCTGATGTTTAAGTTCAAGCAATTGAGAATGTAGGTGTGTGTGGTGTGTTTGTGTAAAACGTTTTATCAATATGTACAAATACATACATTCATGTCAGAGGTAATTAGGGTGCAATGGATAGAGGAACAGATTTGGAATCAAGAAAACCTGAGTTCAAATTTAGTCTCAGACACTTTCTAGCTCTGTGACCTGGCTGACCTCTGTTTGCTTCAGTTTCCTCAAATGTAAAATGCAGATAATAATAGCACTTACCTCACAGGGCTGTTCTGAGAATTAAAAGACATAATATTTGGGGAAAAACACAGCACAGTGCCTAGAACATAGTTTGTGTTATATAAATGCTTCTTCCCATCCCTTTGCTTCCCCCTCCACCCACACTTCAAAGGCAAGTATTCCCTTTCTTTTGTCTTTGTGTCTTGAGTACTTAGCACAAAACTAGCACTATAGTAGGGATGGAGTAAATGTTTGTTGGGTGAGTAATTAGTATGGATGCCAGGTACCTAGAAATGTGAGCAATGTGAGATGGGGAAATGGATTCTTGGTAGAGGTCAGGAATCTTCAAATGGGATGACATGCCCCAACTAATCTTATGCCAAAATAACTTTTTCCAAGGTTTTCCCTCAAATATTACACTCATGATTTCAAGATTTGGGCCTTGACTTCAAAACAAAACAATGAACAAATTACCTCATAGGTCAGAGTGGTTAAATTCATTTCTTCTTCATCAGAAGAGAATTTCATCAGCAAATATTTTGTCAGTAAAATCCACAAAAACAGGATCACCCTTTCTTATAAAACATGGTGGAAAAATGTAGAGGATCTGTGTTTCCCAGTATTTCTAACCTAAAAATGCAAACTCAAAGTAGGGGGAGGTTAATGGTAGAGCTGCTACTTTTACATTACAGCTCTCCTTTTTCTCTCTCTCCTTCTCTCTCTCTCTCTGTCTCTCTCTATCTCTCTCTCTCCCCTCTCCCCTTACCCCCTGTCTCTCCATCCTCTTGAGATATTATCTAATAGTTTGCAAATACTTCAGCAAGGATACTAATATCTTGGACCAACATCTTTCTAATAATTCAATTCCCTCAACTCCTTCCATGAACAGTTTCTTTAACACTCTAAGGATAGAGTTATCTATGACCAGGCTAATGTTTCAGAAAAGCAAACATTCTACTTGTCTGTCTCTCTCTGGTAAGTTCCTTCCTTGGACTTCCTTTTTGGGGGAGAAGCCAGGTCAGCCAAACTTCATTCCCTTCCTAGCTTGACTTCTGACTTCTCTAACACCATACCCAGGAACCAAGATGGTGGGGTAGACAGCAACTCAGCTGAACTCTCCCAATATTCCCCTCCAAATAACTTTAAAATAATACTTTAAATCAAATTTTGGAGCAGCAGAGCTTACAATAGGTTGGAGTAAATCATTTTTCCAGCCTAAGACAACTTAGGAGGTTGGTAGGAAAGGTCTGTGACACCAGAGTTGAAGCCTGCCCAAAGCACATACACCACAGCAGTACCAGTGGCAGACCTTGGAGGCTGAAGCAACAGTGGCAGCTTCATGAACTCTCAGCCCAGAGATGGCAAGGGGGTCAGACAACCGGTAAGAAAGAGATTGCAGGGGACCCTTTACTGGAACTTACTGCAGCTGGTGCTGGTTGACAATTCTATTACACAGAAGCAGTACTTTATCTCTGTTGCAAGTTATCACAAGGGAACAGAAGCGCTGGTCTCATTTTGAAGGCAGAAAGTACAGCTAGAGTTTCGGCTGCTGGAGAACAGGGGTCCTTCCTGGATAAAGACCAGCATGATTGGGAAATGACTGAACAAGTTGTGACATATGATTGTTATGGAGTACTGTTGTGCTATAAGAAATAATGAGAAGGGTGGTTTCAGAAAAAAAACAAGATAAGACATATGAACTGATGCAAAGTGAAGTGAGAAGAACCAGGAGATCATTCTACACTATAGTAGCAATGTTGTAATGATGATTACTGTGAAACACTTAGCTATTGTGATCTGAGGCAGTTTCAAAGAATTTATGATGAATAAATGCTATCCACATTGAGAAAGAGAACTGATGAACTCTAAATATAAGGTTTTTCTTTATTTTTGGAATATGGAATTATATTTTACATGATTTCCTATGTGTAATTGATGTCATTTGGCTTGCTTTTCTGGTGAGTGGGGGAGGGATGGGAGAGAATTTGAAACTTAAAATGTAAAAAAAGAATGTTTAAAATAAATAAATAATAGATTTGTTTAAAAGAAAATTGCAAAAAGCCACCAACCTCCCCCATTTTATTCCATCCTCTTTCCTCCCTTGCTTTTCAGCTCCCTTTTGTATATAGTCTTCATTAGAATATAAGATTCTTGAGGGCAGGGTTGGGTTTTTTGTTTGTTTGATTTTTTTTGCTTGTATTTATGTAGATGATACTTAGCATAGGGAGGGAGACAGGGAGAGAGGGAGGGAAGGGAGACACAGAGACAGAGTCAGAGAGACAGAAAGAGGAGAGAGAGAGAGAGAGAGAGAGAGAGAGAGAGAGAGAGAGAGAGAGAGAGAGAGAGAGGAGAGCTGCAATGTAAAAGTAGCAGCTCTAGCATTAGATTAGCTTCCCCCTACTTTGATTTTTCATCATTTTTAGGTTAGTTCTACTGGGCACCACAGATCCTTTATATTTTTCCACTATAGTACTGGCACACAGCAAGCACTTAATAAAGGCTTGTTGCTGCTGCCTTGCCTGACTGACACTATCAGATTAGAAACTGACAATTCCATTCCTTACCTTCCTCTTTGACCATTGGAAAGGGGCAGACCTATGTTTATTTTTACTACTAATAACTCTTTTCTCCAGTACTTTACAGATTATAAAACACTTCCTTCAATACAATCCTGGGAGGGAGGCAGTACAAATATTATTAACTTCATTTTACTGATAAAGAGACTAGGAATCAGGGAAAGAGAGTGAATTGCCCCAGATTATTCAAGCTAGAAATGGTAAATATCAGATTTAAATCTAGGTCTCCTAATATTATGTCAAATGCTTTTTCCCCTATTCTCTCATGACAATATCATGACAGCCCATCTGCACTAGTGTTCTCCAGAGAGGGATGTACAGACCTCAAGGGCACAGCAGGAAATATTAGATCTATTTATATTTTTACATAAGTAACAAAAAATTGAACTTTATTAATAACTAATATACAAATTTAAAACCCTTCCCTCATTTGGTCCATATGAGGTATCCTAGGAGAAGAGTTGACAATTTACAAAAATCTTTCCCAATCCCTCTAAATTTCAGTGCCTTTTCTGTATTGATTATGTCTTATGTATCCTGTACAGAGCCTATTGGTATCTAGTTGTTTACATATGACCTTCCCCATTAGAATATGAACTCCTCAAGGGCAGGAGCTGTCTTTTGCCTTTCTTTGTATCCTCAGGGCTTAGCACAGTGCCTGAAACATAGAAGACACTTAGGAAATATCTATTCACTGACTGACTAAATCAGAGATATTTCTAGCAGGTCATAGAACCACAGAGTTTTAGATAGAGCCTCGCCTCTTTCGATTTATAAAGAATCTGTGGATTAGAGAGGTTGGGATTTGCCAAGGGTAGGCAGTTGCTTGGTAACAAAATTAGGATTAGAATTTTAGTATTCTAACTCTTCCCAACTCCTTTTCTCCATCCCAGCTCTCCTATTCTCCCTGTGCCCAGGACTGTCCCTGCCTTTCACAGTTCCATAAAGAAAGAATGAGTATTGGGCGAGGAGGGGATACATGTTTCTATTGAGAATAAAGGCAAGGTTAACCCTCAGCAAAATTGTGCAAAAAGTGAAGTTTTGTTCTCTGATATCTTGTTCTTTTGACCCTTTCCAATCTTTTAATGATTACTCTGTCAGCCCCATCTCATAACACAAATATCCTACAAACTCCACACACCAGAGGTGGACTGGCAAATACTTAATAATCAGCTCTTGGAGAAAAAACTTTACACATAATGCAATTTTAAGTTTAACCTACATTAGTAATATTTTCTCCATCACTTTCTTAATTCTAGACAATGAATAAAACAATAAATCATGTCCTGTGCCAATTTCTGAGGTATAAAGGCTCACACAGAAAATCTATCAACCAGATCTTTCCAGCAGGTTCTAACTGACTCCAGCACACTCAAACTCCAGTTTCCTTCCTGGATATTGCTAGAGAAAATAGAGGGGAAATCAGGCATACCAATTCAGTACCCTAAATGTGCTCTAAATCACATATTAATGAAGAGGGTAAAATTGCATAAGAAATTAGTGGATTTGTGATATCATCCTGAAATTTACACTTTTCGCAGATATCCTTTTTTTAATAAAAATTTATTTTTTGTCCAATTACATTTAAAAATAATTTTTTTAACCATTTTAAAAAATATATTGAGTTCCAAATTCTGTCCCTCCCTCCCTGAGAAATCAAGCAATTTGACATAGGTTATATATGTGCAGTCATACAAAACCCATTTCCATATTAATCATGTTGTTTCGCCAATATTTTCAAAATCATAATAAATCCAGAAGTTCAGGAAAAAGCAGAATTCCTCTAACTTCCCATTGACCTGAGTCAACTACTTACCTGTTTGGCCACTGATAAAAATGTCAAGACATAAAGCATTCACCAGCTCACTGGTTTGTGTTGATGACCACATAAGTGTTGCCTTTACCACACAAGAATGGCTGGAAGAGTCAAATTGGCTTACTCTCTCTGAATAGAACACAGCTCTCTTTCTTTTTTGAAACAAAAATAAAAACAAAAAAAACCAAACCAAAAAGGACAAAAGCAACAAGCATTAGTTAAAGCAACGATGGGGAAATGAATAGTGATGTCATACTACAGCAAAAAGACGTCGGTCATGTCAAGCACTTGAAATATTTTAAGATCAGACATACAGAAACCTAGGGCTTGGGGAGAAAAAGTTTGAGGACCTCTGTTCTATGCTCTCATCTTCATGTGGGGCAGGGAAAGATGGTTTACAACCCACTCTGTCACTTCATCTCCCCCAAACCTCGGAATTGATTCCAGTTCCAGACTGATTCCATCAGAAGTTCTTTAATTTATTTGTCCCAGATGCCATAGCCTAAATAAGTTGATCTCTTTATCTTCCATGGTGATTTAAAAGGGATAGGCATAATCATTCATACCTATCTACACTCTGTTTCTGACAGATACTGGCTGTGTGATCTGGAGGAAATCCCTAAGCCGTTCAGAGCTCTAGGTCAGAGGCATCAAGTGCAACTGCAGTCCATATGCCCACAATACTGCCGAGAAATATTTAACTAAACAAATTCAGTAAGACATTTGTTAATATTATTCAATCACACCAGACTCTTTGTGAGCCCATTTGGGCTTTTCTTGGTAAAGATACTAGACTGATTTGCCATTTTCTTCTCCTGCTCATTTTTATAGATGAGGAAACTAAGGCAGACAGGGTAAAGTGACCTACCTAGGATCACACAGCTTTTAAGTGTCTGAAGCCCAATTTGAACTCAGAAGATGAGTCTTCCTAACACCTAACTGCCTAATCAATAAGACAGAAAATCACCTATTAACATTCCTTAAATCAATATGTGCCAGCAGGGATCCTTCTGTATGTTTAGTGGCCTCCATTCCTATTCGAGTTTGAGACCTCTGCTCTAGGTATGTCTCTGAGACATTTGCCTTGGTAGAAGGAATTTGCATGAAATTATAAGACTAGTCCCTATCTCTGTCCTGCCCTCTGTGAGGTATTTCTCCAGAATACTAGGAAGTAAGTAATGTAGGTATCCTTTATGAGGTAAAAGCTACTACTACTATTCCCTTTAAATTATAAAGCTACATGATGATCTAACTTTTGAACAAAATTATCCTACAGTGCTGACCCAAGCTCTGCACATGATCCTCTGTGACCTTTAGGAAATTTGTTGTTTTATAGAAGCTCAGATGAAAGTTTAGTACTGATAACTAGCATAATAATATCTAGCATTTATGTAGCAATTTCAAGTTTGCAAAGTGCTTTACAAATATTTTCCCATTTAATTTTATAACAACTCTGGGAGGTAGGTACTATTATAACCCCCATGTTACGATGAAGAAACTCAGCAGTTAAGTGACTTGACCAAAGTCATACAGCTAAGAAGGATCTGGGGTCAAATTTGAATTCAGATCTTTCTTCCTGACTCCAGGTCCCATACTCTATCCACTGTGCTACCAAATGTCTTCTAAAGGTAAACATGGAAACACACTGTCAGAGACTTGTTAGTGGCAACGTGGAGTCTATAAGCTCACACATTAGAGCATCATCAGCAAAAGACTAATTAGCAATAATGCAACGTTAGAGGAAGTATTGTACTGAACAAAATGAAAAGAATTTGCACAAGGCCAATCACAGTGTGAGAATTTCAAGAATGACTTGAATAGCACAGTCAAGAATATTCTGAAATTCAATACTCCCACTAAATTGAGTGGGGATGATTGACACCTTCAAAGCCAAGATTTCAACAATCTCATAAAATCTTAGATCTAGGGCTGAAAGGACCTTATGGGTTATCTAATTTACTACTCATTTTACAGATGAGGAAACTGAGGTCCAGGAAAAGTTAGTACCCAAAGTCAGAAAGGTAGTTATGTATCAGAGATACGATTTAAACCCAGGGAGTTTGAGTCAGGTTGTTTCCTCTGTTGCCATGAGTCATTAGGGATATGCCTCTTGACTCAAAAGGAGCAAAATAACCCTCCACACGTATATAGATTTGAATGGATATAGTAGAAAAAAATTAAGATCAAGATGTATTTTGTAACATAAGCTCTGATGGTCAGGAATGATGTCTGGATATCTTGCTTTTTACAGGGCTGAGAACAGTAATACAGTATCTAAGTGGTGCAGTGGATAGAGCACTGGGCTTAGAATCAGGAAGATACATATTCATGAGTTCAAATCTGGCCTCAGACACTTACTAGCTGTGTAATCCTGGAAAAATCTCTTAACCTTGTTGGCCTCAGTTCCTCATCTATAAAATGAACTAGAGAAGGAAATGGCAAACCACTTCAGCGTCTCTGCCAAGAAAACCCCAAATGGCGTCACAAAGAATTGGAAACACCTGAAGTGACCGAACAACAACAGAGAACAGTGCTGGGAGTGTTTCCCTTTGATGACGGTACTATTTTTAAATCTTCAACATGACAGCAATCAGAGGACCATGGACAGCATGCTATAGCCACAATGTGGCAGTCTGCTCTATTCCACATCACTTAGAATTTTGTTAGGTCACTGTTTAGTTTGGGGTCCAGCTGTTCAGGACTTGAAAGCTCTGATGAGAAGAAACAAACTCAACAATGCTTATCAAGTGATTGATGCAGTCATCCCTGTCTCATAAGTTTGAAATTATCTAAACTTTTAACAGGAAACATTACACAGGATTTATGCTTAGACATTCAGCCGGCCATGTGGGGTTTTACGAATGTAACAGGGGTTTCTGTAGCACTGTTTCCTTTTGTGGGGATGCAAGGACCCTCTTAAGTTTGGCTGTAGATGAGTTCAAACCAATAAAACAGGGATGACCTTCATCAACGGAGCAGCAAGCATGTAATAAGCACTAGAATTATGTTTCGAGCCTATAGTACACAGTGCACTTGTACCAGTTACCTAGAATCAAAGAACTTGAAGAGACCTTGGAAATTATCTAATTAAATCCCTTTCGTTTTGAAGCTATACCCATTAAGGCTCATTGGATGATTCGCCCAAGGAAACACAGCTAGCTAATGACAGACCTTGTACTTACATTTCCAGACCAGGATTGGGGAAAAAAAATACCTCAATTTTTTGGTTTATGCCTCTGTGTATACATTTGTCTCTCTTGAAATGTTGGTTGGTTGGTCAATGGCTAGTCAGCCATATCATCCTCACTAACCATACTGTTTGTGCTTATCATTATTCCTATCTTTAATGTCTTAGTATCATTGAAAGGATAGTTGTAACAGACTAATCCCAAACTCTAGATAAACTAATCTAAAGAAACTTTTAAAAATGAAATATTGCAATAATTTGAAAGGCAACTTTCTATAGTGATAGAGATCTGACATTAGAGTCAAAATACATGGAAGAGTTTTGTCCAGAAAAGTAATGACTCTTACCTTAAGAAATTTCATAAATATTTTAGCAGCAGTCTGGCTCATCTATAATAAATATACCCTGATCTAAAAGCATCTATGAAAATAATCTTTTGTAATTGATAAATGGTCAAAGGATATGAACAGGGAATTTTCAGATGAAGAAATTAAAGTTATATGAAAAAAGTCATTTGAAAAAATACTTTAAATTACTATTCATTAAAGAAATACAAATTAAAACAACTCTGAGGTATCACCACACATTTATTGTATCGGCTAATATGATAGAAAAGGAAAATGATAAAGTTGTAGGAGCTGTTGGAACACTGGGACTTTAATGCATTGTTGATGGAGTTGCAAACTGATCCAACCATTCTGGAGAGCAATTTGAAACTATGACTAAAGAGCAATCAAACTGTGCATACCCTTCAATTCTGCAATACCACTACTAAGTTGGTATCCCAAAGAAATCATAAAAAAGGGAAAATAACCTACATGTACAAAAAGAAGTTCTTTTTGGGGTGGCAAAGAGTTGGAAATTAAGGGAATGCCCATCAGTTTAGGGAAAGGCTGAATGAGTTGTGGTATATGAATGTAATGAAATTGCTATTGTTCTACAAGAAATGTCAAGCAGTATGAACTGATGCTGAGTGAAGTAAGCAGAATCGGGGGAACATTGCATACAGTAACAACAACATTGCACAACGATCAACTATGACTGTCTTTCTTCTTCTCAGCAATATAATGATCCAAGACAATTTCAAAAGACTCATGACAGAAAATGCTAATTCACATCCAGAGAAAGAACTATGGAGTCTGAATGCAGATAGAAGCATACTATTTTTACTTTTTTTTGTGACTTTTCTCTTTTGTTCTGTTTTTTCTTTCACAACATGACTAATGTGGCTGTGTTTACATGATTGCACATGTATAGCCTGTATCAAAATGCTTGCCATCTTGGGGAGGACGGATAGGAGAGAGGAAGGGAGAAAAAAATTGAAACTCAAAATCTTATAAAAAATGAAGGCGGAAACCTATCTCTACCTGTAATTGGAAAAATTAAATACTATTTACTAAAAAAAGAAAAATAAAATAATCCAGTGTAACAAGTGGTGCTGATTTCATATACATAACCAAAAATGAACTTTGTAGTCTACTCTAATGGCCAGCTTGGCTCTATATATTTTTAAATACATATGATTTTAGTAGGCATGTTGATATTTTTGCATCTTCTCCACTGAAACAGAATGGAAGAGGGAGGGAAATGCTTAATATTTATATGATTCAGTAAAAATTTATTTGTTACTGAATTATATTAAGACATTACTGAAACTGTAGATATTCAGATATTAGATTGAAAATACACCAGATCATTATTTTAACCTTAAGCAAAAGAATGCTCTTGATTCTCCAGAGTTGTTTTGAAAGAACTGATCTCCATAATAACCTGAATTCAGAGGCAAGAAGCTTTTTTTAAGGACTTATTTACAATATGAAACATCAGGAACTGGAAGAAAGCCCAAAGTGCAGGGGGAGAAAGAAAAGGGAAGAATTCAGCCACATAAAGATGTCATCTATGAAAGCCATATTGGAAAGGAATGAACTGCTTAAGTCAATGATTTAAACAAGATATTTACAAGCTTTAGGTCTGGGGTGGAGAAGAATCTGGCCAATGGGTGAGCTTATGAATCCTACAGTGACCAAACTGGCCTGGAATATGTTTTGCTCACAAATTGCTCTTTTGAAAAGTGGAGAGCACACTTTTGAGGCTTGAACAAATGTTTGTTTCTTCATTTTATCTCCGCCCTCCAAAAGTTTTAGCACATGTTGCCATGTAAAATTACATAAGTCTCTTGGGTTTAAAAACAAGCAGCTTAGTTATACATATTCCAGACAGCTAAATTCATTCTTTTCCTTCAAAAGTGGAAGGAAGGGGATTTGAGTGGCAAAAATAAAAAGAAACTGATGACGAAGATTATTGCAACTTACAATTATAACAATAATAACAACTGGCATTTGCATAGCACTCTAAGTTTTGCCAAATGCTTTATGGAAATTATCTCATTTGATGGTCACAGCCACCCTGGGTGATAGATGCTATTGTTATGTCCTTTTAACAGACAAGGAAACTGAGGCAGACCTTGTCCAAGGTCACAAAACTAGTATCTGAGACCAGATCTGAACTTGTGTGTCTTACTCCAGGTCCACACTCTATCCAACTGTACTACCATTTTAATCTCAGTAGTCCCAAAATCATTATTAAAATTCACAAGCAAGACAAAAAAAGGGGAAAACATCCAACTTTTTAAAATAAAGACTAAACTCTTAAAACCACACTTACTATATCATAATAAAAAAAATTAACTATCTGCATGGAGACCACTGGAAGGCACAATTAGCTATCAACACACAGGTGAAAAAATGTTCCAGATCATTCATTATTAGAGAAATGTACAGTAAGATAACACTAAATTTCTACCTCACATGTCTCAAATTGGCAAAATTGACAAAGAAAAGAAATAAATACTGAGGTGATGATGGTGGGGAAACAGGTACATTGACGTATCGTTGGTGAAACTTAGAACTGATTCAGACATTCTGCAAAGCAGTTTGGGACTATGCCCCTGAAGCTACTGAACTGGGCAAACCCTCTGGCCCAGTGATATTACTACTAGATTGGTACCTCAAAGAGTTCAAAGAAAGAGAAAAAAGACCCAAATGGACAGTTCTGTCAACAGAAATGGAGAAAAGAGAACTGAGGTAGAAATTATGGGATTTATTTAGATATATAGAAGGAGGGGATGAAAAGGAAAGAGAAGAATCAAAGATTTCTATAATGGAATGGGAGTGGGGAAGAGGGAGTATGTAGTCCAAGAGAGGGAAGTCTCATTTTAAAAGGCAACTAGGTGGCACGGTACATAGAGTGCTTGGACTTGGAGTAAGATAAAGCTGAGTTCAAATTTTGCCTCAAACACTTATTAGCAAGGTGACCCTTTCCCCAAGTTACTGCATCTCTCTCAGCCTCGGTTTCCTGATAAGTAAAACTACGTCAATAACAGCACCAACCTTAATGAGAATCAAACACGAAAATCTGTAAAGTGCTTCGCAAACCTTACTGTGCTAGATTAAGTGGTCGTAAAGGCAGCAGTGATACTAGTAGCATTGGTCATTCTTGGGATATTCTAATTCTCATTGAATAAGGCCCTGAAAGAGTAAGACAAAATTCCTAAGTGCATTTCAGGGCCAGACAATGGCAGCAAAGCTTACTGAGGATTATTTATTTCTGGCAGTAAGACTCAGGTCTTTTTGAATGTAGTTAGCTACTGAAGCTCCTGGGGAATTAACGAAAAATTTTACAAGGCAATTAATACACCATTCTTCCCAGAGCATGATGAGGCACTGAATGCAGGACTCTCCTAGACGCTCAAGGACCATAATAGCAAAGCCGTCCTTTAACTTCTTCTTAGTCAGTAATTTCACCATCCTGCCAGTGCTGCCAAGATGTAACAATTGGAACTAATTTGAATTTTTCTCCTATCAGCATACATGATGGTCATAATATTGAGCAGGCAGAAGGATACAAAAATAACTAAGTTACCCACAAATTGAATAATTGGTCTATGAATAGTTAAGAGAAGGCTATCATTGAGAAGAATATTTCCTTTGGATTCCCTATACTTTCCTCAAGAACAAATGCACACTTCTGAGTAGTTTGAAAGATTTTCTATAAAGGAAACTATGTAGTACCTCTGTGTGGCCATGACAATACTAATTTTAAAAACCACAGCACAGGGGTGGGGAACCTGTGACCTTAAGGCCACATGTGGCCCTTTAGGTCCTCAAGTGTGGCCCTTTGATGGAATCCAAACTTCACAGAGCAAATCTCCTTAATATAAGGATTTGTTCTGTAAAACTTGAACTCGGTCAAAAGGCTGCACTCAAGAACCTAGAAGGCCAGATGTGGACTCTAGACCACAGGTTCCTCACCCCTTCCATAACACTTTAAGATAAAGAAGATGCAAACTTAAACTTAAATTTCTCTTTGTTACTCTAGTTTAGACAAAGGGCACAACTCAAAAATTAACTTAAAGATTTTGTTGCTCTTTGTCAGTTACCCCTTGAATGTTTATGACACACCCAGCTGGTGTGCAGAGCCCATCATTATTCTGGTACCGTAGGAGATCAAACAGATACCTGGAATAGTTTTGGTCTGTGAGATGAGAGGAATACATTTCTTTAGTTGGCAAATAAGAAAATATTCAAAAACAGTAGGCTGAGCTTTTCTTTAAGTTTTAAAATAGAAATATATTTATTCAAAGGACCTTATTGAGAAGCAGAATGGAAGACAGGTGGAGAGACAACTTCAAAGTCTTACCACCTCTGATATATCCTGGCTGTGTTCCCCTAGGAAAGTCCGTTGACCTCTCAGCCACTCTCTAAGAGTATATACATAAAAGAACAGTGGCCCAGACTGGCAATGGCAGAGGCAATTTCCTCACTCCTGCTGAAATTAGAGATATGGGCCAAAATAAAAACATAGACATACCGACTTAACTAAACACTTTCCAAAAAATCAGCTTTTACAATTTTGAGAGAAGATCTATCTAGAAAAGAAATAATCATTTTAGGATCAATGATGATTTGTGTCTATATAGCCCTTTTAGATTTTGAATAAGCATATATGTATGTTAACACCACCCTCTCATATCTTTAAAATTCTTTTTGATGTGAAACTGGCAGAAGGGGTGGGAAAGAATGGGATTAGCTTTTAGGATGCTTATTGAATTAAATGAGACATGCATTTTTAAAGGAAAAGTTTAACTAATTAATGAGTCCCCACTTGGTATAGCTGACTAAAAGGGTGATGGATTTGGAGTCAGGCTTGGGTTCAAATCTCAGCTGTCCCCTACAACCTGCATAATTTAAGTTCTCATTTAATCTTTCTGTGTCTCAGTTTCTCCTTCTGTAAAATGAGAGAGTGAGGCTATATGAGCTCTTCAAGACTATGTAGCTCTAAACCTAGGATCTAATGATCTATGCTGGTGTATACCACCCCCAAACAGACAGAACAAGGTCAGGCTAAGATGAACAGGAACCAAGCCCTTATTCTGAAAATCTCACTCAGGATTCTTGTTCTGCTTTAGTACCACAAAACACTTGCCAAGAATAAAAAAAAGAGTTATTAATGTTCCCAGCTTCTTCTAGTCGGTCTCCAAAGGATTGTGTTTTATTACAATGTTCTGATACAGCCAAGTCACAGAGAGAGAGTCTGCATGAAATAATTCCAAAACCAGAAGACAAAAAAACCCCTATTGTAAAACTGAAAAATATTTGGGCCTTATACAGGGTCTAAAAAATCGTTCATTCATGGAATTCCCAGAGCATATGCAGACCAGATAGTAGAACTGCTATAAGGTTAATAATGTCAGAATTCACTTTTATTTATAGTGCCTTTAGGGATCATATAGCAGAGTCAGGAGTTTGTAGTAGGCAGGCCAATAACATTACAAAATTTTGGCCTAGTCTTGAATGGAGAAAGGGCGAGGCTAGAAAACAACCACTAACTTCCTGGTCAAATCTTTTGACTTGCACAGAAAGTCCTACTTCAGTGATAGGAATGGTTAACCAAAGATACACTCATGTTTATAAAGAGTTCCCTAGTGTATCTGGAGAGGAAGAATCCCATCTCCTCTCCTCATCAAAGTCTTCCATCAGGATACTCCAGATCTGCCTTAGATCCCAGATTCATAATTGCTTCCAAGTAATGATAGCTGAGTTATATAGAATTTTCCAGTATGTAAAACACTTTATGTAGAATATCTCCTTGGAGCTGTCCAATGACCCTTTGAGGTGGATCCTAAAGTTACTGTTAGCCCCATGTAAAGTGACTTGTCTAATCATGCTGCAGTTAAGTTGTGGAGGTGGATTCAGATTCAGACTAACCTGGCTTAGCCTAGTACTCTATTTCTGACTACTTCTATTGATTAGAGGAAGGGAAGGGAAAGGAATCAACATTTATAAAGTGCCTACCATGTGTCAAGCGCTGTGCTAAGAGCTTTGCAAATTTTATTTCATTTGATTCTCACAACAACCTTCTTACAACAACAGATACTATTATTATCTTCATTTTACAGTTGAGGAAATTAGGGAGAATAGAGGTTATGTGACTTACCCAGGGTCACGTAGCTTCCATGACCTACCCCACTGGAATAAAAAAAAATAGAAAGGAAAGGAAAAAGAGAGGAGAAGAGAGGAGAGGGAGAGGGAAGGGAGAGGGAACACAAGACAAGGCAGTGGAAGGGAAAGGAAGGAAAGGGAAAAGGAATGGTAAAAGAAAAGGGAAAGGGAAGGGAAGGGAAAAAGTAAAGGGAAAGAAGGGAAGGCATGGGAAGGGAAGGGATGGGAAGGGAAAGGAATATTCAGAAATAAAGGTAATGTTTTTAAAAAGGATATCAATATTTTTAAAAACATCTTAAAGTACCATAGTTTAATTTTTACAGCTTAGTAAGGAAAAATTTCATAGAGGTTTTCCTGGGCTATTATGAAGACATTTTTCATCCAGCTCAATCTCTTTCTATATCTATAATACTTCATAATAAGAATTAGTTTTTAGAATGACAATTCTGAAATCAATACAAAATTCTGAATCATAGAAAGATTAAAAGGCAAATACTGTACTTCGGACTAAAGTTACTGGACTAAAATTTAACCTTCAGTTAATTCCTCCTTTCTCCCACTCAAAAACAAAAACTCTACTAACTAGATCATCCCATTCTCCAAAAATTCCAGTTAATTAAGGTATTTCTGGAGGAATCTAAATAACACTCATAACATTTCCAAACCATGTTTGTTTTTGTTAAAAGTTTTGCTAATTTTTCATAAATTTGACTGGTTTTCTTCTGCTCTCATTCAAATGAGTTTTCTCTTTGGGCTAGGAATATGCCCCCTATTCTCCAAGTTGTCCTGGGAGAGGTTCTAGAGAGCAAGCCTTGGCTGAGATCCCTGCTTGGTCCCTATCATAAATGGAGTTTCTGCTCTCCTGAATAAGAGGTTGGTAGGGAAGCCATTGCAGCATGTTCCATTTACAGTTGGGCAGCATGATTAGACTTACCTTTGAAGTGAAACTATTTATGAACAGGCTCAAGTCTATTTCTTTCACATCTATATTATCTATAAGATTCAGATAGGGCTATATCCCTTGGCTCTCTTACCCAAAAGTACATAATCTCTGAGAATTTCTGCCAAATTAAAGGTATTTTTAAGGCATGATGATAGCCTGAACAGGTTTGCACTATTGACCTAACGAGGCAGAATCTACCAAGAACATCACTGGTTGTCCAGTCATTTCAGTCATGCCCTATTCTCTGTCACCACATTTAGGGTTTTCCTGGCAAAGATACTGGAGTGGTTTGGCATTTCCTTGTCCAGCTCACATTACAAATGAGGAAACTGTGGCAAACAGGATAATGTGACTTGCCCAGGATCACATAGCTAGTGTTTGAAGCCAGTAAGATGAATCTTCCTGACTCTAGGCCTGGCACTCTATCCACTGCACCACCTAACTGCTCCATCACTGGCAATATCGCTTCAGAATTTCTCTTCTTTTTTGATAACCTAAACAAAGGTGGTTGGTGGAGCTACCTCAATACTTCTTTAATCAGGGGTCCTTCAGCTCTATAAAGTGGATGGAGCACTGGATTTTGTGTCAGAAAGCCCTGGGTTTGAATCCTACTTCCTATACTAATTAGCTATGGGACTAGGCATGTTGTTTACCTATTCTGACCTCTTTATTTATCTGTAAAATGAAGATAATATCTGTAGTACTTATTTCATAGGATTTTTGTGAGGATCAGATGATATAAAGTACCTTAGGTATATAGCAAATTTTAAATGTCAGTTATTATTGTTATTTAATCTATAGCCAAGATCTTATATTTTTATATCCACCAAAACTTGAATTTCAAAGTATAAATGTACCAAGGTTCTGGCATGCAAAGAATCTCATTAGTGAGGGAAAATGTTTTCCTCTTGCCTACAAAGTTATCCTCAGATGATGAATCAAAATGATGGCAATTTCATGAGATTAATTCTTATAAAATTTATGTAGGTGGAGCCAAGATGGCAGAGTAGAAGGATGGATCTGCTGTAGCCCATAGAATACCTGTTAAAAATGACTCTAAACAAATTCTAGGGTAGCAGAAGCCACAAAAACAGCAGAGTGAAAGATTTCTAGCCCGAGACAGCCTGAAAGGTCCACAGAAAAGGTCCGTCACACAAGTCTCAGAGTGGAGCACAGCCCAAGAAGTGCAGCTCAGCGTGGCAGGGACAGGGCTGGAGCAGGCTTCAGGGTGCGGAATCACAGGTAGTAGCTGAGGTTCCCAGATTTCTCAACCCACAAACATCAAAGACAGCTACAAAGTCTGCCCAGTAAGAAAGCTCTTTCATCTGGGTAAGAAGGGAGCAGGGTCGGGCCCTAACACTGGGCCAAGGGCAGTGGCAGCCCTTGGCCTAAAGACCCTGGGGGAATTGCTTGGCTGATCTGGGTCTCAGTCCTGAGTGGTGGACCTGGGGTGTGGAGGAGCACTAGTGTGACTGAGTTGGCAGAGGCTCTAGAGAGGGAATTCTACTTGTAGATCCTGGGCAGGAGAGACAATTTAAAAATTATGGGACTACCTGAAAGCCACAATCAAAAAAAGAGCCTAGACATCATCTTTCATGAAATTATCAAGGAAAACTGTACTGATATTCTAGAACCAGAGGGTAAAATACATATTGAAAGAATGCACTGAACATCTCCTAAAAGAGATCCTAAAAGGAAAACTCCTAGGAATGTTGTAGCCAAATTCCAGAGTCCCCAGGTCAAGGAGAAAATATTGTAAGCAGCCAGAAAGAAACTATTTCAGTATTGTGGAAATATAATCTATATAACACAAGGTCTTGCAACTTCTACATTAAGAGATCAAAGAGCTTGGAATATGATATTCCAGAAGTCAAAGGAAATAGGATTAAAACCAAGAATCACCTACCCAGCAAAAATGAGTATAACACTTCAGTGGAAAAATGGTCTTTCAATGAAATAGAAGATTTTCAAGCATTCTTGATGAAAAGACCAGAGCTGAATAGAAAATTTGAATTTCAAACATAAGAATCAAGAGAAGCATGAAAAGGTAAACAGGAAGGAGAAATCATAAGGAACTTCCTAAATTTGAACTGTTTACATTCCTACATGGAAAGATATTTGTAACTCTTGAAACTTTTCTCAGTGTTTAGGTGGTTGGAGGGATTATGCACACACATATATATATAGACAGAGACAGAGTGAGTTGAATAGGAAGGGATGATATCTACAAAAATAAAATTAAGGGACAAGAGAGAAATATATTGGGAGGAGAAAGAGAGAAATGGAATGGGGTAAATTATCTCTCTTGAAAGAGCAAGAAAAAGCTTTTTCAATGGAAAAGGGGGGAGGAAAGAGGGGAAAAGTGAAGCTTACTCTCATCACATTTTGCTTAAGGAGGGAGTAACATGCACAATCAATTTGGTATGAAAATCTGTCTTATACTACAGAAAAGTGGGGGAGAAGGGAATAAGTGGGGTGTGTGGGGATGATAGAAGAGAGGGCAAATGGGAGGAGGGAGTAATTAGAAGTAAACACCTTTGGAGAGGGACAAGGTCAAAAGATAGAAGAGAATAAATGGGAGGCAGGATAGGATGAAGGGAAATATAGTTAGTCTTTCACAACATGACTATAATGTAAATCTTTTGCATAACTACAGATGTATAGCCTATATTGAATTGCTTGCCTTCTCAGTGGGGATGGGTGGAAAGGAAGAGAGAGAAGTTGGAACTCAAAGTTTTAGGAACAAATGTTGAGAATTGTTTTTGTATGTAACTAGGAAATAAGAAATACAGTTAATGGGGTATAGAAATCTATCTTGCCCTACAAGAAAAGAGATGGCGATAAGGGAAGTGAGGGGTGTGATAGAAGGGAGGGGGGATTGAAGGAAGGGGTAATCAGAAAGCCCAATGTCTTGGGGTGTGAGGAGGGGAGAGATGGGGAGAAAATTTGGAACTCAAAATCTTGTGGAAATGAATGTTGAAAACCAAAAAAATAAAATTTTAAAAAATTATATAAGTATATTAGTGGTACTAAATAAATATGGATACCTAGAAATTGTACTACCCTTGGTAATACCTAGTAAAGGCAAAAATAAAAACCTACTCTTTTTTGATATAACACTAAGGAAATCCCAAACTTGGAAAAAAATTCTACTAAATTGTCAGAACTGGGGTAGCTGGGTGTTGCAGTGAATAGAGCACTGACCTGGAGTCAAATCTAGCCTGAGATACTCACTGTGTGACCCTGGGCAGGTCAATTAACCTCAAATGCCTCCAAAAAAGGAAAAATCAATAAACTGGCAGAATTCTGAATTCAGTTTTTCCACACTGCTTTAGACGGCCAACTTCCTTTGAAGTAGTCAATTACCTGCTCAAGAAACAAATAAAGATGACATTTAAACGGAATAATATAAATAAAATGTGTACTAAGAATTTATTCAAGAGAAAAAATTTTACTTCCAAACTTTAAGGATACTTGTCTTATCATCCTTGTCATCCCTTAATCTCAGGAACCTGATAAAAATTATGTTGTGGTTTCTGGAAAGGAAACAAGGTTAATTTGCAAAAAATATACACATTCAATTGTGTATGCATACATATATGCACACAGATATACACATACATATTTGTGTGTGTGTGTGTGTGTGTGTGTGTGAATTGAGCTTAATTGGTCCTTCTCAAGTAATTTCTTTCAGAACCCAAACTTTAAAAGACAACATTAGGGAATATCCTGAAAAACGGATCTGTATTGTGGCAATAAAGTTTTGAGTCTACCAGGATAACATATGTAGCTATTCTCATTTAAATAGAAAAAAGCAGACCTTTGACTTCACTGATGTTTTTTGACTTCTTGTTTATTCTTTTTAGGATTCTGGAAGCTTCTCCCACACTAGTAACAGAAATTCACTTTAAATCTACAAAAACAATAAAACACTTTCCTCCTCAATAGAGCTTCATTTGTATATGAAAAATTTACATAACACAAAACATCTCAATTAACTGTCTTTATATGTACATTTAATATATTTCCTACTTGTTTATTGTTTTTATTTATTTTTTAATGTGTGATAAGGCTAATCCATTCAGTAAGCCATTCACATTCTCATTATTAATTTCATAGGATAGGAAATCCACCCTGAAAATGCCACTGTGTGAACCTGATGCTTTTCCTATTAGTATCTGGTCCCAAGGGGCAGCTAGGCAGTGCAGTGGATAGAGTACCAGTGCAGAAGTCAGGAAGACCTGAGTTCAACTCTCACCTCAGACACTTGACACTCACTAACTGACCTTGGGCAAGTCACTTAACCCCAATTGTCTCATCCTGAGTCATCTCCGGTCATCCTGATCACTGGATTCAGATGACTGAAGGAGAAGTGAGACTGGTGACCTGCACAGCCCTTCCTCACTCAAAACAAAGTCAAGTGCAAGTCATGTCATCATTTCTCTGATGGCATGGTCTTCAGCAACGAAGGACGAACACACAAACACATCTGGTCCCAAGAAAATGAGAAAATTGCTAGTTAGAAGCCAACCAAGCTCAGGTTCTAACCCTAAATCAATGCCAGGGGAGACTTCTAAAAGTTCACATGATTTAACATATCTCTAAAAAAGATGCAGTTGATCAAATATCTAATTTAGTTGAATAGCAACTAAAATCAATTAACTGATACCTTCAGCTGGTACAGCCAAGAGTCACAACTTGGCAGCAAAAAAAGAGGCTCAGTGAAACAAATTCAAAACATCTGTTTCCTCACAGCCTCAGAATTTCTCAAAATATTTCAGCAAGAAGTTGAAGACACTAATAACAGTACAAACTTAAGACACAGTAACAGAGCAAGTTTAAGTTATCTCAAAGAATAATGAACATTATTGTAAGGATGTTTCTAAGACTCAGCTCTCCAGAGACCACAATTTCCTAAAAAGACAATTCAAAGTAATTTCTAGCATGTAATTATTTTCTCTTTAAATTGAATTATTTTTTCATGCAATGTATTTTTGGGGTTTTGGGAAGGTTCTTAAAATTATATTTTATTTTTTTCAATTAGCAAAAATTCACATTCCCTTCTTCCCAGTCCAACTCCCCCCTCGTCCCCTCACTCCACTCAAGAATGAAAGAAGAACAAAGCACTTGTTACAAACATGTGTAGTCAAGCAAAACAAATTTCCACATTGGTCATATCTATATAGTTATTTTATATTTATACATATACTATATATCTATTTATATAAATTCTGAACTGACCCCACCTCTCTATGAGGAGGTGGGTAGCATGTTTCATCATCAATCCTCTAAAATTGTGGTTGACCATTATCCTGAAGAGAGTCCCTAATTATTTCAGAGTTGTTTGTCTTCATCTTATTATTGTCATTATATAAATTATTCTCCTGGATCTTTTCACTTCAGTCTGTATAAATTCACACAAGTCTTTCCAGGTTTTTCTAAAACCATCCCATTTTATCATATTTTACAAAACAATTGTATTCTATGACATATATACATATCATAAATTGTTCAGACATTCTCCAGTTTATGGGTAGCTCCTTGGATTCCCATTTTTTGCCACCTTAAAAAGAGCCATAAATATCTTTCTATATCCTTAGAGTTTGTTTAGCTTAGGACTCATCTGTCCCTCCTGTTTCATGTTGAGTGAAATGTATTTCTATACCCAACTCTGTGTATATGTATTCTTCCTTCCTTTAATCAGTTCAAATGAGGAGGTTGAAGTGTCAGCCTCTCCTTACACTCCCTCCTCATTTGTAGAGATGTCTACTTGCAACCCCAATTATGTGAGATAATTTTCCCTAACCTTCCTCTCTTTCCCCCACCCATCCAAGGTGTTCCTCTACTCCTTTTTTTCTATTCTTCTACTGAGATTCTCTGAACATAACAGAAACATCCCCAGGCCTTATCCAGTTAGAATCCCTCTATGATCATTCATGGTAATAAGGTTCAAAGGGGACACATATATAATCTCCTCATATTTGAATATAAACAATTTATCCCTTTTTAGTCCTTTATGATTGCTCATTTGTGTTCACCTCTTTGTATTTCTCTTGACTCCTGTGTTTGAACTTCAAAGATTTTATGTAGCTATGGCCCCTTCATCAAGCATGATTGAAAGTCCTCTGTTTAATTAAAGATATATTTTTTTCCTCCTGCATGCCTACATCTTTTGCCTTCTGGAGTAATTATATTCCAAGTTCTCCACTCATTTAAAGTAGTGACTGCTAAATCATGTGTGACTCATACTGTGGGTCTTCTACACTTGCTTTTTTTTTTCTTTCTGGTAGCTTGTAGTGTTTTTTTCTTTGACCTGGAAACTCTAAATTTTGGTCGGGAGATATTATTTTAGGGTTTAGGTCAGGAGTTGGCCAGTGGATTCTTTCTAGTTCTACTTTGCCCTCCGGTCCTAAGAGATGGAGAAAGTTTTAAGATTTATGATTTGGGGGGAAGGGGGTTGGTCTTGACATTCAGGTAGTCCAATGAATTTTAAGTTTTTTTCTCCTTGACCTGTTTGCCGGATAAGTTGTTTCTACTATGAGATACCTTAATTTCCAACATTTTTTTCATTTTTTAAATTTTGTTTTGAAATTTCTTGTTCTCTCATGGAGTCATTAGTTTCTACTTGCTCCATTCTGATTTTTAAAGAATTTATTGATTGGTCAAGGTTTTTTTTTTTAATATAAATTTATTTATTTAACTTTTTACATTGATTTTCACAAAATTTTGGGTTCTAAATTTTCTCTCCATTTCTCCCCTCCCCCCACCCAAATACACCGAGCATTCTAATTTTCCCTATCACCAATCTGCCCTCTCTTCTGTCATCCCTCCCTTCTCTTGTCCCCATCTTCTCTTTTGTCCTGGAGGGCCAGATGACTTTCTATTCCCCATTAACTGTATTTCTCATTTCCTAGTAGCAAGAACAATACTAAACAGTTGTTCCTAAAACTTTGAGTTCCAAATTCTCCCAATCCCTCCCTCCCCTCCCATTCCCTTTAGGAAGGCAGGCAATTCAATATAAGCCATATCTGTGTAGTTTTTCAAATGACTTCGATAATAGTCATGTTGTGTAAGACTAACTGTATTTCCCTCCATCCTATCCTGCCCCCTATTGTTTCTACTCTGTCTTTTGATCCTGTCCCTCCCCGAGTGTTGACTTCAAATTGCTCCCTCCTTTCCATCATCCCCCCACACCTTGCTTATCTCCTTCTCCCCCACTTTCCTGTATTGTAAGATAGGTTTTCATACTAAAATGAGTGTGCATTTTATTCCTTCCTTTAGTCGAATGTGATGAGGGTAAACTTCATGTTTTTTTCCTCAGCTCTCCTCTTTTTCCCTCCACTAAAAAGTCTCCTGCTTGCCTCTTGAATGAAATATAATTTACCCCATTCCATTTCACCCTCTTTCCTCCCACTACATTTCTCTCTCACCATTTACCTTAATTTCTTTTAGGATATGGTCCCATCCTATTCAATTCACTCTGTGCTCTATGTCTCTGTATGTGCATGCATGTGTGCGTGTGTGCATGCACACGTGTACGTGTGTACGTGTGTGTGTGTGTGTGTGTGTGTGTGTGGTCCCACCAACTACCCAGATACTGAAAAGTTTTAAGAGTTACAAATATTGTCTTTTCATGTAGGAATGTAAACAGTTCACTTTTGGTAAGTCCCTTATGATTCTCTTTGCTGTTTACTTTTTCATGCTTCTTCTCATTCTTGTGTTTGAAAGTCAAATTTTCTTTTCAGCTCTGGTCTTTTCATCAAGAATGCTTGAAAGTACTCTGTTTCATTGAAAGACCATATTTTCCCCTGAAGCGTTATACTCAGTTTTGCTGGGTAGGTGATTCTTGGTTTGAGTCTTAGTTCCTTTGACTTCTGGAATATCCTATTCCATGCCCTTTGATCCCTTAATGTAGAAGCTGCTAGATCTTGTGTTATCCTGATTGTATTTCCACAATACTTGAATTGTTTCTTTCTAGCTGCTTGCAATATTTTCTCCTTGACCTGGGAATTCTGGAATTTGGCCACAATGTTCCTAGGAGTTTCTCTTTTTGGATCTCTTTCAGGTGGTGATTGATGGATTCCTTCAATACTTATTTTGCCCTCTGGTTCTAGAATCTCAGGGAAATTTTCCTTGATAATTTCATGGAAGATGATATCTAGGCTCTTTTTTTGATCATGGCTTGCAGGTAGTCCCATAATTTTTAAATTGTCTCTCCTGGATCTATTTTCCAGGTCAGTTGTTTTTCCCATGAGATATTTCACATTCTCTTCCATTTTTTCATTCTTTTGGTTTTGCTTTGTGATTTCTTGGTTTCTCAGAAAGTCATTAGCCTCCATCTGTTCCATTCTAATTTTGAGAGAACTATTATCTTCAGTGAGCTTTTGAACCTCTTTTTCCATTTGGCTAATTCTGCTTTTGAAAGCATTCTTCTCCTCATTGGCTTTTTGAACCTCTTTTGCCAATTGAATGAGCCCATTTTTCAAGGTGTTATTTTCTTCAGCACTTTTTGGGGTCTCCTTTAGCAAAGTATTGACCCATTTTTCATGCTTTTCTTGCATCTCTCTCATTTCTCTTCCCAGTTTTTCCTCCACCTGTGTAACTGGATTTTCAAAATCCTTTTTGAGCTCTTCCATGGGCTGAGCCCACCGGACATCCACCTGGGATGTCTGGGATACAGACGCCCCAACCTCCACATCTTTCCCTGATGGTAAGCATTGTTCCTCGTCATCAGAAATGAAAGGCGGGAACATCTGTCCCCCAAGAAAGTAGCTTTCTATGGTCTTATTTTTCTTCCCTTTTCTGGGCATTTTCCCAACCAGTTACTTGACTTCTGAGATTCCTCTCCACCCCCTCCTAGATCTGCCCAGCTAGTGCTTGGGGTCTGAGATTCAAATGGGATTTCCGTGGCAGGCAGGACTGCTATTCAATGTGAGCTTAAGTTCTGGTGCTCGGGTGGGGGCAGGGCCTCCTCCCAGGCTCAGTTTCCTCAGGGGGCTTATGCAGAGACCTTCAGTAATGGCCCTGAACTTCTGCCTGCTGCTCCGGGAGTTCCGGGCCACTGCCGCTGCCTCTGCCACTGCCTCTGCCGCTGCCTCCCGAGGGGACCCAAGTCACAGAGACACCCTGCTCCCTCTTGGCCAGCCCAGACGTCTCTCTCACTGACCTGTAGTGCCTGTGGGCAGAGGGACCTTCGCAGCCGCCGGAGGTTCAGTCCCTGAAGCCTGCTTGGATCTGCTCCTCTGGGGCCCTGCAACCAGGGCAGTGCAGGGGTGGACTCCGCTGTCTGGAACACAATGGACCCCTGGGGACGGCTCTCCAGGGCTCTCTGAAATGGAAATCTTTTCCACTGTGTTTCTGAGTGCCTTGCAGTGCTCCAGAATTTTCTTAATAAATGATTTTCATTAATTCTCCTCTCTATGCATTTTTAATTTTAATTTTATTTTGAATTTAAATATTCAAAGGTATTTCCACACAAAAAACAGAACACAAAGAAGATTCTCTATGAAGCTTTGCATCTCATTTCACATTCTTGCTTTGAAATGCATATTTAAAAGCAAAATATGAAATATAGAATATTATATAATTAAAATAATTACTATAATTTTAATAAAATTATATAAAAATTATAATATATTCTATATACAATAAATTCTACATATTACTTTTGAAACTGCCCTGCTTATAGGTGCCTCCTTCTGAGCTTTCTTCTGTTCTTTCTGTGTATTTAAAAGAATGCTTCAAAGGTTTTCTCTCCCATATATATATATATATATATATATATATATATATATATATATATATATATATATATACATACACACATATGCATATATATATACACATATACACATATATGCATACATATAGTATATATATATGTATAAACTCTCTCAAAAATACATATATTTATATCTAAAACTATTGCTAACCTCAGTCCCTCATCAAAAACTGAAAAGCAAACAAAATCCTTAAAACAAATAAGCAAAGTCAAACAAATAATCAAGATTCAAAATGAATCCACCCACTGGCCACATCCAAGGAGACATCCATCGTTCTGTACCTTGTGTCCGTGCTTCATCACAGGTCCTCTGGAGACATGGTTGGTTATTGCATTGATCAAAGTTGCTTCTATTTTTCAAAAATGTTGTTATTCTTTAATAAATTGTTCTCTTGATTCTGCTCACACCACTTTATACTATCTATGATTCTCTGAAATCATCTTTTTCTTTAGAGTATAATCTTTTATTATACAATTATACTACAATTTGTTCAGCCATTTCTCAATTGGTTGAGACAATCTAAGGCACTCCCTTATATAAAAACAATCTATTATCATTATTAACAATAATAATAATCTTTGTTTTCTCTTTCCCCACCTCCCTTCTCACTTTTAGGGTCAAGTAGTTTGCTTTGCTTGTATTTCCTCTTTAATATTATCTTCTCAATTGAATGCTCTCTTTTCTCACTGTTCACTTGCTGAGTTTAATGTATTTCTACCCCAAAGTGTGTGTGTATATGGTGTCCAATCCCACTTTGTGTCAAGTAAGAACGAGGTTCAGCTGATGCCCTCTTCCTCTATGCTTATATATACTTTTCATACACTGTTACTATGAGAAACAAAGTTCTACCCCCTTTTCCTCCTTTCTACACTAGCATATTCCTTTTGTGTGTCGTTTTCTTGTCCTTCTTCAAACTCTCAGAACAGACTCAACCTCTCGGCTCTGTTTTTCTTATTTACCTCCCTCAACATACTTTGAAGACAATAAAATTTTACAGAAATATTTGTTTCTGCTTCCCTTATTAGAATGTTAGCACTACTACATTAGTTGCTCAAGGAAATTTATCTTCCTAGGTTTCTCTGAACTCTTGTGTTTTTATTTCAAGATTCCTATTCAGCCTAATACTTTCATCAGGAATGGTTAAAAACTATTATATTAAAGATTTATTTTTACCCATGTAGGATGATACTCAGGTCTATAGAGTCAGTTATATTAGGTTGTAAGCCTCTCTCTTTTGGTTTGAAAAATACTATATTTTAAGATCTCTTTAAAGTTCAAGCTGCCGGCTCTTAAGTGATCCTGACTATGCTCCTTGGCACTAAAGCTGCTTCTATTTGGAAGCTTGTAGCATATTTCCTTTGATATGGGAACTATGACTATGAACTTTGACTATGACATTCCTTGGACTTCTTTTCTTTACAGCTTTTTCAGGAAGTGATCAATGGAATTTCCATCTTTATTTTGCCCTCTTGTTCTAGTAGATTGGTGAAGTTTTTCTTGAAATATAGTGTCCATGTACCAAACTCCCAAAAGAAGTTTAAAGAGCTAGAAAAGAATATCAAAATTTATATGAGGAATAAAATGCCAATAACATCAAGGTAATAATGAGGGGGGAAGTGGGAAGAGGGTCCATCAGTACCAGATCTCAAACTGTATTAAAAAGCAGTAATCATTAAAACTATGTATTACCAGTTCAAGAGAGACAGTGACAGAGACACAGGTAGAAAGACAGGTCTTTCTGGAAGTGGAACAGATTAGGTACACAACCTAGAGAAAGAAACAAGTAACATAATAGCATATTATTAAAAAATAAAACAAAACAAAGTCATTAGTCAACAGGATAAGGACTCACTATTCGACAAAAAAATGCTGGGGAAACTGTTTTGCAATCTGGTAGAAATTGTATTTAGAACAATCACTTCACTCAATCCACTAATATAAGTTCCAAATAATACATGACCTAGATATAAAAGATCATATCATAAACAATTAGGCGAACAAGGAAGAAATTACCGTTAGGATCTATGGATGAGGGAAGAGTTCATGATTAAAGCAACAGGACCACAAAAGATAAAAACGACAATTTTGATTATATAAAATGAAAAAGTCTCAAAAACTTGGAAATGAAACAGGTAACCAGGAATACATTTTTGCAATGTGTTTCTCTGATAGAAGTCTCATTTTCAAGATTCATAAGTAAATGATTCAAATTCATGAGAATGAGAGCCACTCCAACTGAAAAGCTGTTGAAGGATATGAACAGATAGTTTCTAAAGGAAGAAAAGCTAAGCTATCAACAATCATATGAAAAATGCTCTAAATCAATAAAAATTAGAAATGCAAATTAAATTAACTTTAAAACACCTAAAAAGGATAAAAACATCAGACCGGGTAAGATGAGAAAAGAAGCAAACGATGAATGTTGGAAGGGCTACAAATACTAATGCACTGTTGATGAACTGTGAATTGGTGTGATTCCAGCCATTCTGAAAATCAGTTTGGAGCTGTGCCCAGAATGTTGCCAAACTGTGTATATCTTTTGACCCAATTGTACCACTACCTGGGGAAGGTAACTCCATGGCCAAAAGCTGCCTTTTTTCCTCTGGGTTTACTGGCTATATTTCTTGCTCAAAGATCAAACCCCTTAAACTCAATTCACTCTGGAGCTCATAGACTGGGACAAGTCCCCACCCACCTAGCACAGATTGGATGTAATAGCTAACTAGTCATTTGTTTCTCTTTTGCCCAGGAACCCTGAGGGTCTTCCCCTCCCAGTTTGAATCTTTTTTTTTTTTTTTTTTATTAAAGGGTCCATCTCTTGAGTAACTTAAAGAAGCCTACTCATTGAATGGGTGTATCTCACTCAAAGTAAGATTGTGATAAGATCTTGACCTGAAATGGCCAGGGTCTCTCTCACATTGCATTCTAGGCCATCTCCAGTCATCCTGATCAGTATCATGCCACTGGACCCAGATGACTCAGGAGAAGAAAGTGAGGTTGATGAGCTTGAACCACCCTCCCTCACTGAAATTAAAGTCAACTGCAAGTCATGTCATCAGCTCCCTGATGTCATGGTTCTCTTCAAGAACAAAGGACAAACACAAAACCACTACCAGGCTCATACTGTCAAAGAAATCGAAGAAAGAGGAAAAGGATTTCTATGAACAAAAGTATTCATAGCAGCTCTTTTTTATAGTGGCAAATAAGTAAAAACTAAGGAGATGTTCCCTGTTCCAGAATGGCCAAACAAATTGCGGAATATGAATTAATGATGAATGTCGGACTATTTCAGAGGAAACTGAGAAGACCTTTATGAACTGATGCAGAGTGAAGTGTACAGAACTAGAACAATTCATTCAAAAATATTATGAAGAAACAAATTCGAGAGACTTTATAACTCAGATCAATGACAAATGACAAAACAAAAACCAAAAGAATAATGATGAATCACACAACACCTCTGACAGTAATGAACTTAAAGGCCAAAAAGAGACACATATCTTCAAATACGACTAATGTAGGAATTTGTTTTTTTCTGATTTTATAGCTATATATATAGTGGGGCAAACAAAGGAAAATATCTCACAGGCTTTTGGAAATACAGGATTGTAAGTTTGAAGGAGGTTGGAGGAAAGTTACAGATTTGGAATTTATCTGTATACGGGAAATTATCAGATACTCAAACGGATTATTTTTGTTGAATAAGTGACAATAAATTGAGTGAGATTGTGAATACTTTAGAAGAAATATGCTATACAGGATAAAATGAAGTTTAATATAGCCAAATCTAAGACTGGAAAGGAATACAGAGTGACAAGACTAAAATGGAAGATGAAACACAAATACAAAGTTAAAAATAACTGGGTACAGGCTATAATGGACTACCATATAAATAGTGAATGTCATTAAGAATACTACACAAAAGATGGAACTAATAAAGCTCTTCACTTTGCAGTTGGCCAACCCCAATTTTCTCCTTGACATTTCAAGGGGAACATGGAAAATCTGAAGGGTACATGAGAAAATGTTGTTTTATAACTAGAAAAAAGAAAAGAAATAGAAAATAAGAGGAATCATGATTGTTTAGTCTAGGAAACTGAAAGCCAAAAAGTGACTTAACTGTCTTCAACCCTAAGAATGGTTATTAAAAGAAAGCTTCTAACTAGTAATTTTCTATTTCTATAGAGGGCAGAGCATAAGGAAGAATTGCTTGGTGATACTGGTTGTTTATTATTGGAAATGACTAACAAAAAAAGGCTGTGAACCACCCATTGCAGGAGAAAAATCAAGCCTAAATAATTACTTGTTTGACTCATTCAGATGTCACCTTGTTGAGATGACAACAACAAAAACCTAAATAATTTGAGGTCCAATTTCAATATTTTATAACAGAAGTTTAAAATTTTGCCATATGACCTATTTATACTTAAAGAGATGATATGGAACATTCCTGGGAATATAATAATTATCCAGGAATCTTTAAGTAATCCTGAGCCAGTAACAATAAAAACTACAAGCATAGTCTAAAATAGAGATTGTTCTAAGGTCATCTGGCTGCTTATTTCATATAAGATTTATTTCCATAAATGCCTTTTTTCCCTTCAGACTCTATTCCTCTGAGTAAGGACCTCACCTCCTTCTTTGAGAAATGGAAGTCATCAATCATAATCTCCCTACTCATCCCTACTCCATACATCAAAACCCCTTGGCATCATCATCACTTGTTCTAATCTATTCTGGTCTATAAAGAAGTTCTTTCCTTGCCAAGAAAAACTCTCCATTTGTGCTCTTGATTCCTGCTCATCTCCTCTCCCCATCAAGATCACTCAATCATTTTTACTTCTTTCCATCTTCAGTCTCTTTCAATCTACTGTCTCCCTCCTGGCCACTAACAATTGTAGAAAGGAGTCATCCATCCTTAAATATCTTTACTTGAACTTGGCACTCTCTCAAGTTATCTATCTTTCTATAGACAAGTGATGTAACAATAATAATGTAATTTTTATATACTGCTTACTATGTAATAGAAAGGAAGCAAAATGATTTTCAAATATCTCATTTGATATTCACAACAATCCTGGGAGGAAAGTACTATTGTTATTTTCATTTTACAGATGAGGAAACTGAGGCAGACTGGGGTTAAGTGACTTGTGCGCTTGACAGCTAGTGTCTATGACCAGATTTAAACTCAGATCCAGCACTCTATGTATCTATATCATCCTTTTTAAACTGCCAGAAAGAGTGGTGTTTCCTTATTACCTCCATTTCTTCCATTCATGGCTCAATCCTTTGAAATTAGGTTACCTCATAATTTAAGTCTCATAATTTAAGGGCGAGTAACTAGACTCTTGGAGATTAGCAATCATCATAAACACAAAGGATTTTTCTCAGTCTTTATTCTACTTGATTTCTTTTAAACTTTTGATACTGTCAATCAACTCCTTCCCGGTAAATTGTCTCTTCCAGTGTATCTGACCCCTTCTCAGCCTCTTTCAGTGAATCATTATCTATATCCTTCTTGCAGAATAAACCTAAGTATTTTCCAAGACACCAGACTGCTCTATTTTATCTAACTATCCCTCAGTGATCTCACCAATTCCATAGGTTTAGTTATTATCTCCATAGAGTTGCTTCCCAAATTTAGAGAGCCCTGATCTCTCTTTGGGATTCTAGTTAGCAAAAAGCATTTATTAAGTACTCACCAAATGCAAGCACTGTGCTAAGTGTCAGGGATATGAACAAAAGTAAAAAACAGTCCCTTCTCTCAAAGAGCACATAGTCTAATGGAGGAGATGAATATAAGTAACTAGATACAAACAAGATTATAAACAGGGCAAATAGAATAGGCAATCACAACTTCATGAAACTTATGTGAAAAATTAGGTTTATTAATTTTTTTTTTTAGGCAATCAGGGTTAAATGACCTGCCCAGGGTCACACAACTAGCAAAGTATCTAAGGCTGGATTTGAACTTGGGTCCTCCTGATTTCAGGTATAGTATTCTATCCACTACACTACCTAGCTGCCCCCAAAACTAGGTTTATTACAAGAGGAATGAGCATGCATGTAGAACCCTAAAAAGCTTGAATATTTATGAAATTGCAACAGAGAGAGGAAGAAAAATGGAAATCTCCACCCAAATGGGAATGGCAGAGGAGAAGAAATCATGAATAATTAAGATGACAAAAAGCTTTATTCTTTTCCCTTGGGAACTGCTAGACTATGAAGATAGGATGGTCTGCTTGTTTACAAGGGTCCCAGCTGCACAAGCAATTTCTCAGCCTAGTGCAGACTGGCTGGCCCACCTTGACTCCCAAGAAGACACAAGAAGTCCAGCTTGGGGTGCAAACAACAAATGATGACAGCTAAGAGTGGGAGTGGGGGTTATCCTTGACAAGTTCAGGGCCTCCCACATACTCCAGGTCCAGTGTTTCTGGAAAATATAGCAACTCAAAAGGACAAGCTCAGGGGATCCCTTAACATTCCTTGACATTGGCAATCTGAAAGGGGAAAGCATTATCAGGTAGGAGGACCAGCAAAGGTCTTCTAGAGAAGATGGGACTTAAACTGAGTCTTGAGGAAATCAGAGGAACTAAAAGGCAGAGGTGAGTGAGCAGAACATTCTAGTCATGGAAGACTGATCATGAAAAAACACGGATGTAGAGAATGTCCTTCTTGAGCAACTCCAAATACCCTAGTCTAGTTGGGCCATATAGTGCATACAGGGTAGTACGATATGGGAAGACTGAAGGGTAGGTAGTATCCAGGTTACGAGGAACTTCAAATGCCAGAGGAGTTTGTATTTGATCCTACAAGTCACAGGAAGATAGTGGTGCTCACTGAGCAGGTGGGTGACATGGTCTGACCTATGTCTTAGAAAAATCATCATGGCGGCTGAGTAGAGAGAGAATAGACTGGAGTGAGGAGAACCTTTGATCAGATCAATTCACAGACTATTGCAATAGTCCAAGAGTGAAGTGATCAGAGCCTGAACCAGGGGTGTGTCTACGGAACCTGAGAGAAGGAGATGTAAAGATAGAGAATGGCAAAATGTGGCGTGGGTTGTATGTGCGTGATGAGGGAGAGACAGTGGCTGTCAAGAACATAAGCCTAGGTGACTGGAAGGATGACCACTGTTGTTCTTGCTTTTCAGTCATGTTCGATTTTCCAGAACCCCATTTGGGGTATTCTTGGCAAAGATGCTGGAGTGCTTTGCATCCTTTCTCCAGCTCATTTTACAGATGAGGAAACTGAGGCAAACAGTGACTTACCTGTTGTCACATAACTAGTAAGTGTCTGAGGCTAGATTTGAACTCAGGAAGATGAGTCTTCCTGACTCCAGACCTATCTGTCTATCCACTGTGCCACTTAGCTGCCCCTTGATGATGAAAGGATAGTGAATTCTGTTTAGAGATGTTGAGTTTGAAATACTTATGAGATATCTAGTTTGATGTTCATAAGACAGTTGGTAAAACCTATCCCTAAATTCCTTATCATCTTCCCACTTACCTAGGTTTGATTCTTCCTTTCCTGCCACATCCAATCAATTACCAAGTCTTGACATTTCTACCCACCCAAAATTTCTCACATCCATCCTGTCATCCTCACTCATAGGTGTTACTCTGATTTGGATTTTCATGGCTTACTTTCTGTATCCAAAGTATCCTCCACAAAGCTGCCAGATTAATGCTCCTAAAGCAAAGGAATTCCTCAAACATGTCACCCGTCTACTGAAAAACCTTCAGTGGCTCCCTATTGCTTCTAGGATAAAGTACAAATTCAGCAGGCATTTAAAGCCTTCCACAGTCTGACTCCTACCTGCCTTTCTATGTTAATCCCCTTTACACACTATATTTTCCATCCAGATTGGCCTATTTGCTGCTCCCCAAACTGAAGGTACCGTGTTCTGTGTCTATGACAGCCTGTCCCCTGTCTTGTCACCTTAAAAAATGAGACTTCATTGAAATCTGTGGCTTTTGTGTTTTAAGCCCAACACACAGTCCATGCTCTAAATATGGCTAGGATGTTTTCCTACTCCTTAGGAATGGAATTAATAATTTTAACACAATATGAGTCACAAAACTTAGTAAGCTTTGTGGCTTTCCTTTTTTTATTTCTAAGATAAAGTTAACCTACATGGAAGAAAATGAAATAGTTATTTCTTTCATTACTTTTCAGTGCAGAAAATTCTCTGAGTTGCTCCAGACTTACAGTCTCTGAATACTGTATAATTAATTACACAGCACTAACAGAAATATGAGAAATGTCTCTTCATGTACTATAGAACAAACATGAATTAAATATCTACTGTATACAGAGCACCACGCTAACACTAATAGAAATACGAAATTTAGGAAAGATACCAATCTCTAGCATAGTAAACGGTAAGTGAGAAAATACTCAAAAGTACCAACTCTTCTGTATCTATTGGTTTTTCTTGGAGTCTCTCTCTCCCTCCAGGGGCCTTTTCCTGAAGAGAGAAACTGGAACTGAGTGTTTCCTAATTCCAACATAGGAACTCAGAAAAAAAAAGCTTTTTCCAAGCTCTATTCCTCCTATCCCCCAACACACAAGCATGGACCAATGTATACTCATTTTCTCCAGACATAAGGATAGTCGTTTGCAATTACCTAGACTTGAGCCCCAAATTACAATCCTATTACCAATAAACTATTATAATTTTATGATTCAATTCAGTAAAATTATCAGACACATTTAGTAGTTTACCATTATACAGAATTACTCGGGCACTCAGTTTCAGACATTCATAGTCTCTCTTTCCCTAATACTGCTACTACCATAGTCAAATAAATCCATGGTTCAAAGAACACACTAACAAATTTTTTTTTAATATAGGAAAAGGGAAGGATAGTTGAGTGCAACCTATGTGCTCCATTGATATCTATATAATACCATACAACATGAGAAAGGCCATAGCATGTTGAATGAATCCCTTGGGATGGATTTATGAAAGAAAATGAATACAAGCTACCCATGCTGGACAGATGTGGAGAGAGCAAAAACTGCACTGTTGAAAGAAGATTCTTAATCAGTGAGAACACAGATCTACTTGAACAGTGCTCCAAATTAGCCCCCTTCATTCTTTCCTAGAATTTTTCCTGTTTCAGCTTTGTATTTATTTGCTTATGGTTAAGGAAATTATTCAGATCTAGGAGCTAAGGGTTAATAGGGAAGGTAAGAAATTAAGAGATAACAATCCCTAAGAGGCAATAAGTAATTTACATGAGAGTGGGCTATACAAACATGACATGGTATTCATATATAAATGTTTATTCTAATTTTTTACATAGTGCAGGAATTTCAGTAGAGGCCGGCGCTCTGATTCTTGAAGATAGTAAAATTCTCATGCTATACCAAGCTTTCAATATCCAGGAGTATGCATAGAAATGATGAAGACAACTAAACAATTCTTGAATGAGTTCTCCAGGCCCTCCCAGATGTTAATGGATAGGTTTTAAATATCTGTCAATGCTATTACATAGTGCTGGATACTAAAGAGTTAAAGTCATAAAAATAAATGTTTTAAATTCAATTTTAAAGTTATCCCCAAAAAACTTTCTGTATAGGACAGAAACTATTTGGAAGCTACCAAAAACTAACCTGAACTGATTCTATTCCAGCTCTGTCAGGAAAAGGGATCTATTCTTAAGTAGACTTTCACTGGTTTAAGAGTCTGTACAACCTGAGAAAAGTAGAAAGTCAACACAACATGAAGTTATATGAAGCAGTAGATATTTACATATGATGTACAGTTTTGAAATTTTCTATTTTGTTTATAAAAAGACATAGGGAAAATGATAGCAGCTGGCTTTGAAATTTTACTAAGTGATTTATATACACTATATACATTTATATACTCATTTGATGCTCATAACAACTATCAAAGCTCAGTAAACATTGTCCCCATTGTAGAGATCAGAAAATAGGTGCAGAGAGGTTTAGCCACTTGCTTGGTGTAACAGAGCAATGAGGATGGAAGATAGGGTTTCAAACTAGATCCTCTTAATTCCAGCTGCAGTACACCTCCCACTAAGCACACTCAAGAGATCAGTGTAACTTAAATATCATAGCAAACAAAGCAAGGTAGCAAAAACATATGATAAGCATTCCAACAATGATTAAGATAGCTATCTAGTATTCATCTCAGTGTCATAAAGGATGATGCCTCTGTCCAGCAGGCTCTTGAGTTAGAAGCACAATCCACTGTTTTAAAGGCTTTCTTTAGAACTAGAAATGTGCCTTAGAGGTCATCTGATACAACTACCTCATTTTGCACATGAGAAAATGGAGGTCCAGAGAGACTAGAAAATTATTTTAGGGTCACAGATGTAGAAGGGCACAGACAGAATTGTTTATAAACCCTTACATCCAAATATAGGGTTCTTTCTTTTTTTTCTCTCTCATATTTATTTTATTTTTAATTTATGGAATAAAATAAACATTTCCATAATATAGTATAATAAAAAATATGATTACACATGAAACTGCAAATCTATTACATACAGCCTGCAATTCCTTCTAAGTATGTAATAAAGTTATCATGCAAATTTTCTTTAGCCTTCACCATCATCTTTTCTCTGTCTGGATTATTTGTCATTCAACTCCTTGAGAAAGCTGTCTCCATTTCCTTTCCTCCTTTCCTTTCCTATAGTCTGGCTTCCAATCTCATCTCTCCAAAGTTATTAACAATCTCTTAACTGCTAAGTCTAATCGTTTTTTCATAACCCTTACCCTTGATATCCCTGCAGCCTCTGACACTGCTGATCACTGTCTTCTCCTAGATATTCTCCCTTCTCTAGGTTTTCACAGCACCGCCCTCTCCTGCTTCTCATATCTCTCAGACCACTCTTTTTAAGTTTTTTTTGCTGGCTCTCTTCATCCATGTCACACTCATTAGCAATGGTTGTCCCTCAAGGCTCTATTCTAGACCCTCTCCTTTTTTTACTCTAGACTGCCTTACTTGGTGATTTCTTCAACACTCATTTATGAGGGCTATGCAGGTGATTCCCAGATCTATACATCTAACCTGTCTCTCTCCTGAATTCCAGTTCCATTTTGAACTGGATATCCCCCAAAGCACCGCAAACTCGAATGACTGAACCAGGACTCATTACCTTTTGCTCAAATCCCTCTATTTGAACTTCCTCATCACCCTCATGGGCATCACCATGCTCCCAGACTGGAAACCTTAATATCTTCTCTCTTATTCACCCCACATATCCAATTCACTACCAGATTTTGTCATTTCTAACTTCTCTCCACTCATATTGCTGCCACCCCAGTGCACGATCTCATCACGGCTCTGGCGGACTATTGCAACAGCCTTCTAACTGGTAATACTGGCTCTTCCCAATCCAAATCCACCATCCACTGTTTCCAAGGTGATTTTCTAAAGCGTAAGCCTGACCATATTATCCACCTGCTCAATGAGCTCCAGCCACTCCCTATTGCCACCAGAATCAAAAACATGCTTCTCAGCTTGGCAGCCTTTCTAGTTTTCTCACTTTATTCTCCTCCAGGCACTCTATCTATCCTGATCTGTTTGTGATTCATAAAAAACAAAGTGCCACTTCCCATCCCTGTGCCTTTATATTAGCTGCTTTTTCACCTCTGCCTCCTAACTTCTTTTCGGACTTTTCTAAAAGACTCCTCTCACCTTCTGCAAATTTTTCTTGCTCCAGCGGGTTGGTAATGTCCTCTCTGAGGTAACCTTCCATTGAGACTATACAAATCGAGTTATGTACTAGCTATTTACAGGATGTTTCCCCCAGAAAGAAAGATTCTCAACGGTAGGTATTTTTTCCCCTTGGCTTTTCTTCCCTAAGTCATATACTTGGCACACAGTATGCTCTTGTTGCCTGACTTGACTCTCAGCTTTCAAATACATCCTGCCCCTTAATGTCTCGCTCTGCTGGAATGCAGCAGTGGTGGGAAAGCTCATGGAATCCCTGACAGAGGCAGAGAAGAGTGGGTTGGACCGTTATGTTTGTGTCCCTCTGCCTGGTAGCACCTGAAGACGGCCAGATTTCTCTTCTGAGGATGTGAAGGCACAGATTAGTTCTAGCTTTTTAGGTGGAAGTTAAGTGGCACTTAAAGCGAGGGGCTGCTTTTAATTTTACATTGAGAAGGATTGTCTCCAATCAGCGGAGATATAATTGATATTAACTATGCCATCGTGGGTCCAAGCCCAGTCTCTCCCTTTCTTCCGTTCATCCCTTATTCCCTCTCTCTCTTACTTTTCTTAACTCCACAGCGCCAGTGAAAAACTGTTCCCATAGTTATTTGAGGGGGAAGCCCCCCTCCAAAAAAAGAAATCACAGCCTTTATCTCCCACCCTCTTCCCGCGAGTACTGGCAGATCGGGGTCCGAAAGAACCGAGCTCGGGCTTGGATTCTGGCTCGGGGAGGCTGTGACTTCCCAGGCATCCGGGCGGGGACCCCCAGACTTTTCCACAAACCGAGGAAACCGAAGGAGGAAAGATTGGGCTCCATCAACCTGCACCTGTAGGTAGCCCATCCCTGCGACTAGGACATCGCTCGGCTAGATGGCGCTGCAGGGTAGTGCCAGCGCTCTCTCTGCGCATTAAAAACCTAGCTTCGGCTCCTGGAAAGTTTCGGTGTCAGTTTGTTTGCATTGTGGTCCACGCGGGGCTCCCCCCACCCCCCACACGCACCCCAGTAGCGGGTGTTAGGCCACGTGGGTAGGGACAAACCCTCACCAAGAGCCCCTGGGTGAGTCGTGGCTGGAGGCAGAGGAAGGTTAACTCTTGAGGTGGGTGGAAAAGTTCTGTCGTACGAGCGGAGCGATGGCTCTGGAGGAGAAAGTGAGGCTGGTGGTCTGCACAGCCCTCACTCAAACCAAACGCAGCCGTCATGTCATCGTCTCCCTGATGTCACTGTCCTCTTCGAGAATGAAGGACAGCCGCACAACCACAGCTGAGGGGAGCCAGGCGGCACCGTCCGGAACTCAGAGCGTCCAGAATCGTGTTGCAGGCACCCGGTCAGCTCCTCAGCTTCCTTGTGTCCAGGCACAAGGGCAGTGCCCATCATCGGTACTTCAAAACCCAAGGCATCAATCACGCTCTTCACAGAAGGGACTCAGCCCCAAATATGGGGGTATTTGGGGAATCCTCTGTACAAGATTCACTAACTTCCTGCGATGGGCTAGACACGGTAGATACACAAAGACAAATCAGTGTTGTCCTTGCACCACCCCTTCCCCTCATACTCCCGGGAGGGGAAATGGAATACTGTATTCACAGGGATTCATTTTGTGCAAAACCAGGTATGTTATAGTGAAGACTTAAAACCTCTGGTCTGGATGGAAACATAATAGGATGAGAGTGTAGGGAAATTAAAATCGACTTTGCCCAGATTATGCCTCGTCCTAGCTCTGTCCATAAGATTCTCAGATTAAAAAAAATCTGGGAAACCATAGGGAAGGATGTCCTGCCAAGAGGACATTCAAACGTAAGAAGTAATGAGTACATGATGGCGACTTAGTGCAGATTACAGTATGGTGATTAAATCAAATCTGGAACACTACAGGATCTCCTTAATGATATCCACGACTGAGAAAGACCAAATGAACCAAGGATGTCTACTGTCCAGATTACCGTAGATCATTAAGGTAATCATTAGTACATATTGCAGGGACAGGCACTTGAAAAGTGGCCCTAAATAGGGACTAGGACTGGAGAAAGTGGTTTGGATTGCTTTTAGGAATTACACTTTTGAACCTCAAAATACCTCATTTCAACACCGATTTTTTTCCTGTTGGAAAGTGTAGTGTTGGGCTTCAAGTCAGTAAGTCCTACAGTAGAATTTTGTATTATCTGTGAGATCAAGGGAAGGTCATTAATTTCTTTTTATCTCAGGTACCTCTTTAGGACTAAATTATATTGCTTTTGCTTGTGGAGGGAGATCTCCTTTCCTGAATTTAAATGAAATCTCATGTCTGTCCCCCCAAAACCAAATTCATTCTCCACTGGGGAAATGGTCAAAAGACATTAGTAAACTACTTGGAAAGAATCAGTTTTAGAGAAGGAATTTCAGAGGCTGTCTTCCAAATGCTTTATTTGACAGAAGAGGGAACTGAGGTCCAAAGAAGTTGGGGGACTTGTCCAAGGACACCAATATTACAGTTAAATGAGAGGATTTGAATCCATGCCAACTCCAAATTCAGCATGCTACACATTAATAACCACCTAAATTGCTCAAGATCTCTAAGAATTGAAAAGCTTTTCTTACAAAATTAAATAACTTCTTGGTCAACCTAAACGGGCTAAAAGAATCAATTACGAATGAGAAGGATGGCTTGTTGCCCAGTTGAGATAATATAAATCTGTAGTGGACCAGTCAATACAAGTAGTGGACCAGTCAATACAATTGTGTGACTCTCTGCGGTTCCATTCAGAAGCAGAAGGTGAGAAGAAGCCAGGGTTGGAGTTTGACAAGTCATGAGTGGCAATAGGACAAGGAAGCAAAAGATTCAAGAGTAGAGGTAAGTATAGAATTGAACTAGTTCACTTAGGGGTCAAGAATGGAGTGGAGAGAGAGTGAAACCAGAGTAGAAGTGATAGCCCAGAAAAGTATCAGGTTTGGAGGACTAGAGGTAATTGGGAGAACAAAAAATGGGTTGTATAAAAGCAGGAGTTTTGGCACTGAATTAAGAAAGGAAAACGTTCTAGGAGGGTAGGGACCCAAAATGATCAACGATACCTTAATTTGCAATTCTGATGGCTTTCCTTGTCTCACCCTATTGATCTTTCTGCAGTACTTTTTCTCCTGGACATTCTCTTGGGTTTTTGTGATACTGTTCTTTGTTCTTTTACCTCTACGACCATTTCTCTTTAGTTTCCCTTGCTGAGTATTAGCCAGTGCCATGCCCACTAACTCTGAGTACACCCAAAGCCTCTGTTCTGCGCACTCTTTCTCTTTTCTTTTCTTTGACTTCTGTGCATTTTCAAATCTCCTTGGATGTGTGTATGCTGTGAGCAGGTAGGTGAAATGGATAGAGAACCAGTGCAGGAGTTAGGAGGACTTGAGTTCAAATCTCAAATCGGACACATGACACTCACTAGCTGTGTGACCTTGGGCAAGTCACTTAACCCCCCAGCCTCATCCTGGGTCATCTCCAGTCATCCTGATGGATATCTGGTCCCTGGATTCTGATGGCTCTGGAGAAGTGAGGCTGGTGGCCTGCACAGCCCTCCCTCACACAAAACAAAGTCAAATGCAAGTCATGCCATTATTTCTCTGATGGCATGGTCTTCTTTGGCAACGAAGTACAAACACACACAAACAGGCTAAAAACATAAAATTTAAAAACTCAGTATTGAGCTTTTTGGTTGACAACCTTTGTCCCACTATCCCTCCTGAGATTAGTTGTTTTTAGAAGTAGTCTATAAAACTCCCTGAGCACATAAGGACTATGTAATTTCTTTGCATCTCTAGCACCTAGAAGTCTTTGTACATAAAGATGGAAAAGAAACAATTGTATATTCAGTTGCTTTACTTTTAATGAGAAATTATAAAACTTTTTTTTCCAAGCACTGGAAAAAGGTTAGATAGTGGCATTCCACAGAATATAAATTGCCCCATTTAAAAATACATATACAGACTAGGAAAAAAAGTTTTAAAGTTTCTATATGAGAGTAGATCTGGATAGAATATGTCTATCACTATATGGCGATTTTTATGTTGAGACAAGTGTCATGTTTGTTGAGCCTAATGTAACTGTGGCTCTCACTGAAGCCAGTTTCAATAAAAGGCAACTGAGTCACAAATATATGACTACCTTTTTAATGGTCACAGGTATTTTAATTTTGAAAACATGTTTTGGTTCTACACTAATGTTTGGATTACTTTTAGCATACTAAAATTCATAACCACTTATGGAAAGTAATATTCAAATTATGACTTCAAATCAATCTAAAATGGAGTAAAATCAGTTTTAAAAAACAATTCACAAATTCCGAATTGAATTGGATTAAATTTTTTATTTAAAATTCACTTGCTAGTCTATGAGAACTTACTGGTACATCGTTAAGCATTTACTACTCCTAGGTTTGTACTTTATTTGATGTGGCCCTTAATATAGTGAGTGAACTTTAAAACGTTCTCCATCTCCATTAAATGATTATAATTTTTAATTTCCTAACAATGCCTGTATGGTAAGATTTGGCTTTCATAGTTTCTTTTAAAAGTTTTGAGAAATGAGAAGGAATTGTTACCAAATTATAAATGTTGTTTCAGAGCCATCATCTGGGGAAGCAACAATCTTTTGTTACCAACCTCCTGTCACACACAGTACAGATAAACCAGCCTAGCTGAAGTCCTAAAGCAGCCTGCAACAGAAATGAGCAACAGCCTGGGCCAGGAATATCAAACCAACATTACCTCTTTTTTTCCCTTAGACCCTGATGCAGACAACCAAGGAGTCTGAGCCAAAGAGCTTAGGTAATAGCAATGTTTTCAGCTAAGTGCTCTCAGCTTAAGCCAACATCCTGTGAAGTTACCTGTGTGAACACAGCTTGGCAACTGGCTTCGGCAGGTGCTATTTGAAGATGAAAAATTTTGATGTCTCATCTCTCCCATTAGAATGGGGAGCTCCTTGAAAGCAGAGATGAAACAAAGCAACATGCAACTGATAAAAGAAATTGAAACCAAGAGCACCAAAACACATATGAAAATGACTAAAAGGACAACTGACCAAGATGAACCCAAGATAAAAATATGGAGCAAAAATCTACCTCTCCTTCCAGGATAACAGGGAAATGAGGTTGGTTGTTGACTCGTTGGACTCCTGAAAGTCAAGTACCCAAACGTTTTCTTTTCCAACCTCCCACTGGTTATATATTTTCTCCTATTTTCCAACACGATAAAATGTCAATTATCCTTTGGCTTATATTTTCTATATAAAAAAGCTCATCAGTTTACAATGTCATGAAAACTGATAGAATCCAAACAGGAAAATAGTGCTAGATGTTCACTGAGCAAAACTTCAAGTTTTGAGTAGAGGACATTGCTTAAAAACAACTTCTGAATACTAGAATGTCACTTAGGAGGAAAAACTGTATTCAAACTTTTTGTTAGCCCTCACTGAATCAAGCATTTCCTTTTTATGAAAGCAAATTGCTCAGAAATGCTATATTCAGTTTTTACCTACAACATTCCACTTATGTTTCCCTTTAATGATCTTTGGTTCAATGCTTTATCAGTTTAATTGACAAAACAGGAAAAATTTAAAGTCAACTGCTAGAGGCTCAACTACAAATCCCTCCTCTTTTAAAAAGGAATTCACCACATAAGGTAATACTTATGGTTCATTTCTGTGTATTCTCTTCCCATAAGGCAGTTGTTATAGTCTATAACTTAACAAGGCTTTGTGTTATTAAGTTTTGTATTGTCTGATCAATCAAAATAGATTACATTTAGTGGAAGCAGGTTCAAATGTCATTCTAATTCTTGTCTAGAGGAAACCAAAGTTATAAAAAAAAAACAAAACCTGGTCCAAATTAACAGAAGGCCCAGCCTCTGATACTATTTTTGTGACCGTGGACAAGTCCCAACAACCTCCTAACAAAGTTTAATTGCAGACCCGAGTTATATTTAAGTTACAAATCAGGACCTTTTCCAGCACCCCATCATCTCCCCTCCTTCTGACTTTTCAGTTAAAAAAAATACTTCTTTTGGCTAGTATTTAAAATTACTCAATTTTATCCACTCCAAATATTAAATTCTTCAAGGAATTACTTATACTGACAATAATTTGATTCCAAAGACATCCAAATTCAATAGTTGCAATCAATTTATTAAAAGAGATGATTGGTTAGGCATCTGCAATGGTGACTTCAACTTCTACACCTGGTTCAATGCTGATAGAAGTGATCTGCTTAACAATTTCAGAAGGACTGTGCAAATCAATGAGACGCTTGTGGATTCTCATCTGGAACCGATCCCAAGTCTTTGAGCCTTCACCGCAAGGAGTTTTTCTAGTTGTGATTCGAAGGGTCTAAAAATGGGAGAAATGGCAAACCAAACTTGTAAGTTATATTTAATTGTCTTACAAACGCAATAAAGTTTTGGTCACCTACCAACATCCCAAGTGTTATTTTGAGCCATCAACCATTCTTAGTTGTTCTCAGTACATGACTGAAGACTTTTTTAAGAGCGCCCTTCCCCCTCAGTGACACTACCAGATAGCTTTGGTGGCGGCCAAGCCCCCGACCCCGACCCTACCCTCTGATCTAGGGTCCAGCTCTGCCTACCTTAGTGGGCATTCGAACGGGTCCCTTGACTTTCAAGTTCTTTTCTTTGGCTCCTCTAATTAGGTCAGCACACACTGAAAGGAAACAAAGGCGCCTCGGTTCGGCTCATTCACGGGACCCAAGTAACCACCCTACAGGAAACCCTCCAAGAATTGGCTCAGAATAGCGTATCAAACAATCACCGACATTCAACCATGCAAATTCGTCATCACCGCCAATCTCTCCGCGGGCCTCCAGCCCGCCCGGTGCGGACAAGCCCAGCAGCTCCGCCCCGGGCCGTCGCCTCTCCCGCCCTCCTCCGGACTTCCACCGGAAAGACCGTGGGGCACACGGGCCGGGCAGGCCCCCGTCACCCCCCACGCTTACCCTTCTCCAGGGACTTCACGTTGCGGCTGGTGAGGGTGATCCGGATGCGGTGGATGGCCACTTCGGGCTCCACGAGCGTCTTGCCGGTGTCTTTGAAGGCCTACGAAGGAAGGAGGCCATTAGGGGAGGGGGACCGAAAAACCAGGCCCCAAAGAAACCAGCTACGCCAAGATTCCCGAAGAGGACGGAAAGGGGCACATCTGCGGGGTGGCCCCCGGGAGCGCGCGTGGGCAGTCACGTGGGCCGAACACGCCCAGGCCCACGCGGCTCCTTCCGCCGGCCCAGACCGCGCGGAGGGCCCGCCGGCCCCTCAGGCTCTCCTCACCATGGCAGCGGGGTGGCTTCCTGACCGACTTATTCCTCCACAGAGCGAACAGCGGTGAGTCAGGAGAGGCAGGCACTGCCGTCCGCACGCGGGCGCGGCGGGGATACCTACACCAAAGAGGAAAGGGCGGGGCCGGAGCGGCGCTTTTATAGGCACGGCCACGTCCCGGCGCTGCGCGCGCTTCCGATCAATGACCCGGAAGAGGAAACTCTCGGCGCCGAGAGCCGTAGAGAGCCGGCTGGGCTTGATGGGGGGAGGGGGATGAGAAGAAGAGCGTCGTACCGCGGTGCGGCGACCCCTGCAGCTCCGGAGGAGTGGGCGCTTCGCTCTCCGGGCTGTGGGCTCCGGGCGGAGAAGGTGCCCTGGCCGGGACCGCGGCCCGGCGGCGGCGTTCGAGTCCCTCCCACTTGGGCACTTCCGGGAAGCCGAGGCGTTGAGGTAGAAGTTATTAGGCAGTCACGCCGCCTCCGCTAAGCGAGGCAACTTTTTAGCCCCCAGATGCTGCGGTCGCCCCTCCCCCTTCAGAGAGTGCCTGCCCTCGGCCACCTTGGTTGCAGATTAAGGAGCCCTGACGTCATGCAGAGCGTTGTGTGAAGATATGTCCAGTTTGGAGAGGACCTTGAATGCCGGGAAAACGGAGTTTGAACTGGGCACTAAAGAATCACTGAAGGACTTTGGGCAAATGTGTATGCCCGAAGAATTCCCTTAGGACTGTACGCCAAAGGTGTTTTGTTTTATTGGGGTGGGGGTTCGATATGGGAGGCAGGGGGGGTAATCAATGGGAGCCTGTAGCGAAAAGGGTGGTAACCGGAAGAGAGAGGACGGGGTCAGTATAAAGGGTTGTAGGAGTCGTGAAGATGGATGGGCTCCTGCTTTTGACTTCCGGTCACAAACTGAAGCAGTGTTCTCATCTGTGAAATAGGATCCAGACACCTGGGGTACCTGCATCCCTAGAGATAGGAAAACAAAGAAATGAAGGATGGGAGAAAGAAAAGAGAGCACGCTTCTAAATGTCCAGAAACCCATAATAAAAAGGGTACCAAAATTTACGTGGTCAAAGTTTTCAAAAGTTAATGTGGTCCTGATGACAGCCATCTGCTGGTACGCTGTCGCAATGACAGAGTCATCCTATCAGTTTTAAAAGGAAATGTAATAAATGTATGTGTACATGTATATATTTGCATATATGTATATATGCAAATTACATATTTACATAATGTATAAAACATGAAAAATGTGCATCTTTGTAAACAAAATTACTGTGTAAAAAAGTAAGCTTCACTATTTTTCAAGCATTGTTTTTAAAAGATGTAGTTGATATTTTTACCTTAAAGAAAACCTATGAAATGTTCTTTCCCAGGTAAGCAAAAAAGGTAACCAGAACCAAAATGAAGTGGAAAATGATCCATATCTGGACCTACCTAGGCTATTCAGTTTCAAGTAAAATTCTACTCTAAGTGTTTATGACAAATTAGTTCTTTAAAACAAAACTATCAAGTGAAAAATAAATATTCCAAAGAGTTTGACATTATTAGTAAAAATTTGGGTTTAGATCTCAATTCTGGCAATGTGTCACCCTGGGCAAGTTTCACATCTCAGAATTTGTAGGGAACTCACAAACCCCTTGAACAGAATCAATCTAATTTCTCCCAACAAGAACTAGTTTATTTTGGCTCCCAAGACTAGTCTGTTCTGTATAATCATCCCCAGTTCTGGTAACCACTTTGCATATCATGGTCTCAGGGCTCCTCCTCATTTTCATTACCCTTTTCTGTATTTTCTAATTTTTTGATATCTTTCCTAAAGTGTGGCACCCAGAACTTAACACGTACCAGCAATGGTCTGACCAAGGCAGAGTATAGTCTCACAATCACCTCCTGTGCTCTGGATACCTTACCTCATTCCAATGCAGCTGTTTTGGCTGGGATGTCACATTGTGGGCTGACCTGAGAACTCTCAGATCTTTTTTTATTTGCTTTCCAATATATAGCACAGTGGTTCTTGAACTTTTTGGTCTCAGGACTCTTTTACATTCTTAAAAATTATTGAGAACACCCCCCCCATTAGCTTTTGTTTGTCTAGATTATATCTTCATATTTACCATATTAGAAATTAAGATGTCAGTATTATTATAAAAAGTTTTGACCTTGTGGACTCTCTGAAAGCATCTAAGGAATTCCTAGTGATCTATGGACTTTGAGAATTGCTATAGAACATCCCAAATAAGAGAATCATATCATCAGTGGCAGTCCAGTTATCCAATCCAACGAACTCTAAACATGTGCTATGCATCAGGCTTTAAACATATAAAAAGGGGGAAAAAACAGTCACCTCAGGGAGCTTAGGTTCTACAGAGGGGAATATAACATGTAAAGATTTTTCATATATATATATGTGTGTATTTATATATGAATATATGTATACACATGCAAACATCTATGTAGATAGACATAAGTATATATGTAGATATGCATACATACAATACATACATTTATCTCTGTGTGTATGTGTGTATGTAATACTTTGAGGAAAGAGAGAACACTAACAGGGAGATTCAGGGAAAGTTTCCCATGGGAGCTGGCACATGAGCTGATCTTCAAAACAATCGTGGCATTCTCCAAGACAGAAGTAATGGCAGAATGCATTCCAAATATGAGGGAAAGCATGGTGGAAAGGCATGGAGTACTAACTCCAGAGAGTTGTAAGTAGGCCTGCATGGGCAGAAGGTAGCGTTCATGGAAGGAGGTGTTCAACTGAAAAGGTAGAATAAAGCCAAACTGTAAGGGGCTTTAAATGCCAAACTGAAGAGGGTAAATCATGATTTAAACTTTGTTAATCCACAAAGGAGACTCTGTAAGTAATCAGTTATCATTTTGAATAAATGCAGTTTAATTGCCCCAGATTAGAAAAGTATCTATTTTTATCTATCTACAATACACAAAGTTTTATGTATTTTTACAGTCAAAACCATTGTGAAGCTCAGTTTATTTACTTGTAAATTGCGAATAATGATACCTATAGGATCCGTCTCTTAGAGCTTTGAGGATCAAAGGAATGTAAATCTTAAAATGCTAGGAAAATAGTGATCACTTATTGATCTAATTTCATAGGTTGCAGGAAAGTGTAAACACCTAGCCATACATCAAGATCATTCAAGACTCTTTGGGAGTTGTTACAGGGTCAAGGACTGGACTTGGATTTCATTGTCAAAGGGAACTCTACAGATCAGTTCATTCTCTGCAGTTTATATTCTTAAATTTCTTAGGACCCTGAGAGATTATATGATTGTTGAACTTGAACTGAGATTTTCCTGCTGCTTTCTGTATACTATCCATACTACAAACAAGATGTAACTACACAAATAATATTATTCAATGTCCCCCTTATAATGAATATCAGAAGATTCATGAAACAAGAAGCTATATTCTGGCCAAACTTATTCACCACTGTGATGGAGGAAGATAGTTTAGGTAGATAGTGTGGTCCTCCAAATACTCTGCTTTCAGGTGACAGAATGATCATTGCATCAAACTCCAAAACATTGTAGAGCCTCCTGATAGAGATATGTAATCATTGCAAAGAATTTGGCTTGGAGAAACTGAGCAGATAAAGTATTTCTGTTGTCCAGATTTCAGCATCCATTTGGACTCGTGTCTCTGAATTAATCCCTTTCTGTTATTTCTTATGGAATGATACTATCACTTTACATTTGTAAATCATAATTTATTCAATCATTCCTCAATTGAGGGGCACCCCTTTAGTTTCCAGTTCTTTTCTACAACAAAAGAAGCTGCTCTAAGTATCTTCGTACATATGGCTCTTGTCCTGGTAGTGATTCCACATCTGGAGCAATTGCTCATTCAGAGCCAAAGGGTTCAGAGAAACAATCCCTTTATTAAAAATCATGTTATGACAGAATTCTAGAAGACAATCCAAAAAGAAAAGACATTCCAGGCTCTCCAAATTTCTCGTGCAAACAAGATAAAATTTGGCTTCAAAGTGAACTTTGAGCAGAAGAAATAATTAAAAGTTGGGATAAAGTAGTTATTCTCCTAAGACAACCTGGGAGGTCCTTAAGAAAGATTCCACTTCTAGGGGTGGAGGTTTGGTCCAAGTGAAGTACAAACACCTATGGTCTGGAGTAGCTTGGTCAATTGGCAGTCTCAGTTTCAGAACTTTCATCTCATGGACAGGGCATGGGTCAGGCAGCTGAGGAGGGGAAGATTCCCTGTCTTAGGAAGCCAGGCCAACTTATGCTGACCAGATGCAGTCCTGGGCTACAGTTGTGGTGGAAGAGGAGTAAATTCACACCTGGTGGTTGTGCTAGGAGAGTGGTGGACACCTTATTGGTTGGTGGCACTTTAAGGAGAGCAGAGTCTCTGATTTTGGTTCCAGAGCAGAAGGGTGAGCCGCAGTTTGCAGCCAAAGGAGGGACTGCAGGGAGTAAGAGTGCTTGCAGTAATGGTGTGGCTAGTGGCCCTAGAGATGACTCAGGGGTAGAGAGGAGCACCCAAGGTTGGGCCCCCAGACATTACGTAGAAAACAACAGCATGAAAAACCTGAAGCTTGAGGCCTCACACACCATACTTTTGAACTAGAACATTACTATAATAATAAGCCTCTCAAAAATTAAGAAAATAAATACAAAGGGTGAGCAAGCAAGGAAGAAAGAACCCAAACATAGGTGGCTACTATAGGGATACAGAAGATCTGGATTCATACTCAGAAGAAGGCAGTGAAGTTTTAAAAAGCCACTCCTGCTTCAAAGAAAAAATGTCAAATGGTTACAAGCACCCCAAAAACGTTTTAGAAAAACTTAAAAGGGGCTCTAAAAATCAAATTAAAAATATTGAAGAAATATTAGGGAAAAATAAGAGCGATTCAAGAAAATCAAGGAAAATATGAAATGAAAGTGAAAAAGAAATTCAAAAGCCTTAAAGAAGAAAGTAACTCCATAAAAACAAGATTGGGAAAAGGGAAGCTGATGATGTTATAAGACACCAAGAAATATTAAACAAAATTAAAAGAATGAAAAAATAGAAGAGAATGTGAACCATCTCATTAGAAAAAAACAATTGATTTAGAGAACAGATGCAGGAGAGACAATTTAAGATTTGTTGGACTACCTGAAAATTATGATTAAAAAAGAATCTAGATATGATATTACAAAAAAATCATTACTGAATACTGCCTTGAAGTTCTAGGGTGAAAGGGTAAAATAGAAACAGAAAAAAAAATTCATTGATCACCACCTGAAAGAGATCTCAAGACGAAAACTCATTGAACATCATAGCTAAATTTAAAAGCTCTTAGGTTAAGGAAAAAATACTGTAAGCAACAAGAAAAAATTTAAATATTGTGAAGCTATAGTCAGGACAACATAAAACCTAGCTGCTTCCACATGAAAAGACTGAAGGTCTTGGAACATTATATTTTGAAGAACCAAGGAGTAGGTTTTCAACCAAGAATAACTTACCTAGCAAAGCTGGGAACAAAAGAACATTTAATGAATTGAAAGACTTTCAAGTATTTGTCATAAAAAGACCGGAACTCAATGGAAATTTTGACAATTAAGATCTAGGAAAAGCAAAAGGAAAACATTAAAGGAGACTTAATATAGGAGACTCAATAAGATTTACTTCTTATATAGGAAATTTTATCTGTATTCTTAAGACTATTATCATTACTTTGGTAGTTTCAAAGAGCATACATAGGTAGAAGGCTTGGGGTTGCATGGAGTATGATAGAATGACTCTAAGAAATTAAATTGGGTTGGGAGAGGTGAAATGGAGCAATTACCTCATACAAACAAGGCATGAATGGAAGAACTGTTGCAGTGGAAGCAGGTGGGTTAGAGGACTAGTAGTTCTGGAACCTTGTTCTCATTTGAACTGGGATAAAGAGGGAATAACATCTCTAGACAAATATAAAAATCTCCTAAATTTATAAAGAAATACGAGGGTGAGAAGACAGGATAAGGAAGAGACTTAGAAGGGTGTGTAGATCAAGAAAGAAGATGAGGGATAGGATGAGGGAGGGATCCTTAAAAAGGGTGTGGATTAGGGAGGTAGTGGTTAGAAGCAAATCAGATGTGTGAGGAGGGTGAGAAGGATAATAGAAGGGGAAAATACGATGAAGGGAATTATACAATTAGTAATTATAACTGAATGTGGACGGGATGAATTCACACATAAAACAGAAGCAGATAACAGAACAGATTAAAAATCAGAATCTGGCAATATGTTGTTTACCAGTACACACACACACACACATATGCACACACACACACACACACACACACACACATTCAAAAATGAGAGCTACAGATAAAGTGAAAATAAAGGGCTGAAGTAGAATTTGTTATGCTTTAGTCAAGGTTTAAAAAAAGCAGAGGTAGCAGATCTCAGACAAAGTTAAAACTAAAATAGATTTAATTAAAAGCAATAAGCCGGGAAACTACATTATGGTAAAAGGTACCGTAGAAAATGAAGCAATCTTAATACTAAATTTATATGCAGCAGATACTACAGCTTCTAAATTTTAAAGGAAAAGTTAAATGAATTAGAGGTGGAAATAGTAAAACTATAATAGATGGGAATTTTAACCTTTCCCTTTCAGAATTAGATGACTCTAATGAAAAAATAAATAAGAAAGAAGATAAGGAGATAAATAGAATTTTAGATAAGCTAGATATGACATGTATTTGGAGAAAACTGAATGGAAATAGAAAGGAATACACCTTTTTCAGTGGTACATGCTACCTTTGCAAAAATTGACCACATATTAGGACATAAAAACTTTATATTTAAATGCAGAAAATCAGAAATATTAACTGCATCCCTTTCAGATCTCAATGCAATAAAAATTATATTCAATAATGGACTAGAAAGATGCAGATTAATTGGAGACTAAATAACCTAATTTTTAAAGAATGAGTGGGTCAAAGAAGAAATCATAGAAACAATAATTTCCTTAAAGAGAATGACAAGAATGACCCAACATATTGAAACATATGGGATGTAGCAAAAGCAGTAAGCAGAGGAAATTTTATATCTCCAAATACTTTTAAGAGTAAAATGAAGTGCAGACCAATGAATTGGGTATTCAATTTAAAAATTAGAAAAAGAACAAATTAAAAATCCCCAATTATACCCAAAATTGGAAATTTTAAAAATTAAAGGTGAGATGAATGAAATCAAATGTAAGAAAACCATTGAACTAATAAATAGAACTAGGAGTTGGTTTTATGAAAAACCAATAAAGTAGATAAACCAATAATTGATATATTTTTTAAAAAGAGAGAAAAAACTAAATCACTAGTCTTAAAAATTAAAAGGGTGACATACAACTAATGAAGATGAAATCAAAGCAATCATAAGGAGTTATTTTGCCCAATAATATGCCAATAAATTTAACAATTTAAGGGTGATGAAAGAATATTTACAAAAATATAAACTGTCTAGATTAACAAAAGAGGAAGCAAAATATCTAAATAAAACTATCTGAGAAAAAGAAATTGAACAGGCCATAGATGAGCTTCCTAAGATAAAAAAGCATTAGGTCTAGATGAATTTACAAGTGAATTTTACCAGTTAAAGTTCAACTAATTTCAACATTAAATAAATTATTTGGAATATTAGGAAAGGTGGCCTTAGGAACTACTTTTATGAAATGAATATGGCACTGACACCTGAACCAGGAAAAGCAAAAACAGAGAAAGAAAACTATAGACCAATTTCATTAATGGATATGGATGCAAAAATCTTAAATAAAATACTGGCTAGGAGACTACAATATATTACTAAGATTATACATTGTAGCCAAGTGGGATTTATGGCAGGAATGCAGGTAAGGTTTAACATAAAGAAATTTATTAACTTAATTGATTATTTCAATAACAAACACAACAAAAATCATATGACTATATCAATAGGAGAATAAACTTTTGATAAAATACAACATTCATTCCTACTAAAAAATGCTTGAAAGCATAAGTATAAAGGAGTTTTTCCTTAAAATGATAAGGAATATCTACCTAAAATCACCAGCAAGCAGTATTTGTAATGGGGTTAAGCTAGAAACCTTCCCAATAAGATGAGGTTTGAAACACTGATGCCTATTATTGCCAATATTATTAATATTATATTAGAAGTGCTCGGAATCACAATAAGAGAAGAAAAAGAAATTGAAGAAATCAGAATGGGTAATAAGGTAAAAAAAAAAACAACTTTTTTTTCAGACATTATGATGGTATCCTTGTAAACTAAACTAAAATTTAAAATTTAGTGGAATTTTTTCCACTAAAAGTAAACCAAAAACTTAGTGGAAACAATAATTTTAATGAAGAAACAGGATATAAAGTAAACCCACTCAAATCACTAGTACTTCTATGTATCACCAACAAAACCCTGCAAGAAAAGATAGTAAGAGAATACTCCATTCAAACTAATTGTAGACAGTATTAAAATACTTGGGAGAATTCCTGCCAAAACAAACCCAGGAACTCCATGAACATAATTATAAAACATTTTTTAATATAAAGTCAGATTTAAATATTTGGAGAAATCTTAATTGTTTTATGAGTAGACAGGGCCAATATGACAAAATTACAATTTTACCTAAACTAATCTATTTATTTAATGCCATACCAATTAAATTACCAAAAACAATTTTACTGAGTTAGAAAAAATAATAACAAAATTCATTTGGAAGAATAAAAGGTCAAGAATATCAAAGGAATTCATGAAAAAGAGCTATAAAGGAAGGAAGTGTAAACTATACTATGACAGTAATTATCAAAACTGTCTGATGTTGACTAACAAATAGAAATGGATATCAGTGGAACAGAGTAGATATACAGTACACAGTCTCAAATGATTACAGTAATCTTGTGTTTGACAAATGTAAAGATTTAAGCTTTTGGAATAAGAATTCATTAATTGGCTGGGGAAAAAAAATTGTTCCGAAAACTGGAAAGCTGTCTGACAGAGATTGGTCATACCTCAATATTTTATACCATTTACCAAGATAAGGTTAAAATGGATACATGACCCAGATATAAAGAGAGAATCATAAGAAAATGAAAAGAACAAGAAACATATTATGGACTTATAGAAAGGAAAACATATGAATAAACAAGAGACAGCATTGTGAGATGTAAAACTGGTAATTTTCAATTACCTTAAATTAAAAAAGGTTGGTACAAATGGAACCAAGGTAGCTAAGATTAGAAGGATAACAGAAAATTGGGAGAAAAATTTTATAGATTGTTTCTCAGGTAAAAGTCTCATATCTCAAATATATAAAGAATTTGTCAAATTTGTAAGAATACAAATCATTCCTCAATTGATAAATGATCAAAGTATATGAACAGGCAGTTTTCAACAATGTTTCAAAAGCAATCTATAGTCCTATGACAAAATTCTCTAAATTATTCCCAGTTAGAGAAATGCACATAAAACAACTTTGAGACATCTTACACCTATCAGATTGCATAAAATGATAGAAAGGAAAGTGACAAATGTTGGAGGGGATGTGGAAAAATTGGGACACTAATTTACTGTTGGTGGAACTGTGAATGAATCCAACAATTTTGGAGAGCAATCTGCAATTATGCCCAAAGAGTTATAAACTTCATGTCTCCTTTGACTCAGCAGTACCACTGGTAGGTATGTTTTCCAATGTGAATAGGGAAAAAGGAAAAGAAATTATATGTTCTAAAATATTTATAGCAGCTCTCTTTGTGGTGGCAAAGAACTAGAAATTGAGGGAATGTGGAATGGCTGAACAAGTTGTAGTGTATGATTTTGATGGAATACTACAGTGCTATAAGAAATGTTGAGCTCAATATCTTAAAAAAACATGGAAAGACTCAAAATAATGAACAGTGAAATGAGCTAACCAAGAGAACATTGTATACAGTATCAGCACTATTAAGAACGACTTTGAGTGACTGTTACTTTGAATATTATAAATACACAAATTAACTGTTAAGGACATATGAAGAAAGATACTATCTGTATCCTGAGGGGGAAAAAAACTGATAAATAGAAGTATGTATAGAATAATTATATGTATATATACATATGTGTGTGTACACACACACCTATTCATGTCTTATGATGCTCATCTCTAGGGTGGGGTTGAGGGGGGAGAAAAGAAAAAAAGGATTGAATCTCTGCATCTAGTCTTTTGGGATTTTTATGTCCTAAGGACTTCCACCAATAATTCCAATAATTCTGCCCCTTACCTCAGTCAGGTTGGGCAAAGATGTCAAAGTCAGCCATCACTGGCACTGACAGATTTGTCCATATTACAGGAAAAACTCGAAGGAATGAAATTTGGAGCTGATTTCTAAATCTTCTTTTATCCAATAAAAATTACCTTCCCCACACTTTGGTATCCCAAACATTGAAAGCAATGCCAAAGAAAGAGACTGATATTTTTCATTATTCCATTTTATTTGTTCTTTACCTGGTAGAAGTATTGCTAGACAGAGAAATGCATACAAGATAGTCAGCATAAAGAGGAAGACAATTCATAAAATCATAAAAAGAAAGAATTTGAAGGTCAGGCTACCTTGGAGATAAAACAAATACATTTGTTTTAAACAGATGAGGAAACTAAGGCAAAATAATTTCAAATCCTATAATCTGCCCTGAATAATCCATTTTACATAAAGGAACATTTTTTGTCTTGTCTATTATTCTGATTCAAATTGAAATAAAATATCAGATACATATGATTTAATTAGTGAAAAATGGGCTTAGTCAGACATTTCATGATAGCAATATGATCTGTCTACAGTGGACTTGTTGCATTTTGCAGAGGGAGACATTCAGGAAAAGGGGAAATGGATATTTTCTCACTTTTTATGATTTATATTTTGTTACACAAGACTTTCTGAATTTCTTAAGAATTTGAAATTAAAATAGAGCAATGCTTGACAAGTATATATGTATTTGATAGAATTGCACAATATGCTCTGATGTGGTCTCATTTGGGGAAGGAGGGAAGAAAAAAACACATCCAGTCCCTAAAATCATTGTAATTCAGTAACTTGAAACCTACTCTAAGTGGACACATTTTTGGCATTGCTTGCCATCCTTCCAAGTTTCCCCCCTCTTTTAAATGTCTTCTGGCTGCTCTCTATTACTACATGGACTCTTAGGTTTTTCCTCTTTTGTAACATGATGCCTCTATTCAGCAGTGTGCAGGAAACTGTCTTGCTGGTAGTCCTGCTCAGCTACTTCTCTCTTTGTTAGTTGAATATGTGGTTTCTGCTTTTTTTGTTTTGTTTTGTTTTTTATTTTTCTTTTGGTCCTAGTCTATTTTCATATTCTCTACATGCCTTCCATTGAAATGCACTTTTTAAAGTATGCATTTGACCTATTGAACCTATTTATCTATAGCAAACCTATTTTGCTATATACTGAATGAATCCAAAATAATTTTAATTTCTAAAAAGAATATTTTTTGTGCATTAAAAAATAAACCATTTCAGCAGGTAGCAAGGAATCCAGTATTTTATTGGGTGTCTATTGTGTGCCCTGTTCAATGCTAACTCTTTACAAATATTTTCTCATTTGACCCTCACTACAACCCTGGGACATAGGTACTGTTATTATCCCCATTTTACAGGTGAAAGGCTGACAGAGAACAAAATTAAGTGGTTTATGCAATTTCACAGTTTAGAAATCAATTCTTCCTAACTAGAGTGCCCCAACACTTTATCTACTGTACTACCTAGCTGACCCAGTAGCATAACACAAATGAGTTTCTGAACTTAGAATTGAAAGGCAACACATTATAGGGGAAAGAGTACTGGACTTGGAGTCAGAAGGTCTGCATTTGAATCTTGTCTCAGACATTAGCTATGTGATCATATGTAAGTCATTTAACCTCAGAGCCTCAGTTTTCTCATGAGTATAATGGAGATAATATTCACGTTGCCTGTCTCATGGGGTTGTTAAAAGGAAAATGCTTTAAATATGTGTTTTATCATCATGTAATCTTGAATTTTACTTTACTTTGTGTTAGGTGTGTGGGTCTATCTCATTTTTCTAACTAAATTCTAAAATCTGTAATCATAGGAACCAGAGTGAGGAGACTTGAGACAGTGAAACCAACCAGAAGGCTACTGGGCAAAGGTTTTATTAAGATGGTGAGTGTGTTCTTGTATTCTTACTGGTAGCATTAAATAACAAGATAGATATCCTAAGTGCTTGAATAGCACATAGGAGTTGCCCAAGGCAAGATTTGAAAAACAATTCCAAAAGCAGTAAAATTCCCAATAAAAAGAAGAAACCAAATAGCATAGAGTTCATAACTATAACTATATATACACATATTTGTATACATATATATACATATGTATATATATAGTGTGTATATTTTGTCTTAATTTAGCTTATGTCAACCTGTAAAAACATTAAAAATATATTTTAAAAATCATGATGAGAATTAAATTCTTGTAATATTGGTTTAAAATTCTAGAGTAATTCTGAAAAAAATTAGAAGAAATTACCTCAGGAGAAGCCCCTACTTGTAACATTGGAATGAGCAGACTGAAATTTCCAGGTTAGTGTTAATTCACCACCTGGGAGTTTAGAGATGAAACACACAAATTGCTTGAGATTGTACTCCTAGCTAGAGAGAAAAGGCTTTAACAATAGGCTGCACTAGAAAAGGTTATCGTTTTGAGCAACTCCCAGACCTGTCCCATGATATCATATGCTACAAACCAATGACAGGAAATGCGTAGACTGGGGACAATCACAAGTGTTTATGAGAAACAAGTTCAGTTAAGTCAAAAACATTTATTAAGCACCTTTTAGGTGCCAGATTCTGTGCTGATCATTAAGGATACAAAGAAAAGCAAAAGAAACAAAAAATGAAATTCCAAAAACCCTTTTTGCTCTCAAGGAGCTCACAGTCTAATGGTGGTAACATTCAAACAACTTCCTTCAAGCAAAATGTAGACAAGATAAACTGGAGATAGTCAGCAAAGGGAGGAACTAATATTAAGGCATCTTGTAGAAGATAGGATTTTAATTGGGAGTTGAAGGAGACAAGGAGATGGCAATATGCAGGGAGAGAATTCTAGGCATAGAAATAATCAGTGAAAATGCACAGATTGTATTTTTGTGGAGGCCAATGTGACTGGATCACAGAGTAATTGTTGGAGAGTAAGATAGGAGAGGGTTAGAAAGGGCTTTAAAAGTCAAAAAGGATTTTCTATTTGATCCTGTATGTAATAAGTAGCCGTTGGAGTTATTGAATTCAGGATGGTGTATAACACTGTTAGACATGTGCTTTAACGATTTTGACAGCCGAATGGAGATGAACTAGAGTGGAGAGAAACTTAGGTGAGGGAAAACAAATAGCCAGCTATTACAATAGCCCAGGCATGAAGTGATGAAGTTCCTTGCTAGGATGATGAACATGTCAGAGAAGACAGAGGGCACATGACAAATGTTATGAAGATAGAAATGACAGGACTTGGCAACCGATTGAATATATGGGCTTGGGGTAAGAGTTAGTGAGGAGTCAAGAATGACAGCTAGGTAGGAAGATGATAGTGCCCTTGGCAGCATTAGGGAAGTTGGGGAGGGCTGAGGGGGGAATAATGAATTCTATTTTTGACATGTGGAGGTTAAAGAATCAGCAGTTGCAGATGTGAGACTGGAGGTCAGGAGAGAGTTTCAGGATGGATAAGTAGATCTGAGAATCATCAAGAAAATAGTATAGAGGGAGAAAAGAAGGAAAGCATGTGTAAGGACAAGAGAAGTGAGTGTCCAGGACAGAGCCTAGGGCATTCACAGGATGATCTAGCAAAGGAGATTGAAATGGAGAGGTCAGATAGATATAGAAAATCAGGAAAGTTGCAAAAACTTAGAGAAAAGAGGATTAAAGGAGAAGACGGTGATTGACAGTATGAAAGGCTTCAGAGGTGTCAAGAAAAATGAGAATTGACATTACACCAGTCAAATGCCCCCTTCAGAGTGATTCTTTTTTTTTTTTTTTTTTTGAGGCAATTGAGTGTAAGTGACTTGCCCAAGGTCACACAGCTAGTAAGTGTCAAATGTCGAAGGCTGGATCTGAACTCAGGTCTTCCTGACTCCAGAGCCAGTGCTCTATCCACTGAGCCACAGAGCTGCTCCCACCCCATCATCCATTTTTTTGTTGTTGTGGCATTAAACTGTTTTAATGATCTCAAAATTCTGTGAAAGATTTTTGGTCAAGTTGTTTCTATTTAAAAATTACTGATTTAAAAAAACTAATAACTTAAAACTACCATGAAACAAACGGTCCACAAAAACATTCCTTTCCTCCTGAAGCTTACGATGCATTATAATCATCAACCAGTCTTTTACTATTAAACTCAAATGGTCAATTGGGACAAACAGTTCTGAGACCATTCTTCCACCCCTGATTAAGACTGGGGTGGCAGGTGTACAAAATCTTCATTCAGTCTTCTATCACGGAGTGATTGATTCAGCTGAAGTGACTCAGGGAGGAGCATAAGGAGCTTCGGTACCCCAGGGTATCTGTTTTTTTCTCTAGCCACCTAAGCAAGTGGGATAATTAACATGGAACAGAACAAAAGCCAAAGACAATCTTGTGCTTTGCTTCCTGCCCCTTGACTTTCATCTCTCCAGTCTCCCTAGAGGCGAACCTTTGAGAAGGAGAATTTCTGAGCTACCAATACAAAACTGCTCTGTGGTTACCTCTCCTGCAGCCACTGTACCACTATTCCATGAAGCTGGTGGGAAGTGCCACCACCCTCCTCTTGTCCTTGTGTTTTCTCTAGAGACTTTTTAAAACTTTTGCTCCTTTACAGGAAAATTACTTTCCAATTTCAATCTTGCAATAACTTCCTCTCTTTCTGAGTTTGAGAGAAATACAATTCCCAGGATCTTTAGCAACTTTTAGGACTCCACACAAGGCAGCCAATCCAAGCATTGAGAAAAGAACCATTGCATCCATATAATTCTTTCTGTGTATATGCTCTTATATTTATGGAAATTTGTGCTTGCCTAGGGGTATGGTTTCAATATGCCTCTCTTTCATTTGAGACTTCCAAATGGAGTTGATATCTGTTCTCCCTCCCCTCACAACTCAGCCTCCCTGAAGTGATGATATATCCCTTCTCCCTCTACAGAGATCCATAACTTCTTCCCAGATCTCTGATACACTGTCATCATTAATCACACCACACAAGGATTTAAAGACTACTGGATTTTCTTTTATATAAAGAAAGGAAACATAATCAATTGTGATATAAAATTAGATGTCACTGATTTGGTTAATCAATTACCCCACCTCATTTAAGTGATAAGATCCTATACTCCGTTACTTTAATCAAGTGAGAATATCTCAATAGAATTAAATCCTAGAATGTTATATAGTTATAACAAGTTAGTGATACAATGATGCAGTAATAGCAATAATGGTAAGTGACTGAAGAAGAAATTATGAGAAAATAGCTTCCTGAATGGAGTTTTCTGGAATGAAGAAGAGGAGCATCTTATTCCCCTGAGTTTAGTCTTCTCCTAAAGGGAGAAAATATTTTCCACCATCTTCTTGTAAGTCTGAACATTGAGCTCATCCCTGTCTAACAGGCAAATGAAGGGGAAAACAAAGTTGCTTTCCACTGCTCTAAAGTCTCATCAATGTACTCCAATCAGTTCAGTTACTGATTTCCCTCATTTATAAAAAGAGCTCATCAGAACATGGAAGAAGGGACCAGTACCAAGAGATCAGTTCCCAATCATCTTTTGTTTTGGTAAATATTTTATTCATTTTAAATTTAAATACAAAACAAAAAAAGAAAATAAAATGTTTCTATGTACGCAGAAGAACATAAGAGAGGATTCAATATAAAACTAAAAATTTCCATTTCAAGAAAACTCATATAATAAATACTACACTTTGTTTTCAGAGCTACCCAGCACTTTGTTTCTTTCTAGGTTCTTTTTTGTTGTAACATTTTGCTTTATTTTTTCTCACTCTCCCTTCTCCTGTCACAAAGAAGGCTACAATTAAATGTAGATATATATATGTATAAATAGGTACATATACATAGATATCTATAAATATATGCACAGATACACATATACTCACACACATATATGTAAGCCCATACTATGCAAATTTCCACTTGTCATTTCTTTCTCTGGAGGTGAATAGCATCTTCCTTTATAGATCCAAGTATTTCCATGTTTTTCTCAGTCAAGCAGTTCAGTATTTCCTATACCATAGCAGTATTCCAACACAATCACATCCTATCTGTGAAATTACATGTGAAAGTTTATTCCCCCCCAATTTTCTACATTCTTCCTATCCTTGGCTCTATTGGTTTTATATATACAAGAAAATTTTAATTTAAAATAATCAAAATTATCCATTATAGATGCTCTCACCTTAAATATAATTTAAAGTTTGATACTGCCGAGTCTCCTTCCTTGAATCTTTTCCCCCTAATTTCTTTGAAATTCCTGACTTTTCTTCTTCCAAACAAACTTTATTACTTTTTCTAAGAGTAAAATAATAGTTAGGAATTTAATTGGGGTGGCTCTGAATAAATAGATTAGTTAGGTAAATTTGTCATTTTTTTATTATTTTGGCTTTACCTACGCATGAACAATAAATATTACTCCAGTTATTTAAATCTGATTTTATTTGTAGAATGATGTCTTTTATGTTTAATGTTCATATAATTGCTGCGTTTGTTTTGGCAGGTATTCTCAAGTTATTTTATGCTGTCTAGTTATTTTAAATGGTCTAAAACAATAATGAACAATATTTGTGACAAGTAGTATAGTTTCCATATTTTTCTCTTTTAATTAAATCTGTTTTAGCTTTCCTTTTATCTGAGATTACGATTACTCCTCCTGATTTTCTAGTCTTAACCCTTTAGCTTTGTATCTCTCATTTTTATTGTTTCCTGAAAGCAACATATTATTGAATTCAGATTTTTAATCTGCTATCTGTTTTTGTTTTATGGGTAAATTCATCCCATTCACATTCTTATAATTACTTGTTATATATTTCCCTCCTTCCTATTTTTTCTCACTACACTTCTCACCCTATTTATTCTATCTCTTCTCACTCATCTAATCACTTCTACCTGCTATCTTGCCCTCCTTTTCCTTAATCTATCAACCCCTCTAAGAGTCCCTAAGTCCTCTTCCCCCACTATATCCCCTTACCTCTTATTTCTTTCTAAATTTAGTAGACTTTTATACCCTTCTAGATATGTTATTCCCTCTTCAACCCATTTCCAATGAAAGTAAAGTTCTAGCACTACCCACCCTCCCCCACAATGCTTCTTCTGTATCAGTACTTCCTTTCATGCCTCATTTGTATGTGATTATTACTCTTTTTTATCTCCCCCTAAACAGTTTTACTTTTTTAGAGCCACTCCATCATATATAGCTCAGCCTAAGCCTTTCTTCGATTACCTAAATAATGATGACAGTCATAAGAGTACTGGTAACATTTGCATATATAAGAAGTAATATGACCTTATTGAGTCCCTTATAATTAGTCTTTAATGTTTACCTTATATTTCTCTTAAATCTTAAATGTTGAATTTTCCATTTCATTCTGCTGTTGTTTGCCGCAAATACCCAAAAGTCTTACATTCAGTTCATTACATGTTGATTTTTTTTCATTCAGAATTATACTTAACTTTTGCTATGTAAGTTACCCATGGTCATAACCCCAGTTCTTTTCTTCTATGAAATATAGTATACCAAGACCTATGGTCATTCAACATGGTAGCTGCTAGATTTTGTGTAATCTTTATTGTATCTCCTTGATATTTAATTTTTTTTCCTTGTTTCTTTCAATATTTTCCCCTTAACCTGGGAACTTTGAAATTTGGCTGTGATATTCCTGTAAATTTTCTTCGGGATCTCTTTCAGGTGATGATCAGTGGATTTTTCCTATTTCTGCATTGCTTTCTTGTTCTAGAACTTCAGACCAACTTTCCTTGATACTTTTTTGTAATATTTTATCAAGATTCTTTCTTTAATAATAATTTTCTGGCAGTCTGAATACTCTTATATTATTTCCTCTCCATATGTTCTCCAGATCAGTTGTTTTTCTGAGATGCTTCACATCCTCTTGTTTTTTTTTTTCATTCCTTTGATTTTGTTTTATTATTTCTTGGTGTCTCATGATGTCATTAGCTTCCCCTTGCCCAATTCTAGATTTCAAGGAATTATTTTCTTCTTTAAGGTTTTAATTCTCTTTTTCCAGTTAATTGACTTTCTTTTCATATTTTCCTTGATTTTCTTGGATTGCTCTTAATTAAAAAAATTTTATTCCTCAATCTCTCTTATTTGATTTTTAAAATCCTTCTTAAGTTCTTCCAAAAATTCTGTTTGTGTTTGGGATCATTTGACATTTCTCATTGAAAACAGGGAGTGGCTACTTTAGCTCTACTATCTTCTTCTGAATATGGACCCAGATCTTTTTTTATCCCCATAGTATCTATCTATGGTTGAATCCTTTCTCCTTTGTTTACTCATTTTTATTTTTATTTTGTGTTTAGCAGTCATTATTATCATCAAGCTCTAGTCCCAAGGTGTGAGCAATGATGTCCCAAGCCTCAAGTCCTTCTTACTGTTGCTTTCTGAGCCCTGTCCTGGGGCCCAATCTTAAGTACTCCTCTTCACCCTCAATGAATTTCAGCTTTTAATTATATAATTTTAAATGCTGTATTCTTTCTGCATTATAGTAGTATAATCATTTAAAAATAAATAGGAAGTGAAATTTTCATTCTCTTTTCACATAAATAGAACATATTTTCTTGTAATGTTTTCAGAAGTCAGTCCCTTTTTTAAATGGTTCACATATTACTTTTACAAATTATTCAAATTTAGTTAGATTAACCTAGTTAACATGTAACAAACTCATATTAAAGCACTATCTTGTTCATTACTTACATTTTTATAATACTTTTGATTGAAAAACATTTTTGAAAATTTTTTTCAGTTCTTCCCTTTTTGTTTTGCCACATACTCTAAACTCTCACTGTGATAAAGATAGGAAACTACCAGAAACATCAACTATATTTTAAATTACATTTATAAGCTTCCAGTAGGATACTGGATTATACTTGGATTTGGTCTTTGAGGACCACTTCTCCATTTCTGCAATTCAAATGATCAAGATTAATTTAAATGATGAGTCAACTAGGTAGGGACTCCAGCAAGTTTTATTTTGTTTTTTTAATAACCTTCATTTCTATTATCAAGTAATTTTTAAAGAGTAGTGGGGCTTGTGAATCCTCCTGGCATGTATTACCGAATACAAGCTTCACTGTGTCTTTCTTTATCAGATTCCTGCATATTTTACCATTAGTGCCATCTTGTGAGCATTCAGAGCAACATGCAAAACAGAAACACATTGTCCAAGTATTTAAAAAAGAGGGGCTTGAAGTATTAGTTCTAAAAAATGTGGATTGTTTTAAATGTCTACAGTGTTTATATTCTTCAAAAGAATATTACATCATCTCTACTACTGCCAAAGTGTAAATAAATGTGTGAACTTGCAGATTTTACCTTTTTGAAAAGGAATAAGACTTTCTCTTCCTTTTTTAAAAGCATTCCTGGATACTTTGTGATGATTTAGTTAGGGTTAGTTTTAGTTGGCACTCTTTAAAATAATTTAGTTAGGGTAAAAGGAGAAAAAAATCTGTGGCATTTATAGCAAGTTTGGGCAATGACCACCAAGGTCCCTTCCAACTCAGATTCTGTGAAAATGATAGATAAAAGTCTTAAGAATATTTGCGGTTAACCTAAAGGATGTAGTCATCGAGAGTGAATCTTTGTAATTGTGATTATGAAAATATTTTGTCTCCACCTTTCATTCAAGGATCTCAAATTACTTAGACATGAATTTACGAAGCTTCTAAAAAGTTCAAAGAAATCTATATCCACAATGACATCCCCCTGAATGAATGATTGAATGAATCTGTTCAAAAAACATTCTCAGACATGAAGTATGCTTAGGCTAAAAATCAAAATGTCAACACATACAACGAAATTGTAGCTCCAAGCAGAGACTCACTAGTCCATTGACTGGGATTTTAATGATCATTAAATAAGAAGTAGATTCATTCCAATAGTAAGATTCCATAATCCTTAGCTAGGACTTTGGGAAACAGCTTGGATGATTGCAGATAGGCATTTTTGTTACTTTTTTTTTTTTTTTAAATGCCCCAGTTAGAAATTCTAAATTTTTATAGCAGATCAAGTTTAAGTAGCAACATTTGTATCCAAGGAAAAACCGTACCTGTCAATTTGTCATTCCTCTTTTATCAATAGGCATGGCTTCCCCCTTCTACTTCAAAAGTAGACTCAAATTTTGAGTCTACTCAAAATTTTTTGACTCAAATTCAGTTTCTCTGTTCCTTAGTTGAAGTACTATATCCAATGGAGCACTTGCCCAGAGTAGTTTCCTGAATGGTCCCTTCTGGTTATTAATAAAAAATTGCCATCATAGCTTAACATTTACATAGTGCCTTAAGGTTTGCAAAGCATTTTATGTATGATGTCATTAAATCTTTATGACAACTGGGCAAGGTAAGTAATTCAAGTATTTTTATTCCTATTTTATAGAAAAAGAAAATGAAGCTTGGAGTGGATAAGTGACTTTTCTTGGTCACACAATGTCAGAGGTGGTACTAAAATGCAATTATCTTGATTTTAAGTATAATGCTCTAATGTACCAGGTATAGAAGTGAATTTCTAATTATAATCAAATCAAGCATGAATAAAATATTAAATTCTATAGGCAACACATAAAAATCATTAGTAGTTTTATAGTAGAGGCAGTATGGCAGAGAACAGGTCTTGGGATCAGGAAGACTTTAGTTCAAGAACTATCTCTGACACATACTTTATGATCCTGGGCAATTCACTGAACGTTGTTGCCTGAGGTAACAAGCTCGCTAAGGCTATAAGGTACAGAGCAGATGCTAACCAGTATTGGTAAGGAAGTTTCTTCACTGGAATTTCCCATACCAAGAAAACCATAGATCTGGTCCAAACCAAAATACTTTATTATCACATCTTGAGCATGTATGTTTCCCTTTCCCAAAATACAAAAAAGCTGTCTTCGAAAAGTTTTTAAGTCTGTTATTTGGAACTCAGAAGGTACTTTCCCATAGAAAAATTTTATAAATAGTGGCTAGATTCCTCTGCCAAACCACAATGACCTATTTACCTGAAAATATTGCTGGATTCCTCCACAAATACCATACCCCAATACTTTATCATGGGATGGAAATGACTTTAGGTATTCAAAGGTTATTTTATCATATCATTACCCTTTCAGGACTCTTTGTATGATCTGAGTAATGGGCACTATTTGCTTAATGGAGAGATTGTCTCCAGATAAAATCCAGAGATGATCACCAGAAGGTTAGTATTTAGGTGGTGAATTTTTTTGGTCATGTCAACATGAAATAGATATCAAATGCCAAATGACCTGAGTGATATGAGATTCCTTTCCATTTCTATAGTAATAGAAGCAGAACGGTAGAAAAAGGAGGAGGGAGTAGAAATTTTTAAGAATGATATAGTTTTTAGACAGCTAGGTGGCACAGTGGCTAGAGTGCCAGACCTAGAGTCAGGAAAATTCATCTTCATGAGTTCAAATCTGGCTTCACAAATTTACTAGCTATGTGACTCTGGGCAAGTCATTTAACCTTGTTTGCCTCAGTTTTCTCATCTTCAAAATGAATAGGAGAAGGAAATGTTCAACTACTCCAATATCTTAGCCAAGAAAATCCCATGAACAAATCTATAGGGTCATGGAGACTTAGATACAAGTGAGTAACAGCAACAATAGAAATGCCTATTTAATCATTTTTTATTGAGTGCTTACCATTGCTTGAGATTTTGAGGGAGAATTTATCAAAATTATGGTCCTTTCCCTCAGAGAGCATAAGACATCAATACCAATTCCTGTAATGCATTTTAATTATTATATGGTGATTTAAGAGTTGAGAGGTAACACTGCATAGTGAAGAGAGAGCTGGCTTCACAGTCAGGAAGATCTGCTCAAAGGTGTCCATGTTTGAAAAAAAAAAGCAAACAAACATGAAGGAAAGAACAACAAGTCTCCACAGTCAATGTCACTTCTACAGTGACCTTAAGATGATGTATTCATTGGGTACAAAAAGGCATTTGATTGGCATAGCAAAATGCAGCTTTAAAGGCGGTCTTCCAATAAGAGATCTACTTTGCATGTTATCATATGAAATTCCATGACAAATGTGACCACAGAGATCTTTAAAACAATAATCTTTAAAACAACCTATACATACACCACAAAGAGGTTGAAGGCAGAAATGAAAAGCCTCACATTTAATAAAATATTCATTCCAGCACTTTTTGGAAACAGTGACCCTAAAACCATATAAATGTCTAACATTTAGGAATTGGCTAAACAAATTATGGCATATCAATGAAATGAAATATTACTGTGTCATATGAACTAATGATTATGAAAAATTGAGAGAATAGACAAAGAATATGAATTTATGAAGAATAAGGAAAACTATATAGTCAGTGTCCATAAAAATATAAACAGAACAAAATATATATATTGTGTAAAATATAACGTCCAAGCCTGACTCAGGAAAAGAGTTAAGAAAAGGTATCTCCCTTCCTTCATTGAAGAAGTTGAGGGGAATATGGGTAACAGACATAGTCAACATATTGATTGGTTGAGTTATTTTTTTTTTCTTTTTAGAGTTTTACTGTGAGGAAAAGCGTACTGGGTAGGTATAGATTAAAAAATGAATGTAATATAGAAACAAAAGGCATCCATTAAAAAAAATCCACCAAGTGGCAATATCAAACTAAATATAAAACAAAGAGATACATGCTCAAAGTTGTTCATCAATGTAATGGAGTAAAAATTTTGTATGCAAAATCTAAATAGAATGGAAATCTCATGTCTGCCCTATATGTATATGATACTGTGCTGGTTGCATTGAGTCCTAGAATACTATACAGTTTCTTCAATGTGGTCCACAGATGTTCAAGAGATCAACCAAACCATCCACAATGGAAATACAAAGTGGATGTTGAGTGTATATTTCTATCGTTATGACTTGCAAGTAGATTGGGAGCCTAGTGAGTTAGTGTATCAGTACATATAGCTCAGACAAGTACTGTAACCAGCTGTGAGCTGGGCTGGGCTCATGTTTAAATAAGAAGAGAATGACAATAAAGTCTGACATTTACACTACACTTTAAAATTTATGAAGTATTTTATATGCATTATGATTTGATCTTCACAATAAACCAGTAAGATAGATTTTACTGATATTATAATCCTTATTTTATAGATAAAGTTGAGACTTAGAGAAGATAAGGTACTTGGCTATTGTCCAATAGCTAGTAAATATCACAGACAGATCCAGAGATAGGTTTTCCCCATTCTTCAAGTCGTCTATCCATTGTATCACAATGTTTTTAAATCTGAAAGACATTTAAGTCATTGTGTAGTGTTTTCAATGATCCCAAGCCACTTACATGCCATAGAAGCCCATCTTTTTGCATATAAACATTATCCTGGTAGTGCTCTAAGAATGTGAATTTTGGAACATCATGATCTCTTAAGAATAAAAGAAAATAGGTGGCAAAAAGGTCAATGCAAAGATGCATGATGCATGTAAGTACATGCAGATATGACCAATAATGACTTATATTTGTGAAGTGGCATAAAAGATATCCAAGACAGATACAACCAGACCAGATATGACCAGAAAAGGAGAGACAATATAACAAGAATGAAGCATAATGAGTGGACAGCTTGAGGGCTTTTTTCCTTTTATTATTATTAACCTATTTTTACATCACCTTCATTTCCAAATTTCTCTTCCTCCTCTTCTGTCCAGAGAGTCATCCTTTGTAACAAAGAAGAAAAATGAAAAGGGGAAGGCAGGGAAGCAGCAAGCTTGGCTAGCCTAACCAATGCATCAAGTAAATCTGACAGTCTATGAAACGTTCTGTACCCATTCCATATCCAGTCTCCCCTGATCTCTAATCCCTGCTGGACACCTCCGCTTAAATGCTTCAAAGGTACTTCATCATCATTCCCTACATCTACTCTGACTCTAAGCATCCCTGTTTTAATCAAGGGTATCACTATCCTCCCAGTATCTCAGGTTTGTAATTTTGAAGTGTCTTTCCTACTCAAATATCTTCAGTGGCTACTTATTTCTTTAGGAAATTATGAACCCCTTAGGCTTGCATCAAAGCCAATTCACATTCCAGCTCCAGCCTACATTTCTATTTTTCAGATTGATTATTATTTCAGGTTTGTTCCTTTCACATTCTTTGTGTTTTAAGGAAACTGGACTAGCAGATGTTCCCCATACTCAACCTGTCAATTTCCTTTTCTATATACATTTACATTAGCTGTCCTCTATTGCTGGGAGAGGGATGTTCCCTCCTCATCTATTCTTGCTGATTTATTGTCTTTTTCAAAGCTCAGGTGACACTTTCTCCATCAATTACAATTGTTTCATTTGTGACCGACTCTTCCTGAATCTATTTGGGGTTTTCTTGGCAAAGATACGAGAGTAGCTTGCCATTTCCTTCTCCAGCTCATTTTGCAGATGAGAAAACTGAGGTACAAGGTTAAGTGACTTGCCCAGAGTCACAGTAAGTGTTTGAGGCTAGATTTGAACTCAGGACTTCCTGATTCTAAGCCCAACACTGTATCATCATCATCATCATCTTTTTCTTCTTCTTCATCACAATTCTATGGTGCTTTCAGATTTTCAGAGTTCTTTACCTATGTTATCTATCTTTAGGACTATTAGACATAAGATTTTGGAGAAGAAACAGAGACAAAAAAAACATTACATGACTTCCTCAAAGTCATACAGCTAGTAAATCCCTGAGGCAGGATTTGAACTCAAATCTTGTCCACTCTAAGTCCAGCACTGTCCCTTAGCTAACTCAGAACATGAAGCCCACATGGACATGTGTCCTAATCCTTTCCCTCCTAGGTCCATTGTGAGTGAGGGGAGAGGAGAATAAAAAAGGACATTAAATACAAGATCCCTCGAGATTTCAATGAATTTAAATGCTGCCATAACTTAAAATTATTCTATTTCTCCCATTAGAATCTGGCCTAGTGTATCACAGAAGTACATAATCAAAAATGCAAATTTAAGAAGGGAAAAGGCTGTTTTCCATCTTCCTAAACTAAAAAAGTAAGAACTGAAGTATTTTCAGATTTTTTAACTAGTGCTATAATCAACACTTGGATCTTATTATGCATAGAACATATTCCAGTGGTGTTTAAACCACCCAAAACTAGGCTGGACTTCAAAGAAAATATATTTCTTAACTAAATGTGGAGCTTTAAAAAAATTCCCATAAGGTAACTATATAAAGTTGAAAAGTGAGGAACTAAATTTATTTCACTCTATTTTTTGTTATATTTAATAAGAAAAGGTAACAATTATGTCAGTCTCAAAGATAAATATAATTTTACCAAAGACCAAATAGGAAAATGATAGTCAGCTGAAAATCCTTTTAATATCTTCACACATCCTTACCAGAGTCTCACATGACTGTACCTTCCCTCTTTTTATGAAACCCCTCAGTATCTCTGAATATTAGTAAAAGATGAACATTAGTATAGAACACCTAATAAGGATCCATGTTATCATCTTTGTGGACTGTGTATCTTGATCAGAGAAATCCTTCTGAGAATACTTTCAAGATTTAATATATTCCACTTGTACACACATTCTAAAAAAAAATAGCTTGCTACAGGTTATATTAATTAAATGATCAAATTAATTTTAAAAATCTCAAGGTTAGGTTCTCTGAGAAATTCACACTTTTGGGTTAGAGTGCCCATATCATGGGCTGCATGCCTCAGTGGGCCTATAACCAATGCTTACCATGTCTTCCCCAAACCTCAGCATTTGTATATAGGTGAATTGAGTTTAAAATGAATGTCAAAGACAACATGGAAGGGGAAAAATGAGATTGGCAAAGATAACCAAAGACAAAAATAGTCAACATTGGAGGGACCATAAGATCACAGATTTAGAGCTGGAAGGGGCCTTAGAAGATGCTGACTCCTACCCCTTCATTAAACACAAGAATCTGAAATCCAGAGGTTAAAGGTCTTTCCCTGGGACAGAGAGACAGTAGTATAGTTGATATTTGAACCAAAGTCCTCTTATCCTGTATCCCACTGGTGGCTCTCCAAAAAGGTCTCCCCAAAGACCTTTTGATTATGTTGTTTATTTCTATTGATATGTACAATATTAGAAATTAAAATGCCTTAGTATAAGGAAAATAGTTTGATCTCACTGATCCCCTGAAAAACTGTCAGGATTTCAGAAGTCCCTGGAGCATACTTTGATAAAGATTGGACTCTATCATGTTGGAGCTGTAAATTGGTCCAATAGTTATAGAAAATAATTTTGAATTAGTTTTTTTTTTAGTCACACAACTGTATATTCTCCTTGATACAGTTATACCATTACTAGGAATATACCTCAAGGATGATTATAAAAATAATAATGAAGCCTATTCAATCATTCCATCATTAAACATTCATTAAACACCTACTGTCCTAGATACTGCGCTAAGCACTGAGGATGCCAAAAAAAAAAAAAAAAAAAAAAAAAAAAAAAAAAGGAAAAAAAAAATAATTTCCCTCCAGGAGCTTATAATCTAATGGGGGAGTCCATTTATCAGTGAATGTTTATCATTTAAAAAAAATTACGAAGGGTAGAAAGATGGGTGTTTGTTTTGTTTGTTTATTGGCACAGCTGGGTGGCACAACAATGCCCAGAGCATTGGGGTCTGGAGTTGACAAGACCCAAATTCAAATGAGATCTCAGGCACTTTCTAGTTGCCTGGACCAGTCACTTTACAAATCTATTTGCCTCAGTCTGCTTGTCTGTAAAATGAGGATAACAGCACCTATTTCCCATCATTGTTGTGAGGGTTAAATGAGATGACAGTTGTAAAGAGCTCAGCACACGTCGCAAATGCTATGTAAATGTTGGCTATTAACTATTTCTTAGATGATAAATTTTTCCAAAAATGTTTAAAACACGAGGCTGATAGTTAGAAATTAGAAAACAAATTCTAGTCTCAGTTTTACCAAATAAGAATGTGACTCAAGAAAAATCACTCAGCTCTGTGTCTTGATTTTCTCAGGTCAAACAAACATTTTTTAAGATACCTGTTCCAGTCTATTGTGGGAAAAAGAACATCTATCAGAAACTGACCCAGTGTGGATTTAATGGATAAGGCATAAGCACAAAATAAAGAACTATATGAATATATGCATAGTGCATTTCTTTCAAAAATAGCCTGCATTTGAGTTGGCTGCGGAATGTCTCCAACTGGGTTCTATTTCATAAAAGCAAATTTTGTCAGCTTCACAACTTGTAAGTTTGTATGTGTTCAATCCTAAAGAGCTTTGAAACTAAAGCAGCAGCAGAAAGCCAGTTCAAAATGACATAATGCTCAGAGGTTAGTTTCTAATTAGAAGTGGGTTTTAATTACAGAACTTGGAGCTCTGTACTAAACCTCATTTAAATGAGACCCACAAAAGTTCACATCACTTTATTTTCTAAAAAGTCTCTTGCAATCAAGAAATACATTGAAAAAAACACCAAACATTTCCAACTCTCCACATGGAAGCAAGCGAAGAGAAAGAGAAAACACAGAAATAAGCAGACACACAGAAAAGCTTTTTGTTGACTTAACTTCTAGAATTCAAGTCTGCCAAGTAAGCGTGCAAGGAATTAAGATCACCCAGGAGCAAGTCTGCGCTGGGTCTGACCAGCGTGTCAGCGGTCCAGCAGCATCGGATAATGTGTTCCAGTCTTTGGCCAGGTAGCGAGTCAGCAAAGACGGAGGATGTGAGTGGCGGCCGGAGGTTATAGGCTACCACCGCATACAGTATGTACTGACGGTCACCGGAATAAGGCACTTCCTTTGTGACCATTTGCCAGAGCGTGATGGCAAAAGAGTAGATGTCTGCTTTGCCAGTCACTGCCTCTCCTTTGAGAATCTCCGGGGCGCGGTGTGTGTACGTACCGCCCAGGTGGCAGTGGCGGGCGCTCAAGTCCGGCAGATTTTCTATCCTCTGAGAACACCCGAAGTCCCCAATTTTGCAGACTTCTCGCTCCCCGATCAAGATGTTGGCTGGCTTGAGATCCAAGTGGACGACGCCTTGGGAGTGGAGAAACAGCAGGCCGTTGACCACGTCGAGGGAATACTGCAGGCATCTCCCCAGGTCCAGGGGCTCCGGGTCGTCGGGGGCAGAGCGGGCTCCGTAGATGGCGTCGTGCAGGGTCGTGTGGCCGCCGTACTCCATGATGATGGTGCCCAAGCTGTTGTAGCCCGCAGGAGTGCAAGTGCTGGCGGCCACGACGCGCACCACATTCTTATGGCGCAGCCTGGCCACGTTGAGCTCGGCCCAGAAGCTCTGCCTGGAAGCTAGCCGGTTCTTACTGTTCCTCTTCACTTGCTTTATGGCCACGGTGAGGCCTCGGTAGGTGCCCTTATAGACAGAGCCAAACCCCCCGGTGCCCAGCTTCTGCAGGAAACGTATCTGCTCCCAGTCAATGGAGCACCAGGCCAGCCTCTGGGGCAGCCGCCGAGCCCGTGGGGAGGGGGTGCCCTCTAAAAAGAGCTTCCCCCCGTTCCCCGGCAGCTCCAGGGGGCTGCTGCAGGGCCGCAAGTCCACCGAGGGAGAAAACTCTCTGGGAAAGAAACGGGTCAGGGGACCGGTGAAGGCATCGGGCACTCGAGGCTGGGGGCCAGCGCGTTTGGATGGAGAAAGAGAGGAAAAAAAGAGTGGCCATTCACTCAGATCCGTCACTGCCTCTTTTATTCCCTTCCTTCATTCCCCCTCTCCCACCCCTCCAACCCTCCCAAAATAAGCTGCATCTGTTACTGATGGGATTTGATCGGATGAAAAAGAAAAGTCTCTGAATGAGGGCAAAACCAATCACTTTCAGATTAAAGCGTTTATCTCAAGCACGTAACACAAGTTCTATTAAAAAAAATCCTAAGAGTTCACAACATACACAATGGCATATGCCCTACAGCTCACCTTATAACATGTTCCCTTTTCTACTATGCCCCTAATTAAAAGGAAGTTTTTTTCCCCCAAGTGTCATCAGCTGAAATCCATTCTTAGACTACATAGACCACAACAATGAAATGAAATTATTTCACACTTTTCAGGCTAAAGCGATTGTCAGCGTTTGTCTCCAGCTGCATTAAATAACTTCCAGCAGTTACTGGCAGAAATAGTTGAAATAAGAACAGCACACATTTGTTTAACTTATTAAAGGAACAATTAGGTGCAATATTCAGCAGTAAGGAATTGCAATGTTAATGTAATTGATATAAACAAAATCAATGATACCCATAAGTCAAGGCTCTCTCCCTTACATATCAGGAAAAAGTTAAGGGTTTGACATTCCATTCAGCATCGAGAGGAAATTAGCAATACTTCTTAGCAACATATAGATGGAATTCCTTACAATCCTTCTAACCTACCATAGCAATTCAGCCCACCCAGTGAGTTCACAAGCAAGAGATTCTAGACAAATGAGTTACAGAAGTCTTGTAGTAAAATTGGCAACAAAAGGGGAAAGAATAAAGAATAAAATCAGCCATACCCTCAAATAATGCTAAATATACAGTGGAAAGCAGAAGAAAAGTTTAAAAAAGTCTGCATTATCTCTGATGCTCATGTAGAGCAAATGCATGAAGTACAAGGTATTAGAAATCATTGATTTACACACTTCTCTCACACATAAAACAAGTAATTAGGTTATTGTTACTGAATAATTGGAAAATTTTTTATGCCTGCTTTATGAAGAAAGCACCAAGTTCAGTATTATCTCAGTTTTGGAAAACAAAACTTATGGAGATAATCAGAGCCTAGATTTGGAACCAAAACTCCACTTTCAGTTTCTGAGTTAGGTCACTTGGCCAGCCTGCTTGGAGTATTTACGTGTATTGTAAGGGCACAAGTTTATGGTAAGCATTTATATTTCCATGTCTGTGATGTATTTGAATTCATCTTTCATGAAGCCTTCTTTCAACCCCCTAGATGGGAGAATAATCCCTTATTTTCCTGACCTCTCCTAGAACTTTATTTATATCTATTCCAAACCTAAATAATTTTACTTTGGATTATAGTTGTGTGTGTGTGTGTGTGTGTGTTTCCACTTTGTGGTAAAGTCCCAAGAGTGGGCTCAGGGTCTCTTGCCTTATATTACTGAAGAGCCTAACATAGTAGTAGCACATAGTCAACATATCAAGGATCTGTGATTTCATGGTGTAAAAAATAGGAGCCCCTCATTAAATGGTTGTTGAACTGAATAAGAATAAACACCTTGGTTGGGCAGTGGATAGAATGCCAGGCATGGAATTAGGAAGACTCAACTTTTTGAGTTCAAATCTAGTCTCACATACATAATAGCTGTGTGGCTCTGGGAAAGTCCCTTAATCCTGTTTGACTCAGTTTCCTCAACAGTAAAATGAGCTGGAGAAAGAAATGGTAAATGCTCCAGTCTATTTGTCAAGAAAACCTCAAATGGGGTTACAAAGAGTTGGACACAACGAACTTGGAGTCCTCCCAGCTCTATACTGTGATTTCTGTGCTTGAGTGTACTCCTAACTTATTATGTGGGTTTAGACAAATCACAATACTTCCATGGGCCTTAAACTCACCACTTATTCAAAACAATGGTGATAATTCAATACAGTAAAAATCTAATTGATTTGAACTATAAGGAGATTTCACCCAAATTAGTAAAATCATAGATTATTTAAAAAGAAATGCAGTTGTTTTTTCAAATACCACATATATTATAAACTATAAGTGCATGCCAATAAATAGTATTTGCTTATTTGAAAAATTGGTTTACCATAGGTCTCTGCCTTGTAATAGTAATAACAATTTGTGGTTGTATATCACTTTAAGTTGTGCAAAGCATTTTCTTGAGAAGCAGCATAGGATAGTTTTGTGGGTATAAGCAAATCACTTCCTCCTTTGATGCCCCAGGGAACTTTCTAAGACCTCCAACTTGCAGAGACAATACTGGTCTGCAATTAGTAAAGGAAGTTTTTCACTGGGACATCCTTATACAGATAAAATACAGGTCAAATTAAAACAAAATACTACATGACAGAGGTATAACATTATAATATATTATTGTCTCCATGGAGAAATAGAGACTCTGAAAAATTAAGTATATTCTTTGCTCAACCTAACACAGGTCAGTAAGTATCTAAGTTAAGCACTCAAACCACTATTCTAAGGACACAGTTCAAACTTTTACGCAATTAAAAAAAGAAGCCTCCACAGTGGAATCAGAATGGAGTGGTTGGGTGTGACTAGGAGGAGCTTCACTAAAGAATTTTTAAAATTTGTTATTGAGTTCTCAGGAGTATTGTGAACATTAGCAGATTAATAGATATGAAATGCTTTAAAATCCATGGTGTAATGCTCCCTTCCCACCCAAAATCATCCACCTCTATTTAGTTTAAAGGAGTGCCTGGCTGAAAGGCGGGGCTGGAATTGTCATGAATTTTAGATGGTTCATTCAACAAATATTGATTAAGAAGCTATCATAAACAAGGTGCAAAAGGGGATAAAGAACTAACCTGAGCCTCAAAGATGTGTGTTCAAGTACAACCTCTGAAAAGTACTGCCTCTGTGACACCTGGGTAGTCAATTCATTTAGCTTCCCAGAGTTCTAGGTAAATGTCTCAACTTGTAAGTTTCAGAACAGGTACCAAAGTGCATTGGTAGAGGGAGTTTCCTCACTCTTAGGTTCCCTATAACAGTGAAATCACAGGTCCATTCCCTCTCCTCATATGAAAGATGTATTAAATATTGTAGAGGAAACAAAAAAAAAGTATAAACAATCCTTGTCTTTGTCTTTGAGTTTACAGTTCAGTTTGGAAAATGAGAATATATGTGTGTATACATATGTACACATATATGTGTATATGTATGTATATATGCATGTAAATATGTGCATATATGTGGGTTTATGTGTATATATTTATTTGCTGTTAGCTGTTAGTTTCAGTCCTGCTCAATTTTCTGTGACCCTATTTGGGGTTTTCTTGGCAAAGATGCTGGAGTGTTTTGCCATGTCCTTTGGCTCATTTTACAGATGAGGAACTGAAGCAGACAGGATTGAGAGACTTACCTAGGGTCATAGAGCTTCTAGGTGTCTCATACAGGATTTGAACTTACATCATCCTGACTCCAGGCCCTGCACTCCATCCACCGCACCACCTACCTGCCCCTAATAATTACAAATACATTACAGAGTAGTATATGCACAGCAAAGCAGAGATCATCAAAAAGTCAGCCATTCCACAACACTTGTTATGTCCAGAACCAGATTAAAATGCAATTAGGGACTATTTAACAAAATAAATAAAGTCAATAAAACATAGATAATATTAATATGTGGTTTTCTAAGTTAATACACAACAGACAGGGATCCTTTGTCCCTTCAGTAGCCTCATTGCTATTTGAGTTTAGCTACTGGTTTAGTAGAAGGAGACTTGGGATTTGGGTCCCAATTCTAGTACTTATTTCCAGTGTCAGTTTAGGCAAATTGATTAACTTCTCCAAATAATTTTTTTATCCTTAAAATGGGGATGTGCACTACTTACCTGATAGGATAGTTCTGAGGGAAAATGTAAAAAACAAATTGAACAACTGAATTTGCATTATTTTTTAAAGCTGAGGTAGTTAGGGAAGGCTTGAGAGGAGGTTTCCAGTGATGGGAAGCACATTTTAGACTAACAAGGTGAAAGAACTAGAAGCCATAGCATACATGGATTGGTTAAAAAAAGCACGAATGAGGGGAAGAGTCTGCTCAGGGATAGGGCTTCAGCTGCACTGTAACAGGTTTCTAAATGTTACTCAACCGAAAGAAATGACAGCAGCGTTCCTTCAGGGCTTATGACACTTGAAATGTTCCTAGATTGTGGCCCCACTTAGAGGATATGAGCGGGGTGGCTTCTTTGGAAATGTCATTGATAGATAAAATCTACGTGTTACCAGTTTCTAATAAGAGGAAACTGGGAAGAAAAAATACCCTTAATGGCTGGAATAGAGTTGCGTAGGTGAAGTATCCCAACTCCACTAAGGGTCACCTTACTTAAGAAAGGAGTTGATGAGACTGGAAACTTCCAGAACAGGGGATGTAATTCTAAAAGAAAAGGGTGTGAAGTTTGTGGTGCCCAGAACCCCTCAAAACACCCCCTTAAAATTAATGCACAGGAAGGGACAATGGTAAAGAAGACCAAAGAGAACTCATTATAAGCTTCTCTAGCCAGTCCTAGACTGTACAAGAAGGCTTTTAGAAACCTGCACAGGCCCTGAGCAAAGACGAGTCAGGATTAGAGGAAGGCACAACGTACAGGCATCCCAGACCTACATCAGCAGACACAGCACTCAGCACAAGACCAGGGCCTAAAGCACAGCAGAAGACAGGGTCCAGTCAGTGCACCCAACTGACAGCAAGAGAAAGGGCTGAGAGAGAGCCAGGACCCTGGCATAACAGGATTCCTTGAGACACAAGAGGATCATTCAGGGCCAGAGTCCAGGCAACTTGTGCCCAACCAAGAACCCTGGGAGCCCAGGCTCAGCAGGAGACAGGGATAGATCAGCTCCTTGACAGCCAACACCTGAACCTCAATAGGAAAAATGATCTGGGACACAAAGCTGGAGGTCTGCTACCGGTATAATTGACTTCTAGGTGGGGCCTATATGGGGGTGGCAAGATGAGCCAGGGCAAGAGGTGGAGACAGCTCTGAGACTGAAGTCTGTGTAAGAAGAGTACAGAGATGGGCTGAAGTCAAAACCCAAATCAAAGCACTGGAAGACTGAGCCCAAACCCTAGGAGTCCTACAGAAGGCCTAGTCTTAGACACTATGTTCAGGATGAAGCAGAGTTTCTTTATATCATCCCAACAGTAAAAGATGGAGGTGAGTCTGTCCCAAGCACAAAACCCCTCATTCAGCAAATGAGGCTAGAAATATGATTAAACAGAAGAAAATGCACAACACAATGAAGAAATACTACGAGTTAAGAAAAAAACAAGTCAACAGAAGAGAAAATTCAAGGAGAGTTAGCAGAGGTTCCCAGAGTCTCTACCTCATCAATTCCATAACAAAAACACCTGAAAGAAATGAAGCAAGAGGTGCAAAATGTAAGGTTAAATGAAATGAGAGGTAGGGTGGAAAGAAGGAAAAGGAAAATTAACAGCTTAAAGCACCAAGTAGTGAACCTTGCCCCCGTAACTGACTCACTGAAAATGATGTAAGCCAATGACTGAGAAACAATAAGAAATATAAAAAGAAAATAAAAAGATTAAGGGGAAAAATTAAGTTATATCCTGAAACAACTGAACTGGAATGCAGGTAATAGCCTTCTTATGAGGCTCCCTGCCTAAAGTCTCTCTCTACCTCTATCCCTCCTCTTTTCAAACTGCCAAAGTGATCTATGTCAACTCCCCCTCTACCTCCACTAAATAAATGCCAGTTGCTCTCTATCACATCAAGGATCCAATTTAAAACCCTGCTTGATGTTTAAAGTCTTTTATGTCATATTCTCTTTCATATCTTTACTACCTTCTTACTCTTTATTCCTCTGCATATACCCCACAATCCAGTAATGCTACTCTGCTCAACCATTTTATTAGTTGTCTCCTAATATTACATATATATGTGTATATATACACACACATATGTATATTCAAATACATATACACATATATTTGAATCAGTTCCTTATGTACATTGGATTTGATACATATATGGATCTATACACACATACATATATGTGTGTATATACCTACATATGAATTAAAGACATTCCCCAATAGGTAAATGGTCAAAGGATGCAAACAGCAGTTCTCAGAGCAAGGAATTCAATATGAAACCATATGAAAAATGTTTTAAATCACTAATAATATCAAAAAATTAAAATTAAAGCCACATTGAGGTTCTATCTCACACATCATATTGGCAAAGATGACAGAACAAGTCAAAGCAGTGAACAAGATTTATTAAATGCCTACTATGTACTAGGTATGTAGTAAGGATAGAAAGAAAGACAAAAACAATCCCTGTCCTCAAAAAGCTCACGATTCAACAGGAGAGACAACACACATACAACTATGTACAACCAAGATATTTACATGATAAATTGTAGATAACCACAGAGAAAAGGCATTATCAGGGACTCAGAAAGGTTTCTTGTAGAAGGTAGGATTTTAGCTGAGACGTGGGAGCCACTGGAGTTTTTGAATATGGTGATGACATGGTCAGACAACTTCAGGGAGGTCCCTAGTAGAGAGTAGATTGGAAGGGGACAGAGACTTGAGGCAAAAAGTCCAACTAGAAGGTTAACCCGGAAGCACACCTCAAACCTAGGCACTAGGGTGGTGGCAGTGTTAGATAAGCGAAGGGGTTATGTATGAGAGATGTTATGAAGGTAGAATTGGCAGGACTTGGCAAAAGATTGGATATAAGGAGTGAGAGAGTGAGAAGTCAAGAATGACACCAAAAGTTGTTGGCCTTTAAGATGATAGTGCTTCCCTTGACAGTAATAATGAAGTTAGGAAAAGAGGAGAGTTTAGGGGGAAAGATAATAATGATTCAGCTTTGAACATGTTGAACTCAAAAAACTGGGAACATGAAAAAAAAACCCAACAGAATACTAATTGTTGCTATCAGAGCCTAGGGGAAAACAGACACTAATATTCTGTTAGTAGAACTATGAATTGATCCAACCATTCTGGAAAGCAATTTGGAACTGTTCCTCAAAAGTCACTAAATTGTGCAAAACTCTTGATACAGCAATACCTTGCTTGACTTTTAGCCCAAAGAGATCAAAGAAAGAGGAGAAAGATCAATATGTATAAAAATATTTAAAGCAGTTCTATTTGTTGTATCAGATAACTTGAAACTAAGAAATGCCTATCAGTTGGGGATGGGTTGAGAAAATTGTATATATGAGTGTACTGGATTATTATAGTGGTATGAAAAATTATGAAAGGGACTGTTTTGGAGAAAACTGCGTAGATTTATATAAGTGATGCAGAGTGAAGTGAACAGATCCAAAAGAGCAATTTCCACAATTATATATGTGTATGTGTGTTGTATGTATATATATGCATGTATATGTATTAGGTATATATACATATATGAAATGTATGTATATATACATGTATACATACACATATACATATGAAACACACTTAGAAAGACTTAAGAACTCTCATCAATGTAATAATCAACATGGCTGAATGATAAATACCTCTTGACATAGAGATGATGGACTCTGTGTATTAAATAAAATATACATTTTCACATTTTTAATGTGGGAATTTGTTTTGCTTGACTTACCAAGGTTTTTCTTTTTTTTTTTAAATGGAGGTGAGAGGGTGAGATGGGCTAATTTCATGATTGCCCTCTAAATAAGAAAAGAAAGACAAGAGAATTGTTGAAGCAATTTTAAACTTATAGAAGCGTAAAAAGGGAAGACCAGAACAAGGAACAGATAAGTGACACAATTTTGAAAGCTACATGTTGAATTTATTGTATACTTAAAAGTAGCAGTTATATGTAACATTGTTTCATGGTTTCATGTAAAATTCTCCTTTTCCTCTTCTACTTTGTACATGAAAGTTTTATTTTTTGGCAAGTTTAGAATTTCTAAGAATATGATTTAAAAAGAAAAAAAGGAGAGAAGGGTGTGTACCTCTATAGAGGCATTCTTTGCTTTGGGTGTGACAGCTACCCAGAGGGGGCTAAACTGTGAACAAAAAGTACAGCTCTCTGATCTGGTATCTTACTGAATTACTACAGTATGTTTGATTATATGCTAAATTCAACTGCTCCATCAGGACTGAAAATGATCCAGACTGGAGATTTGTTCAGTCTGCAAATTCTGCATGTGATGTGGAGAGGTGGGCCACTGTAAAGTAATCTTTATACTTATGGACCAGGAGTTGGTCATTTACATTCCCATATTATGAGGGAAATCTACGTGGACCAAGAAGCTTCCCTAAAGAATTACACTAAGCTAGAGAACCTAGAGAGGAAGCACCTGCAAAAGAGGGGCATGCTGGCAGAGGGTCACTGCATGGAAGAAAAGGAGTCTCCAAGGAATTGTTCATTGTAGTGGGAATACTATACTGATTGTAGTATTTTGGACTAGTAAGTATTTCAATATTTTTGCAATTATTTCATTTTAAACTTTTTAAATTTCATTTTTTTTACTTTCATGTGCATTCTCATCCTGTTAGGTTTCGTTTCTTTAATATCTTTTGGGATAGCTTTTATTTTTAAGTCATCTCTCCTGGTTTAGGAACAACTTGCTCCTTTTCATTGAGACAGCTAGGTGGCACAGTGGATGGAGTATTTAGCCTGGAGTCAGGAAGCCCTAACTTCAAACTCACCCTTAGACACTTAATAGCTGGACCCTAGGGAAAGCACTTAATCTCTGCCTGCCTCAATTTCCTCAGCTGTAAAATAGGGATCCTAATAACACCCACCTCTCATGATAGTTGTGGGGATTAAATGAGATAGTATTTGGAAAGTGTTTAATATGGTGTCTGGCACATGGTAGGCATTAGTAAATATTTATTCCCTTCCTTCCTTCAATGTCATTTTAATGTGGTGAGTGGAACTCATATATGATCAGACCATCAAGATTACAAGTATGCCTGTATATGTTAGGAGTTTTGCTGACTTGTATATGTCCATGATGAGAGACTCTCCATCCAAACCCGTCTGTATTATTTTCTGATATTTTGAGCATGTGCAGGAAAAATAGCAGCAGTCTTTAGGGAGAACAGTCCTTTGTACATAATCCCTCGGTTTAGCCTGAGCATACCTACTACTTCCAATTTTATGTGGACAGAAAGGAACATGCTTTTTCTTTAGTGGGACCTCTATCTCTCAAGTGCTTGGTAGCTTTTTCTGGATATACATTTTTTTTTGTAGTTGGAGTAGTTTTTTAAAAGTAGATTTTATTGATCTAGTTTGCTTTTGTATAGCTTGGATTTTCTCCTATTTACTGGTTTTCATGAGACAGACTCAATTTGAAGATTTGAATCTCTTGACTTGCATGATGTATGGGGTTTTGGGGATCAAGGAAGATCATCATTTCGAATGATTACTTGGGCTCCATGGGAAGAGAGAGAGGAGGGGTTTCTCCATCACAGTTTTTGAAATAAATACTTCGTTGATGCTTTTAAAAACGTCATTGTTATTTCCCAATTCCTTCTGAGAACCTTCTTTTGTAACAAAAAATCACTGAGTTAAGAAAAACAGGCACATTGACGACATCTCACTTCAGTATCGTTGTAATAGTTCAGTTATCTCCAAACCCTTCATGAAATGGAGGTAAATAGAATTGTGCCTGTTTATTAATAAAGCTGCTTTGATTACTTCTTGGTAATTACGCTTTGTGAGAAGTTCTATCAAACTTTCCACTATCATGATTATTCTGGAATTCCTGGTGATGCATTAAGCCAAGAGGAGCGTGACAACCCCTGAAGATTTTTCATCTCTGACAAAAAATTACATGTTCATACCCAAAGTGGGATGTCTTATGGAGATTAAAAAGTCAATTTGTTAAATATGAGGTTGTCAGGGCAAATTAGCAAGAATATGAGAGAGGACAGAAGGCAGGAGAGGACATAGATCATCCTTTTGGGGAAACGTGTGACTTTATTAATTATGGGAACTCTTGCTGAAAATCTCTCATTATAGATGACAACGATCTGTAATGTGTAGTCTTAGAGAATCACTTAAAGCACCAGGTAGTAAAGTCAAAGCAAGTATGTATTAGTGGTAGGAGCTGAGCCCAAGTATGGGTTGAACTTGAAGGTTGGCACTCCGTCCACCAGAACACACTGACTCTAGATTTGTACTTTAAAAAAACTGAATCTGCTCCATTCTTTGACTTTAGGTTACTTTTTAAAACATTCCAGTTATTTCCCATGTATGGTATATTGTGACTCACTTATTTTATTTTTATCTCCTTGAAGAAAGATGGTGTCATTTTATTGGTTTGTTAACTTCCTCATAGCATTCTCTGTAAGTATGCTTATTGACCCAAACCACAAACAAAAAGCATTATTTGAATATTGAGCAACTCCACTGTGGTAGGGGTAACAAGGAGAAAATGCTCTCCTTTTTCAGTGAAAAGATAATCTAAATAAACAAGGAAGCCATTTCATGCTCTCCTTTTATTAGGAATATTGATTTGGTAAGTATCTACTGTGTACCCTTAGGATTGAATAGCAGTAAATTATATTCTTGGAATGTCTAGTAAAGAAGGGACATGAAACTTATTATCTAATATATTGCATGGCAAAAGAAGTTCTTCAAAATCAGTCTATTGCTAAATGTTCTAAATGCAAAATTTTGTCTTGTAAAAAAATATCATCTCCTTGACTGGCCGTAGCTCTGAAGTAGTCCTGAGACAGAATAATGATAGCTTATATTTACCTAGCTCTTTAAGATACACAAAATGTTTTTCTTTGCAATTGTGCAATTAAAAATATAGCATGGGAAAACTGAAGCTTGGAGACAGAAAACTCCTCCTGCTACTGCTGCTGCTGTTAGGAAATGTTAGAGTCAAAATTTGAAACGAGGTCTTCGAACTCTGAAACTAGTGCTCCCTCTACTATGGCAGGTTCTTGTCAAAATATCTTTATTTTTAGTACAAAGCAAATTTCATGTTCAAAGTTTTAGGTTAAGTGAAATGTAAAATATCGATAATAATGTGATGCTTTTGACATATATATAGGCATCTGTATGTGTATATGTATGTATATATATGTATATATACATACATATATTATCCTAAGTAAAGTTTGTTAACTCTCAAACTGCTTAAGGGATACGATGTGTATTATATAATTTTATATATAATATGTACATATACGCATGTGTTTGTGCGTGCGTGCGTGTGTGTGTGTGTGTGTGTGTGTGGTTATTGGGGTTTTTTTCACTAGGAATCTTACAAAATGTTTTTCCTTTCCAACAAAACTTCGGTGCTAATGATTAAGCTATGATTTAGGTCCTTAAGGTATGGCAGCTTTATTTAGGGTTTTGGATCTCAGAAATAGGATATATAAAAATACGGTGATGGAACCCATGGTATAAGCATATCCTATAGAAACATAGAGGTTTAGGTTACTGAGCATTATTCTGAGATAAGTTATTTTGTCAATTTCAAATACAATTCAAGTGCAATGGGTTTGAGTGTATTTCGGCTAACAAACCTTGTGAAAACTTAAATAGTTCATAGACAGATGGATGGGTAGGTAGAGAGTAGGCAGAGAAGTAGCTAAGTAGGCAAGTAGGTAGGTAGAGCATGCATTTAATATGTGCCTGGAACAGTTGGGGATAAAGATACAAGAAAGCATGATAGACTCTATACATTATACATTCTAATGAAAGGGCAACAAGATGTTAAACAATAGTGAGAAAGGTGGGGAGAAGAGGTAATGCTGCCTATAGGGGAAGAAGATGATGATTTTTATAGAGATTCCAGGTATGAGAGAGGTAAAGCATTTTTCCAACATGATTATTTGGGAGATAGAATCACCAATCAGAAGATGAGGGCTTCAGGATGCAGGGTTCTCCAGTGTAGCCATGAGGAAATGGAGGAAAAAGAATATTAATGATATTCATTAATTCAATGAATATTTACTGAATGCCTACTGTAAGGCACTGAAGGGGATGTAGAAAAGTATAAAATATAGTCATTACAGTATTTTTTTGTGTAGAAATGCTGAAAGCAGTGTCATGTACATTTAAATCATAAACCAGGTGAAGATTAAGGAGGAAATCCTGCTGGAGATGACACTTTTAAAAAATGTTATCTAAGATATCTAGAGATGTATAATAATGTTAGGTTCTAAGTCCCTCTAATTGCCATTTATTTTAAGTTTTGCATTGGGACCATCACAATCTGACAAGTGCTTAAAATGCATCGAAACAAAACCAGAAAGAAAATAAATACCAATGAGCCTATTGCCTAAGGAAGGATTCTTTCAGTGAACTGGGAGTGTGTCTTTATGTATTCTAGGCTTTAATTAGAAGTTATTATCTATATTAAGCTTTGGACATTTCTGCCCTTATTCCTCTAACCACAACCATAATAATTGCTAGATGTTAGCACTCGTTAACAGAACTGAATGGCTTTCTGATTAAAGTGCCGTGAACCACCAAAGTTGTCCTTGGAGGAGTGTGGCTATGGATTGATAGCTGCGGAAAACAAAACGCAACAAAACAAAAAAAACAAAAAACTCCTGCCCTGGACACAGTGCTCAGATTTCCTTCTGTAAAATTCTTTAGTTGACTAAAAATACCTTGTAAGAGGGACATACTGTATGAACATATACTTGCTGACCAGGCAAGAAGATGAAAGTGACTAAAGAATTACACACTATCAACTGGAAGAGACCTTACAGCTCATCTAGCCCAGCTTCCTCATTTTCCAAATGAGGAACTGAGGCTGAGAGAGTTGATGTGCCTTACTTAAGATCACATGGATGAGAAGGAGCAAAACCAGAATTTTCACACACATCCTCTGATTCCAAATCCAGCACAATTTCCCCTGTACTGTAATTGATTGTTGAGCTGTGCGGTAAGTGTGGTGATGATATAAGCACAGCAAAGGCAGTTAGGTGGCACAATGGATATAGTTTGGGGTCTGGAGTCAGGAAGACTCATCTTTACATCAAATCTGGCCTCTGTTACTACTTGTGTGACCGTGACCAAGTCACGTAACCCTGTTTACATCAGTTCTTCATCTATAAAATGATCTAAAGAAGAAAATGGCAAACCACTCCAGTATCTTTGCCAAGAAAACCCCGAATGGGGTCACAGAAATTCAGAAAGGACTTAAAAACACCTGAACAGCAACCAAAATCACAAAGATAGGGAATCAATCTGCTAGACATTTTCCTTTGGTGATCTTTCTGTTAAATACTGTTCTCCCAATTACTCTCCACCCGTATGTTAGCCCACCCAAGGGAAAAAAACTGATATAGACCTTTGAATGTGAAGCACACTCAGGATACCTGTGAAGCTTTAGTAATAGCTTTCACACTATTTTAAGCAAGTCGACAGTCTTCATTTTTCTTTTTTGTTATTTCAGAATAATGAAAGAATGGATGACACATTTATTAAACTCTTACTATGTGCAAACCACTTTGCTGAGTTCTGGGAATGCAAAAAGAAAAGTAAGGTAGACTCTGCTCTTAAAGAGCTTCCTTTCTAATGGGGGAGACAAAACATATGGAAGGTTTCAGCTGCAAGTCATATGGAAAGGTCCCATGGATCTCAGGTAGGATGGCAAAGCAGATGTTAATTCCTCTTCTTTAATGTCATTTCTATTAATAAAATCATATCAATTTCTGATGTTGAACTATTTGACACTGGGTTATAAGCACTACTGTTCAAAAGGCTCTTGGGTTCAAGGTTCTGGGCTATCTCCATTAAGATTTAAGGGAGGATGATGGTCAAGGTGTTGGTGGTTTGATAGGGTGCCTTTCTGCCTCTGCTAGGCTGGCTTGCTTAGCTGGTCTAGTGAGTAGAAGTTGGTTAGTTGCCTCCCCAGACAGTGACCATGGGGGCTGGGCTAGAAGCAGGACCTGCAACTTCCAGGACTTCCCAAACTTCTCTGAATTCTTAGAATTATTAGACATAAATTTTTAAAGAATAACATGGTGTTCTAGAAAGTGCAGTGGGTTTTTATTCAGAAGATCTAGGTTAAAACCCTGACTTTGCCGCTTACTAGCCATATCACTAAGACTGGGCAAGTCCCTTAGCATCTCTGAGACTCAGTGTCCTTATCTGTAAAATGAAAATAATACCTGCTCTGTTACCTCAAATGGATGCTTTAAGAATGCATTGCAGTAAAGCATATAGAGGTCTTTGCAAAACCTAAAGGGCTATGTAAATAAATGTTATTGTCATCCTTTCCCTCCGTTTTACTTATTTATTTGGCATTTTATTCTTTAAAAAATGTACTTATGTATTATTAGTTTTCAACGTTAATTTTTGTAAGATTTTGAGTTCTAAAATATCCCCCCTCTCCAAGACAGCAATTTGATATAGGCTATATTCATGTACAATCATATAAAACACATTTCCATATTAGTCATGTTGTGAAAGAATCAGGACAAAAAGGAAAAAAAAACATGGGAAAGAAAAAACAAAAAAAGAGGAAATAGTATGCTTTGATCTGCATTCAGACTCCATAGTTCTTTCTCTGGACATGGATAGCAATCTCCATCATGAGTAATTTGGAGTTGTCTTAGATTATTGCATTGCTGAGAAGAGCTAAGTCTAACAAAGTTGGTCATCGCAGCATATTGCTGTTACTGTGTACAATGTTCTCCTGGTGCTGCTCACTTCACTTAGCATCATTCATGTAAGCTTTTCCAGGTTTTTCTGAAATCTGCCTGCTCAACATTTCTTATGGAACAACAGTATTCTATTATATTCTTTTGCCACAACTTGTTCAGCCATTCCCCGATTGATGGGCATCCCCTCAATTTCCAATTCTTGACCACCACAAAATGAGCTGCTTTAAATATTTTTGGACATGTAAGTCCTTTTCTCATTTTTATGATCTCTTTGGGATACTGACCTGGTAGTAGTATTTCTGAATTAAATGATATGCACAGTTTTATAGCCCTTTGAGCATATTTCCAAATTACTCTCCAGAACGGTTGGATCAGGTCATAACTCCACCAACAATGTATTAATGTTCCAATTTTCCCATGTCTTCTCCAACATTTATCATTTTCCTGTTTTGTCATGTTACCCAATCTGATAGGTGTGATGTGGTACCTCAGAGTTGAGGCTGCCTCCCAGGACCTTTGCCCCAGCACCCAGTGACTTGAGGTTTGAAAATTCACAGACAACAATGAATGAATATCAGTTGAAAATGGTATTGGAACAGTGGGAATCAGCAATTTTGTACAGGAAGCATTGGAAGATGTAGTTTACTTTAGTCTTCCAGAAGGTGGAGCAAAATTGAAGAAAGAAGATGAGTTTGGAGCTGTGGAAGTATGAAGTTCTCTTCTAACAGGAGAAGTAACTGAAATTAATGTAGCAGAAGACCCAGGACTAACAAATCTTGTTATGAAGATGGTTGACGGATCAACCCTTCAGAACTTGATGAATAGATGAGTGAGGATGTATATGAGAGATATATAAAACCTGCTGAGGATTGAACACTGGATTCCCAAATAAACTAGCCCAGTATAGATCTGTCCTAAATTAGTGGTATAAAGGTTAGCACCTTTAACGCTTCTGAAACAACATCATGGCATGAATAAAAAATCTTTACTTAGAAATGACTGGACAAAAATGTTTTTTACTATTTGCACCTTTTGCACTTCTTTCTTGTAATTTCAAGTTATTGTCTGTCTAGTTCTGAATTCATTGCATAAAAATGTGATAAAAATGAATTTTAAGACCATGTACTTCAGAGTTAGAATTTTATCTGTAAAAAGTCACAAATCAGCAATGTTGTAACTGTCAACTCCATCCATCACCAGTTTTGTTCAAAATACACTTGGTTTTCTGTCCACGGGAATAATTTACTGAGATAGGTTAGCTGGCTGGTGTCAGACGCTGTACAATCCCAACTTAAATTTTAATAAACTGTTTGGATGAAGCAATTTTATTCAGCCTTGCAGCAGAATAGGTAATGAAATTTAATACACTTTTTAAAAACACTGAAAAAAAAAAAGAAATGTGACCTTTATCAGAGACACAGTAAAAATGTTTCCCAAATTTCTGCTTCCCTTCTAATCTTGGTTGCACTGGTTTTGTTTTGTGCAAAACCTTCTTAATTTAATGTAATCAAAATTATCCATTATTGTCATCTTTCTTCATATAGGCAACCAAGTGCTGGGCCCGGAGTCAGGAAGACCTGTGTTCAAATTTGGCCTGAGACACTTACTAGTTGTATGACCTTGGACAAGTCACTTAACTGTTTGCCTCAGTTTCCTCATCTGTAAAATGAGCTGGAAAAGGAAATGACAAATCATTCTCATATCCTTGCCAAGAAAACCCCAAATAGGGTCATGAAGGGTTAGTCATGACTAAAAATGACTGAACAACGACATCTTTGCTGATGTTTGGGTAGTCACAATTCCCAAAGATTCCCATTAAGATGCACTCTCTTAATTGCTGAACCTTTACTTCCTTGTCTGTAAAATAAGCTTTGCATTACCTACCCTATAGGATCATTGTGAGGAGCAAATGATCTGCAAGGATCAAATGACCAAATTAGCAAATCCTAAAACTGAACCAGCACTTTTGGGACATCCTAGATATGTGAAGTACTTTGACAGCACACCAGCTATTGTTCAATAAGAGACTGGAGACTGCAGGCTGCTCGTTACCATTGTGAACAAATTCCTAATCTAAAATGGCGCTAAGCATCCATCCTACTTATGTGTATTTCACAAATTTTTGGTTTTTCTATAGTCATAGCAGTTATGTGTCTTCAAGCGAGCTCCATTTAAGTCTGCTAAAAAGTTCTCCTTAAAAGGTGGAATAAAACAGCGCTCAATGTACAATATAAATCAGGTATGGGGCAGACATTTTATTCCTACATACAAAAGAAATGCTAAACATAAAAGAACTAAAACAGGCATCGAAAGAACAACTTAAAAACAGGATTCAGTAAGTTAACTTGTAACAGTTGTTGCACTGCTGAGAGGCTGGTATTTATACTTCATCATAATGTAGGACAGATGATTAACCACTTTACATAACATCTCAGCTCTGCATTGCTTCACTCACTATCCTTATCTTCAGACATGCCTCTCTAGGCGTTTGGTCTCCATTTATGATTAGTCATCTTGAACAAACTCTTCTTACCATCATCCATATTCACTCAATAGATCTAGGATTTCTGCACCTCTCAAGCTTAGAAGGTCCCCTCCCAAAGTTAATGTTTATTTTCCTTCTCAGGAATGAAACCCCAAAGTAGAAAGCAAAGGCAAAGCTCACCTAGTGGAGTCCCCCTACTCTAACTGCCATGTGTGAAGAGTCACTCTGATCCTGCAGTAGGGAAGGGCCAGTTGTGGAGTTACATGATGCCAACTAGAAGGTTGAAGGAAGACAGACTCTGTAGGAGGCTTTCATTCTTTTTAACTCATGTAGTACCTCACTTCCATGCTGTTGTAAAGGGGATGGGGAAGGATCATTCAGAGTTTTCTGCATCATACCAAAGAAACAAAAGTTTTTTCAGCACTGTCACCATACAGCCTGAAGAATCCAAGTTCATCATTCTCAAAAGACCCAGGTGCTGTCACCATATCTTTGCTGTCCATGGAAATTTCCGGGGAAGCATTAGGTACATGTACCTTGGGATGGCTCTTTTAGGCCAATTCATCCTCCACTACAAATATAAGAAGTAGCATTATTTACTCTTATTGCTACAGCCTACTAATTTTAAAAGGAAATGTGATTGCTTAAAATGGAATGCTCACCTACTTCCTAGTCTTAATCTTCAAAGAATACAAAACACCTGACTGAGGAAACAAAGACTAGCCTTCTAATCCCGAAACAGACACCCAGAACAAATAAGAGCAGAAGAAAACTCCAGACTTATGCTCTTATGACACTTAGTAATCTGCAAACCATTTTTGATCTCATTAGGAAGTCTTATAACAGCTTTGAGAGGTATGTGAGTAAGCTCCACTTTACTGGTGGGAAAACTGAAGAATGAATGATTCACCTTATCCAAATTCACACAAACTGGCAAAGGCAACATCAGAATTCATAAGGTGTGACTTGGAGCCCCTCTTTGAGCCATGTTGCTTTTTAAAGTAATTATTGCAGTCAGCTTTTTCAAACAAGAAATACTAGAGCTTTGTGTTTTTTTCTGAAGTTACCCACACTTTAAAAAAAATGCCTTTTAAACTATTATAGCCATTATCACTCATTTATTTTATTTTAAAAAGGAGTGGGGGGTTCAGACAGCTTTTTCCAAAAGTGAAAAAAACCAACTAGTCATTAGTGAAGCCCCGAAAGTCACCCTCTGATGGGACTAGGGTTCTCTCTTTACCCTTCAGCATGGGTTCATCTAATTTTTCCCTGAAAGGCCACAAAGTTGTCCTCAGGCCTTGACTGACCCAGAGGCCAAGGCTCGAGTTTCAGCCCCCTTGACACAGCTTCCTCATGGCCATTTTGTATACAGCTTCCTCTTCACCTTAGGGCATAAAAAAATTCAACCAGGTTTGGGTCCCTTCAGACTTGGCAGAAGTACCAAGACCAAGAAAGTTATTACAGCCTGCTAAGTAGATGGCTTTTCATATGGAGGAGGAAAAAGTCTTGAGTGTTATCTACTCAGTACCTTAGTATCCTTGTTGACTATCCTTACCCTTTCCGTTTAATGACCAAGTAAACCTTCTGTTAACTGTTGAATGTTCTATGAGTATCTTCCATAGTCCCATCGTTGACCTGGGTCATCTCTAACAAATCTCCAGTCATCACCAAGGTATTTTAATATCTAGGATATTATGATCCTAGTAATAAGCCCTACTCCAATGCCTCATTGAGATGTGTAGATGGCACTGTTGTAACACAGTATGCCACCCCAAGCTTAGAATCCCTGGATTCCTATAAGAGTCAGTCTAAGCACCTTTTCTAGAAGAACTTTCCTGTTAGTACCATACCTTCACTCCCCACCACACCCCAAGTCTGTAACATCTTCTGCTATGAGTGCCATCACCTCTAAGTTTTCCTTCTATATACTATGTTTTTATTTTATATTTTCTGGTTTATATATGTTGTCTTCCTTATTAGAGTGTAAGTTCTTGAAGGCAAGGATCGTTTCTTTGCTTTCTTTTTGTATCTTCAGTGCTTAGAGGCAGCTTGTGGGTCAGATAATAGGGCACTGGTTCTGGATGTAGAAACACCTGAATTCATATCAGCCTCAGACATTTACTATCTGTGTAACCTGAGCAATGCCTCAGTCTCCTCATCTGTAAAATGTCAATGATAATAGCACCTACCTTGCAGGGTTGTTGTGAGGATCAATATTTGTCAAAAAGTGCTTAGCCCATTGTCTGGCACATAGTTTATTCCCTTTTACCCCCCCCCCCGGAATAATTTCTAGCACAGAGCAAGTCATTAATAAATGTTGGTTGCTTAGTTGGCAGGTTTGTACCAAAATGGAAAGCCTTTGCATACAAGACCAACGTATTCTAGACTGTTGTCCAAGAATCAGCCAAGCTAAACAAAAAGGAGTTCATCTGGAAGGTTGGCCAGCAGCACATCATCAAATTTTTCCAGCCACAGAAGTCACCATGCTATGGAGGGGTTTGTGTTGATAGAGGGCATATATACACCCAAAGAAAACATGGATTTTTTTAAAGTGTAGCAGTAAGCATATTATAATTAGGAAGGCATCAACTTAACAAACATCTATGAAGTACCTTTTAAATGCAACAATTGTGCTTGGAAAGGCAGAAAGTTTGGCTTACAGTTCAATAGGGTGGATAATACGCAGATGAAAGGTAAAATGGCCCTCTCAGTCATACCCTGATATGCTGATACCAACTTTCTGTCTGGCGTGCATCCAGACTTGAGTGACAGATGCAAGTATAGCTTGCCTAAGGCATACCTGTCCCAACTCTCCTCACATATTAACTGGGTCCCTAGAGCTTGCCCAGATATATTTCTTCATCAGAATCCTAGGGAGACTCTGAGGGGCCAAAGGTGATTCTTTAGTGCTATCCACCAACTCACTTTCAGTCTGATTCCCCCCAGGATTATCAGTTGAAAATTATTTTAGTCAGCCAAACTTAAAAGGGGATTTTCCAAGTTGGTACAATAAGAACAATTAATATAACACATCCACCCTGCCCAAGTCTATAACTCTCCCACAAGTACATACAGAGTCCAATCAAAAGTGAGTTCAAGCTTCAAGAATGCATGAGGCAAAGGGGCAACTTCCAGCTCTTGTTGGAAGTCATTCCCATTTCTCCCTCCCCTTTTCCCCCCTGGTCATTTTGGGGATACTCAGAAAGTTCCCTTTAAGCATTAATTAATTAATCTGTGTCCACCTGTTTTTAGGTTCAGATGCATACTCTGCTGTCCCTTGATGTTGGAATGCCATTTAGGACAATAATGAGAATATGTCAGGTCCAACAGCTTGGACCCTTTGAAAGGGATAAGGTCCTCTTCCAATAAAAAAGGGAGTGGAGTAGACCTGGCCAAAGCAAAAGTTCAGGCCTCTCCCCGCCCCTACCCACCTTGTGGTTCCTTCTCAAGGGCTTTAGCTAGAATAACATGCTTGCTCCAATTTCTGAAATTCCTCCAATTCCAGCTCATTCTTCACTAACTCAGTATGAGACCTAGAGGATGTAACAAGATTCTCCACTTGGAATAGACCTTGACTCATTTCATCAAAAGACTTTTCATTCTCAAAGACCTTTTGGATTAGTTGATTGTGATAATGTTAAAACCTAGTTAAGGTATCAGAGCTAAAACAGGATGGGGTAGTTTTTTGCCCTTCCTTTACAGAAGGAATGAAGTAGATACTTCAGTATAGCATATCTTTTGAAAGGACTTTTGAAAGTGAAAAGAGGAAGAGAGAGGAACATGGCAGCATAGTTTCAACAGCTAGTGCCTTTCTCCCTCTAAGTAGCTTCATAGGACTAAGACTGCTAGTCAGTTTTTATCCCACTCCCCCTCAGCCTTCAACTCACAAATCCCCCATCAAATTTGTCCAAGATGAAAGATAGAGACATAATTAAGGTATGAATCTCAAACACCAATCAAGAAATGGAAATACTGAAACATAAAAGTGAAATCATACCTAGTACCATGCTACCTTTGCAAGTGTAGCAGCAAGCACCTTGGCACACTCAGGATGACCTGCTAGCACAGGTTCTTGGATCTGCTTTTCTTAAAGGAAAGCAAGTTTTAAAGAGTCAACAATCTTTAATTACATTCACTAGTTCAGGGGAAAAGTTAGCACCATGGACATATGAAAAAATACAAGCAGAGAAATTAGCATAAAGACCAACAGAAAGGTCTCTGACTTCCTGAATCAAAGCAATATTGCTATAAACTTTACATACATCACTGGATCAAGAGAGTCTTTTCATCTGAGCAGTCAGGAGGTCTGAACATTTGGCTACTCAGAGTCTCCACCAGGGGATCACAAGATCCTTCTCATAAGTGAGCCCCCCAAAACAAAATACCAACTCAGAGTATATATACACTTCTCAAGCCAGAAGGCATCACAACCCTCATGACTCAGTGCCTAATCAATTTAGTGTCAAAAGGAGTGGAAGTCTTCCTACAAGCAAGCCTCTCCCTAAGCAAACTCCTCTCCCAGTGGACTCTGTGTGATTTAGGATGTATCCCAGCTGGGGACATGGGACTGTTCATAAGCGGGGAAGATCTTATTATCCCATTAACAATACAGCAAGAGAGAATAAGAGAGTTCCAATTTCCAGCAACACATATGAGGAAACTGATTTAACATAGTAAATTTGATATATCTGAAAAGTTTCTGGGAAAGACACTCATGGATAACTGAATATAAAGCTAGCAACTCAGCCTTTTAAGGTCCTCAGAAGTATGGACAGTTTTTCACCTATCCATTCACATTGCCCCTTTTGATTCAGACAAATGTTCAAAAAGGGATCACAAGGTATTGACACTGTGTTACCACATCAAAACCTTGTCATCTGTCACTACATCCTTGACTATATCAACTGCACTGGGAAAGGGTGGAGATAAAGTTCTCCTTCCTCTATACATTAACCCAATAATACATACACTGTCCCCAGGAAATCAATATATTTGTCAAATTTCATGTTACACAGTTCATAGAGTCTAGAACCTGACATTCTTTGACAAAGGCCTACCATAGCCCCAGAGGTTATACTCACTTCCAAAAATTAAGGATATACAATTTCAACAAGAAGACATCATTTTAAAAAGTGTCGTGGCTCACCACTTGTCTTGATGATTGCAAAGTCCTGACCCAACCAAAAGACAATAAAGAAAATAAAAGGGAAAAAAATCAAGTTTCACCCTATAAAGGGAAAGTCTGGTCCTGATAAAGCTCCCAGACATATGAGGTATTCTTCACAGGTGTTAGGGATCTGGGGTTAACTCCTTTAATTTCAGATGGGAAACTAAACTCAAACTGATTGAACTTGGTACTTGCATACCTGTGGTATGCAGAGGCAGCTTGTGGATAGAGAGCATAGATACTTTCTAACTGTGTGATCCTGGGCAAGCCACTTAACCCTTTTTTTGTCTCTGTTTTTTGAGATGTGTCATCATGAGTCATTTGGAAGTATAAGGGATCATTGATCAGAGTGACTAAATTTTTCAGAGTTGATATTCTTTACAATATTACTGTTATTGTGTAAATTGTCCTCTTGCTCTGTTCACTTCGTTTTGCATCAGTTCATTCAAATCTTGCAGGTTTTTCTGAAATGATCCCCTTCCTCATTTCTTATAACAAAATAATATTCTATCACATTCACATACCATAACTTGTTTAGTCGTTCCTCAATTGATGAGAATCATCTCAACTTTCAATTCTTTGCTACCACAAAAAGAACTGCTATCGATATTTTTGTACAGATTGGTCCTTTGCCTCTTTCTTTGATCTCTTTGCTGTATGTGCTGCATTACTATTCAAAAGGTATATACATTTTAACAGCTTTTTTTTAAACATAGTTCTAAATTGTTTTCCAGAATGGTTGACTAATTCACAGCTCCACCAATAACTAATTCAAGAGTGTACCTATTTTCCCACATCCTCTCCAATATTCATCATTTTCCATTTATTTTGGCATCTGATGAATGTGAGGTGGTACCTCAGATTTTAATTTTTTCATATGACCACTGATAGCTTTGATTTCTTTCTATGAAAACTGCCTATTCATATACTTTGACCATCATGGCTCATTCTTGTAAATTTGACTCAGTTCTCTATACTTTATAAATGAGACCATTATTAGAGAAACTTGCTGAAAATACTTTTTACCAGTTTCCTTCTTTCCTTCTAATTTTAGCTGCATTGTTTTTATTTGTGCAAAAAAACTTTAATTCTATGTAATCAAAATTATCTATTTTATTATCTTCTGTGAACCTGTCTCTTGTTTAGTCACTAACTCTTCCATTAACAGGATCTAACAGGAAATTTCTTCCATGAACCAATTTGGCTTATTATATCACCCTTATATCTAAAATCATATACCCATTTTGACCTTAATTTGTTATATAGTGTGAAATGTTGCTCTGTTCCAAGCTTCTGCCAGACTACTTTTCATTTTTCCCAGCAGTTTTTGGCAAATAATGACTTCTTGTCCCAAATAACTGGAATCTCTGGGTTTATCAAACAGTAGGTTACTGTGCTCATTTGTTTTATATGTGTACTTGATCTGTTTAACTGATCAACCTCTCTATTTCTTACTCAGTACCAAACTGTTTGATAATTATACCTTTGTAGTACAGTTGGAGATCTGATATTGTAGGTCCCCTTCCTTTCCTTTTTTTTCATTGATTACCTTGATATTCTTGACCTTTTGTTCCTCCAGATGAATTTTGTTATGTTTTCTAGCTCTATAAAGTAGTTCTTTTGTAATTTGACAGGTATATTACTGAATAAGTAAATTATTTGAGGTAGTATTGTCATTTTTATTATATTGACACGTCCTAATGAGAAGTTAATATTTCTCTAATTGTTTAGATTTGTCTTTACTTGTACTAAGAGTGCTTTGTAATTGTGTTGATATAATTCCTTTGTATATCTTGGCTTGTAGATTTCCAAGTATTTTATGCTATCTGCATTTATTTTAAATGAAACTTCTTATCTTTTCCTGCCATTTTGTTGGTAATATAAGAAATGTTGATAATTTGTGTGGGTTTACTTTATATCCTACAACTTTGTTGAAGCTGTTGTTCTGATGAGTTTTTTAGTTGATTCTCTAAGGTTATCTAAGTAAGCCAATATATCATCTGCCAAAAAGTGATAGTTTATTTCCTTATTGCCAGTGTAAAATAATGCTTATGAGTATTTGCAACAAAATTTGGGTGAAATGTATTTTGCTAAATAAACTAAACACTGAAAAGTGTACTGGAAAGAGGATTGAGCTTGGAGGCAAGAGACCTGGATTCAAGTCCTCACATTGACATTTACTAGATCCATGACCATGGCCAATGTGCTTTTCCCATCTTAGTCTAAGTTTTTTCATTTGTAAAAGGAGGGTGTTCAGCCAAATGATTAAGGTCTCTTTTAGAGAGAAAAATTTATGACTCTACACATATATGCATATACACATGTATATGTATACATGTACACATAAAGCATGCAAATAAACATGGGTAGTTGTAAGTTTAATATCAGTTCCAATAGAAAAATTCCATTTTTTAGGAGTTAGTGTAGTAAATATATGATGAACCAGGATCAAAATAACTGAGATGAGAAAGTACATTGTAATTTGAGTCTTTATAAAAACACAAACCTATTTCAACAATTTTTTTTCCCAAGACTCTTAGTGCCTTCAGTGCCCATCCAGAGATCCTTCCTAATTCAGTCTCTTTTCTCCTATAAAGTCAACCTCAGGCTCAGGAAGACCTGTATTCAAGTATTGCCTTTGACACATATTAGCTGTGTGACCATGAATGCATCATTTAACCTCTCTGTGTTCTAAGCAACTCCCTAACAGTTTAAGTTATAGATGAGCTGTTAATCTGCATCATCAGAGGGAGATTCCATACTAGGAGTTCCCCAATCAGATAGAATCATGAGTCTGGACCCCTTGGCTTCTTGCAGTAACAACAAAATCCAAATAATTTCTAAAGGACATATGAGTTCATGTAAGGAAATCATGTTTTTCTACCTATCGGTCAGTAAATTTTTATTTATCATTCTGTACAAGTCACAGGGAGAGGACAGAGAATTTTACAATCCAGCTAAGGAAAAAAGACATGTGTAAGATGAGAAAAACTACCTAACCTCACATGACATTATATATTGACTACTACATGAACTCTTCATACAACACGTGCTCTAAGACAGTGAAGACAAGAGTTATGGGGTGGGGCAAAAGCAAACTTGGGAAGCTAGCAGTTGTTTAAGATCATATAAGAGAGCAGGATTAGACTTCTGGAATGATGGGTTTCTTTGTCTGGAATAATAAGAAGAGGTGGTAAGAATGGACTGTCCTGAAATCTTACAAATATAATTAGGAGGGCTTTCAAATCAGAAGTAAACGGGAAGAAACTAGAAATGCTAGAAACCAGAAAGTATCACTGACATAGGAAGAGGAGCAAGTGATTATGTCAAGAAATGCAAGGGGGACAAAATTTAAGAAAGGACCAACTATAAAACCATGACCTTAGATGGAATATGGCTCTAGAAGGGCATATTTGTTTAAACAGAAACAGACTAGGTAAAAGCAACAATGGGAGGGGAGCAGCTGGCAACATTAATAAGATGTATTCATATGAGGAAATTCAGAGACAAGTAAAGAGAAGCAAAATGTAGAATATTTGGATGCAGATCAATGAAGACAGAAATGAGGTTATTAAGCATGATATAAATTAAACATAGTATATATGAGAGGTAATTTCAAAGGGAAGACACTGCAGGGAGGGGGACAGAACAGAGAAAAGTCTCTTTAAAAAAGGTAGAATTTGAGCTAACTCCAGAAAGAAGCTATGGAAGCCAAGAGACAAAGATGAGGAGGGTGGACATTTCAGGCACAGGGGTTGGTTGGTTGACTGTTGTTCTTAGTCCTTGAAGAGGACCAAAATGACATCACTATGGTAGAATCAAGTTTCATTGTGTCCGACCGTGGCTGATCAGACCAATATGAGCTCTGAACGCTCTACCACAGGTTGGGCACAGATAGTCCGTGTGAACATTTGGGATGAATATTCTAAATTTGGGCATCTTGTGTTCTCTTGAGCTGTTTCAGTTCTGCTTTGCTCATAGAGCACAGCGCCTTCTCAGATGTATCTCCCATGTCACACAATTAATTCCAAAGTTCTTTAGCGAGACCTTGAGAGTGTCCTTGTATCGCTTCTTCTGACCACCATGGGAACGCTTGCCCTGTGTAAGTTCTCCATAAAACACTCTTCAGGCACGCATCTATTTTGCATTCAAACAACATGGCCCATTGGAGTTGTACTCTCTGAAGAAGAGTTTGAATGCTTGGCAGTTTAGTTTGAGTAAGGACCTCAGTGCCTGGTGCCTTATCCTGTCAGATAATCTTTAGAATCTTCCTAAGACAATTCAAATGGAAGCAATTCAGTTTATGGTACTGGTATACTGTCCAGGTTTCATAGGCATACATTAATGAGGTCAGCAACATGGATCTGCAGACCTCAGTTTGGTAGTCAGTTTAATACTTCTCTCTCATACTTTCCTTCACTGCCTCCCAAACACTGTGGTAATTCAAGTACCAACCTCATTATTAGTCCCTGGACAGCACACTAACAAGGTAAATAAACTTATGCACAGCTTTCAAGATATCTCCATTTGCTATAACTGATGATTTCACGTATTGATGGTGTGGTGCCAGCTGATGGAGCACCTGTGTTTTCTTGGTGTTGACTGCTAGGCCAAAATTAGTACATGCAGCAGAGAATTGATCCCTACTTTATGGCATCTCAGCTGCACCAACATCATGCACCAACACTCCCTCCGTTTTGGTCTTCACTTGTAGCCTTTCGAAGTTGAAGAATAGTTTAATAGAATAGAAATTTAATAGAATAGGCATGGGGACCAGCCAATGAAAAGCATGGAGTCAAGAGATTGATTGTTGTATGTGAGGAACAGCAAGAAGGTCAGTGTTGGATGACATGGTACTTGGAGAAGAGTAAGAAAACTGGAAAGGTAGGAAGGGGACAAGCAGTAAAAGGGTTTAAAAGCCAGAGAATTTCATATTTGACTCTAAAGGTAATAGAGAGCAACTACAGCTTATTGAAAAAGGGATAGGGAAGTCACATGGTTAATCCTGAGCTGTAGGAAGATCACTTTATTTTTAAAAATTTTTGGCTGTACATGTATAATCACATTAAACATACTTCCATATTAGTTAAGTTGTGAAAGAAGAATCAGAGCAAAAGGGAAAAACCATAAGAAAGAAAAAAAAGAGAGAGAAAATTGTATGCTTTGATATGAATTCAGACTCCTGAAATTCTTTCTCTGGATGTGGATGGCATTTTCCATCATGAGTGTTTTGGAATTATCTTAGATCATTGTATCACTGAGATGAGCTAAATCTTTCAAAGTTGGTCATTGTACAATGTTGCTGTTACTATGTACAATGTTCTCCTGGTTCTGCTCACTTCACTCTGTATCAGTTCATGTCAGTATTTACTGGTTTTTCTGAAATCTGCCTGTTCATCATTTCTTACAACACAATAATATTCCATTACATTGTTCAGTCATTCTCCGATTGATGGGCATCCCTTCAACTTCCAATTGTTTGGCACCACAAAAAGAGTTATTATAAATATTTTTTGAATATGTGAGTCCTTAACCCTTTTTTGTGATCTCTTTGGGATACATATCTAGTAGTGATATTGCTGGATCAAAGGGTATGCACAGTTTTATAGCCCTCTGGGCATAGTTTCAAATTGCTCTCCAGAATGGTTGGATCAGTTCACAACTCCACCAACAATGCATTAGTGTTCCAATTAGGAAGATCACTTCAGCAGCTTACTGAAGGATGGGTTAGAGTGAGGCAAGAAGGCTATTGAGCCAGAAGGCTATTGCAATAGTCCCATTGAGGTAATGAAGGCCTGCACTGGGGTAGCAGCTCTGTGACCAGACAAAAGGCAACTATAGGAGATGTTGTGAAAATAGAAATGACAAGATTCAGCAAGAAATTGGATATGTGTGGTGAATAAAAGTGAGAAATCAAACATGACACTGAGGTTTTGAATCTGGGTAATTGGAAGGATGGTAGTGTCCTCAACAATAATAGGGAAGTTGGCAAGAAGTAAAGATTTTTTTTGGCGGGGGAGGGGAAGGGGAAATGATTTCTGTTTAGAACATGTTGAGTTTAAGATACCTATTGGCTATCCACTCTGAGATGCCCAGTAAGCAGTTGGTGATTTGAGACTGGAAGTTGGGAAAGAAGTTAGGGAGGGATAAACAGATCTGCAAATTGAATCATCTGAATAGAGTTAATAGAACTCATGGAAATTGATGAAATCACCAAATGAGATAGTCCTGCTTACAGGAGACAAAAATGTCCCAGGGGTGGGTGGGTGTGGGGGGCTTGAGAAACACTAACAGTTTGTGAATATGACCTGGAGGAAGAGTCAACAAGAGAAACTGAGGAGCAGTCACATAAGAGAACCAGGTGTGAGAAGTGTCATGGAAAGCTAGAAAGTATCTAGAAGAAAAGGGTTATCAACCATGTCAAAGGTTGCTGAGTGGTGAAGAAGGAAGAGAATTGTGAAAATGCCAATCCTTTTCATAATGAAGAAATCTTTGGTAAGCCTGGCATGGAGTCATGATAAAACAGTGAAAGGAAACTTCTGCTAGTGTTCTCTGGCTCTTTTTCCCCTTTTCCCTTCTCTCCTCTCTCTCTATCTCCCCTCTCTTCTTCCTATCTCTCCCTCTCCCCTTCTCTTCCTCCCTCTCTTTTCCCATTCTCCATTTCCCCCTCTCCCCTCTGTTCCCATTGGTTTCTTCCTCCCTCTCAAAAGCAGAGTTCCTCACAATTACATGACTTGCCTTAATAAAAACTTCATACTACCAACGGTGGAAAAATGAACAAGGGAAATGTAGTCTGAATAGAATTCTTACTAACAAGGAAAAACAGGTTACTGGAGCTGAAATGAAGGAAATCTTGAGAGAAAGTGAACAATCCACCTTAGAATTTGAGTCAGAAGAAAGAAAAACAAGGCATAGTCTGACACTCACTTTAGATTTTGAGAAAAAAGATTCCTAGTTCTGCTGATAAAGGGTACTGACAAGGCTATACACAACTTTATTCTCACCTATCAATAACTCTAGGATGCCATGTTTCATTTCTCCCAAGATTCCCTTCCTTTAGTAATATGGCAACCAGTTCTTCTGAATAGGTCAAAATCATCTCTAGAATAGCATTTTCCCTTGTTGAAATTAGTGGGTTAAGCAAATTGATAGAATTGATTAATGGATGAGAAAACTGGTGAGACCAGAGATTGTGTGTGTTTATCCTTTGTGACTGAAGACCATGCCATCCGAGAAATGATGACATGATTTGCACTTGATTTTTTTTTTTTTGAGAGAGGGAGAGCTGTGCAGGTCACCAGCCTCACTTCTCCTCCAGAGCCAACTGAATCCAGTGACCAGATATTCATCAGTATGACTGGAGATGACCCAAGATGAGGCAATTGGGGTTAAGCGATTTGCCCAAGATCACACAGCTAGTGAGTGTCAAAAGCCCAGGGATTGGTACCAGAATGAAGAGGAAATATCTATTTGATTTGTTGTGTTGAGACAATGGATAGAAACTGAATGTAGTCAACAAATTATTAAGAGGTGAAAACCATTTTAATCAGCTTAACTTTTAACCAAGCACTTGAAGTTAAAATGCAAATGGCTACAAGTGGATTCAAAAACCAAGGCTGGAGATTTCAACCATAATGGGAAAGAGGGGAATACACTAGGCAATGATGAGGTATACAATGATTTATTTCTGCTGTAGTTGAGAGATTATTTCTATTCCAAGTGTAGGCTGATCTTCCTCCTATTGGGGAGACTGAAAGAATGCCTCTTCACAGTCCAGGTTGCTAGGAAGAATAAAGGTCTCCTAAAGGAAACATTCAAGGCTTCAATAGGAAAAATAAATAGTGATGGGGTGGAGGAATCTGAGAAAGTGGAGGAGGGGAGACCTATTATCAGGATGATGAAGCAAAGAAAGGGATTCTATCAGGAAGAAGGGGAAGTCAAAGGAAAGCTGTACAATTAAATCTCACAGACAAATTTGAAGTGCTTCTTGAATAGAAATGGATGTATTTGTATGTATCTGAAGAATGTATTTGCAAGGTGTCTTGCAAATTTAATCAAAAACTTTAAACTAAAAAGATAGGGGAAGGGGAAGGCTGCCCAAGCATAACCTCATAGGGCAAATATATTTATTTTGTGCCATAGATCTCTTTGTTAGTGGATTACTTCTTAGGATAATGTTTTTGTATGCATAAAATAAAATACAGAGGATTTTAAAAGAAATTAGTGATGTTGAAATACAGTTAACGAAAATATTTTTTAAGAGTTCACATCACAAGTGAAGAACCTCTGACACAGAGAGTAATCATAAAAGGAAAATAAATAATAGTTAAGATTGATTGGCTGATTGTTGCTCTTTATTCTCCGAGAGTACCAAAATGACATTGCTATTATTGGGCCAAGGTGCAGTGTGCCTGACCGTGCCTGATCAGACCAATACAAGCTTGGAAGGCTGCCCCACAGGTTGGACACAAATAGTTCATATAAACATTTGGGGTGGAGATGTCTCTAAGTTTGCATGTCTCATGTTTCTTTTGAACTACTGCAATTTTGCTTTGCTCATAGAGTATAGCATTTTCTTTGAGACAGGCACACCATGCTGAGCTGTTCTGTGCTAGTGTCTCCCCTGTCTCACAGTTGATTCCAAAATTCTTTAGAGACCTTGAGAGTGTCCTTGTATCACTTCTTTTGACCTCCATGTTATTGTCTGCCTTGTGTGATTTGTCTGTAAAATAGTCTTTTAGGCAAACATATTTTTGGCATTCAAACAATGTGGCCAGTCCATTGGAGTTGCACTCTCTCCATCGGAGTTTGAACGCCTGGCAGTTCAGCTTGAGAAAGAACCTCAGTGTCTGGGACCTTATCTTGCCAGGTAATCTTCAGAATCTTCCCAAGACAATTCAAATGGAAGCAATTCAGTTTCCTGGCATCTCACTTGTAGACTATCCAGGTTTCACAGGCATACAACAATGAGGTCAGCACAATGGCTCTGTAGACCTTCAGTTTGGTAGGCCGTCTAATCTTACACCTCTTTTCTCCTATGCTTTCCTTCAGAGCTTCTCAAACACTGAGCAAGCTCTGGCAATGCATGTGTCAATCTCTTCCTCTATGTGTATATCCTTAGACAGTATACTACCAAGTTAAGTGAACTTAACTATAGCATCTAACATTTGTCCGTCTGGTTCATCCATATGGTTTTACTTATGGATGATGTGGTGCTGGCTGGTGAAGAACCTCTGTTTTCTTGGTATTATCAGGCCAAAATGAGCACAAGTGGCTCTGTTACAACTCAGCCTCAGAGGCTGCAATGACCACACAATCATTGGCAAACAAAAAAATTTTATACCAATGCTCCCTCCACTTTAGTCTTGGTTTTTAGCCTTTTAAAGTTAAACAATTTACTGTAAGTGTGACAGCTAATCTTGAAGTCATTTCTGTTTTCACTGAAGACATGTGACAATATGGCTGAAAACATCATGTTAAAAAGCATGGGAGCCAGCAGAGAGTGCTATTTCACTCCACTGGTGACTAGAAGAGCTGATTATGGAGAACTTGATAAGTTTAGCCCTAGAGGACAGAACTGGAAGCAATGGAAGGAAGATGAAAAGGGGACCATTTAGATTTCATGTCAAGATGCATTTTCTAATAATTAAAACTTTCTGAAAGCAGAATGGGTTGTCTCAAAAAGTTGCAGGTTCCCTCTCCTTGGAGGTCTTCAGGTAGAGGCTGAACGACCACTTGTTGAGTATCTGGATATGTTACAACGGGTTTACTTTGGTGTATGAGTTAGACAACATGGTGGATGAGGTTCCTTCCAACTTTCAAATTCTTTAATTCTGTGATACTTCCATAATATTTCTTGTATCTATCCCTTCGTGCCATTTTCAGACCCATTACACTAGTTCAGACCCTATCACCGGTTGCCTGGATTACTGTAATAGTCTTCCAATAGGCTTCTCTGCTTCCAGGTTTTCCACTCACCAATTCATCCATCTACTTTTCAAAAAATCTTAAGACAAAGATCTGACCATGGCATTTCCTGTTAAAATCTTTCAATCACTCCCCCACCTATAGAAAATTAATTAGTCTGGCTTCTAAGGCTCTCCACAAACTTTATTTCACACTCTTACTATTCATGCATTCTGCATGCCAACCTAAGTGGTGAAGATGATCCCTGCACTCAGCAATGATTTTGTGATTCTCTTGTTTCTTTCACCTTTTGGGGGAAAAATGTTTATTCTATTTGAAGTTAACAGACAGCAACTAAGATATTTCCATATACATAACAGAACAGGAAGCATGCACATGTCACCTTGAATGTGCACCATCTACAGCTTTCTTTTCCAAGTATACAAAAAAATTCAATATACAGGAGAACATCGGTTTACAAATTTAATTCATTTTGAGATTCTGTTTGTCATGCGATTTGTTTCTATTGCAAAGCGAATTTTCCTACAGGAAATAATGTAAAGTCAGATGATCAGTAGCACATCCCCCCAAATATTCATAAAAAAGTAATAATTTATAATTTTAAGTTTTTTTGTCCCTAATGTGCCCGAAATACAATAGCAATGATTAGTACATAATATAAACCTAAAATAAATTCACCTGCACTTTACCTTTGACAAGAGTTGGCTGGCGTGAGGGAGACTAAAGGGAGGAGGAAGAAGAAGGGTTATTGCTTGGAAGGAGAATCTCCTTCTATGAGAACACTGGGGATTTCAAGTTGGGAGTGTTCTCTCTTTTGCTACTTTCACTAAAAGTAAGACTAACACTACTGTCTTCACTTATGTTTCATTTTTTAGGAATCACTTTCATGTTTTGACTTACTGATTTTTTTCCCTTTATGCTGGCTTCTGACTAGGAATCTAATGACACTTGTTTTTGATGGCACTGGTATATTTGTTTTCAGTTTTCAACAATCACTTCCACACATTTTAATTTTTCTCCCCCTCGATCCTCTTTCCTCCCTGAGACTGCATGCAGTCTTATATGGGTTAAAAAAAAAAAAAACAAAAACACAAAACATTGCCCTAGTTGAGTGTCATCCCTTCACAAGTCGTTCAAGTCCAAACATGATGTTCGAACTGCGAATTTTTGTTCGTCTTGCAAGACAAATTTAGCAAATTCTTTTCCTTGTCCAGCGAAGCATATGTAAACCAGGTTACTCATAAGCCGAGGTTTTACTGTATTATTTTAAAAACTCTCCCACTTCTATTTTTTCTGCTGATTTTCCTTATCTTCCCATGTTCATATGTTTTAGTTTTTTACATCACCAAAATTTTATCCAGAATTCCTCCCTTTCTCCTGAGAAAAATCTCATAACTATTTCAAGAAAAAGACATCAGTAAAACTGATCAATACATCTAAAAAGTCAGAAAATAAATACAAAGTACTATGCCTGTATTCCTTTTGTCTCTGCAAAGATAAGGTTATTTTTTCATATCTCTTTTTGGGAGTTAACCTTGTTTCATGTAATTTTGAAACCCTCACTTTTGGATGTTTTCTGATTTTTAAAAAATTTACATTGATGTAGACATTGTATATTTAATTTCCTTGACTTTTCTTCACTTTACATCACTTCAAGTAGGTCTTTCCATGTTTCTTTATATTCATCATATTTGTCATTTCTTTTAGCACTGTAATATTCCATTATATTTATGTACTACAATTTGTTTAACCATGCCTCAACTGATGGAAAACTTTGTTTTCAGTTCTTTGCATCCACAAACATGTTGCTATAAAAAATCTTTGATGTATATAAGAAACTCTTATCAATGGCCTCCTTGGGGCACAAGCCTACCAGTGGAATCTCTGAGTCAAATGATATGACAACTTTGTTCACATAATTCCAAATTACTCATTATAGTGGTTGTACTGATTAACATCTCCACAAACGATGCACTAGTATGACTATCTTCTGACAACACCCGCAAAATTAATTATGCCCATTTTTTTCATCTTTGCTAATTTGCAGGATGTAAGATAAAACCTCACAGTTGTTTTGATTTCCATTTTTCTTATTAATTATTTGGAACATTTGTCCATGTGATTGATCACCTTTGGGCATTTTCTCTGACTGTCCTCCCCACCTATACCTCTCTATTCTTACTGACCTCTCTGGCTTCCTTTAAGTCCCAACTAAAATCCCACCTTCTATAGAAAACCTCCACTAACCCTTCTTAATTCCCTCTGTTAAATATTTTCTTATATTTGATGGACCCAGTCATGAGCATTGAATGTTTCTCCAAATATTTCAAATGTTCTTTATTTCTCTAAAGAATACTTTAAAATTGAATCATATAAGTATTTTATGAGCTTTGATAGATCAATACTCAAATCTTATTTTTGTATATAATTTTTAAAAATAAATATCCATTAGGGTTATTGGTGGTTTCCTTTCCCTACTGTCTTTTCCCCTGGTTTGGGAATTTAGGATATACATATTACAAAGTTTGGAAGAACCCTTTTATTTCCTATTTTTAAAAATAGTTTATGTATTTTTGGAATTGCTTGTTCTTTGGATGTTGGACAGAATTTCCTTGCAAGTCCATCTGGCTTTGTTCTTCCCCCACCCCATCCTCCCTTTAGGAGTTTATTTATAGATTGTTCAGCTTCTTTTTCTGATATTGGAATATTTAAACAATTTATTTCTTGTTCTGCTAATCTGGGTACTTAATATTCTTTAATAAATATTTATCCATTTCATCTCAATTATCCATTTCATTGGCGTACAATTCAGTGACAATGTAGCAAAATGTTTGCAAATAATTTTGGATGTCATTGTTGACAGTTTATTTCATCTTCAACTAATGTGAATTCTTTCATTTTAACATAATTTTATTTTCCTCTATTTAAAATCAGACTAGCTAAGCTAGATATTTATTTTTTATTAATTTTTAAAAAAATGTTCATAGTTTTATTAATTAAGTAATTCAATCTTTTTTATTTTCAGGATTTCTATTTTGGTATTTGGTTGAGATTTTTTTGATCTGTTGCTTTTCTTGTTCTTTTAGTTGCATTGTCCAATTCATTGACATATTCTCCCTTTTTGGGTGAATATATCTGGAGATATAAATTCCACCCTATGGATTGCTTTAGCCAAATCTAAAAAGTTCTATTATACAAGTACTGTCTCGTCATTTTTGATGAATAATTTTTCTAATCTTTCTGATTTATTCTTTGATGCAATAGTTATTTTAAAATTATACTATTTAGTCCCTGGCTTTTAATCCTTTTCTGAACATGATTTTTATTACATTGTGGTCAACAAAGAATGCAATGAACATATATGTTTCTTTGATTGTTAGGTTTTTAAGTCTCTATACATTGAAAATTTTTGTAAAGGTGCAATGTCCAATTCAAAAAAATATGCAAAATCCTTGCTGTTACAATTTAGTTATTGCCAGAGATTGGTCACATTGAACTTTTCTAAAGTCCTATTCAGCTCCTTTCCTTTTTTTTCTTATTTATATTTCTGTTAGATTTAGTGCCTTTTAGGATAATATACATATGCTGTTTATTTTTTATGATGTTCCCTTTTTTCTATCACATTGGAAATAATTGCTACTCTTGCTTGTTTTAAGTTTATCTGAAGTATAACAGATTTTGCTTTAGTATCTTATTTTTAACTCTATGAATCTTTTCAAGTGTGTTTCTCATAAGCAACACAGTGATGGATTCTTTCTAAACTATTTTGCAATGCTCCTTCATTTTATTGGTAAGTTCATCCCATTTAAGTTCATAGTAATGGTATTTAGTTGTATTTTTACTTCCATTCTGTCTGCATACACATTTTTCTCCTTGTCTTTAACCCTGTTATATACAAAGAAGGTGGTGAAAGAGGAGTGATCTATAATGTGAAGCAATATTTCTTCTCTGCTGTTTTTCCCTTTGCTCTGCTCTGATCACAGTCTTAAAAATTATTTTTCCTTCCCTTTTAATCTTCCCTTCTTGCTTTACTCTTGAGCACTGGAATTTGTTTTGCTCAATTAGTTCCTCACTAATACCATCCTCTTCTTTCCCTGACCAATTTCTCTGTTTAATGTATTTCTACACCAAGCTCTGTGTTTGTGAGGGAAAAAAAAATTTCTGAGAGTGTATTCAACCTTCTTTTATCCAGATCAGAAGAAAGATTCAAAGAATACCTATTGCCTTAACACCTTCCTCTGGTAGTTTAAATAACTGAATCCCCTGTCACTCCATGCCATCCGTGCTTTTTCTAGAAATTCATCTTCCATTTCTTCTTTACAGGAAGGTATTTTGTAGCATACAACCATCATCATATTGCTTTTGTTCTCTCTCCATTAATATTAATCTAAAAGTTCTCCCCATTATTTCTCATTACTCCTCTGAGCTCCATTCATGGATTTCCTCAAGAAATGATACAGAAATGTTACCTCAAATATCCCTTAAAAAAAAACCCCAAACCTGCTAATCTAAAAATCTGTTCCTCAATTGTCATTTTCCAGTATTGTGTTACAGCTCATCAAATCTCAGAAATACTATGAGATAAAATTTACTCAGCATCCATATCATTAGTTTATCTATATTTGGCACATATGAATAGGCAGTGGAGAACATGAGTTAAATTGTCCCATTTACATATTATATCCTATCAGTTACTGAGCCTCTCTCATTCTTTCCTTTGATCTCTTTAGTATCTGACTTGGTGGGAGTATTTAGACATTTTTCTCCTTTTAAAATGTTAAAGCCTTATTTATCAGGTCAACAAGTTTCCATATTTAAAAGTTTGTTAAAATTTAAAATAAAATTATACCACAATTATTTCCTACCTTCTCAACTCTCATCTCTCATCTCATCCTCAACTCTCCCTTCCAACTCATTAAACCCTTCTTTGTAACAAGAAATTATACAGGAAAACTAACCAGATATCTTAAATCCAGAGGGTAAAATAGAAATTGAAAGAATCCACTGATCACCTCCTGAAAGAGATCCCCAAATAAAACCTTTCAGGAGTATTATAGCCAAATCCCACAACTCCCAGGTCAAGGAGAAAATATTGCAGGAAGCCAGAAATAATTCAAATATTGTGGAGTCATAGTCAAGTTCACACAAGATTTAGCAGCTTCCATGTCAAAGGGCTTAGAATATGATACTCTGGAAAGGCAAAGGAGCTATGATTACAACCAGGAATCACCTACCCAGTGAAATGGAGTATAATCCTTTGGGGGAAAAAAAATCCAGACATTTACTGAATACAGCACTTTCAAGCATTCCTGATGAAAAAACCAGAGCTGAATAGAAAGGTTGGTATTTGAACATAAGACTCAAGCATAAAAAAGGTAAACATGAAAAAAATCATATGACACTCAATAAAATTAAACTATTTACCTTCCTATATGGGAAGACCATATAACTCTTCAGAACTTTATCATTATTAGAGGAGTAAAAAGGAGTCCAGATGGAGGGCATGGGTGTGTTGATATGTTGGGATGATTCAAAATAAAATGAAGGGATGAGAAAGAGGGATATACTGGGAGAAGGGGGAAGTGAGAGGTAGAATGAGTAAAGTTATGTCACATAAAAGAAGCATGCAAGGAAGAACTTTTACAGTCGAGGGGAAAATGGGAGAGTGGTATGCAATGCTTCAACCTTATTCTTTTCAGAATTGGTTTAAAGAGGGAAGATTACAAATGCACACACACACACACACACACACACACACACACTCAAACATCCAACAGAGAAATAAGAGAAGGGCATAACAGGAGGGAGTATGATAAAAAGGGAAGGCAGATCAAGGGAAGCAATGGTCAGAAGCAAAACAGACTTTTGAGGATGGGACAGGAAAGAGGGTGAGAGAGAGGGGAGAGAGAGAGGGGGGGGAGAGAGAGAGAGAGAGAGAGAGAGAGAGAGAGAGAGAGAGAGAGAGAGAGAGAGAGAGAGAGAGAGAGAGAGAGAATAAAGAGGAGAAAATAGGATGGAGGGAAATGCTGTTAGTAATCATAACTGTGAATGGGATAAGCTAACCCATAAAATGGAATCAGATAGCAGAATGGATTAGAAACTAGAACCTAACAATATGTTGTTCACAAAAACAAAGGTGCACACCCAGAGATAAAATAAGAGGCTAGAGCAAAATCTCTTATTCTTTACTGAAGTAAAAAATGTTGGGATACCAATCATGATCTAAGACAAAGTAAAAGAAAAAACAGACCTAATTTTAAAATATAATCAGGGAAACCACATTTTGCTAAAAAAGTAACATAGACAATGAAGTCACATCAAAACATTTTACAAGTTTCTGATAAAAGTTTCATTTCTCAAATGAATCCAATTTATAAAAGAGCCATTCCCCAATTGATAAATGGTCAAAGGATGTGGACAAACAATTTTCAGAAAAAGCCAAGACTATTTCTAGTCATATGAAAAAATGCTCCAAATCACTATTGATTGGAGAAATGCAAATTTAAATAATTCTGAGGCACCATCTCACACCTATCAGAAATGACAAATGTTGGAGGGGTTGAGGGAAAATAGGTACACTAATGAACTGTTGGAAAACTGTGAATTGGTTCAACTGTGCTGGAGAACACTATGGAACTCTGCCCAAAGGGGTATAAAAATGTGCATACCCTTTGACCCAGCAATACCATTATTGGAGCTATATCACAAAGAGATCAAAGAAAGAAAACACATATGTACAAAATATTTATAGCAGATTGTTTTGTGGTGGAAAAGAATTGGAAATTGAGGGGATGGTTGAATGAGTTGTGATATGTGATTGTGATGGAGTTCTATAGAAAATGATGAGGGAGACAGTTTCAGGAAAACCTGGGAAGGTTTGTACATGAACTGATACAAAGTGAAGTAAGTAGAGCTGGGATAATAAAAGCAATATTGCAATAATGATCAACTGTGAAAGACAGCTACTCTGATCAATACAATGATCCAAGACAATCCAAAGAATTCATGATGAATAATGCTATCTACTTCTACAGAGAGATCTGATAAATTGAAGGCAATTTGAAGTATAATTTTCTTCATTTTTCCTCATCTTTCTTTTTTTTTTTGCAGTAAGACCAACTTAGAAATATGTTTTGCTGAATTTTATATGTATAATTGTATACTGTTTGCCTTCTCAATGGGAGGGGGAGGGAGAGAAGTTGGAACTCAAAATTAAAAAGAAACACACATTCTAACCTTAGAACTCACATAGAAAAGGTTTCAGCAAATCAGATGGAAATACCTCAGGGTACAACAGCAAAGCAGATAGTAATGTATTTAAAATATTATTTATTGCACTGATAAAGTCATATCAGTTTCTGATATTAAACCATTTGACAATGCCAAGGACTTTCTTTTGTGGCTCTTTAATAACTGTGGTTGTAGCAACCAGAGAAGCACTTGCTAGACTGTATTTCCACAGGGGTTGCTGCCTTTACCAGGGCTCTTAGGCTTAACTCTTCATTGGTGGCAGTTGGTCAGGAAGGTGGATCCCTTCCCCACAGTTATCACACTCATCAGTAATGGCCAAGGAGTCCAAGTTGCAAGCAAGGTCCGTGGTCTGTGGGAAACTGCTATGTCCATGTTTCTTAGAATCTGGGTTCTGGTAGTGCCTTTCTAATAAGTCATATTTGGTGAGGATTACTGTCCTCTTCTCTACCAGGCAATGACTACAGGTACTGGAATAGAAGCCCAGTGGTGTGGATCATTCTGCAATTTTTGATGCTCTTGGGCTTAGCTAGTCTCTTTGCTGACTGATTTAAAATCTCTGTACTAATACTCAGTGAGATTAGTTCTGTTCCATCACTCCTAAATTTTAGAGTTAAGTTTGTCTTATAAAAAAAAGTTTGCTTTTTTTTCACAATTACTGGAAGTACTTTTCATAACAGACATCAATTACTCTTTTAACAACTGGATTCGTTTTAAAAAATCTGGGGCAAGGGTCCCTCTATTGGGATAATTCATTTATGATTTTTTCTATTTCTTTCTCGGCTTGAGATTTTTATTTTGTTGTTTTCTTAACTTGTATATTTTATCTTTTGAAGGCAATTATTAATTTCCTTTAGATTTTCAATTTTGCTAGGATTTACTTTTGATAATTTTTTTCCCTCTCTGATTATGAATTTACCTTTTTTTTTTGTTTTGGCAATTTCCCTTTTTCTCATTAAAACATCAAGTCAGTTAATAGTTTGCTGACTTGGTTAATATTTTCGCATAGAGGATAGAGCACTGGAATTAGAGTCAGGAAGATTTCATTTAAATCCTGCTTCAGACCATAACTAGATGCATAACTTTGGTCAAGTCAATGGCCTCTATAAACCTTAGTTTTCTCATCTGTAAAATGAAGACAACAGCATCTACCTGCCTCACAAAGTTGCCAAAAATATCAAATGAGAAAATACATATAAAGGTATTTCCAAACAATAAAGCATTATATGTGTCGTTAATCATTATTATTTTAATGCTTTTGTTTTAAATCTTACCTATTTCACCTCTAATTTTCAAGCTGTCTTGTGACTGTTCGGGATTTATTATTTTCTAGTTTCAAAAAATCATGTTCTATTTATTAATCCTTTTTTTGTGTGTAAATGTATTTTTTTCGAATTGACTTTTCCTTTGATTGCTTTAGCTACATCTCCCAAATCTTGGTAGCCTATTATTCTTTTACATATCTTTTATAATTTGTTCTTTTTGCACTCATTGTTCATGGTGTTATTAGGTAGAGCATTTATTAGATACTATGTGCAAGTCACTGTGGGATAGAAACACAAGCAAGCAAGACAGCCTCTGCTCTCAAGAAGCTTACATTCTAAGAAAGACAATACAAAGAGAGGTTCTGAAAAGCTGAAGGAGAAGAAATCCAAAGAAGGGCATGGAAAAGATAGCAGGAATTGTTGTGGGGCCTGGATGCCAGTAAAATAAGATAAAAACTCACCAATGAAAGTCAAAGGAACAAGAGGCTAAGTTTTTATCTTTTAATATTTTACTCTATCTTCAAAATTTGTATATCGTGTGTGTGTGTATATGAAATTTGGGTCCTAGCACAAGATTTTTTTTCAAAGATTTCTGTATGATACACAAACTTGTATATTATTTAATATTACTATTCTGAAGATTCCTTAACTTTCAAAATCTAATTTTTACAAGTTTTTTTTAAAGTCCCATGGCTTCTTTTAAATGGTAGATTTACCTAGATCTGAAAGATTAAAATGTATTATAAATATTATTGTTACTGCTACCATTGTTATTATCTTTTTTTGCAATTTTGACTTTAGAATTTTGGATACTTTGTCATTTGGTGCATTGTCTATGGCATCTTTAATTATAATGTAGTTTCTCTGTTTATCCCTATCAAGACTGTGACTTGTATTTTGTTCCTTTTAGATTTATGATTGCAACTCCTGCTTCTTATCTGAAACATCAAATTTTGCTCCAGCCACTTATTTCAAGTTAAGAAACATTAAGGGCCTCCTGTGTGCCAAGTAGCATGCTTAAGTCCTGAGGACAGAAAGACAAAAATAGCCCGTTTTCAAGATTTCAGTCTAATATGGGAGACAACATGCAAACAACTATATACAAATGGGATATATAATGATAAAATGGATACAGTCAATAGAAAGCATTTTCATTCTCTATGTCTTTATTTTCAAAATGTGTGGCATTTAAAACTTTTTGTTGTTTTGCTCATGTAACCTATCATTTCATTTTATTGGGAATTGATCCATTCATATGTGCAGATGATATATCTTTTGCTTTTGTATAATTTTTGCTTATGAATATGTTCCCTGTATTATCTTACTCACAGAACCACCCCTTCTAGCAAATTATACAAAAGAAAAAAGTAAGGAAAGTCAGTAGAGTAACTCTGACAAAACATGCAATGTTCCAGATCCAAAATTCCCTACCTCTGAAAAGAAAGGAGGGAGGTACATTTTATTATCTTTTCTTTGGCAGTAGGCTTGATCATTATAAGTAAAAAGCTTTGGATTTCAGGCTTTTGTTATTATTATTTCCATTTCTATTAACTTCACTTCTCCTTTCATGCTTTCCTATGTTCTTCTGGATTCTTTAAATTCATCATTTCAAATAGAACAGAAAGAACACAGCACTATAAAGCTTGAGAGGCAGTTTACATTTATTATCACATTTGATTTTCAAAACAACCCTCTAAGGCAAATAATATTCTCCTCATTTTATAGATGAGGACACTCCAGTTAAGAAGACTGAATGACTTGCCCCAGGACACACAACTATCTGAGGAAGGAGTTGAACCCAGGTTTTCCTGACTCCAGTGTAGCATCCTATCCATTATGCTATGCAATCCATGAAAAACTACTTTTCCATTTTTGCTAGTATAAAAAACTGCTGCTTTCAATATTTTAGCACATATGGATGTGTGTGTGTGTGTGTGTGTGTCTGACCTCCTTACCATAACTACTTCTGGGCTCTCTGGGTTGAAAACTTATGAACACATTAGTTTTTTGCATACTCCCAAGTTTATTCTTGATCCATTCACACCAAGGTTATAATTTTAAGGTGTTTTTACTCATTTAGGCTTGTTTTGTACTCTCCCCTCTCCTCTCTTATTTTAAATAAGCAGTTGGTCCTCACAATGTTTTGTAGATATTATTGACCAGTCTTCCTCTTTAGGCTACCTCTCGCTTCCCAAGTTTCCTGAGTTTGTGCTATAGTTTTATTTCCCCCTTTTTCCCTTTTTTGACTCAGATATAAATGTGGCTTAGAATCCTTTCTAACCTCATCTCCAATCCCTTGAGTGATATGCATTTGAGGCATCCTTCCCTGAGAAGTATCAATTTGCTTAATTCCCTTATTTTTTCCTATAATTAAATCGTCTCCCATTCCTAAACTGTTTCTGTATACTTTTCTCCATTCTATGTCATATGAGGTAGAGCTCTCTCAGACACAAATCTTGCTGCTTTGTCCTTTGTCCATCTCTATTACTAAGACTGAAGATCTTGCTCACTCTCTCCTTTTCTGTTGGGTTTTGTTGAGTTTTTTTTTAAAAAGGGATTTTTGTCCAAAATCCTCACTCCAGACAGGCTCTATTTTCAGTCACTGACTTGGCCCTATTCCATGCCCTTAAATACCCACAGTCAGCCTCAGCCTCCAGAATTACTCCCACCATCCACTACCTTTGTTCCTACTCACATGTTGCTAAGCAAAGCTAGAAAAAATCATGAGATCGTGTTGAATGGATCCACTATAGATTTATGTTACATCATCTCAACTGGGCCCTCACTGAAGCAAAGTAATTTTTTTTACACATTCCTAATTGTTTCACTGGGGCAGCTAGGTGGTAAAGAAGAGACAGCACTGGGCCTGGGGTCAGGCAGACCATTGTACACATCCAGCCTCAGACACTCATTAGCTGTGTGACCCTGGGCAAGTCCTTTAACCCTGTTTATCTTAGTTGCCTCATCGGTAAAATGAGCTGCAGAAAGAAATGGTAAACCACTCCAGTATCTTTGCCAAGAAAACTCCATGGACATAGTTTGTAAGGTCACATAAAGTCAAACACAACTGAAGAATGACTGAACAATAAATTGTTCAATTTTTTGAAAATTATCTATCTTACCAGAGATTTTTCCAAACTTTTTATACCTCCCCCTCTCGTGGCTCTCCCTATCCTCACCTTCTCAGAGAATCTTACTCATATTTCACTCAAAATATTTTAGACATGCTTAGGGGTCCATATACCCCTTTATCTGAGGAAGGAATAAAGCCTTGCTTGGAGACAGAGGTTTTCTGAGATTCTATTTTCATCTGCATAAAACTTTTTTGTGAAGTTCCTTGTGTACCCTCACCCTATGTGTGAATACCTTCCATACCAGGTAAATGACCTCCCAGTCTCCAGTTTTTGCCTTTTATTACTTTTAACTCCCTCTTTCACAGTCCAGTAGTGGTGGAAAGACCACTTTTTCCCGTCCTTTCAAACCACAGACAGGAACACACACACATATACATACTATTTTCTTTCCTTTGGCTTCCTCTTCCCACCTGAACAACTTCACATGCATAATCTTGCTTCTCCCCACTTGAATTTATAAAGGAATATAGGTTTGTGTATACTGTCAATTTAGGATTTATCCTTTCCTTCCCCATTTTTAAAATTTTCTTAAATTTCTAGCCCATTAGATTAAGCCATTTAACTTCACAATATAACTTAATGTCTTTTCTTACCTTCATATCATGTGAAATGATTCATTGCTTAGTCTTTTGTTAACTCATATTTACTTTTCTTGAATTTGTCATGTTTAAAAAAAGGGGGGAGAGGAGCCAAGATGGTGGAGTAGAAAGACTCACGTATGCTAGCTCCAGAACCCACAGCCCATAAATTTCCTGTAAAAAGAACTCCCCACAAATCGTGGAGCAGTGGAACCCATGCAGCAATGGAGGGGAGGAGATTTCTGCTCCAGAGAGCCCTGAAAAACCGGCACCACAGGTCCGTCATGCACCGGATGGCGGAGCCCACCCCTGCCCTGCCTTGGCCGGTGCAGCCCCAGAGGAGCAGATCCGGGCAGGCTTCAGGGACAGAATCTCTGGCGGACACGAAGGTCCCTCCACCCACAGGTGCTACAGGTCAGTGAGAGAGACGTCTGCTCTGGCCGAGAGGGGAGCGGGGTGTCTCTGTAACTCAGGCCCCCTCGGGAGGCAGCAGCAGAGGCAGTGGTGGCCTGGGACTCCCGCAGCAGACAGGAGCTCCACTCCATTACTGAAGGTCTCAGCAAAAACCCCCTGAGGGAACTGAGCCTGGGAGGCAGCCCTGCCCCCAACCTGAGCACCAGAACTTAAGCTCACATTGAATAGCAGCCGTGCCCACCACTGAAAGCCCTGAGGCTGGGGAGCAGCATTTGAATATCAGACCCCAAGCACTAGCTGGGCAGATCTAGGCAGGGGTGGAGAGGAATCTCAGAAGTCAAGTAACTGGCTGGGAAAATGCCCAGAAAAGGGAAGAAAAATAAGACATAGAAGGCTACTTTCTTGGGGAACAGATGTTCCCACCTTTGATTTCTGATGATGAGGAACAATGCTTACCATCAGGGAAAGGCATAGAAGTCAAGGCCTCTGTACCCCAAACATCCAAAATAGATATCCAATGGGCTCAGGCCATGGAAGAGCACAAAAAGGATTTTGAAAATCAAGTTAGACAGGTGGAGGAAAAACTGGCAACAGAAATGAGAGAGATGCAAGAAAAGCATGAAAAACAGGGTCAATACCTTGCTAAAGGAGACCCAAAAAAATGCTGAAGAAAATAACACCTTGAAAAATAGGCTCACTCAATTGGCAAAAGAGGTTCAAAAAGCCAATGAGGAGAAGAATGCTTTCAAAAGCAGAATGAGCCAAATGGAAAAAGAGGTTCAAAAGCTCACTGAAGAAAATAATTCTCTCAAAATTAGAATGGAACAGATGGAGGCTAATGACTTTCTGAGAAACCAGGAAATCTCAAAACAAAACCAAAAGAATGAAAAAATGGAAGAGAATGTGAAATATCTCATTGGAAAAACAACTGACCTGGAAAAACAGATCCAAGAGAAACAATTTAAAAATTATGGAACTACTACAAAAATGTGCATACCCTTTGGCCCAGCAATATCGTTACTAGGACTGTATCCCCAAGAGATTATAAAAATGGGAAAGGGTCCCATGTGTACAAAAATATTTATAGCAGCACTCTTTGTGGTAGCCAAAAACTGGAAGTCAAGAGGATGCCCATCAATTGGGGAATGGCTGAATAAATTATGGTATATGAATGTAATGGAGTACTATTGCACCATAAGAAATGATGAACAAGAAGACTTCAGGGAGGCCTGAAAGGACTTATATGATCTGATGCTGAGTGAAAGGAGCAGAACCAGGAGAACTTTGTGCACAGCAACGACCACAGTGTGCGAGAGTTTTTTCTGGTAGACTTGGAACTTTGTAATAACACAAGAACTTACTGAGAAAAAAAAAAAATCCCAATATTGGTCTCCTAAAGCAAAATGCCTTCCACACTCTGAGAAAGAAATATGAAGTCATTCGCAGAATGTAGCAGATCATGTTTGTGTGTGTGTGGGTTTCAGTGTATTATGTTTTGATTTGTTATGATTTCTTCCATTTATTTTAGTTCGACTATATAGCATGACTATAGTGAAAATGCACTCAATAGGAAAGTATATGTAGAACCTATACAGAATTGTATGCTGTCATGGGGAGGGAGGGGGGGTAGTGGGGGGAAGGTGTGGGGGGGATAAAATCTTAATTTTAAGGAAGTTATTGTAGGACATTAAAAATATAAATAAAAGAATACAATTCAGTCCAAACAAAAAAAAAAAATTATGGGACTACCTGAAAGCCATGGTCACAAAAAGAGCCTAGATATCATCTTTCATGAAATTATCAAGGAAAACTGCCCTGAGATTCTAGAAACAGAGGGCAAAATAAGTATTGAAGGAATCCATCGATCACTGTCTGAAAGAGATCCAAAAAGAGAAACTCCTAGGAACATTATGGCCAAATTCCAGAATTCCCAGGTCAAGGAGAAAATATTGCAAGCAGCTAGAAAGAAACAATTCAAGTATTGTGGAAATACAATCAGGATAACACAAGATCTAGCAGCTTCTACATTAAGGGATCGAAGGATGTGGAATAGGATATTCAGAAGTCAAAGGAACTAGGACTCAAAACAAGAATCACCTACCCAGCAAAACTGAGTATAATGCTTCAGGGGAAAATATGGTCTTTCAATGAAACAGAGGACTTTCAAGCATTCTTGATGAAAAGACCAGAGCTGAAAAGAAAATTTGACCTTCAAACATAAGAATGAGAAGAAGCATGAAAAAGTAAACAGCAAAGAGAAGTCATAAGGGACTTACCAAAGGTGACTGTTTACATTCCTACATAGAAAGACAATATTTGCAACTCTTAAAACTTTTCAGTATCTGGGTAGTTGGTGGGACCACACACACACATACACACACATGCACGCACATACAGAGATAGAGAGCACAGAGTGAATTGAATAGGATGGGACCATATCTTAAAAGAAATTAAGGTAAACGGTGAGAGAGAAATGAAGTGGGAGGAGACAGGATGAAATGGAATGGGGTAAATTATCTCTCATTCAAGAGGCAAGTGGAGACTTTTTAGTGGAGAGAAAAAGAGGAGAGCTGAGAAAAAAACATGAAGTTTACCCTCATCACATTCGACTAAAGGAAGGAATAGAATGCACACTCATTTTGGTATGAAAACCTATCTTACAATACAGGAAAGTGGGGGAGAAGGCGATAAGCAGGGTGGAGGGGATGATGGAAGGAAGGGCAATGGGAGGAGGGAGCAATTTGAAGTCAACACTCTTGGAGAGGGACAGGATCAAAAGACAGAATAGAAACAATGGGGGGCAGGATAGGATGGAGGGAAATACAGTTAGTCCTTCACAACACGATTGTTATCGAAGTCATTTACAAAACTACACAGATATAGCCTAGATTGAATTGCCTGCCTTCCCAAAGGGAATGGGTGGGGAGGGAGGGATGGAGAGAATTGGGAACTCAAAGTTTTAGGAACAACTGTTTAGTATTGTTCTTGCTATTAGGAAATAAGAAATACAGTTAATGGAGAATAGAAAGTCATCTGGCCCTACAGGACAAAAGAGAAGATGGGGACAAGAGAAGGGAGGGATGATAGAAGAGAGGGCAGATTGGTGATAGGGGAAATTAGAATGCTCGGTGTATTGGAGTGGGGGGAGGGGATAAAAGGGGAGAAAATTTGGAACCCAAAATTTTGTGAAAATCAATGTAAAAAGTTAAATAAATTTATATTAAAAAAAATAAGAAAGCATTTGTCATGTTTAAAACGAACATCAAATAGCTAACTCATCTTTAGGTTCTTTTCGAGAAGTAATTTAAAGGCTTACTTTTGATGAAAATCCCCTCTCCTTTTCCCCCATTGGATGATTAGGCTCAGTTTTACAAGATATTATCCTGAGTATATATCTTAATGTCATTTGCTTTGTGAAATATCAAATTCCCATCTCGCCTTGAACGTAAACTATTTGAAGGTAGAGACAATTCCATTCTTTCTCTTTGTATTTCCAACGCCTAGTACACTATTAAGTTCATGGAAGGTGTTTAATGACTGCGTGTTGGTTCTCACTGAAGAGTAGTCCTGTACTATTGAAATTATGTGTTGAAGGCATTCTTTTTAGCTCCCTGTAATACTTGCTACATTTAAATTCCATAATTTAACAACTTCATTCCTTGGTGATCATAACTTGGAATTTCTGTGGTCAATTTGTGCATTCTATCTTTGTTCTGCTGACAGTACTTGAAAGCAATTTTGTGTTATTTCCTGCAGCATGTTATTTAGATTTTTCAATTCGTTTTTATTTCTTTTCCTCTTTCAGGGAGACCTAAAACCTTCAAATTGCCTCATGTCCTATCTCTAACGTCTACCATTTTTGCCTATTGATACCACATAATTTTCCAGTGCTGTTCTCCTTTGTCTTTGCTGTCCTAAATTTTCTTTGACTCTTGTAAGTCTTCCCCAGTCCCCATTTCAGAGCCTCTACTTTTTGAGAAAGATTCCCTATTGTGTAGCCTAAACTGTCTACCCTAGCTTATCTTTTTTTTGAGAGCTCTGAATTTTAACTAAATATTTCCTTTTTTTTCTCGATAATTTTCTTATCTTCTAAACAATTCTGAACTTGTTTGCTTCGGGTTCATCATTTTGGGAGATGGGGTGGAGATCCAGTAGAATAACCTTGATTTCTTTTTTAGAGTGGTTTGGCTGCCTTCTATCATTACATAATATTTATTCAATGGCTTGCATCTTTAGTTTATCTCCAACATTTCCCTGATAGACCCATTGCCACCTGCCCTATCTCTTCCCAACAATACTCTGAAATGTGTGGCCCGTTCTTTCATGCAATGATACATGTTTCTTTTTGTCTAGAACAGATACAAGCAACTTCATTGTGTTGAGGGCTGATAGCTTCTTTCTACATGGAAACTTCACAGGTAGAGGATCACAGCTGTTTATACCACAAATCCTTCCATCAGAAGGGAAGACCAGCTGCACTCTCATATGTCCAGTAGCTTTCCCTCTCCATCATGGTGCTGGATTAATTCAAATCTCTCTCCCACTGAAGGTCAGGCTGGGTCATTACCTTTGGGGTGGGGGAAGGGAGAGAAGATAAAAGTCATCATAACCAATACCTGAAATGGAAGCCTGCTTTGCAGGTCAGTGAGAGGAAGCAATCCTTTATTTAATGCTTAAACTTTTCTTTTTCCAGAAGATTATTTTATGTGCAGGCATTTTCTATCTTCTCTTATTCTTGATACAACACCACAAATCTGACATATACCTATTCTTTGGAAGTGTCAAAGTTTGTGAATTTATCCAAGAGTAACTCATTGTACCATCCTGTTGATCACATGTACAATATTTTTATAGTTCTTATTTGATATATTTCATCTCCAGCTAAACTGTAATTCCTATTTCTGAATGATCCAGAGGTCCAAGTCCTGTGCTTTGATATCTTCTGAACCAGATGTTCTCTGCTCATGTCCACTCTCTTCTGAAGATGCTACTTTTATTTGACAATAACTAAACTATCAAATTTATGCTTCTATAGTAAGAGTTCATAATCTTTTTGATGTTATGATCCCTTTGAGAGTCTGGTGGAGCCTATGGACTCTTTCTCAGGTTTTCAAATATATTAAACTATAATAAATAGGGTTACAAAGAAAACAATTAAACTGAGTTGCCTATCCATCTACACAGACACACGAAAACACAAATTCATGGATCTCAGGTCAAGAACTCCTTGCTCATAACCTTCCATTTCATGCCCAGGATTACATAATCCCTAAACAATACTTCCTAGGCTTCTTTCTTTGCTCCCCACCTGGTTGCACTTTCAGACTGGATTCCATCACAGTCATGCTCCAGAAACTTCCTCAGAAAACTCATCATCCTATGAAATAGTGTATTCACCTTGTTTCTGACACCTCATCAGTCTCCTCTATACCTGACTGGAGGTCTGGGAGGGCAGGGCAAAGAACTCCTCCCAAAGCTTCCATTTATAAAAGGCTTCCAGGTCATCCAGTTCCAAATTTTACCACCAGGAACTCCCCTCTGTTCACCTGCTTAGTTTCCTTTCTGTGTGCTCTCTCCTCCCACCCACGAGTTAGATTGTGAGCTCCTTGAGGGCAGAACCTGTTCTTTTTTCTTCCACATCTATAACCCCAGTGCTTAGCACAGTACCTGGTACATAGCAGACACTTAATAAATGTTTACTGACTTCTGGCAGTAGCATTTTGTGTTACGAGAATCACTAGAAGTGGGTATTGGTGGTCAGGTTGGGCAAGCTTTAGGAAGCTCTCCATTATGTCTCCAGCCACATACATGGGAAGATAACATACTTCCCAACTGTTTGTTAAGTTTAATATCTGGCTAAACAGATATGCCCTCAAGTGGACTCCTAGGGCTAGTATTGCATACCCTTTCTTTTTGTAGAACGTATGATCACCATTTCCTAGAGAAGCTGCTTTCTCATTAACAGGTTTAGTTTTAGATGGTGGAAATCCTTTCGGCTCTTTATTACATACTTTCAGCTTCCTGGTGAGAGGCCTCTTCAGATTTTTTTTTTTTATCTCCCCTGCTCCCTAACGGAAGTTCACTTTTCATTCCTTCAAAGAATACTTTATTCTTCCCAGTAAGCTGGAGAATAAAATAATTCACTCAGACCTTTCCCTTTCTGTTTAGGAAGAACTATCTTTAATCTGATACGCTGACAGACATATAACCACAGCACAGTCTCTAGGTTACCGAATTTTCTCCTTGACTTTTCATATTTGCTGAATATATCTATTGCTCTTACTAATTAACCCACATGGTTATCTGTAATAGCAAACTACTTAGCTGGGCTGGTATCTTTTTTATAGATCTGTGTCAATTAACAAGCTTTTTTGCCATCTTTAATCTCCCCCTTCCCCACTTCTGCCCTCAACAGGAAAAAAAAAAAACAAAGCCTCTGTAACATGATCAAGAAGACAAATTTCCACACTGGCCATGTCCATAAATATCTCCTTCTACACCGTTTGGAATCATGGTTGGTCATTGCACATAGAATCGCATCTTTCATCCCTGTTCATCGTTAAAATGTTATTACAGAGCAATTGTTCTATCTAGCTCTGCTCACTTCACTGTTCGCAGGTTGCTCTAAAACCATACACTTCATTTATATATGTTGCTATCTTTTGGAGGTAGGGTAAAGTGTGTGCTAATAGTTTTTTCCACCTTTATGTATATTTTGGCAATTACTATGGCTACTTGCTTAGATCTATTTATTTGCAAGTCTCTGTAAGTTACTTCAATCATTTTTCTTTCTTCTTCATTTCCATTACTATGGGAAGGCTCAGGAGAAGAAAGTGAGATTGGTGACCTTGCACAGCCCTCCCTCACTCAAACCAAAGTCAACTGCAAGTCATGTCATCATCTTAATGTTATGATCCTCTTTGAGAACGAAGGACAAACACAACCTGTGAGTATCAGCTCCTTTCTGCTCCTCTGATGTTCTGCCCAGAAGATAAACTCCATGGCCAAAAGCTACTGTTTTTCCTTTGGGTTTACTGGCTACATTTCTTGCTCAAATATCAAGCCTTAAACCCAATTCACTCTGGAGCTCATAGACTGGGCAACAAGTCCCCACTCACCTAGCACAGAGAGAATGTAATTACTAAATAGTGATTTCTCTTTTACCCAGGAACCCTAAGGGTCTTCCCCTCCCGGTTTGATCGCTCCTTCCTTCCTTTCTTCCTTCCTTCCTTTCATTAAAGGGGCCATTCCTTGAGTAACTACTTAAAGAAGCCTATTCATTGAATGGGTGTTTCTCAAAGTGAGAATGTGATAAGACTTAGCCTGAAAGAGCCAGGATCTCACATTGCATCCTGGGCCATCTCCAGTCATTCTGATGAGTATCAGGCCACAGGACCCAGATGGTTCAGGAGAAGAAAGTGAGGTTGGTAACCTTGCACAGCCCTCCCTCATTCAAATCAAAATCAACTGCAAGTCATATCATCATCTTGATGATCCCTTTTGAGAATGAAGGACAAATCCAACAACAAGACAACAGCCATGGTCTAACTGCATCCTGCCTTCTCAATGTTCCATAATCTGTTGTTGGTTTTGAACTTCTTGGCATCCTTATGAACATCAGAGTTTTTAGTAGCAAACACTGCTACTGTTTATTCTTGAAATGGGGTTTCCTGAACAATAATCTAGAAGTAAAAACATCTAATGATTATTGCAGTTTTATAGCTATTTCCTTTTCCTAGAATTGTAATTGCTTTCAGAAAAGAATGGGGAAATGATATGATCTACTCTTTCATATTTAAGATATACCGCAACAAAGGAAACCATTTTTAGGAAAGGAAAAAGGGAAAACTACTTACCTCTGCCTCTTACTAAGAAAAGATGATGAAACTGAGGATACATGTTCAGGAAACAAAAATGAAATTAGTTGTTCTGAGAGTTTTTGTCATCCACAGAAGAATTGTCCAAGCTTCTATTTTAGATGTCCTGAATTGCAGAACTCTTAATGAGCATAATTTTGCCGGTTCTTCAATTATGATCTATGGAATTTCATTGTGACTATCACTTTTGAAGAAAAAACATTTCTTATATGAATTTCACCACTATGAGAAAGATTAGGTAAAATGAACGTTTTAAGCAAGACCTCACAGTTTCCATTATATCAAGTATTATTACAGAAAACAAGTAACTACTCAGTATCAACTTTATCATTTATACATTTGATGTCTATGAGCATCTGGAACCTTCAAAATATTTTTCTAAATATATTTCTCTTTACCCCACTGCTTCCAGAATACAGCTGAAACAAGTTATTGTAATAAAACAAACAAAAACTGGGAAAATGTCTAAGTCTTCACTACATTTCAAGAGCTGAACAATAATTTGAAGACTATCTTTCATGTCAAATTCAAAAGTTATTAATGAAATTGGCAGCTTTAACTCATCATCTCCTGTTTTCCCAGGTCTGCTGAACTAGCAAGATACTCCAAAAACTTGGAGATTTTTGGTTTTAGAAGCTTGGAAAGAAGTTAAATCAAACCACTGAGATGATATCTACCTCTGTTCTGCCTTGGGCAACACTCCCCTAAAGGTAGAAATGTACAAAGATACAGTCAACAGATGATCAATGTTGCAGATGTTGAAGAGATCTAAGCAGTAAGTTATTGCAGAAAGGTACACCAAAAAAGGGAAAGGAGTGGGAAAACTAAAGAACATGAAAAAAGGCAGCACACAACTAAGTCAGAAAGAAAAGTTTAACATGGCATAAAAGAGGAAAACTAAAAGGGAACTAGAGAGAAAACATGTAATGTATGCATTACAACTATGACATTATGTCTGCAAAAAAAATCGGTATGACAGTTTCTTTTGACTTGTTTTAGATGAGCCGTTATACATTATATCTGTTTCAACAGGGTTAAGTTTGCTCTGGTTGCCAAGGATATGGAATTTCAAGACTAAAGAAGTATAGAAGACAAAGCCTTCAATTTGAGATTCATTCAGAGACAACACAGAACAAACTTCAAACCTTAGGGCCTCATAAAGTGATTTTGATTGTTTGGCCAAGAATTGGACTTCAAGTAGAGACAACACTTGTATTCAGGGTAGTTACAGTAGAAGTGCTGCATTTGGAGTAAGAGAACATGGGTTCAAATTCCAGCTCCACATCTTACTATTTCTGTGATTACAATTCTGTGATCCTATATTTTGAGCTGGAAGGGTCATTGGAGGTTACCTAGTTACAGGTGAGAAAACAGGCCCAAAAAGTGAATTGTCCAGGGTCACATGGGCAGGAAGTTAAAAGAATTCTATGATTTTACATCATTTAGTCACCATTCAGCTTCTTTATGTAAGGAAGAAATTATAAGGAATGAGAATATGTTGTTCTAATAGTGTCAAATTCCATAAAGTTTTAATGTTACTAAGATTCAGATTTGAGCTTCCTTTAATTAGGTAGCAAATGAGCTAGAAATGAACATAATATGTAAAATAATTTATAGTAAGAATTTCAGACCACATACTGAGGCAGCAAACTGAATAACAGGCATCATTTCACAAGAAAAGCTAAGAGCAAAATGAATGTTCAAAGCCTTGGGGCACTAAGTTTAGGTGTCATCTTTCTTGATTCTAAAATAAAACCATACATGCATCTCCGAATTTAAGCTACTTGAAAAACTTGATTTATGAGCTATATTACAGAGTTACTAGAACTCTCTCAGATAATCACTGTAAAACCTAATAAAAGAGTAGTGGAGTCAAGATGGTGGAGTAACAGCACTGACTTTTTTAGAGCACTCCCACCAAACCCAGCAAAATATCTGTAAAAAATGGCTCTAAACAAATTCTGGAGCTGTAGAACCCATAGAATGACAGCATGAAGCAAATCTCTAGCCCAAGACAGCCTGGAAGGTCACTGGGAAGTCTCTGTCATGCCATACTGGGAGCAGAGCACAGTCCAGTGCAGGTCCTCACTGGCACAGAGAGGACCTGAGCAGGACCTGGGGAAACTAAAGCTCTCACACCTGTGGCAATTTTCAGATTTCAGGACCCCAAAACGCTGAGGACAAATCGGAAGGTCAGTAGAAAAAGCCTGTGGGACCAGTGCAGGAGAGTGGATTGATCTGTCCTCAGCCCCAGGGTGGCAGAGAGGGGAGGGGGTGGAGGAACCTGTGGCAGCCACCACAGCAGCAGGGGCAGCTGCAGTCACTGTTTCTGGAGCTCTAGGCCACAGACTGTGGTGGGATCAAGCAGCTGACAGTACACCCCCTAACCCCACTGGAAGTAGAGATCTATCTTGACAAAGAGCTCAAAAGTCAAGTAAATGACTGGGGAAATGAGCAAAAACTGGAAAAAAAATCAGACTATAGAATCAGCAAAAACTGGAAAAAGAATAAGACTACTTTGGAGACATGGAAGACCAAAGCATGCAAACAGAAGAAAACAAAGTCATAACTCCTCCATCCAAAGCCTCCAAGAAAAATATGAATTGGTCTCAGGCCATGGAAAAGCTCAAAAAGGATTTTGAAAATCAAGTAAGAGAAGTAGAGCAAAATTTTGGAAAAGAAAGGAGAATGATGCAAGAAAATCATGAAAAATGAGTCAACTGCTTGCTAAAGGAGACCCCAAAAATGCTGCAGAAAATAACACTTTAAAAAATAGACTAACCCAAACGGTAAAAGAGATTCAAAAGCCAATGGAAAGAAGGATGTCCTAAAAAGCAGAATTGGCCAGATGGAAAAGGTGATCCAAAAGCTCACTGAAGAAAATAATTACTTAAAGATTAGAATGGAGCAGATGGAAGCTGATGACTTTACGAAAAATCAAGAAATTATAAAACAAAACCAAAGGAATGAAAATAGAGCAGACTGTGAAATATCTCATTGGAAAACAACTGACCTGGAAAATGGATCTAGGAGAGACAATTCAAAAAAATTATGGGAGTACGTGAAAGCCATGAGAAAAAAAAAGCCTGGACATCATCTTTCATGAAATTATCAAGGAAAACTGCTCTGATATTCTAGAGCCAGAGGGTAAAATAGAAAATGGAAAAAGTCCATAGATCCATTGATCGCCTCCTGAGATATCAAAAGAAAAACTCCTAGGAATATTGTAGCCAAATTCCAGAGTTCCCAGGTCAAGGAGAAAATATACCAAAGTAGCCGGAAAGAAACAATTCCAGTATTGTGGAAATACAATCAGGATAACACAAGATCTAGCTGCTTCTACGTTAAGGGATCTAAGAGCTTGGAATATGATATTCCAGAAGTCAAAGGAACTAGGATTAAAACCAAGAATCAACTACCCAGAAAAACTGAGTAATGCACTTCAGGGAAAAAATGGTCATTCAATAACATAGAGGACTTTCAAACATTCTTGATGAAAAGACCAGAGCTGAATAGAAAATCTGACTTTCGAACCCAAGAATCAAGAGAAACATGAAAAGGTAAACAGGAAAGAGAAATCATAAGGGAATTCCTAGGAATGTAAACAATTCCTACATGGAAAGATAATATTTGTAACTCTTGAGACTTTTCTCAGTATTTGGGTAGTTGGAGGAATTATATACATATAGACAGAGGGCACAGGAAGAGGAAGGGATGATACCTAAAAAAAATAAAATTACAGGGTGAAAAAGGAATATATTGGGAGGAGAAAGGGAGAAATGGAATGGGGCAAATTTTCTCTCATAAAGGAGGCAAGAATAAACTTTTTCAATGGAGGGGAAAAGGGGGGAGGTGAGAGGGAAAAAATCAAGCTTACTCTCATCACATTTTGCTTAAGCAGGGAATAACATGCACAATCAATTTGGTATGAAAACCTGTCATACACCACAGGAAAGTAGGGGAGAAGGGGATAGGTGGAGTGGGGGGGGGGTGATAGAAGGGAGGGCAAATGGGAGGAGTAATTAGAAGTAAACACTTTTGGGGAGGGACAAGGTCAAAAGAGAAAACAGAATAATTGAGGGGTAGGATAGGATGGAGGGAAATATAGTTAGTCTTTCACAACATGACTTTTATGGAAGTCTTTTGCATAACTATACATGTATGACCTATATTGAATTGCTTGCTATCTCGGTGAGGATGGGTGGGGAGGGAGAGAAGTTGGAATTCAAAGTTTTAAAAATGAATGTTGAGAATTATTTTTACATGCAACTGGGAAGTAAGATATACAGGTAGTGGGGTATAGAAATCTATCTTACCCGACAAGAAAATAGAGAAGATAGGGATAAGGGAAGGGAGGGGTGTGATAGAAGGGAGGGCAGATTGGGTGAAGGGGTAATCAGAATGCATGTCTTGGGGTGGGGGGAGAGATGGAGAGAAAATTTGGAACAAAAAAATCTTGTGGAAATGAATGTTGAAAACCAAAAATAAACAAACAAATAAATGAATGAATGAATGAATGAATGAATAAATGAAATATGCAAAAAAAGAAAAAAAAACAACAAAAACCAAAAGCTGTATAAAGCCTTCAATTAAAAACAAAAACTAAAACCATCACACCTTCAGAAGTCATTTTGTAGGTCTTAAAATAGGATAATCATGGTCCTCAATATGAAACTAGGTATGAGAAAGGGTAAGTTTAGTAAAACCTTGATTTTGGGACAGGGGGTACCCATCAATACAGAGAAACTAAGACACAAAAGGCCTTCCAGTACATCTCCAACACCTTGGGCTGTATCAATTGTTCTTTTATATTAAATAACTTTTATGTTGCAATTTGCCAGCCATGGTCTCCAATCCTGAAGACATCCTATTAAAAAGATTTTTCTTCAGTCTCCTGTTTTAGATGCTTTTCACACAAGTGCCTCACAACAAGACATACTTTCTCCCTTTTCTATAATCATACACTCATCATTCTCATCCTCTTTCCCTTTAAACTCCCAGAAGACACTGAAGCTCTTGGTTACTGTTATCCTCAGGATGTTAGATCTTTGTTATTACTCTACTTCCATTTTTACCAATATAGCACTGTCCCCTGGTAATCATGGATTGATCTAATTATTAGGTCATTCCCAGGGGATCTTCATGGGACTACTGACTTAGGAGTTCCAAGACCCATGGTTGTAGATCTGTCTTTGACACTTATTAGCTGTCTGTGAAATCTTGGTCAGATTATTTATGTCCCTGAGGTTGCATCCTCATTACAAAATCAGAACAATTCTTGCCCTTCTTACCTCACAGGGGTGGTGAGGTAAAAATAAGACAATGTTCATGACAATGCTTTGAAAACGGCAAAGAATAGAAGCATGTCATTATTATCCAGAAGCCTGGGAAAGTCCATGGAATCATGCTCTAAGTAGAGCAGGAAAGTTTCTCAGATACCATCTAGGCCACTCCCTTGTCCCCATCATCTTCCAGAGGAGGAAAACGGGGCCCATGTCCAGGTAGAGTTCATGGCAGGATTTGAACACAGATCCATTTGACTCTAGAGCTGGAGCTCTTTGCTTTAAATTATCTCACAATTCTCAACAGAATCTTTGATCCATTAGCCATAACTTCTAGATCCATAGAAATGCATCTGTCATCAGAGGACTTTCCTTCAAACTGTCTACATCTTCTCTCTCACTTAACAGAGCAAAGAGGACTTACGGAAATTGAAATGTAAACCAATCAAATGGATGGTGGTAGGGAACTTCCAATACACAGAAAATAGAACACTTCTGAAATAGGAGGTTAATGGGTGCATCCTCCATTAAGGACAGTACTCAGGTAACATTCTAGAGCACTCTATTTTTCCAACTGTACCTACTGAGATGCTTATAAAGATAAAACGGAATGTGGTTTTTACTTTCTATAAAAAGCTTCACTTTACAAAAATGATCAACAGAAATGAAAGAACATCCAAACCAGTCACAGTTACTTTTTAAAGGCAGTTAAATTTGCTTTCTTAGCAATTAAAAACTTTTCCTCCCATTCAAAGTAGAAGGCTTAGAAAAAGCAGGTGGATGAAAAATCAGGATTTCACATCCTACTTAAAGAGATGAAGAAAGATGCAGTAATACAAGAGAAATATGAAAAAAATCCTGTAATTAGTTACTGATTTTCTCTATGCATTGTAACAGCAACAAATAATATGCAGGAGTGCAGAGGATAGGGTGGGTGAAAGGTAATGCTGGTCCAAATGAACTATTAAGGTTTCCCAGGTAAATAGTCTAAGGGGAAAGGTACACATACACATATTTGGTAAGTGTAAATTCAATACAAATTGCCTATAAAATATTTGTTTCAGATGATCAAGAAATATTATCAATTTTGTACTTTAAAGTTCAGATTCAACTGGGGGTATCTCACAAAATTAATATCTCATATTTATATGGTTTGCCAACTATCTTTTCCTCACAATAAACCTGAAGGTAGATAATGTTTAGTCCCTTGCCCATAGTCAGATAGTAAATTTAAGAGCTGGGCTTAAAACCTAAGTTTTCTGAAATCAAGTCCTATACTTCTTTTTATTATTCCATACTGCTTCTGTATAAAGTAAGCTTCATTTTACTTACATTTTGCAGCTTTCCTTTTAAAAATATAAATTACAAATGAAAGGTAAGCTAGGTTTCCCATTCTACCCACAAAATACTATCCTGGTACTAAATATCAGAATCCTATTTCAAATAAATGAAAAAAAGTATCCAACTTAGTAGGGGAAAGGAATACCAAATATCCGTTTCATGATACCAAACAAAATCATGGTCTATTAAGATTTCAGGCAGAGGTTCTACGTTAACTAAAACCATTCTGTACTTTTATTCATATATTTTGTGGTGTTCACATATTTTTTTTTTGTACAGCAAACATAACACTGTAGGCCATGAGAAGCTGCAGCACTATTGTTTAATAGCAGCAAGTTATATTTTATATCAGGATATCTGAATAATAAATAGTCTGTTTCTTTGGATGTGAATGTTTAAAATGAAGTACTGCTGCAGCTTCATAATGTGATTGCTATTTCACAGAGCTTATACACAAAAATATATATGCAATCTTTGTCTATATTTTATACAAATACAACAGTAGTTTGTGAATACATTTTAAGTACATATACATGATAAGCAATCTGATTTCCCATATCACAGGATAGCAATTTTAAATGCAGAAGACATATACAAATTCAGTCTGGAATGCAGGGTTGTTTTTTTTTTTTTCTATTTTGACTCAAAACTTTATCATTAGAATATTTTAACGTTCAAGTCCAAAACATCTTTTTTTTTTTTTAAACTACCTCAATACAATATCAGCAATTCAACTCATGTTCCTGTACGACATCATCCATTTCCTAATGGTTTCCCAGTTTCTTTTAAATTCAAAGGGCTTCTAGTAACATACAGTATGTTCTTCACTCCACACTATATATAAAAGAAAAGCCCATTATTCATTTTAACTAACAGTCATTTTATGAACAAAAGTTAGGCTTGTTCTGGTAAGGTTTGCATGTCCAAGATTTTCCTTTTGCAAGTGCATATGAATACATTGTGGTGTTGTAAAAGTTCGTTAATGACAAATTAAGTCACAGTATAAAAATATATCATACACCTATAGGTCTAATATAGTCCTTTTTCTATGGGTAAAAATACATCTGAATGAGACAGGAAGGTTTGTAGCACCATGAGGAGTTGTTTCCCAAGTTACATTAGCAGCATGATCCAATAGAACAATATTGCAGGAGTGTTTCTGAGAAGATAAACATTCATTCTGGTTCAACTGTACCACTGAAGCTTATACTGCAAAGTGTTTATATATGATTAGCAATAGTTCTGTGTCATTTCTAGGGCTAGATAACTGTTATCAAAAGACACTGCCTTCCAACCATAGAGCATTGACAACCTTATTGCATAAGGGCCTTAAGAATCATTTAAATACATTTTTAACTATGGTGGTTTTATTCTGTCTTGCTGTATATGGGTTGAGGATCTTCAGGATAAACCTACACAATGTTATGTAAGTCTATAGAGTAAATGAAAATCAACAGATTCTCTGTGGAGTAGGATGTGTAGAGAGATGGCTGCTGAAACAGAGTATGAGAAAAAAGGCAGAGTTAATATAGGCATCTACTTATCATAGATTTATAATAATCTATTATAGCTAATTATGAATATTTAATACAATTGTTTAAAAGATCTCCTCCTCCAAAGTCACTTCATCATATGATTTTCAGTAGGCTAGAAAAAAACTTTAATGGCCTGGGGCATGGGTGTGTATATATGTTTTAATGTACCCGGGGAAGACAGTGTGTTTTGAAACATGTAAATCTAGTTTTAAAAATTGTAAAACCTCATGAAAAAACACACTGGATTCTGTGCAATATAGCAAATTGATAAGAAAACACTGTAAAATGTACCTGTTTAAAATTAAGTCTACCATGTTTGTACACAAAGCAATATATGAAAGGCCTACATATATGTAATCTAATGGCACTTGAAACAAATAATAAAAGATTTTATAATAAAAAAGCATAACCTATAAGACAATTTCTTAAAAGGTTTAGGTTTTCTTTTTGAAAGTGCTATATCTTGTAATATGTGTAACATAGAGGTTGACCAAGCTTTATTTTTTTTTAAAATATTGGCCTATAATACAAGTATTGCTCACTAGACAAATGATCCTGAAAATATGTACTCTTTAACATTCATTATTAGCTTAAAATAAAGCACTCAGCTCTGGCTCATGTTTCAGTCAGTATATGGTTTTTAAAAACCGCTACTGTCCAAATTAACACAATATATCACTATATTCCACAATTTTACTAATAATAAAGCACAAGCAACAAGTAGACAAAAAAATATAGTTTTGAAAGAAACACTACTTGAAATAAAAGAGTTGCACAAAGAGTGGTGCACGATCAGCCAGGACATTTAAAATATTAAAACTTTAAAATTTGAACTTGGTATTAGGGTTTTAAAATGGAAATTTTAATAGTGGCCAATAGATAAAAAAAGATAATACTCATAAAATACTAATATTGCCTATGGTGTCAATCTGTTTCCATGCAATACTTCTGTGTTCAGTGACTAAAAGTGCAGTCACAAATGGAAGTTCTAACTGAATGAGGTTCAGTATATTGAGGGTCCAAACTTCCAAGTGAACTATTTTTATTAATTTCCATCACCACTTCTACCCCTTTTAAAAAACTAGAAATATTAAGGCACTACCAGAAATATTAAGAATAGTGATTCTGGTTAATCAAAAATGAAAACAGCACTGGCAATAAGTTATTGTTAATGAAGTCTAATTTCAACAAACATCAACAGATGACAATATCTTTTTCCAGAATGTAAGAGCCAATCCTGTGTCATATCCTGGTCAGAATGCCGTGCAGTTCAAATAAACTAACATGTGTTTTCATAGGTACTCTTCCAAAACTGGTTAATGACTACTACAGCCAATTTTAAACTAATTAAGCTAGATTCTCTCCTATTTTGAAGTATAATTTCCAAGCCTATGGGATTGCAATAGGCAAAACTGGTGAGTACAAGAATATTAAGAGTATGCTAGTTTAACACTGCTGCCCCAATAGATGTTCTTTCATGTATTTGAATTACAGGTCTCCAAAATATGGGGAGAATTAGGGTTAATATCAACATATTGCCATACCCCACCTCTAAAAAAGTCTACAGTCAATTAATCCTGGTACTCCCTTTATATTAGGAAAAGAAGATACAGCCCACAAAGGCTAATGTCTCAACTCATTAATCCACTTCTACTGTTTAAAAACGAATGCTAGAATAAAGCAGTGATTCTACATTTGCTATTTAATTTATAGTTGCTATTTAAAAATATATATCTTTTTCTATTTATTTGTGCTCTGTCACCATTATTTTCCTTCTTAATATGGTGAGAAAAGCAATATTGAACACGAATCATTCAACTACAGTTTTAGAATAGCAATCTGTTTCATAGAAACTAAAGGAAGCAGTCAGGAAGCAGAGCTAAGCGTCTACTTTCAGAGCAAACAGTCGCCGAAACCAAATACATAGCGACAGTTTGAGAATGTCAAAAAAAAAGGTTTTTCCTTACTAACGCATCTCATCTTAATGCCTTTGGAACAAATTTCTTTTATAAAAAAGTTATTTTTAGTAATAAAATTTAAATATAAGTATAAAAAAACTACATCTGTATATTGCTCCCAGGGTAAACAAAAACAGGAGCAGGAGCCATAGCTCCTTAAATGGGAACAATTTTGTTTTTGTGACATGCTATATATACAGTGAAACCCCCTATTTACATTGTTACAATTTACATTTCCTCACAATTTACACCTCCTCTCCCTGCCACAAACTTCTAAAATATGCTAGGCTGCTACTGCATTAGATTCAGTAATTTGCACAATTTCTCAGAAATTCTTGAGGAAATACTCCATCATTTGAGTGAAACTAATCCTGTAAAATAAAGGTTCTAGCATCTGCTATTCTGCTGAGTGCTTGGCACATTTTCTTCTTTTTTTAGAAGAGATACACAGTTCCTCTAACAATCCCATAAACCTTACAAGACTACCTATAGAAATAGTCACCTGGGCTGATTTCCAGTTGACAATGAGTAAAATAGTAAAATAGCTTTACTATTTCATCTCTTGAGAAGGTATTTACTCAAAATGAGTAAACACCATCTAATTCAATTAAAATACTTATTAAGCACCTGTAAGGTGGCAAGGCACTTGACTTGGTGATTGCAAAATACTCTATGGTTACTGACACTATATTAACTAGAATTCAGCTTGTTCAACTTTAATTGTCTTGTTTTTACTTGCTACCTATTTATAATATTCCCCCTACCTCATTTCCTGGAGAAGTGTAAAAGTGGGGTTTTACTGTATATATACTGAGCCATTTAAAATTTTGTATAATCCCTCAAAGATAATTGCCATGCATTTAACTTTAAATTCTTTACTAAAAAAAGGCAAGGAAAAAAATGAGCACTATGTAGAAAATATGCTTTTACTGTGGGATGGGAGGGGCTGAGATTTTTTTGTTTTTGTTTTTTGTTTTTTTGTTTTTTTTTTTTGCTTTGGGCTCTTAAGACTTGGGGGAAGAATTAGAGTGTATTAAGTAAAAAGTGGTGTAAGCAATATGCTTTTACTTTACTCCTAAGAGTCCTGTTTTAAACCTTGGCAACAGGGGAAATTGTCCCTAACCAAGTTCCCAGGGTTAGCAGGTGTGATTAATGTCTTATTGCTCAGGAGAATCACACCATACAAGCTGAAAAGATCCACTCCACTACAAACACACCTGACATTTGCAAATCTACACTGGTTCTCTGAATGTTGGCTAATTGACAATCAATGTAAAGTTTCTGGCTGGACTTGACCCACACTTTGGCTGTGAAAGCTGGAAAAGATTGATGAGGTCTACGGATTTGAACTGACTCTGAAGACTCCAATATGCCTTAATTTTAATACTATTAAGATGAAAGATAGCAAGTTTAGAATTAAGTTGAAAGTTGAAAAATGACAGAATAATCTGTGGTATTAATTTTTTACTGAATACTTTTTTCCAAGGTCAATCATGATGTTCTTCCTACCAGTGCCATGAAATAGTATTATTTCATGTCAGAATGAAAATATTTATTGACTGGAAGAGCATTATTTCTTGAGAATACTGTTGCTTTGTGTTTAAGTGGCTGTTTTAAAATATTAATGTTTTAAAATAAAGACCACGAATATTTTAGCCAGACAATAGCAAGTCTTCAAAACATACTGACCTGAAATTGTGATAGCAAATAAAAACTTTTTTTGCCACAAAATTTGGATTCTTAATTTATAGTTAACATTTAAATTATGTATCAAATCAAAGCTATTTACGAATTTAGGAAGTCTCCAGGTATACCTCAAAATTTTTTAAATTAACATACAGTTGCAAATTGTTTTTACTGAGCCAAACATTAATGGGTAGAGCCATTATTACTGGATAAAAATGAAAGGATTAACGTCTGAAAATTTTTAACAGGGGATATACTGAAATTTAACAGTAATGGCTTTCCTATATCAATTATTTTGTAAAGCATGTCAATTGGCAGTGAAAAGACGACAAAACACTTTGAGACTTAACCAAGGTAAACATAATTGAACACAAACGGTTTCAGAGCTCATTAAAAAAAGTTAGTTTCAATTTCTTACTGGCTTAATGAAATTGGTATTATACAAAGTAAGCAGAGATTTTATAATGTCTTAATGTAGGCACTACATTAAAAATGGTCACCTAAGGCATTTCTACAAATAAATTCTTTTAGTAAGACAGCTTTCAGTGTTCTATTGGAAAGCTTGGTGAAAGCGTGGTAGGGTGGTGGTTGTGCTTAGACTGCTTGTGAAGGCTGCTGATAGGGAGTGCAGAGAACCAAGGCCTATACTGTTTGCAGGATCTTGAGGATCCTGGGTCTGTGGTGGAAGCTGAGCCAAAGAAGAATGTGTCTCTTCTTGAGAGTAGCTCAGTCCAAGATTCCCCACCGATACAGAAGGGTTATAGGGTGGGCCATTTACAGGTATGAAATTGAACAATTGGGAAAAATCTAAAGATGACGTGTTTAGGGGTTCACTAATGGAAATGGAGCTTTTGGATAAGGACAGTTCCCCAGATCCATCATCTAGGGGTCCTACTTGAGGCTCCAAGCCTAGTTTAGATGAAGATGCTTGAGAATCCTGGGATGAGGAAGGCATACCACTTTGTAACTCCATTAAGTAACTCTCAATTTCCCCTTTTAATGGCTGTTCTTTTTCAGGCATAGAAATTGCATATGAGGTAGAACTGAGTGGATATTTCAAAGATAGATGATGGGAAGGGTGAACAGATTCCATATCAATTGGGCATGTCATTCCCAACGGTAATGATGTGGTGACCATTTGGTGTGCTGGTCCAGAACTCTGCATGGACTGAATTTGTGTATTATAAAGGTTTAACTGCAAAGTGTTTGTAAATGGCTTTGATGTTAGTTCACTGGAAGGTAAAGACATCACTGGAAGCAGCTCGTCTTTTATAGGCACAGAAACGTTGCAGGTAAAGGGATCTAGAAGGTCCATTGGTTCTGTTTTGACCTTCAAAAGTTCTTGATTGTGACTCTTTTTCATATGACGGGTTAAATGATCTTTCCGTCCAAATCTTTGTGCACAGTATTGACAAAGGAAGTCCTTTCTTCCAGTGTGCACAACCATATGTCTACGGACGTCCTTGCGGGTATAGAAACGGCGATCACAATGTTCACACTGGTGCTTTTTTTCTTTTACCCCACCAGAAGACTTGCCTGCATGAGTTTTGAGGTGCTCCAAAAGCACCCCTGTGCTTTCAAAAGTCTGCAAACATACCTTACAGGTAAGGTCACCACTTGTTGCAGCATGCAAGGCCAAGTGACGTTTAAACCCAAGCTTGGTATTATAGTTCTTGCCACATTCTTCACACTTAAACGCCTCTTTGTTGGGGTTGTGTGTATGTAGGTGATTCTTTAGATGATCTTTTCGGTGAAACATTTTCTCACAATAATTACACTTGTGGGTTTTCTCAGGAGAATGAGTAGCCATATGCCTTTAAACACAGATATATTCTGTAAGTAATTATTTTGATCAAAAGTTACATGTGCTCACTTTTAAAAAGGAAGCTAAAATCCTATGCTAAAGTTTCTTCCCAACAGAACCTTTTTAGCTTACAATATGATACTACAAAGATAACTGAACTTGTCTAAGTTATAGCAAAATCTGAGCCATTTAAGTTGTCGTTTTAGTTTTTGTTGGCTTTTAGCCAGCATAACAAGGGTAAATAGGTAAGACTGAACATACTCACGTAAATGTCCATAACCAAAAATTCTCAGTCCATACACTTTTCTTGTAGCAATTCCTTGTACAAATGGAAATTCTATTCTTATTAAGCTTTTTATTAAAAAAAACCCAAAGACATTAACATTAAAGTAATGCAATTTGGAATTCTAAAAACAAATCCAAAATCTAATTTACTTAACATTTCCTCTCTGCAAATCAGCTGAAGAATGTGTAAACATAATAAATACTTTTACAAGGGCCTAAAATGGCCAACATTATAGAAAATATAATCTGAAAGATAAAGAGAGTTTAATACCTTAGTAATTTGTACTTAGAAACAAAGGCCTTGGTGCAGTCTTGTTGCGTGCACTTGTAGGGCCTCTCTCCTGTGTGAGAGTATGAATGAACCTTTAATTTCTCAACACTGTTAAAGGCCTTGTCACACAGTTGGCAAGGAAAGTTTTTTCTTGGTTTGGTTTCACCACGCTTACGTTTCCCTGAAGGGACTTTCTGGGTATCTCTTACTTCTGACAAATCACCAGGAATGACAGTGGCCATCGCAGCCTAAACCAGGCCTTCTTGTTGGACACTTGGGAACTGCCCAACTCCACTAAATGATTTAGCTTTAGATGGCTTCTCAAGTTTCATGTGGTCGTAAAAGAAAGCAAAAGGGGACTGGAAAAAAAAATAAGAAACAACTAGTTTGTAACTAAACTTAATTTATTTTTTTTTAAAAGTTTACTTGCTATGTGATGCTTCTGAATTAAAAAACCCCATAAAACTGGATTCAGCTGGTCTAATGTAATATCTGTAGATTTCTTCATATTTGTTAAAATTATATATAAATGCATTGCTCAGAATGAACAGTTCCACATGTACCTTGAAACTTCACCTAACAAAAACTTTACTTTTGGGATAATAACAGTGTTTCAGGGAAATCATAGGTGATATCCACACAAAATTAATATGAAGAGCTGTATTATATCAGCTTCATTTTTTTAAACAAGGGATTAGGAGTACATACATCTGAATAAAAACAAATAGTAAAAAACATTCATGCCTGCATTTCCCTCAGTGCTACTTAATACTATTTCAAGACTACTGTATAATAAGAAATAGGTAAGGCTAGGTGAAAACTCTCATGTATCATTTGGCACACTGGAAGAGGCTATATATTTAAAGGACACTGAAGGCCTGAAAGAGTTAATGTACTCCCCCGAAATGAACAATTTACTCCTCTTACCAGTATTATCACACCCAATAGGCTTTCTGAGTTCAAGACTGGAAATGTCTTATCTTCGTAACAAGTCTGCATCTTGAAATGGTAAAATCTCGTGAAATTTAAATTAGGTCAGGATCATGGCTCCTTGTCATTATTTTGGAAGGATCAAAGACCTTGCTTGGGGCACAATGTCTGCGCAAGAACACCTAAAAAACAGTAAAACTGAACTACTCACTATATGAGGTGATTCAAGCTGGCAAAAATGTCTGTGGGACAGAGTAACTGAATTTATAACCTATACTGGGAAGATGTATATAATGCATTGTAAAGTATGTGGTTTAAAAAAACACCAGATCTTAAAAGAGTTTCATAAACATTAATCTTCAAGAAATTCTTAAGTGGAAGATAGAAAGTACTATACAGCTTGGAAAAACTAATACTGAAAAAGTAAATGGTCTATCAATATCAAGTACTTAGTAAATATGTAATTATGAATTACTGTCCTACAGTGTCCAAAAGACAGTGTTTCTTCAGTTCGCTAGAGTACACGCAGAAATAACGTAACCTGGCAACTCTATTAGATAAAAAAGGACAATTTCTGAAGTAAAAACCGAACATAGCTGAATGCATGCATTATTGTCTATTTTGGATTCAATTTATTTTTTTCAGAGCATGAAACAGGAAAAAAATTCCTTATGACACTGTTCTTATGGGATAAAATTCTTGTTTAAAAACTACCGGCATTATTTGGCTTGTAGAGCTCAAAAGGACTTCACAGGACATCTAATCTAATTCCCTCATTTTATAGTTAAGGAAACTGAGGCCCAATTTGTAGTCATGTTGCTTTCTCAGGACACAAATGGACCCAGAGAACACAGAATTCTGAGAAGTAAAAATGATGTCATAGTGGACTGGTCTTGGACACCAAGCAATTCGTTCAAGTGTATCACATAAATGTACAGCAAAAATTTAAATTGAATAATCCATTAATATCCATATTACTGAGGCAGTGCTTTGTAGCATCTTTCCTTGGGTATGCATATATAGTCAGCAATCATTGCTACTGACATGGCTAATTACTGACATGCTATATTTCTGCTCTTTCTCAAGATTTTCTTAGCCCTAAGGGTCTTCAAAAATTCCTTTCCTTTAAGCTTCCCTATTCCAGTATGTATTATATATTCCTCAGGAATTCCTAAATGAATAACTTTAATTAGCTGTGCCAGCTAGCTGTACCTTTGTAGAATGTTGCAAAGTATTTCTGCCAAGTTAGAATCTCAAGGACATATTAGAATAATTATCTATTTCCTATCAATAACATAATACTTTTGTGTACTTATAAAACAAATGGCACTAATTGTTTTCTACTTAAAAGTCAATAATTCATGACACATGCCATTTTCCTAAGCTGCTACATATAATGGTCAAAGGTTTTTAGAAATTGGCTATATTTGTCATATTATGCAACCTAACCATAACAAATATAACTTTAGTTCGGACTAATTAGAACGAATTTTAAATTAGTGAAGTGTACTGAAAATAATCAAAGGTGCAATTGTGAAAATACGGACAAATATATACTTGGTACTTTTAGACAATGGTTCACCTTTGGTTTTAAGTGTTACTCCTTAAAAGAGTCAGAAATTTTACTCCTGGATGTACATACTGAGCAATGAGGAATGATTTCAACACTGATGCTCAAATATTACAGTTTTCTAAGACCAGCTGAAAATATTTTATGAATAATAAAGCCTATCTGTACTTAACAGAATACCAAAATTCAAAGTATAATTTTTTTGGTGCTTTCATAACTTCAGGATAAACACAAGGTTCAACATCTAATAATAACTGCTTATATTAAACAATAAATACATACATTAAGCTGATGACATTAAGCTATATCTTAGATATATACATAAAAGTGAATTACAATAGATTTTGCTCAATGCACACCTGATGATAGCTGGTAAAATCCTCAGATACTGATCTTAACCAGTCCCACTGACTCTTCTTGGAGGAGAGCAGAATCCAGTACTTCCCATTTTGGCTGATCTATAAAATAAAAAAAAAGAATGGACTATACACTAATGGAACCAGCATTTTTATGAATTAAGGTAAAAGTTAAGAAAAATGTGATTTAGTATTAAGCACATGCTTAGATTTCATACACTATTGATTAATCATGCACTAATATAAGTGAATATACTCTTAATTCTAAGTGAATTTATGACAAAATGAGAAAAGAACAAGAAGAATCATTTTGATAAATGTTAATTCATGATACTATTTAAATAAAATTTCCTATTCTCAAACATTTGCTGTTTCTTTTAAAAAGTTCAATCTATCCCACTTAGCTACTAAAATACTATTAAGAAATTATAAAAAATTAAATTGAAAGATAATTTGTAACCCAAGAATGAATATTAATGTTGCCCAGATTCAGAATAATTACTACTAGTAGATTTTCTAGTATTTTAAATTTAGAGCTAATTAATCCTCTAAAAGAAGAGGAACTGGAGCTGTGATTTCACTAGTATATGGAAGTTCTTAGATGAAAATATTCTCTTGATTAATGAAGATCATCTTTTCTGCAGTTTATAATCTCTGAATTGCCCAGACTCCTTTGAAGTTAACAAAATAACACACAGACATTATGTATCAGAGGCAAGAAAATCTTGAAATCTGGTCTTCCTGGTTCAAAGCCAGGTTTTTACCCATTATACTACACTTAATAGTATCAATCAATATCCTAGAGAACCAAAAATACTGTGTAGGAAAGAACATGAAAATTTGTTCAGAAGAAATTTTCAAGCAATGGACTAAGAGCTGGAATGAAAACGAAAAAAAAAAGCACTGACAACTCAGGAGGATGCTATTCTAAGAAACATTAGTTTATGGGTTGAGGAGTTGAATACGAAATAGTAATAGTTGAATAGGAAATAGTAAATTTGGAGCCAAAGAAGCTGGATTCAAATCCTAGCTCTACAATTATCTATATGACATTGGACAAATCATGTCATCTCTCTGGTCATCTGTTTCTATTTCTATAAAATAACCTCTGTAGTTCCTTCTAGTTCTTAAACTATTTAGCCTATAAAAGCAATGAACTAAAGGTGAGGAAATTTAAACTAAATTTAATTGTGAGAATATCAAATTCTCTCAGCATTGGTTTCTTTATATCCAATATCTCCCTCTTTATTTCTTAGAATGATTCTTATATTAAGGCTAGAAAGAACAATCACCTATTCTTTGGATTTATTATTTTATTAAGTTAAACATGTCAGTTAAATGGGAAAAAAGACAAACCACAATTTAAATTTTTATACAACATGGTTATAAAGTAGTATAGTAGTATATTATACTATACTATAGTAGTATAGTAGCCTCCAAACAACCTATTAATGCAATATACATTTCAAAAGACTAAAAACAAGCTTGGAAAAAAATGTAAAAAAAGATGTTTGTATTAGTAAAATTTATTTACAAGATACGATAGAAATAGAAAAAAATTTAGAAAAATCTGATGCAGCATATGGCACAGGCACAGGTAAGCAAGCAGTGAATGTTTGAGGCATATTATTCAGAAATCAATATTGGAAAATAAAATAAGGTCAATATAAATTAAATGATAACAAGCTATAAAGTAAGAAGAACTTATTAATGGCCAAGAACAAAAATCTTTTAGTAAAACTGCTAAAAACAAAAACCAAAATATCCCCCCATTCAAATTTGCATACAATTCCTAATTCTAAAATCTATTAGCTATATTATTTAGCAAAAAGACATTATTAGAGTATTGTATAAAAGGCATTACTGAGAGCACATTCGAAAAAAAGAAATTGATACATCATACTTTAAATGGAAGGTTCAGCCTAATTAAAAAACATTTAAAAGTTAAAGAAATGTCTGCTTTCTTCTGCAAAGCAAAGAACATGCATAAATATGGTACCAGATTATTGCAAATCAAACGTTTAGGATGATTAAATTCAACCTTGCAAATACTTACTTGCCCGGGATAAATAGTGAGTTTTTAGCAGAGGAATAAGTACATAAAACAAATATTTTTTACATAACTTCAGTGAAGAGGTTAGAGTAACACAGAAAATTTTATGGGCCAGTAAACTTTGTGAACTTATTTGCAAGGCTAAAATAGTTCCCAAGTCCCTTTTCCTCTCCCTTTGAGATGACAGGTAGCATCAACAAAGAATTTAGGATACTCAAATCTTCCTTTAAGCAAGAGAGTATCAAGAATATATTAGCATACTTAGAATTTTAAGACTATATATATCAGCTGGTAAAATTAGGAAGGTTATGAAATCTGAAATCAAAGTCAATGATGAAAAAATTAATTCAATCTTTTCAATTCAATGTAAAGAACATCTATTAAATTACGATTATGTGCCAGGCACAATGCTAGCCACAGCAAGAAAAAATGAAATAGTTTTGCCCTAAAGGAGCTTAAATTCCACTGGGAAAGAGGAGAGGACATACCACATACACAAATAAATAAATACAAAAGGACAGAGAAACTAAACGAGTGCTAATAACTGGGGAGACCAGGAAAAGCTTTATGTAGAAGGTAATACTTCAGCTGTGAGATTGTGTCCCTCCCTAATTTGCAAAACTCTCTCAACTGCAAGAGACATTTAAATTATATGAAACTATTCACATCAGATACACATTAGCTATTTTCCAATGATAAAGCACTTTATAAGTTAAAGTACTATATAAATGTGAGCTATTATTAGCCTAAGCTATCTAGCATAGAGACTGGACCTATGAGGAACTCTTTCTCTTAGTGTAGGTCAGTCGGTCAAGAAATGTTTATTTCATGCTTACTATGTGCCAGGAACTGTGCTGAGCACTGAGGATATAGACAAAGGCAAAAGCACTGTCTGTCCCTGTCTTCAAGGAGCTCACATTCACCACTTTCTTGGTGAATTACAGTCTCAGAGAAAACACTGGGAACACTGAGAAGTTAAGAAACTTGTCCAGCATGATGACATGGCCAGTATGGAACAGAAGGGAGGCCTGAACCCAGGTCTTCCTGGCTCGGAGTCCTTTTCTCTCCATTCCAGTATGCTATCTCTCAACCTATCTACACGCCTCAAACTTTGCATAATAATTTTTTAAAGTCCTATGTGACTTTTATGAAAGTCAAGAGAATACAATCCTGCTAAAAAGTTTATGTCCTAAACTACAGGGAACAGAAAAAAGATAAAAGTAAGAACTATGTCATTCATTCTAAACATTAAAGTCTTTTTGAATTACTTATTGCCTTGCAAGGGCACCTAATTACATAGTAAACTAGAGGAAACAAGAAAACTAGTTAGACCTAAATCTTTATCCTGAGACAATAAATATGAAAAGTATGGATTGTGTTTATATACAATGAATAACAACTTTAAGGTGGAATCTCTGTACTCTGGTGGAATATTCTGTAGAATTTCTACATGGAAATACCATTCAGGGAAAGGCCTGTTGTTCAATTGTTTTCAGTTGTGGCCAACTCTTTGTGACCCCATTTGAGGTTTTCTTGGCTAAGATACTGGAGTGGTTTGCCATTGCCTTCTCCATCCAGCTCACTTTACAGATGAGAAAAACCAAGGCACACAGGGTAAGTGACTTGCCCAGAGTCACATAGCTAGCTAAATGTTTGAAGCTAGATTTTAACTCAGGAAGATAAATCTTTCTGACTCCAGGCCTGGCACTCAATCCACTGTGCCACCTAGCTTCCCCACAGAATTGGACCATAACCTCTACCAATTTTCCTTCATTTATCACAGTTCTCTGTTTTTTTTTAAACTAATGAACAGTTCTTTGTTTTCATTAAAAAAAAAAAAAAGCAAATGATCGCAATAGTGAAAGTGTTTGTGCCATACCATTTCAAATTGGTACTATGAGGAGTCAACACTTCAGAATATGCTTCCAATGTTTGCAGGCACCAAAATACAGGCTCATTTCCACTGTACAAGTTAATAATGGAAGTTAGTCATATGCAATTACAAAAATTGGGGGAAATCTCCATATATAAACATAATATACAGAATCTTCATTTTAGATTTTTAAAAACTGCATTCTGAACAGTAAATTAGATGATAAAATAAGTAATGTATCACATACAGGATTTATTAACAAATATTTTTACATAAAAAAGAAAGTACGGTATAATTCATATTTTTTTAAATTTCCCAGTTCTACTGTTCAATAATTGACTTATAAATTCTAATGAGACTTACCTGCATCCACAGTTCCTTAAAAGTTTAACAAAGTAAAATGCACTTTTCTAACAGAGCGCTATTGCAAATCTCAGTTTAAGCCTCATAACCATGTCACTCACAAAAAAAACCTTAAGAAAAAAAGCATTCATAAGACATTTATAACTATATATTAACATAAAATCTTCCCTGTACCTAAGTAATGTAATATAAATAAGATGGATTGGAAGAGAAAACTTACCAGGCTTGTAGTACACTGCAATTTGCAAGTTTATTAACAGGCAGCATACAGATTTGAAGGGTACAGAAGAAGCTACTCAGCTTGTAGACACAACACATTATGGTAAAACTATAGTGCACTAACAAGTTGTTTTTTTTTTAATTAAATGTGTTTTGCAGTTTTAAAAAAAATCTCAATATCCCTCAATTTTTTTTCCTTTTAGAAGAAATCAAATTTGGATTACCAGCACATTTCCTAACTATGGTAATGGATAAAAACTATTAATATAATCACCTCTGACACTAAGGTCTTCCTATTTAGGAATTCTTCCCCACATCTCCTGTCTCTCCCCAAGGTCAGATCCATAGTGGTGAAGCCTGTTGACTATTGATGCCAAATAAAACTGAATTTCTCTGAGTTTTTAAAATGCCAACCTTAAAGCTTAGTTTAAAAAAATATAACTATATGTAGAATACAAATAAAATATTAATCAGTGTAAAAACTATTTCTTTACCTCTCAATTATTTCCCTAATGCTATAAAGTTACTGACTAGAGATGGGAAAAAGAAATATATACTTATCTAAAAACTACTAAAGCCTAAAAAAAGCTTCCAACTGCATACAACTATGTTAAATATCTGTGATGGAAAAAGTCCATACTAGAGTATTCATTTACATTTAAAAGTCAGAATTAATGTAACATATTGAAACCATGTGATTTAGTGAAACAGTACTTAAGAGAAATTTGGGAGGCCAAGAGTCTGTGTTTTGGTTTCATCAGTGATTTACTGGATGACTATATAAAAGCTGTAATCTTTGAACCTTACCTGACTCTGAAGGCTTATGGGTTTTTTTTAAAGTCTACTGTTTATTCTAATAGATATCACTTTATTGCTCTTGTTACAATGGGATTCACAGCTATGAATATTTGATTTACAAAGAATGTTCTCCTGGTTATACCAGTCTTTTGTTACTCATATGAATTATTTGACATAATGGAAGAAAAGCACGCATACTTTTTTCTTCAGGTATAGCATTCTTTTTTGGTTCTGGATCTATGGCTTTTTCATCATGGTAGGGACTTCCAGGTATGAAAATTCCTTTGTCCAAGGAAGAACAGGAGCTCTTCTAAAATAAAGTCTTAGAGATTATGTGACCAAGGCCTTCTCAACTTTCTTCTCCCACTATTCTGCGCTGACTTACCATTTACAACACAGCAATTACAAAAGAGGGGAAAGGAAGAGGGAAAGCACAGACTAATGATGGAAGCAGCAACATTTAACATTTTTTCTTTAAAAGAAAAATCTTAGTTTTTGTAAACAAACAGTGGATTCCAACTGTTTATTTACAAAAATAGGAAAACAGGTGACACAGCAAAAAATTATACTACGTCTTTTATGTGGTAAGAGTTTAATAAATACTTGTTGACTGGGGAACATTTTTAATTTATCTTGAGCAATACTCAGAAAATTCTTCAACATAAGAATTAACAATCTTCTTCAAATTCCTTATAACTGGATTTAATCTATTTGGGTAGTGCTATTTGCAATTTTCTGCTACATATTATTTAGAAATATCTCAGGAATTTAATAAATCCTAAAGGTAAGGTAGCACTGAGCACTTATTTTAGTCAGAAGGCTTTGGATTCAAAGCCTACTTCTTATACAGTTCTCAGATTTCTCATCTACAAAACTAGATGGCCTCTGAAGACGTCAAGCTCTAGATCTATGATTTGATTATCTTACAAGATGTATTGGCTAAACTATATCTTAATTGCATTTTCTTCTCCCTCATTTGTCTAAACTGGGAACTAAGTAGAAACATTAGGCTATCTATCTCTTAAGGATGCCTTAAATCAGGATATAGCTGTTGTCCTAAATTCTTCAGAACGGTAACAAAGAATCTCACAAAGTTAAGACTACAAATCCAAGACCCCAGTTCTGAATTTCAACGTGTCATGGTAGTGGGCTGAACTCCTTGGTGGTCTAGTGGTTAGGATCTGATACTCTCGCTGGCTTGGCATAGCTTCAATTCCCAACCAAGGAAGATATTTTGCTTCTTATCACAGTGGTAGAAGTGGTAAATATTTGTCTGTCACAGGGATTCTTTGGACAGGGAGGCTGCAAGCTTTTAGGAGGATGAGTCAAGAAGGCCTTAAGGACTTTTTTCATCTTTTTGCACTCACCAAGTCCTGGCTTCTTCCTGAGGATACAGCTTCCTTGTCCAACATTTCACTCATACTACCTGATTAACTCATGGTAGGGGAGAGGGAATTCCACTTGCTACTTCCAGGCTCTCCCTCTCTCACCATTGCTCAATAACCTCTGCTCCTCTGAAGTTCAGTCAAATTAGATTTATCACCCAATCAAGATTCTAATGGCTGTTATCTATCAATTATATATGATGTTCCTCAATGAATTCAGTTCTTTTTTTTCAGCCTTTGTCTCCTCCTCAACTCCTGACTTCATACTAGGGGACTTCATCACATATACTGATGATACGCTCTCAAATACCCTAATCTCCCAGTTCCTCATTTCCTCTGACCTCCCTCTGTTCCACTTCAGCTATATACAGATCTTGCCATCACCCATTTCAGTGAACTGGAGACCTGTCTCAAATTTCTCCTCATGCTAGTCCAGCATTTGGATATTTCTTGGCAGATAGTAATTGCTTAATGCTTTGTTGCTGTTGTGGGGTCATTTCAGTTGTGTCTGACTCTTCATGACCCCATTTGGGGTTTTCTTGGCAGAGAATGGTTGAGTTACGCCAGCTCATTTTACAGATTAGAAACTAAGGCAAACAGGGTTAAGTGACTTGCCCAGGGTCACACAGCTAGTAAGTGTCTGAGGCTGGATTTGAACTCAGAAAGATTAGTCTACCTTAATAAATGCTTGTTTTCATCCTCTACTCAGCTGTCAAACTGATGATCCTAAAGCCCACTTGTCATTCCCCTCAACCCCCATTCATAAACCCTGAGGTTCAAATACACAATACTCTGGTTTCTAAAGTCCATCATAATGAGTCCCCTTGCTATCTTTCCAATCTTCTTAAAACTTACTCCCCTCCATATACGATCTCCTCTATGATTATGGCCTCCTTTCTGTTCCCAGAATAAGACCCTATCTCCTGACTGCACTCCCACCCTCCTCATTTTGTCTCATGACTTTTCTAGTTCCCTTAAGTCTCAGCTAAATTCTCATCTTCTGCAAGATGACTTTCCCAGTCCTCCTTAATGTTAATGCCTTCCCTCTGAGATTATCTCCAATTTATCCTGTATCCATCTAATCTGCACACAGCTGATTGCTGTCTCTTCCATTAGACAGTGAGCTCCTTGAGAGTGGGAACTGTGCTTTGTCTTTCTTTGTATAACCAGCACTTGGCACCATGTGTGTGGCACATAACAGTCACTTAAAAAATATTGTTGACTTGACTGGATGCTCTGGTCGGGTCTGAAGATGCAGTTCCGGGTAGTGGGAAGGTAAGCAGATCTATAATTTTTGTCAGGAATGCAGATCAAAACACATCTTGCAGATAAGGAGCCTATAAGCTTACCTCAGAGAAGTTAAGTGATTTTCCCAAATACACAAAGCCAGTCAATATTAAAGGCAACATTAGAATCCCAGTCTCTTCTAATTCCAAATTCAGAGATCTCATTATCTCTACAATTACACTACATCTCTTTGTGTAGATAATTCTAAATGCTAATCAAATTTAGTCTGGTGAGGATAACCTAGGTCAGAACAGACAATTAGCCCATTCCTCCCCCACCCTCAACAAGAACCTCTCCTGTTTCTCCAGGGGGAAAAATGCTCAAATACATGGCAGTGGTTTCTAGAAGATTAACTCTGGGAACTGCCTGACCTACAATAATTTTCAATTAAAGTTCTGGGATCTAGATCCTCACCCACCCATCACACTCTAAAGGAAGACATGGAGTTCCCCCATTTCTATTAGAGATGTATTCCTTGTCACCAGTCATTTTCAGATGCAGTACAATCATAGCTTCCCTGGTTGGCTCCCTTCCTAAGCAGCCAGATCCAGCCTCTATACTAACCCTAATTCTCTTCCCTCACAGTCCACCCCACACAAGGAAACAAATTCCCAGATACTAGACAGAGAGCCTCCTCTCATCACATTCATTCTACTTCACCATTAAAGCAAACATTCTGAAATCATGGGGATTATGGTTATTTCCCAAGCAAGGCAGTTTCAGCTTTGGACCCCATATTTTAATTTTTTTATAAATAAATTTAAATGATTTTATTTGGTTTTATACGACTAATATTACAATGAACACTGTGGAAAGTTTGGCTTATCTTTGGTCAGTCCTGATTCTTAAATCCTAATGCATGCTACTTAATTATTCTTGTCCATAACCCCACCGCACCCACCATTATAGCACTAAACTTGGCTATTTCCCTCACTCGAAGAAATGACTGAGTGATGGAATATTATCGTATCATGAGAAATGAAGAATGTGAAGTATTCAGAGCAAATACTTCAGAGAAAATACAAATAGGTGGACTGAGGGAAGTAAATGGAACCAGGAAAACAATATTCACATCTACCACAATAATGTAAAGGAAAAAAACCCTTAAAGACCTCGGAGTCCTAATTAATTCAGTGACTAAACATAACTAGAGGACAAACAATTTACTCTGTCCCCCTACTCTTGGCAAGAGAAGAGGTGGGCTATATACACACTGCGTGGAGCATACGGTGCCAGACCTGGTCATGTCACTTTCTTTCATTTAACTATATTTACTTGTTATGGAAGAGGCAGTCGTTGGGAATTTTTTTTAAACGGCTGAGAGATCAAAGTCCTATTTGGAATGGTATTTCCCTAACAACTTGAAGGGAAGGCAACAAGCATTTATGAAGCATCTGCTATGCACTTAGCACTTTACACATATTTCCCTCACAACAATGCTGGGAGGTTGGTGCTTTTATTATCCCCATTTTACAACCACAGAAACTGCTGTAAATAGAGATCATATAACTTGTCCAGGGTCATAGAACTAGATTTGAACTTGGGTTTTCTTGACTCTAGACTCAGCACTTTATACTCTTCTAGCAGCCTACTGAAAACTAGAATTGTGTACTAATAATAAGGAATAAGTTTCAGGGAAGAGAGAAAATTTAAAGGGTTCGGTTTCCCTAAATGTCCAAGCCCGGTTCAATGGTGAAATAAGATAACAGAAAAGTATAAAATACAATTTGGATCATTCAACAATTTGGACAAACTTCAACTCTCTTCTATCTGTAAAGATATTCAAGAATTAAATTATGGACACTGCCAAGGAGATAAAGGAATACCAAAAGGCAAGTATTCCCCACTGGGCAGGTGACAAAGCTGTCTGCAATCCCAAAGTATATACTATCACCTCCATTATTTGATTCCTGCTTAAATAGTTCACTGACAAATTCATTAATTCAACAAATATTATTAATTCCTACCTACCATGTACATGGCAAAATGCTAGCTGCTGTAGGAGATGTAAAATACAATGTGAATTGTAAATGAGAAGCTGCTAAATGGAATTAGATTGATAAACAGCAAAATAAGAAAAGAAAAGATAGCACAAAGATGCAATGTATATTCTAAAGCGTCCAATGAATGGAGAAACAAAATGATATGTAGAGGAAGGGAAACTAATTTTGGAGTCAGGAAAACCTGGGGTCAAATCTAGTCTCTGACACATACGACCTATATGATCACGGTAAAGTTATTTAATCTTGCTCCAGACAACTAAGACTGTAAATTAAAGCAGATTTCACACAAGGAGGGAATTTCCTTCATTGATGAAATCACACATCTGCAAAGAACAACAAAAAAGATACAAAGGAGAAGTATTAGAGAACTTTTTAAAGGAGAAATCATTATAGACTAGAAGGATCAGAGAAGGCTTCATAAAAGAAAAAAAAAAGGTGAGCTGTAAAGCTTTTTTATTTCCATTTTACAGATGAAGGAAATTTCCGTTCAAATAACTTACATGGCTTGCCAAAGCTAAAGTGGTTGGTAGAGTGGAGACTCAAATGCCATTCTTTTGGCTTCTTCTAACACATGGGCTCTGCTCTTGAAGAATGTATAGGATCCATGTAGGGAGAGGGTTAGAGAATATTTAGGTAAAGGAAACAGTATGAGCAAAGGTTGAAGCTTAAGAATAGGAATGGCTTTTTGGAAAGACAATGTATGAAAGACAATATGGTATAGGGAATAGAGAGCCAGCTTCACCTAGACAGGAAGGCCCAGACTCAAGATGTCTGTAACACACAATTACATGACCCTAGGTAAATCACTTAACCTCTTGGTGCTCTAAGTAGCTCCTAAGATTCTAAGTAACAGGGAAGGTGCCAATCTGCTCTGACAGAAGGAATTTCTCTGTCAGGGTATTTCCTACATTAATGAAATCACAAGTTCAGTCTTTATCTCTATCAAGATACATAGTGGAAATATACAAACATTTAAGAATAAGAGATATTCTCCAATAAATGATAAATGACCAAAAGATATGAAATTGGAATGTTCACTGCAAGAAAAAAAAACACCCTTTAAATCACTAATACAAGAAATACAAATTTTAAAAACTCTGAGGTTTGACTGTAAAACCATTAGACTGGCAAAGAAGGCAAACAAGGGGAATTCCCAATATTGGGAGGGAATGGAAAGGAGAGGGATACTAATTCATTATTGCTGGAGTTAGAGACTGATCAAGACCTTCTGGCAAGTCACTGAACTCTGCTTGCCCTTTGACCCAGCAGTACAATGAATAGGAGGGGTAGCTAGGTGGTGCAGTGGATAGAGCACCAGGGCAGGAGTCAGGAGGACTTGAGTTCAAATCTCACCTCAGACACTTGACACTCACTAACTGTGTGACCTTGGGTAAGTCACTTAACCCCAACTGCCTCATCCTGGGTCATCTCCAGTCATCTTGATGAATATCTGGTCACTGGATTCAGATGGCTCTGAACGAGACTTGAGACTGGTGACCTGCACAGCCCTCCCTCACTCAAAACAAAGTCAAGTGCAAGTCATGTCATCATTTCTCTGATGGCATGATCTTTGGCAACGAAAGACGAACACACACACACAGTGAAGAGGCATATATCCTCTTAAAGGTTCAAAAGGCAGAAAGAGCTTATATGTCCAAAAATATTTATGGCTATACTTTTTGTTATAGCAAGGAACTGGAGACAAATTGGTGTCCTTTGGCTGAGGAAGAGTTGGACAAATATTATTATTGTGTTATAAGAAATGATGAAAAGAATGGATTTAGAGAAATCTGAGAAGACTTGTATGAACTGATGTACAATGAAGTGAGCAGAACCAGAACAATTTATACAATGACCAGTACACTGTAAAGGAAAAATCTGAAAGACTTAAGAACTTTGAATAGTTAACCACTACAAGTCTAGAAGACTTATTAATGAACTATGCCTCTCATCTCTTGGCAGAGGGGTGCTGGACTATAGATGCAGAAAGAGTTATACATTTTCAGATATTATTCTGTTAAACTTGTTTTGTTTGATTTGTTATAAGGAGGGCATTTATTTTTGTACAGAGAGTTGAGTGGGGGCAGTAAGGATATAAAAAGAAAAGAAAACTGACAAAATACTATTAACATGCATAGAAAAAAGCAAAAGCAAGTTCAGAAAGGGACAGTGCTCTGAAAAGGCAAGGTTGGCAACAGTAAAGAAAAGTTTATTAAGTGCCTACTATGTGTGAGCAATACAAAGAAAGGCAAAAACAGACTCTGCACCCAGAGTTCACTTGTAAAAAGGTAGGATGACATGTAAGTACGTACAAGATACACATAGGATAAATCAGAGAAAACCTCAAAAGAAAGGCACTAGAATTAAAGGAGACCAGGAAAAGCTCCCGGTAGAAGGCATACTTTTAGCTGAGACCACAAGGAAGATAGAGAAACCAGGAGGCAGAAAAAAGGAGGGAGAAGGTTCCAGGAATTCAGAACATCCAGCAAATATGCAGAGAATTAGGAGATGGCGTATCTTGTTGAAAAACAGCAAAAAGGCTTATAGATCATAGAAAACATGGAATGAAGTAAGGTGTAAGACAACTATGTGAAAGGCTTTACGGATGAACTTTTATATTTGACCTGGAGATATTAGGGAGTGATTGGAATTTATTGAAATAGGGGTACCATGCTAAGTCTTATGATTTATACAAATGATTTTGATAGCTGAGTGGAAGATAGACTGGAATAAGGAGAAACTTAAGGTAGAGAGGTTGACCAGAAGGCTATTCTAATAATCCAGGTATGAGGTGATATGACGATGTACCAAGGTAATGGCAGTATCAGAAGATGGAAGGGGGTGTATATGAGAGCTATTGTGAAAGTAGAATTTATAGGACTTGACAATACATCTACTGGAGGGTGAAGAGAGACTGAGTAACAGAGGATAACACCTAAGTTAAGAGCCTCAGTGACTGCAAGGATGGTGGCACCAGACAGAAATAGAAAAATTGAGGAAAAAGGAGGATTTTTGTTTGTTTTGAGGGGAAGATAACGATTTCATATTTGGAAATCTTAAGTTTAAGATGTCTACAGAATATCCAGTTCAAATTGTCATTAGATAGCTTATTAAGGCAATTACAGATATGAGGCTGGAGGTCAGGATAGAGGTGAGGGCTGGATAAGCAGATCTTAGAATCATCAGCATCGAGATAATAACTGAATCCATGTGAGTTGATGTGATAACCAGATGAAATAGTATGCAAGGGGAAAAGGGACCAGGATAGACTTGAGGAACACTCAAAGTTAGTAGGTGTGGCTTGCATGAAGTTCCAAGGAAAAGGGCTGAGGTAAGAGGAAAACCTGGAAAGAGCAAGGTTCTAAAAAACCTAGAGGGAAGAGAGAATATCAAGGAGGAGAAAGGATCCAAGGCTGCAGAGGTGTCAAAAGAATAAGGATAGATAACATGCCATTAAAGGCAGTTAAGAGATCACTGATAACTTACGAGAGAGCAGTTTCAGGGTAATGATGAAGCAGGAAGCCAGAAGGTTAAGAGAATGAGAGGAAAGAAAGTGAAAGAACTGATTATAGACAGCCTTCTCAATGGGTTTCCCATGAAAGGGAATGGGTACAATGAGGATGAATGGATCAAATGACAGTTTTTTTTAAAGGATGGGGCAAGATGTAGATAGCAAGGAAGCAGTTAGTAGATAGAGAGAGTTTGAAGATTAGTGAACATAAGGATGATAGAGAGACAATTTATGAGGGAAGGAATGGATGTAGAGTGGGACTGTCTTTTCAAGGAGAATTATATATGCATGTGAGGCAAGAGTGAAGATAATAAGGGAAGTTATCTGAGTGACATGAAATGAGAAGGGAACTCTCAAGGAATGGTGGTGGCAAGGATAAAGAATAGCATTAGGGATCCTAAGGCAGAGGGAAATATAGAATGAAAAAAAGATGATTAGATAAAATAATTTCAGAGCTCATGAACATGGAATGCAACACTAATGGGTGATGACAAGATCAATGGATCAAGAGCCAACATGGCCCTTTCATGTTAAATTTCAGATATAATGAAAACAAAATATATATAATAGAGATTCATAGTTTAATATATGTTTCTTTTTCTATCCTTTGTATATGAAAGTGTTCATGGTTGTCAAGTTCATAATAAACAAATTCAGATGAGAACAGTTAAACAGTTACCAGAAGCCTCTGGAAATGAAGTAACCTCATTAATTACAAAACAATCCTCTACTTGCCCAAGGAAAGTGTGAATTAGTGTATTTTCAGAAAAATGACATGGACTTTTTTCATATCCACCTGAGAAAGTATTTGTTACTTAAAGTGAAAAAGAAAGGAGCAAAGCTGAATGATAGTGTGGTAAAAGAAAGGATAGGAAGCTACATATCTCAGTGATTTTTCCTTAGCTAGAGCAACAGCTTTCATATTTTTTCCAGATATTGTAAATTCCTAGAATATCTGAAATACATCTTAAAGAAGAGGAAAAAAAGAAAAAACACATTCCAAATATAAGTAAATCATTTTTCAATTATCCCCATTTGGTATTATCTGTAACACTACTTCTCTATATCAACATGGATAATCTAAATTTGCTTCTCTATATCAACATGGATAATTTAAATTAATTCTTACAAAAGGAAACTGTCAGAAAACTTTAGTTTATTATGCTTCAGACTACGCAACTCAAAACTCTTCCTGCTGGTTTAACAAAATAAAATCAACGCTAATGAACTAAGACTTGCATATATATATATATATATATATGTTTTTAACATCCAAGATATATATATATATATATATATATATGTTTTTAACATCCAAGAGAAAAGGCATTGTATTTTATGTAGGTGAGATACAAGACGTGGAATAAAGTAGTGCAGTGAATGCAAGCAATATATACAAATGTGGTAAAAACACATATCTGTGTGCCAGAAGCTGAGGAAAAAAAAATTCTCAGGAAACTACATACCAAAAAACAAACAAACAAACAAAAAACCCCAAACAACAACAAACCAAACATACCCATAGACTATTAGCAGAGGATTTGTTTAAAAATAATTGAAAAAGATTTATAGAGTAACTTAGAAGTACAAATTCCTAAACTATACAATGAAGAATGGGAAAAAGTTATAGAAAAGATCAATTGGGGAAAATAACGATCCCTATGCTAAAATTGTGCTACTCATTTTTATCTATTCTTTTATTTGAAAAAGCAAATGCCCTAGATTCCATGGAAAATTATTATCTATATAAAGTAGAATGCTAGTAATGACCAAAGGTACATTTAAACATCTGATAAGGTATGTGTAAATTTTGTGACCGAAGTTTATTAATAACAAACGAAATATTACAGGACAAATTGGAAATGATCAACTGAGGAAAGAGGCACAGGCAGATTAAGTGACTTGTCCAGGGTCACACGGCTGATAAGTATCCAAGATGGGACACCTATTAGCCGGCTGAATAATCTTGTGTTTCAAAGCAGTTAAAACTTCTTCTATTTCTTCTAAGTGCTACTGAAGTAACAGTTCCACCTATGCTTATAGATTGGTAGGTGTACAAGGCTTCAAAAAATACCTCCCCTTCTCCCACACTTTTGGTCCAGAAAGTTTCTCCCCACTCCAGGTCATCGTCTACTCAACTTACAATTTTCCTAAAAGTCAGACTGATCAGCCTACTACCCTATTAAAATTCCAGCTGACTCCTTGTGCACCAGGATGATCACCAATTGTCCTGACTTTTGTCTTGCCACTGGACTTGGATGGCTCAGGCAGACACAGTGAGGCTAATGACTGCGCAACTCTACCTCATTTACATCCAATTCACTCAAAAGTTAAGACATCACTCCATGATGTCACTGGTCCTCTTTGAAAATGATGAACGAACATTTACAACAACCTCCCGGATCAAATATAACATCCACTAGTTTTTAAAGTCTTTCATAACCTGGCCCCTTCCTATCTTTTCAGTCTTCTTGCACTTCACTGTCCTTCACATTCTGTACCATCCATGACTCCTAACCTCCTTTTCTGGGCATTGTTACTGGCTGGTCTCCATGCTTGGAATTCTCTTCCTCCTCACTTTAGTCTCCTAGCTTTCCCATCTTCCTAAACTCTCAGCTAAATCTTTATCTTCCATAAGAACACTTTTCAGGCTCCTCCACATCAGTTGCTTCCCTCTGGGATTATCTCCAATATATTCTGGATCTATCGTGCTTGTACATAGTTGTTTGCACATTTTTCTCCTTCATTAGACTAAGCTCCTTGAGACCAGGGACTGGCTAATCTGATCTTTAGATCTACCTATTTGTCTTTAAAGCAATATCAGATGGCTCTGATGACTGCTGTTTTGTATCATAAAGTCTGTAGGCACTCCCCCTTCATCCCTACCTTCCTTTATTATTTCTCTTAATATTCTATAGCTCCTGTTTTTCCAAATGAATTTGATTATTTTATCAAGATCTGTAAAGTATTCCCTTGGTAATTAGACTGGTGAAAGTACTGGAAGTGCAAATTAATTTTGGTAGTATTGTCATTTCCATCACACTGGCGTGACCCAGTCATGAGTACTGAATATTCCCCCAGCAATTTGTTGTTCTTTTTTTCCCTTTAAGGAACACTTTGCAATAGAATCTATACAATTAATACCCAGATATTTTGTTTATTGTTCTTTGGATTTTTTAGGGTTATAAATGCAGCTGATTTTTAGGGTATATTTTGTAGCCTGCAACTCTGCTGCAGATATCATCTGATTAGTATTTTGTTGATTTTCTAGGATTTTCAAGTCCCTAGTAAATAGGGATAGTTATTTTTTCCTCTTTATGCTTCAAATTTTTCTCTCTCATCTTATTTCTAGCAGTTCCAGAACTAAATCAAATAACAACAAGTAGAGTGGGAATCCTTGTTTTATTCCTCTATTTATTGGAAAAGGTTCTGGTATCTTCCCATTGCATATGATGCTTGTTTTTGGTTTTAGATAGCTACTTTTTATATTTAAAAAGTTCCTCTAGTCACAAAATTTATATTTTTTGTTTGTTATATTTTGTAAAAGCTTCTTCTGGTTCTAGTGAGGTAATCATGTAGTTTGGAATATTTTGGTTTTTAATTCAATTATATTGTTTGTTTTCCTAATATTGAACCATCTTTGCTTTTCTGATATAAATCCAAATGGTCATAATGAATGACTTCTTGAATAAATCAATGTTAATCTGACAAATTTCTTTAAAAAATGAATAATTCATTGATGATATTGGTCTATGTACTTTTTTTGTCTTTTGTCTTTCCCTGGTTTAATGGTATTAAGACCAGATTTGTCTCAGGGTTCTTTCTCATTTTTGAGAATACTTTGTGAATATACATACTATATTTTAAATGTTTCACAGAATTCTTATGTGACCCATCAGGACCAGAAATGTTTTTTTTTCTTTTTCCCCTAAGTCGTTTTTTTTCACTTACTTCTAATTTCATTTTCTGATAATGGGTTACTTAAAATCTCTCTGGTATTATTCTGATAATTTTATTATTTTGCATTTTTTTAAGGTATTCCTCTCTTTCTTTGGTGTTCTTAGCTTTGTTAGCATATGAATATGTAAACTAGGTTCTGATCACTTTTTATTTGTTCTGGTTTTGTGATTTCACCTTGGTCACTTGCTATTTTATTAACTTGATTTTCTGCCCTCTTCTTTTTAATCAAATTAAATCGCTAAAGATCTGCCCATTTTATTAATCTTTTCAGAGACCCAGCTTTTAATTTTATTCATCATTTTATAGGGATTTTTTGTTTCTAGTTTAATGGTTTTTCCTCTAATATTTATATCTCGTGTTTTGTGCAATTTTAGTTGGTTGGCTTTCTAATTTTTAAAAACGCACATTCAGTTCATTAATGCTCTTAAAAAATTTTTTTTTGTTAATGTATATTTGAAGGAACATGACTTTTCCCCTGAGGACTGCTTTAGTTGCATCCCAGGAATTTTGGTATATTATTTCATTATTACAATTTCCTTTCACGTGATTATTGTTTCCATGATTTGTTTTCTGGGTCACTGATTATTTATTATTTCATAGTTGTTTCCTTTTACACTATTTTTGTTATTAAGTATCCTTTATATGTGGTCCCTGAGCCAATGACTGACTATAAAGGATGTATTTACTATTTCTGCCTTTTCACATTTGTTTGCAATCTCTCGGTGCCCCAATACATGGTCAATTTTTATAATGGTGCTGAGAAACGTGTATATTCTATTCAGTATAACTCAGAAGATGCCATAAATCTTTTAGCTGTAGTCTCTGCAACAATTTGTTCAGTTCTATATTTTCCTTTCCATTTATCTTTCTGTTAAACTTATCCAAAAGTGAGGAAGGGACACTGAAATATCTTGCCATTGTCATGTTACTATGTATTCTTGTAGCCCAGTTACTGTTTCATTTCTGAATTTAGATAAGGCATTTGAAACATATAAATTTAATACTGATATTGATTTTCAGTCTATAGTTCCTTTCAGCATAATGAAGTTTCCTTTTTTACTCCTAGTTTTCAAATGTTTGTTTTTGTTTTGTTGGATAGAAGGATTACAACTCCTGCTTTTTCAGAACCACTTGATAGACACAATCATTTCTGTCCCCCAGCCATTTTGTGTATGTCTTTGATTTTTTAAATGTGTTTCTGGTAAGCATCAGAATATGGGATTTTGTTGAGTTATCCCATCTGTCATTCTTTTTCATTTTATAGGACTATTTAATTCACTCACATTTAAATTTATGAGAACTTTCCTCTATTTGTATCTAATATTGTTCTTTTAAATGTGTAATTTCCCCCCTTTTCTATTATAAACACAGTGCATCTCTTTTGTTAATTTATCAAATTTTTTTGTGGTTGTTTTATTCCCACAAGTTCTCTTTCTCTTGTTCCTGGGCTCTCCCTATTTGTAACCCCTTTCCCTTTGGAGTTTTGCTTTACGATTTTATTTTCTTTTCCTGCTTTTATCTGGTTATTTAATTCTTCCCCTCTTCTTTTCTCCTCTTAGTCAAGTAGAATCCCCTATTTCACTTCCCCTTTAACTTGTCCTGTTGATTAGTTTTTAAAATTTCATTTTCTTTGCTCTTTTTCAGAGAGGATTTCTCTTCCTCACTCTTTTCATTATCCATTCTCCTATCTACCCTAGATCCTCATTCTCTGGTTTACAGTCTCTGTATTTATCTAGTCCCTCTCTAGTCTTTACATCCCTCATAGAATCCAAAACTTCCACAGCAGCTATTCTGAGTTCTCCACTCTAAGCAGTTTGTCACTGCCTTGTGGAACTTGCACTTTACTCCCTTTTCCACTGTACCTCACTTCCTAAAAAAATACCAGTTATTCAAGTGATAGTGAGGACCATATCCCCATGCAAAGATTCCCCAACCCCACCCCTTAATATGCAGCCCATCAGTGACTTTTGACTTCCTCAGGTCACTTATCCTTATGGATATGCTGCAAAATTTCCTCCCAAGTTCCATGTTCTCCCATTCTCCCAAGCTCCAATTGTCCCCAGGAGTTCAGACTCCTCCAATCCAGGCAGAGGATTAGTGGTCTTTCCAAGAATCAAATCCTCAAAGACAAACACCCAGTGCAAGATCTCCATCTACCTTCAGAGAACATCTCTATTCACCCATCAGTACATTCATTAGTGGCCTCCCCTCACCTCTTCACCCACTGCTATCCTCAACCTTGCAGGTTCTCTACTTCATGAAAGACGCAGTTATGTTCTTCTTACTTCTAGCACTCAACTGACAAGGGAATATCATGCACTCTCTTCTATTCTCTACCCTATTTCCCTCTGTGGAGACTCCCATTTCGTAATCTAATATTACAAAAAACAGTGATTTATCCACAGGTAGAGTGCTACAAAACTCAGGGCAATCTCCCAGGTCTACCTCTCCAGTATCATCTTCATCTGACTTCTGCCTTCCCTCTATATTTCCTCATTTACATTTAGGAAGAAATGTCTTAATGGTCTCTCTGTTGCAGCCTTTGGTTGCTACACTGTTCGCCCCTCCAGCACTTCTGTTGTCTGGGGTATTTAAGAAAGAAGTCATCTCTTCAGGTCTGTCTTTTTTTTTTTTAATAAGAAAGTTTCAAAAGCTCTTTTATTATTGAAAATACATCTTTTTCATTTATGTTTAAACTCAAATGTGCTGATCTTTCCACAAAATAGGTAACCTTGTATTGCATTTTAAGGTCCAGTACTCTTTCATACATTTTCCCTTTCCCTCTTTATTCTTTTTTCTAGTGCGTATGAAATTGTTTTGTGTTATTAGAATTTGCCTTCCTTTGTATTTGAAGGTTCTTCTCTTGGTTGCTTGCTGAATTGGTTGCTTCTCAATGGAAATGTTAAATTTAACCACTATGTGTTTTCACTCAGCCCTGGATTTTTTTTGGAGATGATATACGGATTCTTCCATTTGTACTTTGTTTTCTGGGTTTATAAGTTCTGGGAAGTTTCCTTCTATTATGGTGTTCAGGTTTTGTAATCTGTCATGTTCTATGGTATGACCTATAACTCTTACATTACCTGTGCTTCCTTTCTTCAAGAACACTGTATTTTGTTTGTACTTACAGTATATTTTCTTTGATTTTATTGCTTTTTGCTTCTCTTCTTTCAGCTTGTTCTTCATTTCTGTGTATTTTTACTTATAATTTGCCTTCTTTTTTATTTCCTTGGTGAGACTTACCACCACAAATTCAAGTTTTTCTACTCTAGTCAATTATTTTTACTGTTCAGGCCCTAAATTCTGTTCTTATAATTCTCAAGTGTCTTTTAAACAACTTAGGAACAGCAAGCTCTCCTCAAAATTCATAAAGTCCTCGGTCCCATCAATTTCTGTTAAGGTCCTCCCTGTTGGTTTATCTAGTTATGTTCAAGGTCTTTCAATTTTCTTCTACTTGAGATCTTTGGTTATTTGATTCTTTCCCCCTCAATTTCCCCCCTACTGTTAACATTCTGAATGTTTCCCTTCTGATGGTGATTTCTCTGAGGGTTAAATTTTAAAGTGCCTCAGCTTCCTCCCATGGGTTTGGCAATTCACGGTTAATCAGCCTAAGTAGCTGTCCCAAGTTACTTTTTTTAGGGGGTGGGAGGGTGGCAGTGGTGAGAGAGTATGAGGGGAGAGAGAACTGGCCTTACCTTGCTGCTAAGAAACTCTTTCCCTCAGGTCCACTGAAATGCCACAAAAAAGTCACTCTGCCCACCTTTCCTCACACATACGGTATCCCACCCAGTTCTCTCTGATTCTCTTTCCATTAGCTGATTCAGTGGTACAGTAATGCTAATTTGTGATTTTCTAAGTCAATATGCAAACCTGCAGGGATCTATTTCTCTTTGAATTTGACTGCTGTCCTATACCATGGAGATGTATGAAACTGGTTCATCTCTGGGGCAGTTACTATTAAGGAGAGGTTTCAAAAATCTTGAGTATCTGAGAAAAAGTCTAGACTTCCATCATGCTGGGCATGTGATCCAGAAGCGAGGCATATTTTTTTCAGATGTGAATGTGTTGATTTGGAAGATGGAGTCACTGGCAATTAATAGTGATATTAAAAATTAGGCCAACAAAAAAATCACAATTATAATGCTTACACTTATGCTATAAATGTTACCCTCTTTCGGGAACTATAACTGGCCACAGTTAAAATTTAGGGGAAAGAAAGTATTCTGTTTGTGCTTACCTTCAAAACCAAATCTTTTTAAAAAACAAAACTGTTCAACAATCATTTAATAGGTGCCTATAGTCTAGGCACTGTGCTACTGGAGAGAAATGGGTAAAAAAGGGAAATGAGCCCTTACCCTCAAGGAACGTACATTCTATTGGGAAGAATATGCAAACTAGCAAATAAAACCTGCCCAGATGCTCAGAAGCTTCATACTGGGCCTAAACTTGGTCAACAGCATAGGAAAGAAAATGAAACACAGGATGAGAGACTGAAGCAAGGAGCCATGTTATTTTAGTGACTTGACAGATGTGTCAGAGATGACCTCAATGTTTGGAACTTAGGTGAATGGAGGAATGATAGAAATTGGAAATCCAGAAGAGAGAAATGAAATGATATTTATTTTTAGAAATACTGAGTTCGAGTTTTATGTGGAGATATGGAGCAAGCAACAGAAGACTGGAATTGAATCTTAGGAGACTATTTGGTACTAGAGATATGGACAGCTGTGAGAACTAAAGTCATGCAAACAGAGGAAATTCTCAAGTGAATTATAGCTTAAGGAACACAATTCTGGAGCCTCATTTGCAAATCACCTTTCCACAAAGGAGCGCTATGACTTTAGCACACCCAGTACAATCCAGCATAAAATACCGTAATACAGAATTTATAGGTTTAGAAGGCTTAGTCCAGGTTCCACGTAAATGGTAATCTATCTCCAAAGTGAAGTGGGTATCACTAACATGCAATTTTTTTTTAAATTGAGGAATAAAAAAGACAAATTTATTTAAAAATCAAGCTTTAGCAATTAATTGGAAAGTGGCTAATACCATTTATATTTTAAAATATGTCACCACATTATATCCCTCCAACAAACTTTCCTTTGCTTTTTGGCAGGTGCATTCACCAATACAGATGAGTACCTTGCCTCTTTCTATTTTTCCAGTTTTCTTATACTTTATTTCTCTCCATGCACCTCAATGGTGCAATACACTGACCTTCTGGCTTGTTCCTTCTAGCTCCAAGTTTTTTCACTGGCTGTTGCTCATGCCTGGAGTGTTCTCCCTCCTCCTATCTCTGCCTCTTGGCTTACTTCCAATTTCACCTAAAATTCCACATTCTGCAAGAAACCTTTTCTACTTTCCCTTAATGCTAGTGCTTTTCCTCTCAAATTATCTCCAATTTATCCTCTATAAATCTATTTGCATGTTTTCTCCCCTAACTCACTGAATGTCATCCCCCAAAAGAAAAAAATAGACATTAATATTATTAATTTACAAGTCCCATTCAAATCTTTCTAAAGATGTGTATACATGGTTCTACAATATATTCTCAAATGTTAAAACACAGAGGAAACCCAGGTTAATTTACCTGTTATTTTATGGACTAGCATATTACACTTCCTATCTAAATGTTTTACTATGAATGCCACTTAATAAGCTAGAGAAACTGAATAAATTCTGAGATAAAGTCTACTGACCACAGTAGCATCCTTAAAGAAAAACTATAAACTTAATTAATTGCATTTATTAGCATATTACTTGGCTTATTTTTAGTCTGTTAAACTAAATAGACAAAAAATGGATTTTAAAAGGGATAACAAAAAGAGGTGAAAGCCATCAGTAAATAATTTTTAAGTGAATTTAGGTTTTGGACTCGAGTCATTGTCAGACAGCAACGTGAACCCTCTGGAGCTTTGCTGCCTTGATACCTAGAATTAGGAAGGTAAATATGCTGTCACTACATTGCTCATCATAATAGTAATACCAAGTCATCTCCTTTATGTCTTCTCATTGCTTTCTAAATGAAAGGAAAAAAGAGGAGTGATGGCACTGAATCTCATTCACTGTTATTTCCTAGGACGCTACTCCTAGAGCACAATGACCCAAATCTGCAAAGGATAAAATTTTGTGACCCTGAAGACAAAACTAGGATTCCTCATTATGACCAAAATAAAAAATTTATAATTATATAATATTTTTTTGTTCCTACTGAGGAGTTCATGATATGCCATGCCTTTTCTCATATGTGTATATGTATGTGTGTACATATGTGTGTACACATGTGTGTGCATATATGTATGCCCACATGTGTATATGTATATGGACATATATGTATATACATACATATTCTTGGTCTCTATACCTTGAAATGGAAACCAGTTAGGGTTAATAAGAAATTATTATAGTCTAAAATTTTATAACTTCTGAAATAGTTTTTAAATAGAACTTTTTGCCCACTTGCAAATTGTATACACATAATACATGTTTCAAGCATGTTAACATTAACTTGGATAGCTCTTAACCACTTGTAGCAAAAAATACAAGCCTGATTCTAAAATCTAAGTAATGAAGTTGGACTGCTCCAGGCTCCCTTCTCCTGAACTTTGCCCCGACATCTTTAAAAGTAGGAAAAAGGAAAGACTTTAGATGAACACCAATCTAAGAGACAATCAACAATATTTTCAAGGGGCAGATCTTAGAAGCAACATTAAAAATATTATTGGCATCTGCAGGAAAACCAGTACATACACTAATCTTTAAAACTGCTACTAGCATTTTTTTAAAAACGAAACATCAACAACAAACATGGAGTCTGATAATGGGATCTATATGAAAAGATACACAAATTGATACTGAGTGCTCAAATTGGGGAATACTATTTACACAGTGCAGAGTAATGAGAAAAAAAAAAACTATCAGTCCCATCCAAGAGAACAAAAAAGAGGAGAAAGGTACCTTCAGAAGCCACTAATGTAAGTAAGGCAGCAGGAAACTCCTGTTTGATTCCCTGCAACCCATTTGCCTGTAATCAAGACAACAGAAATACTGTCACTATCCTGTTGCCCAACTGGAATATGATGTCATAAAACAGCAACAACTCCCCAAATTTGTTCAATTATCTCCATGTGGATAATTGGAATTTACTATAAAAAGGAGAACTGCCAATTCTCCTGTGTTTCACGGGAATTCACTTGGAATCAAGAGATTCCTGGCTTCCAATCATTGTTTTGTTTTTTCCCCGGGATACCAGGAAACAGCTGTGTGTAGTTGCTGCGCCACCTTGTGTCAAAGCCTGGTATTTATTTCACAGTGACCAAGAGAGGGAAGTGCGGTGTTTATGGGGGAGGGAAGGGAGGTGATGCACAAAAACAGTACCAGCTCTTCTTCTGTTCACAACTCACCTTTTCCAGATAATCATCTCTAATTGAAAGCACACTAGATTGAATCATGAATCATGAATCAATGGATCCATGATTTTTGAAAAGTGCCTACTTCCTTCACAAAGACTAACTGAGCCCCTCTTCTCTCATTCTGTGCAATTCATGCCATCAACTTTTCACAAATCCTCTGTGGCAAACAAACTTATATACAAATGAAGTCTCATTATAACTCGAAGCTCTATATGAAGCTACTTCTTCCAATAGTACTATGTTGAACTGATAAAAGTAATCTTATATAACAACCGCTCTGGTCCCTGTCCAAGGAACCCTTTTAAAAAGAAATTGAGGGAGCTAGCACTGTAGGTGGGAAAATGAGAACTGAAATCAGTTTTTATCTTGACATCAAGTTGCAATTATCCTTCAAATCTTCTTATGCTTCTACTAAAAATCCATGTGAGATCAAAGTCCTAAACGATTCAGGACCTAGGAGGAAAGGGATATTAAATGTGTGTCCAGGATACCTCTCTGCCTTATTGGGATAAAATGGCTTCTTTTAATTTACTAAACTACCATATAAAAGCTGTCTATATTTTATCTTTAAATTAGATTTCTGCAATATTTGTCTTAACAAAACAATCTGGTTGTTCCTATAGCTATTATATTGGAATATTATCTGTATGTAAATGGAACTCAGATACCATCATATGCCATACCCAATTTCCTAAGTTCTTGAGAGGGTTAAAAAAGAAAAGCAAACATGAACATATGGAATATCTTAATAAGCAAAAAATTAACCTGAACACATTTCCTTCTTTTATCATTTTCTCTACCTCCCTTTAAAAGTTCTGCTCTACCTTTTTATGTAGTTTAATTCAAATATCTTAGGTTCCTCTTACACCACCATACTTATCAGGTCCATCCACATCACAAGCCTGCTTTCTAAACAGTGCTCCATCACAAAAATATCTAATTTTTTTCCCCTTTTCCTCTGCTCCTTTTATTTCCCACTTCTCAAACAGAGCTCAAAACATGATCAAGATATTAAATGAGCAGCAACAAAAAAGAAAAAAGGAATGCAGTCATGAACTGTTTACCTACACCTGCTATTTTATTATATTGAAGAAGGAAAGGATTACTTGTAAAGTGTGTGGAAAAAGTGATTGTTGAGTATGCTTAAAAATATTTCCCTACAGGGCCAAAGATGTTCACAACCTTCAAAAGTTTCTTTAAAAAAGAAATATTGCTGTGTCTGGAAAAGGAAATGGATTATACATGTGTATGTGTATTTTATCTGTATCTCTCAAATATCAGAAAAGTAGTTAAAGTAACTTGCAAAATATAGTTTAATGCTGACTTCAGGTTTATTATAAACTGAGGTATGTTCCTTCTTATTTTTCTTTCTGTGATTAACAAGTCTAATCCTAACAGTAAATTAATTCACTTCTAAAATGTCTATAAACTATCTTAGAGAACTAGGATGCTGTTTAATTCACAAGAATAATTTAATTCAAAAGATACTACTTAATAAATGTTATGATGTTGATGTGTTAAAAATTCATTTTCTGTTTTTAAAAAATCATATTTTTGCATGAATCTAAAGGTAGAAAATACAATTAAAAATTATTTCTTATATAGAAATTAAATTTAATAACAAAACTGGAAGACAGAAGTTAGTGTAACAGAAAAGTGTCAGATGTGGAGGAGACTCATCTCAGAAGATTCTTGGCAGCATCATTCTCAGCAATACAATTCATTTCTGAGTGCTTCCCTCTGAATCAATTAACAAGCATTTATCAAGTGCCTTGTGCCGAGAACTGTGCAGAGAAAAGGTTTCCTCATCTATAAAAAGAACCTTACACTCTTTGTACTACCTACCTCACAAAACTGTAAACATTGTAAACTTTACAAAAGCATACACGTGTGGGTTATAATTAAGAGAACAGTAGCATGGAATACTTTAAAAATATATTCCAAACTTATCTGAATAGTTTAGAAAGGATAATTCTTGTCTCAGAAACATTAGCTGTGCAACCGTGGTTAAGTATCTCTATTTGTCTCAGTTTCCTCAACTGTAAAATGAGGATAACAATGGCACCTACTACTACTCAGGGTTCCCATGAGGACCATATGAGATAGTATTTCTAAAGCACTTGGCAAACCTTACAGTGCATATAAATGCTAGTCATTTTTACCAAATAAAAGTTCAAAATAATTATTCCTAAGTCTTCTGGATAAGATAAGTAGGGGAAGGTCTAGCTCCTAGCCTTTCTGGAACACCCATTCACAGAGCTCCTTTCCAGTAGCTCTTGGGCCTTCCTACAATTCCACTTCCAACAGTTACCTCACCTGAACCTAACCATCCTTCTCTCTAACACAGACTTTTCATCAGAGGCCTGAAGACTAGGGATGATAATAATCTACCTAACTGCACAGGCAGCTGGGTGACTAGGTGGAGCAGTGCCAGGTCTGGAGTCAAGAAGACCTAATTTCAAATCCAGCCTCATATACTTACTATGTGACCCTGAGTAAGTCACTTAGCCCCGTTTACCTCCATTTCCACATCTGTGTGCTGGAGAAGTACATCAGTATCAAAGGAGGTCACAAAGAGTTTGACATGACTGAATGACAAACTCATTTCTTAAGGATTAACGAATTCGCATCCCTCATATCTTCCCCATCTTAGTGATTCTGAATCCCAAGCTGTTATTGTTCAAAGCTCATTCACTCTCTTGTCCTCCTCCCCTCAAATACTATCCACAAACTGTTCCCTAATTCCAATTCCCCACAATCCAACTCCAACATGACACTCCCAAATTGTCCATCCTTTCCACACCACTCTCTGGAACGCCTGCTCCACAAGTAACAAAACTAGCTGTCACCTTTTCCTTTCTCATTCCTTCCATCTTTCTGCATTGGTTGCATTTTTACTTTTATTTCTCCCACTCCCACAGCTGAGGTGGGAGAATTGGATTTCTCCTTGCTCACCACCAACACTTCAATATTCTCTCCTATCACCATCACTCAGTAACCTGAATGAATTCTGAGGTTCACTCCATGCATAACTACCACCCTATCAAGATTCTGGTAGCTGTTGTTTACCAGCCTCCAGGAAACTCTCCTTCCTTCCTCAATGATTTCCATGCCTGGTTCACAGTCTCTCTTCTCCCAAACTCCTGCTCTTTTATTAGTGGACTTCAACATAAATAGTGATAATTTCTCAAACAACTTAACCTCACAATTCTTCAAAATATTAATTTCCTTTAACCTACACTACCACACCACTTCAGCTACACACAGAGATGATCATAACCATGTTGACATCAAACACAAGTGATCCATTTCCAAGTTTATGAGCTCTGAAATTCCTTATTTGATATCTGTTGTTATCCCACTATGCTATGCTGCAGCAACCCCCAACCCTGTTCTTTATCCTCAAGTTAACCTACAATCCTTTCACTCCTCAGATCTTTCCCCAGTCGGAGGCTACAATTTCCTTCCTTTCGCACTGTGACCCTTGGTGAACTGGTTTAGCTGTACACTGTCCTCTTCACTCAAGTTCCTTCCCCCAGGCTCTTCTTGCCAGTCTTACCCTGGAAAGCCTCAGTCTCAAGAGTACTCTCATCATCCTAGGGATAATAAACAGCATCAATCTCACAGGGTTGTTGTAAGGATCACAAAAGATTAGCATAGCAACTGCCATGTAGTAGGTGCCTAATAAGTGCTTGTTCCCTTCCCTTCTCCCAATCTGCTATCTTTGTTCCTACACCCCACTTGTTGTTGAAGAAGATGGAGAAAGTCACAAAACTGACTGGATCCACTATAAATTTGTTACATAATCTCAACTGGGTCCTTTTTGTGGAAAGGCAATCCTTTATTCCCCCCTTGCCCACTTAATAGTATTTCATTTTTTCCAATTACATATGGAGTCCCCTCCCTCTTTCTAAGATGGCAAGCACAATCTGATATAGGTTATACATGTACAATCATATTAAACATTTATCCACAGTCACATTGAGAAAGAAGAATCAGAACAAAAGGGAAAAGCTATGAGAAAGAAAAAAAAGAGAAAATAGTATGCTTTGATCTACATTCAGACTCCACACTTTTTTCCCTGGCTGCGGTAGCATTTTCCATTGTGAGTCTTTTGGAATTGTCTTAGATCCTTGCCTCTCTGAGAAGAGCTGAGTTGACCAGTCAGTCATCCCACAATATGGCTGTTACTATATACAATGTTCTCCTGGTTCTGATCACTCATCATCAGTTCATGTAAGTCTTTCCAGGTTTTTTTCTGAATTCCACAAGGCCACCCTTTCATACCTGCCTAAGTGATTCCCTATCCCACTCACTAGTGGCTTTTCCAAACCTTTTCATCCTTCCTCATATCTCCCATGTCTACTTTTCCCCTCACTCTTGCAGCTGATAACTTCTGTTTCATAACTCACTGAAAAAATTGAGGCCATTCACACAGAGCTCCCTCTCGGTTCCTCCTCATCTCACATCACTTAGACGCCTCCCCCCATTATCTCCTCCTTTAATTCCTGCCTCACATGAAGAGGGAGTCCTTCTCCTTGCCAGGGTAAACCCCTCCACAGGCACAAGGGGATCCATTCCACTCTACCTCTTCAGCAGACTGTTTCCTCTTATCATCCTTATTGCCTCACTAATCTTCAGTCTCTGTATATTAACTATCTCCCTTCTGCCCTCACACATGCCCATGGCTCCCCTCACCCCACCCTCAAAAGGCCCCGCTTGATCCATGTATTCTCCATGTTCCTATCTGCCTCTAACTACCTAGACATGTATATCTTCCTTTTGGTGAATAAATTCCTTGAGAAAGCTCTCTACTTCCTTCTCTCTTACTTTCTTCTTAACCCTCTGTAGTCTGGCTTCTAATCTCATGGATTCAACTAAAACTGCTCTTCATAGTTACCTATGATTTCTTAATTGCCAAACCTAATGCTTTCTCTCCTCAATCTTCAATCCTTCCAGATTTCTTTGTAGCTCCTGACACTCTCAGTCACACTCTTCTCCTTGATACTCTCTTCTCTCTAGGTTTTCATGACCCCGCTCTTTCCAGATTCTCCTCTTGCCTGTCCGACAACTCTTCCTCAATCTCTTTTGCTGATCCTTATTCAAGCCATGCCTACTAATACCGGGTTTCATCTAAGCCACTGTCCTGGGTCCTCTTCTCCTCTCCCTACATATTACTTCATTTGGTGTTATCATCAAAATCCCATGGATTGGGGGGTAGAGTCAAGATGGCACAACAGAAAGATGCATATACTCTAGCACTTCCCCCATAGGCCACAAAATACCTGTAAAAAATGACTCAACAAATTCTAGAGCAGCAGAAGCCACAGAACAACAGAGTACAAGAGATTTCCAGCTGAAGGTAACCTGGAAGTCTGACAGGAAAGATCTATCTCACGGGACACTGAGCAGAGAAGAGCCCAGCCCTGGTCATGTGGCACCGGGAGGAACAGGACCTGAACAGACCTCCGGGCAGAATTCCCAAGAGGGAGGGTCCCGGATCCCTTAACCCACAAGTGACAAAGAAAGCTCCAAAGGTCAGTGGGAAAGAGTGGGGAACAGGGTTCCTCCAGCAATAGCCCCAGGCGGTGGCAGCAGCTGGTGGTGGGTAGCCTGGGTCCTTGTCCAGACAGCTCAGCTTAAAACTTCTGGCAGAACTGAGCTCAGCCCTCAGTGGCAGCCCTGCCCCCACCCAAAGCCCCTGGGGGAGTTGAGCAGCTGATCTGAATCTCAGCCTTGAGCACAATAGGACATTCCTCATGACAAAGGATTCAGAAGTCAAGTAGTTACTTGACTGGAAAAAATGTCCAAAAAAGGGGAAAACAATAAGATCATAGAAAGTTACTTTCTTGGTGAACAGGTGTCTCCTTCCATTCTTTTGGATGAGGAAGAACAAGGCATACTGTCAGAGGAAGTCAAGGCCTCTGCCTCCAGTACCCCCAAAATGAAGATGAAATGAGCTCAGGCCATAGAAGAGCTTGAAAAGCATGTCAGCAGCCTGCTAAAGGAGGACCAAAAGAATGCTAAGGAAAATAACACCTTTAAAAAGAGGCTAACTCAATTAGAAAAAGGGGTCCAAAAAGTCAATGAGGAGAAGGAGGCTTTAAAAAGCAGAATTAGCCAAATGGAAAAGAAAGTTCAAAAGCTCACTGAACAAAATAGTTCTTTAAAAGAGAGAATTGAGCTCATGGAAGCTAATGACTATGAGATAAACCAAGAAGTTAGAAAACAAAACCAAAAGTTTGAAAAAATAGAAGATAATGTGAAATATCTCATTGGAAAAACAACTGACCTGGAAAACAGATCCAGGAGAGACAATTTAAAAATTATGGAACTACCCGAAAGCCATGATCAAAAAAAGAGCTTAGACATTATCTTCCATGAAATTATCAAGGAAAACTGCCCTGATATTCTAGAATCAGAGGACAAAATAAATATTGAAAGAATCCACCAATCACTTCCTGAAAGAGATCCCAAAAGAGAAACTCCTAGGAATACTGTGGCCAAATTTCAGAATTCCCAGGTCAAAGAGAAAATACTGCAAGCAGCTAGAAAAAAACAATTCAAGTATTGTGGAAATACAACCAGGATAACCCAGGATCTGGCAGCTTCTACATTAAGGGATCAAAGGACTTGGAATACAATATTCCAGAAGTCAAAGGAACTGGGATTAAAACCAAGAATCACCTCCCCAGCAAAACTGAGTGTAATACTTCAAGGGAATAAATGGTCATTCAATGATATAGAGGACTTTCAAGTATTCATGATGAAAAGGCCAGAACTGAAGAAAAAATCTGACTTTCAAATACAAGAATCAAGAGAAGCATGAAAAGGTAAACAGGAAAGAAATCATAAAAGACTTTCTAAAGCTGAACTGTTTATATTCTTACATGGAAAGATAATATCTGTAACTCTTGTGACTTTTCTTATTATTTGGGTAGGTGGAAGGATTATACCCACACACACAGACAGGTTGAGTTGAATCAGAAGAGATAATATCTATTAAAAAAATAAAATAAAAATTAAGGTGTGAGGGAGGAAAATACTGGGAGTAGAAAGGGAGAAATGGAATGTGACAGGCTATAACTCATAAAAGAGATAAGAAAAATCTTGTTCAATGGAGGAGAAAAGGGAGAAGGGGAGAGGGGAAAAGTGATGCTTACCCTCATCACATATGGCTTAAGGAAGGAATAACATGCTCACTAAATTTGGTATGAAAATCTATCTTATACTACAGGAAAGTAGGGGAGGAGGGGACAAGTAGGGTGAGAGGGATGATAGAAGGGAGGGCAAATGAGAGAAGGGAGTAACTAGAAGTAAACACTTTTGGGAAGGGACAAGGTCAATTGAAAGAATAAAAAAAGCAGGGGATAGGGTAGGATAGAGGGAAATATAGTTAGTATTATACAATATGATTATTATGGAAGTCTTTTGTAAAATGACACATATATAGCCTGTATTGAACTGCTTGCCTTCTCAGTGGGGATGGGTAGGGTGGGAGAGAAGTTGGAATTCAAAGTATTAGAAATGAATGTTGAGAATTATTATCATATATAACTAGGAAATAAGATATACAGGTAATGGGGTATAGAAATTTATCTCACCCTATAAGAAAAGAGAGAAGATGGGGATAAGGGAAGGGTGGAGTGTGATGGAAGGGTAGGTACATTAAGGGAAGGGATAATCAGAATACAAGGTATATGGGGGGGGAGATGGGGAGAAAAATTAGAACTCAAAATTTTGTGGAAATGAATGTTGAAATCTAAAAATAAATAAATACAATTAAAAAAAAAGAATCCCATGTATTTAGTTATCATCTCTATTTAGGTAATTCTAAGATCTATCATGAAATCCAGGTCTCACAACCTCCAACTGCCTATTGAACAGCTTGAACTGGACGTTCTATAGACATCTTAACTTCAGGATTTTCAAAACCCTGTCCTCTTTTTTAACTTCTCAATTACTGGCAAAGGCACAATCATCCTTCTAGTTCACCTAGGCTCTCAAACAGATGTCATCCTCTTTCACCTCCTATATCCAATCTGTTGCCAAGTCTTGTCAATGCTACCTTAATAAGACCTCTCGTTTGTGCTAACTTCTTTCTTCTGACCTTGTCATCATCCTGGTGTAGAGTTTCATTACTGTGGACCCAGAAAATTGCAATAGCTTTCTATTTTGTCTCTCTGCCTCAAGTATCTCTCCATACTCCAGTCCGCTTTCCCTCAGCTGTCAAACTGATATTCCTAAAGCACAGGTCCTACCATGTCACCCTACCATTCTTCCCTATTCAATAAACTCCAGTGGCTGTTACCATCAGAATCAAATACAAAATCTTGTTTGGTTTGTTTAGTTCTTTATAACATGACTCCTTCCTACCACCTTGCTAGTGTTCTCATCATACCTCACTCTTTTCCATTTGCTCAGCAATTCCAGTGGCACTGGCCTCCGTGCTGCTCCTACCATAAGACACTCTGTTTCTAATTCCTTACATTTTCATGGGTTGTCCCAAATGCCTAAAATTCTCTCCATCCTTATCTGTGCCTCCTAGCTTCCTTCAATTCCCAGCTAAAGTCTCATGTTCTATAAGAAGCTTTTTCTAGTCTTCCTTAAGTCAGTGCCTTCCCTCTAAGGCTGTCTCCAATTTATTTTGTATACATCTTGTTTACATTGAGTTGTTTTGTACTTTGTTTTCCCCATTAGACCATGAGCTCCTTGAGAGAAGAGTCTTTTTTGCCTTTATATCTCCAATATTTAGCACAGTATCTGGCATATACTAAGTATTTAATAAATGTTTATTGACATAACTGGGCCTCTAAAAACTTAGTGGGTTTTTTTTCCAAGTAAGGAAAATTCAGTTACCTTTTAATAGAAATCTGTCTCCTCTCTCCCTTGCATTGTAAATTCTACAGAGCCTACTTTCAAAAGATTAGGCTGGGCTTCATTTGGCGTTACTTCCTAACTTTATTCTGAATTGAGGTTTTACTGTTTTGGTGGGGCTTTGACAGTAGTGTTAACCTCTAAATTATATTTTTCTCCCTTAGGTGAGTATTCCAATTCTTGATCTGCCTACCTGACAAAGTTGTTGTGAGGCTCAAATGAGATAACATTTAAAAACTGTTAGTACTTCACAGTTCCAAGGACCTATTATTTAATTACCGTGTGTACTGCCTCAACCAACAGAGATTTTTAACTCCTTATAAGCCTGTGGCTGACAAAACAAAACATTTCTTGGTAGTCAGCCTTCCAGTGATGAGACTGACCCTCCAACAACTAAAGGTAGTCTATCATTGGTCTATACCTTCAAGCCTTTCCAGCTAGGTGTGACATGCCAGAACTTGTAGAGATCCAAAGGTCTATACCACAATGCCCTAGACTGAACTTCAGTGGAGTCCTATTCTGATCTCATATAATTTTAAAATTCTAAAAACCCTTATACAAACGTAAGATTTTTGTTCATATTTAAACTAGTTTCACAGATTCTCAGACTTGGAAGACCTCAAGGGTCATCTAGTTTTAAATTCCAACTCAACAAGAACCCCCTCATACAACATACCCAGCCAGTGGTCATCCAGCTTTCACTTCCCAATCTGATTTCTGACACCTCATTTAAAAGACACCAATGATATTCTAATTGTCAGATCTGATGACCATTCCTCAGAATTCATCCTTCCTGGTCTTCCTGGACTAGACAACACCCTTCATCCTCTCCTTCTGGATACTTCTCCTACTCTGAATTTCAGTGACAGTGACTTCTCATTGCTGTTTCTTCCTCCCTGTCTGACCATTCCTCAGTATCTTTAGCTCATCATCCCTATCACAACCTCAAATGCAAGTGTAGCTAAATGGATCCTAGGATTCTTTCTCTTTTTTCTTCTACGTAACCTCATCAGCTTTACATGGATGACTCCCAGGTTTATATAGACAGCTTTAATTTTTTTCTCTTGAGCTCCAGCTCTGCATCATCAATTACCTACTGGACATTTCAAATAGGATATCCTGAAGGCATCTCAGACTCAACATATCAAAAACAATTCATTATATTTGCCCTTGAATCCCTTGTTCCATTTCCAAATTACCCAGTTTCTGTCCTGGAAACCACCATCCTTCCATTCTCCTGGGTTTATAACCACAACTCCTTACTGTCACCACACATATTTACTCTAATGCTAACTATTGTTGTTCCTATGTTTACAACATCTATTGCATATCTATCTTCCCTTTTCTCTAGTCCCATCTACTACCCAGTTTCATAACTTCATCGTTTCTCATCTAGGCTGTATTGATAGCCTTGTTTCTCCGTTTCCCAAGTCTTACACCACAACATTCATTCTTCTTTAGCAGTGTCATACTCAAATAGAAAGAGATCCCTGCAGGCCATCATATACTGACTTAGAAAACCACAAATTAACATTATTTATGCATTATTTTTATTCATTTTGTTAAACATTTCCCAATTACAATTTAATCTGCTTTGTGGATTCCTTTTATTTCTAAGAACAAACACAAACACGTCTGCTTTTTTAAAGCATTCCACAGCTCCGCCAAACTACTTTTCCAGGCTAGTTATACTCCAAGGTCTAGTCAATCACCTTCTTACTTTTTCATACCTGACATTCCATTTCTGCTTTAGCATTGGCCATCTCCTATCCTCGAAATATACTTCTTCCTACCCCATCTACCTGCCTACATTTATGAAAAAAAAAAAATCCCCCCTAAAGAAAAAAAAACAAAACCCAACCTGTCTGCTTCAGTTTCATCAAGGATAAAATGCGGACAATAACAGCCTTACCTTGATGGCCTACAGTAACAATCAAAATGAGACATTTGTAAGAGCGTTGAGCACAGTGCCTGGTGCACAGCAGAGGTTACATAAATGCTTCCTCTCTTCCCTTCAGGACTCAGTTTAAGTGTTACCGCACACTTGAAATCACTCCTGATAGCAATTGCTAGGAGTCATTCCCATTACCTTGCGTATCAGGCTCTATATGGAGACATATAAATATCTACTCAGATAAACTAAGCTGGGAGCCACTCTAACCTTTCTCTTTGCAACTTCTGCCCTTTGCTCCCAGTTCCTGTGGGGCCAAGGAGAATAAACCTAATCTCTATTTCATGTAATAGCATTTTAAAAAATACTTGAAGAAAGAAGGGAAACTAACGGATAAGGAAAAAAAATCTTTGCATCAAGTATGCCTGATAAAAGTCTATAACCAGGAAATGCAGGGCATTATCTCAAACATGAGTGGTCAAAGGATAAGACAAGTTTTCAAAAGAATAATTACAAACCACCACCAATCATATAAAAGTGCTCCAAATCACTAATATAAGAAATGCAAATCAAAATAGTGCTGAAGTTTTAAGTTGCATCCAGCCCACTGGCCATGATGACGTAAGATGGAAATGGTCAGTAATGGAGGGACAAAGGGAAAATAGACACACTACTGTTTGTCAGTGGATCTATAAAATGGTCTAACCCATAGTAAGGAACCTGTGGCCTCAGGACACATGTGGCTCTCCAGGTCCTCATATGTGGCCCTTTGAACCCAAACTTCACAGAACAAATCCCCTTAATAGAAGGATTTGTTCTGTAAAACTTGGACTCAGTCAAAAAGCTGCACCGAAGGACCTATAAAGCTACATGTGGTCTCAAGACAGCAGGTTCCCCACCCCTGGAATAAGCATTCTAGAAGGTAGTTTGGAATTATGCTAATAAAGTGACTACCATGACGACTAATCTATACTCTTAACTCAGGAGGATCTTTGGAGGTAGTTAAGAGAGAGAAACAAAGTAGATGCTAGTCACTGGGAAATGGCTTAACAAGTTACGGAACATGAATATACTGGATACTGTATCATAAAAATGATAAATATGAAGAATTCTGAGAGACACGGGGAAAATACATGAAGTGACGCCAACTATATCAGCAGAAACAGCAAAACAATATGTGCCTATGATGATGTTAAAAATAATAAATCTGAATTTTATGTAATTACAGTGATCAAATTTGCCATCAGTGATGAGTTGAGAAAATGTAGCTCTGTCTAGCTTTGTAGAGATGGTCTTAGAATAGGTACGTGTAATTTTTATATGCTATCAGACGCAACTTTTAGATTGGGTTGGCAGAAATTTTCCCCCTTTTAAAATTTTTGTTACAAGGGATAAACTGTTGTGAAGCAGAGGTGGGGATGTTACTTGGAAATGATAGTAACATACAACAATAGTTTTTTTTAATAAAAATAAAATCCTTTGGCAGCTAAAATATTCCTCTTCCTTCCCTGCCCTCATGTCTGTTCTTCTTCTGGCTAAACATCTTTACTTTCTGTAAATCACACAACCTCAAGGCCTCTCAGCATCCAGATCACTCTCCTCTAGGTATTTTCTCCAGTTTGTCAATGACTTCCTAAATTGTAGCCCCCAGGATTAAACAAAGTACACCAGATTTCATCTCACAAAGGTAGAATACAGGGAGATTACTACCTCATGTTCTGGACACTATATTTTTCTTAAGTAGACTAATACTGGAAAAGTTATTTGTGCTTTCCATTGCTAAGCTGACTGAATGCAGTTCACCAAAAACTATGGATCTTTTGGCTTGCTTTCCTTCAGTACACATCAAATGAGGGAGCATCATGAGAAGCAGGTGAGTTTGAAAATTTGCTAAATCACGAAAGGGACTCTGAATTCAGTTAATTACCACTATAAATCACTCTTCTGATAGGGAACAGTCAGTGAAAATGCCTAGAGTCAGGAGATGGAGTGTCTTGTTCAAGAAATGAGCAAAGAGGTCAGTATCACTGAACTAAAGAGTATGTGTGTTAAGGGAAGAGAGGGGTAGTATAAGGTGAAGTGAAGACTGGAAGGATGGGGGAGAGAACAAATTATAAAGGATTTTGAATGTTGGGAGGTGACAGGAAGCCACTGGAGTTGACTGAGTGTGGGTAGGGGCAGTGACATGGTCAGACAGATCAACCAGAAGACTATTTATGAGGTGATAAGGGCCTGTACCAGGGTGGTGGCAGTGTCAAAGGAGAGAAAGAGAGATGTTATAAAGGTAGAATAGATAGAAATTGGCAACAGAATAGATACTAGTGATGAGAGAGTGTGAAAAGTCAAGGGTGACACCTAGATTGTTAGCCTAGGTGACTAGGAGGATGATGGTGCCCTTAACTATAAGAGAGAACTTAGGAAGAGGGAAGGCTTTCAGAAAAGGTAAGGAGATCAGTTCAGGACATGGTAAGCTTAAGATGTCTGCATGACATCCAGTTTGAAATGTCCAACAGGCTACTGGAGATAACAGAGAGGTTAAGGCTAGACAAGTATATTTAATAATCATCAATAAAGAGATAAATGGATCTATGGGACCTGATGATATCACTAAGTGAAACAGTATAGAGCTAGGTGAAAAGAAGGTCCATGACTTAGGCCAGTGAGATATCCATTGGTTAGTGGATGTGACCTGGATGAAGAACCAGCAAAAGAGACTGAGAAGGCACAAGCAGACAGGTAGGAAGGGAACCACAAGATATACTACTGTCATAAAGACCTAGAGAGAAGAGTGTACCAAGGAGAAGGTAACCAGCAATATCTAAGGTTAGAGAGAGGCCAAGAAGGATGAAGATTGAGAAAAGGTCATTAGAGATTGTTAGTAACTTTACAGAGAGATATTTTGGTTGAATTATGGGGTTAGAAGTCAGTTAACAGCGTTAAGAAGAGAGTGAGAAGAAAAGAAGTGAGGGACCTATTAGAGAGAACCTTCTCAAAAAGCTTTATCACAAATGGGAGGGGAGAAATGGGACTGTAACTACTGGGAAAGAATAGATCAAGTGAAAGTTTTTTGAGGAACTGGGGTGTGTGTGTGTAGGGAACTGGATATGTGTGTAGATAGAAGAGAAACAGACAGACAGAGAAAGTGAAGATAAATGAGAGGAGGCAATGTGGTGGACAAGACACGATAGGATGGAACCATATGTAAATGTCACTGTCGTTCAGTTGTATCCAACTCTTTGTGACCCCATGGACCACAGCACGCCAATAGTATCCATGGGGTTTTCTTGGCAAAGATACTGGAATGGTTTCATTTCTTTCTCCAGTGGATTAAGGCAAAGAGAGGTTAAGTGGCTTGCCCAGGGTCACAGAGATAGCAAGTACTTGAGCACAGATACGAACTCTAGCCCTCTGACTCCAGGCCCAGTGCTATAGCCACTGAATCACTAGCTGCCTCTGTAAATACAGTAGGGTGGCTGTGGCAAGGAGAAGGTCCACCTCATTATGTGAAACACGAATGAAAGAAGATATAGAAGCAAAAGGCATCTGGGTGATGTGAGATAAGGTGGAGGGAACAAAAAAGAGCCTTCTGAGAATGCCCTTAATTTTTTTCTGTTAAAATATTAAGCAAGATTCTAACCTGAGAGAAGGGAGAAAAGGAGACATGAGAGGTTTGAGGAGAGATAAAAAGGTTCAGACAAGCCTTTGTAGTGAGCAGTATTGCGAGTTAATTAGGGAGGTGTAAAAGAATTGCCTTGTCAATGGTGAGGACTCAAATGATGCTATATAAGGAATTTTTAGTGGACCCAGTCAGTACAGTTTCATAATTTTTTCCAGCTTTACTCCACAGCACTTTTGCAGAAGCAAAGGTAGCGAAGGTGAGAGTGATCCAAGACTAAGGCTTGGTGGAGCAGAGTGATGACCTGAGAAAAAAGTGAAGGGTGAAGGGATCAGAGGTCACCATGTAGACAAAGAACAGGATTTGGGTTTGCAGAACAGAGAAACAGGTAGAATGATGATAGACTGTGATGGATAAAGGAATTTCAGAATTCATGAACACAGAAGTGGGGCATTTGTGGGTTATGGCAAGAACAAAGATATGACCACATGGAGCTGAGATGGAGTGCAGAGGACATGGAGAAGCTGAACAACTGAAAGATTAGTGGGTTTGAGTGAGTTATCAATGTGCATACTACTGAGGACAGGCACTGGGAAGAGAGAAAGACTGTGAGTCAGGCACTGAATTTACTGAGGAAAACAGAGGAGTGTCCTGGAGGCTGGCGAACAACAGCTACCAGAATTGACTGCATGACAGATGCACACTGAATGATCTCATTACTGAGGATGGCAGCAGTGGGGGAACTTAGACGTGATAGAGGTGATTCCAACTCCTTCATGTCAACCAGTGAGCAGGGGGAAGATAAGTGAAAACAAAGCCAGGGACAGACAAAGTCTCCAGGGAGGCTGCGTCATCGGGGACGAGTCAAATCTCAGTGACAGCCAGAAGATGGAAGCAGCGAAACAGGAAAAGAATCAAGTAAAAGCAAGTTTACTGTGCATGTGCAACAGGTATTCCAGACAGCGTAGTGTGTATGGGGTGGGAAACTTAGAGCGAGAGACAGTGAGGGGGCAACACAAAAGGGAGATAGGACAAGACAGTTTAAAATGGCAGATACGCAAGTCATCTATTTTATTTACATTACACAGTTTTATTTGCAGTCAGTTAGTGAACTATTTGTGTTGTTAGGGACCAAACTATTTTTGTTAGTTCTCTCAAATTCTTGCTATATTTGATTCAGTTCAAATAACAAAGGTCTACTACATATGATGCACTGCACTGGACTAGGTTCTGGGAATACAAAAATGAAATAAGATATGGTCTCTGCCTCCTAAGAGTTTTATAATCCATATGGATTAAGACAAATTATATATAACTTCTGTTATAGTTAAGTGCATAGGAGAGATCCAAAGAAGATGGTATGTGAGATTTGAGAGGGCTATATAACCTCCATGAATCCCTTAAATGACACTGATTCACTTTTCCCGCTTTCCCAGCAGGCATGAGTGGACATTGTTCTTACTACACATTGTGTACTGCAAGGCCAACTGCTCTGTTTGGACAAGTGAATGAGGAAGGAGAAAGGAGGTATGGAGCAAGAAATTCTGCTATGTCACTGCAAAGCTTCCATAAAACACCCAGAGCCACCTATCTGCCTAGAGAAAATCAGTGATCAGTAAGATATTAAAGCTATCATGCACTTGGTGGTATTGCTATGACTACACATATCCAAATGAGAAGCAGAGGAAGTTTTCCTTCTACTATATATAGGACATTCCCAACTAGATTTTTTTCTATCACCTAAAGCAAAACATGGCAACTCAATATTTCATTAAGGAACAAAATTATCTGAAAATATAAGTAATAACCATCGCTTTCAATTTCAAGAATTTTTTTAAAAAAAAAAACATAATTTATAAGCTTTTATGTCTTCCATTCCCTTCTTCTGGATTCCTGTCTTATTTTTTATTTCTCAATTAAAGAAAGACCTCAATAGCCATTTTCCATGAAAAAAAGTGAAATAAAACATAAGCTGCCCCCTCTTTTGTGGGATAGGGGGATGTTCACACCTATTGCTCCTTTGCTCTGGCAAGTTCTTCCTCTGTCTCTGAGGTTTTATAGAAGGAGCACTGGGCTAACAGAAGACTTAGATTTGAGACTCTGCTATCTCGAGTTGCCTATGAGCAATTATCTTTTGTGTTTCAGATTACTCATCTGACAAATCAGCAGGCCACACGTGACCAATATCCAGTTCTCATATTCCAAGATTCTAAGATTCAACTTTCCTTCTAAGTGTTGCTTTTTTGTTGTTGTTGCTTTTGGGCGCAGCTAGGGGGTGCAGTGGATAGAGCACCGGGGCAGGAGTTAGGAGGATCTGAGTTCAAATCTCACCTCAGACACTTGACACTCACTAGCTATGTGACCTTGGGCAAGTCACTTAACCCCAACTGCCTCATCCTGGGTCATCTCCAGTCATCCTGATGAATATCTGGTCACTGGATTCAGATGGCTCTGGAGGAGAAGTGAGGCTGGTGACCTGCACAGCCCTCCCTCACTCAAAGCAAAGTCAAGTGCAAGTCATGTAATCATTTCTCTGATGGCATGGTCTTCTTCAACAATGAAGGACAAACACACACACTGCTTTTTTTCTAACTTCATTAAAAGCTTTCAATCCTATCCTCTAGCTTAGTGCTTGATTAAAATCCCTCCTTCCCTTTTGCATCTTCCTCCAACTCCTTCTCTCTTAGGCAAGTAATGAGGTGAATTCCTTTTCTCCTAAACTCTTTCCTCTAACAATTATATACCATCTCTTCCTTAGACTACAAGTTTAGTTTCTGCCACTACCATGGTACCTAACAATTTAGCAAATATCTGAAAACTTATTCTGTGTAGATACAAAGTTAATGAAGACATAGTATCTGCCTTCAATCTGTTTACAATCTAGTAGGAGATAAGACAGAATAAATAAGGAACTGAACAGAAGAACTACTGTGTAGTAGAGAGCATAGCATAAAATTATAGTAACCTCAATCAGAATAATTTTGTGACTTTAACCACTTTACAACTCTGAGGTAAGAAATAAGAAAGTGGATGATTGGGATTTGCAGAATACTGCCCACCTCAGTGCAGGCCCTCATCACCTCATACGTGAACTACAGGTGGTTTGCCTACCAGAAGTTTCTCCCCTCTCCAAAAAGTCATCCTCCACTGAGTTGTGAAAGTGATCTTCCTATAGCAGAGGTCTGACCATGTCACTCCTCGACTCAATCTCAGAGGCTTCTTATCACCTACAGGATTAAATAGAAATGTTTGGCATTCAAAGCCCTTCAAAACCTAGCCCAGACTTTCCAGTCTTCTTACACCTTATTCCCCTCTCCCTTCTGCTCCCCCAAGCAATTTGATCCAATGACACTGACCTCCTTGCTACTCCTGGGATATTCCTCTCTTACAAGATACTCATCTCTTGACTCCAGGCATTTTTCACTGGTTGTCTCCCATGCGTGGAAAACTCTCCTTTCTTTCTTCCTTTAGCAGTGTACACTGTGTTTGGTTTGTAGTAGGCACTTAATAAGTGTTTTTCGATTTATTGATTGTTGAGGGTATATTCACCAGCAAGAACTTAAAAAGGGGGATTTTTCAGTGATAGCATCAAAACAAGGGTCTGGAATACCAGTGCCAAACAAGAAGAATGCTATCTCTCTAAACCCTTGAGTAAGGAAAAAGATATAAGAAAAGGTTGGCTCAACTTTGAATAGATATGATACGGAAAATGGTATCTTTAGCGAAAAGTCCAGTTTTACTTAATAAATGAGATAGAAGTATATAAGAAAAGATCGCTTATATACCAAAATGTTAATACCAACATTTTTCTAGTAATAAGAAATTGTAAACAAGATAGATGTTTTCCCAAGGAAGAAAAAGAAAGAGTATATGTATTACTGGAACATTATGCAATCAACAAAAAAGAATTCAGAGAAATGTGGGGAGACTTTTAGGAACAGATACCGAATGAAGCAAACAGAAATAAAAAATTATTCACAGTGAATATAACGTGAATGAAAATATCACTAAAAAAAGTTGACATTAGTAACCGAAAAAAGTTAAGGTCTCAGAGAAGAGATAACGAAAACTATCTTTCTCCAACTCATGGCAGAAGAGCAGGGGACTACTCTGCACACACTGTCAAATGTGAAGATGTTTTTGTTTAATTGCGCCCCCCCTCAACTTGCTATAAAGACAAATGGAATCAATACATTTGTCTGAATAATAATAAAAATATAAGCCAAAAAATGTTTTATAGAATAACTGTATCTGATAATACAGGCAACATTCCATGCCCATAGTTCCCTCCCTCTCTACTTAAAGAAGGCAAGGGTGTTTATCATCTATTCTTTAGGACCAAAGCTAATCTTAGTTTCTGTTTGTCTGTGTGTGATTTTCATTTACATTACTGCAGTGGTATAATATTGTTCTTCAATGTCTACTCTCTTCACTCTTCAACACCTCACACAAGTCTTATTAAATTCTGTCCAGTGATAACCTGTCAGGATCTTTTGGTATCCCAACTTTTTCATTCGTTGGTTAGTTCTACTTTGTGGCTGCCAGCTACCTGCAAACTTGATAAGCATATCACCTATGCCTTTATCAATATCAGTGATAAAAACATTGAACTGCACTGAGCAAAACATGAATCCATCTCCTTCCAACAGACAATGAACCACTAAAGACTATCTGGGCTGGACTATTCAAGAAGCTCAAAATCAGTCTAATTATCTTATGGAATAGCTCACATCTCTCCATTTTTTTTCAAAAATAGCAAGACTTTTCCCATGTGCTTTGCAAAAATCTAGACAAACTATATCTATAGCAATTATAAACTTATTAACTGTGAAAAAAGGAAATGAAGCTATTCTGGCATAACTTGTTCTATTTTTTTTAAAAAAAATTTATTGGTCATAGGTTCAAAGATTCAGGATTAAAAGGCACCTTAGAATTCATCTTGTTATATGGATTGTAGCCCAAAGGGACTGCAGAAAACATATAATCCAACTCCATCATTTTATATATGAGAAAATCAAGGCCAAAAACGTAAATGATTTGCTGGATGCCACATGTGGTAGAGCTGTGATTCAAATCCATTTTTATTATGGTTTTCTTCCACTGTCACTGTATCATGCTACCTTTCAGCATGAAACTAGAGAAAAGAATAGATACCAACAAGGTTTTCCTCTTCTACCAGTTTCTATATCACAATCATTTCTGGAAATACCTCCTCTTCCCCCAACTAAAACCTCCCTCAAAGAAAAAGTTAAGCAAAAAATCCTCAATGCAGAAGCTGTGCTTGACAATACAACATTATGCCTAAGTAGTCCCTGTCTCCCTAACAAGGGAAGGAAGAATGCTTCCTTACCTGTTCTCTAGGCCCTTTGTTGACCTATTGTTTTTTAACAATCCCTTTTCTATATGGACATCCAATTAACCATCTCTTTAATTATATGGTCTAGAATTTGACCAGAAAATAAGGTAACTTTTTTTTTTTTTCTAAATTAAGACATCTGTTCATCTCCAGTCTTCTAACACCTTCCCTGTTCCTCTATGGCTTGGCAATAATATCCACCACTTTTTTCAAAAACAGAGTTTATCTGGACATGATAACCTAACGTGCAGCTAGATGCTCTCTTAGCATCTCCACACTTATTAAGACTAATGAAGCAAGTCCTAGGTAACTTGAGAAAAGATGGTGTTGAGAGCAAAAATGGCTGGGTTAGCCTCAGCCGGAAGGAAAGATATCTCATCCTCAGAAACAGAAAGAAAGGAGGAGAGAACAGATGAGGAGAGAGAGATTTTGAGGCTGAGAAAGGAAGGAACCCAGATGATCTCAATGCTTTCAGTAAATTGTAAGACAGGGTCATCTACTCAGAAGAGTTGAAACAGAATCTGAGAATAAAAGTAGACCAAGGAAAGGCCTGGAGGAGAGTCAGAAAGGAGTCAATAAGTCATAAAAATATTGCTAACTAACAGTGCAGCATAAATAAATCATAAATAACATTCCATATGTCTAGCAACCTCCCCTGGCTTGCATATAGGGAAAATTGCTGAAAGAAGAAAAAGGAAAGCCTCTGAACAGACAAAAAGAGATGTCACGAAATGCTTGCACTAAAACTTTTGAGTTATATTCACAGACAGGCACTTTAAGTTCTTACTAACAACCAAGAGCTCATGGTTATAGGGAACTTTGCAATTTATACATGGCTGTCTTTACTACAACCCTATGAAGGCAGGCAACATAACTAGTATGCCCATTATATAAATGAAGAAATAGAGATCAGGAAAATGAAGTGATTTGTGCAGAATCACAAAGCTGGAAAGTGGAAGAAACATGACCCAAATCTTTAATCTATTTATTCTTATTCTGGGCACAATTCTAACAAACATTCTTTCCCAATCTACAGCAGAGTTAAACAGAATTACAAACCAGTTAAGGCTGTTAAAGTTAAGTAAAATCACTACAGAGGTGACAGCTAATAGCCAAAGAAAAGGTACAAAAATGACAATAAGCATAAAGAAAAGCTTAAAAGATTTAAAATAGAGATCCATTTGGTATAGTGGCAAAAAGGCCAACGTATATCAATTATTCCTGTAAAATACCAAAATTCAACAATCTTCATACTGACAATCCTGCAGCTTTAAGAAAAGTTTAAATATGCCCATATTCTAAAAAGATAAGTAAATACTTAACAAATAATTTTTCCATAAAAAATAGTTAAAATTTTGGCATCTGAAAGACTATACACCAGTTTTATGGAAAATTCATGTAGTGAAACATCTCCCTGCTTAATGATGCTAGAGAAATGAGGTACCATTGGACATTATATTAGCAATGCTGCTTGTTCAATATTTACTCAGTGTATCTTATCTATATTTGCCAGATGTGTCTTCTGAAGAGATCATAAGCTCTTTGGAGAGAGACTATATTTAGCTTTGACACTGTAAACCCACAGTCAAATATAATGACACATACCTTAAGGTTGCTTAATAAATGTTGGCTAATGGCAAGGAGGATGATATTAGGATCAAATTACATACTAGTTTATGACCCTTAAAGTAAATATTGTGTGTTAGGGTATGCATGATATCTGTTTAGAAAATATGCTGACAAAAAGGTGAACAGCCAATTTACATATTAAATTCTATTAAATCTTTAAATGTTGTAGCGATTTGTGGTTTATATACAAGTCTATTAAAAGGCATGTAATATATGATACTTATTCAGAGTATATATTATTTCTTGAGAATAAATTAAGTACACTGAAATAAAATCCAAAAAACTACAATAGTAGGTTCTTATTATACCAAAGCTGGGGAGTAATTTTTTAGTCTACAGAGGATAAGGTGTGATGTCACCCTGAGAAGAGATTGACGTGGATTAGAATAAGAAGACTATGCTGGTAGAAACTATGGCCTGTTTTTATGTGATGTTGGTTCTTGGAAAGAAGATAGCTATATTTATACAAAACATGTTGGTTTACAAAACAGTTTCTCACAACTCTGTGGTACATAATACTTCGAGTCTTTGTTGCAATCTATGTCTCTCAACCTGAATATTTCATTCACATCTTTTCATAAATATCCACACAGAGTCAGTCCATACTCAACTGCTGAGAGTGAAGTTTTAGTTCGCTTAACATTAAGTGAATAAACGTGCAATGTCCATCAGTTATTCCTTGCTCTCATCACATGATTAGCCCATCTTCTTTTCTGGTCATACAGTTCCCAGACGGGATACTTTACGCAGCTTTTCTTAAGCCTTAATTGGTAATGTGTTGCACCCTAGGCAAGCTGTCCATTCTGCTTGATGTTACCCTTCAGCACACCTTCAATTTCAATCCTTCAAAGACTCCCATGAGTGGTAAGACATATTATTCTCATTTCACAAATGAAGAAATACGGTCATGGTGGTTAAGACAACTGCTAAGTAGTAGAGGGGAAACCTGAACTGAAGTTTTCTGACTCTAAGGCCAATGTTCTCTCCATTAACCTTAGTTGATTGTGCTGTAATACAGGAGAAAGCACAGTAGATTGAGAACCAGAAGGCAAGATTCTAATCCTTGCTTCCCATTAATTAGCTGTGGGCCTTTAGGTAAGTTGAAGATCTCAGACAGCTCAGTTTTTTCAACTATAAAATAAGAGGATTAGATCATCACCTCTAAAATCCCTTCCATGTTATGAGTCTCCAATTGTCTACATAAAAAGCACTGTTCATTCTTAAGTGTTCATTAGGGCAAAAAAAAACCAAAACATGTGAGTTCTAAAATGTTGAGGTAGTTTCAAAGCACTAGGAAATAAGGGTTTCCAATAAGGAAAGAGAAGCAAAGATTCCAACGGGCAGGGTTGGGAAAGCAGCTCTCCTAGAGGAAGATGTGCTGAGGAAGTATTTGGAACAAAAACCCTCTTAAGTAGGAGACAAAGGCAATAGCCTCATTATATTTACTCTTCTTTTTTCTTTCTCATTATTTCTTTCCGAGTTTCTATCTGTAACTTTCCTGTCCTTGATAAGTAATCCCAATGAGTAAATCATATTATTTTGACAAGTATATTGGAAAAGAGCAGGGGTTTCCTAGCCTAGGGTCCATGAATTTTTTAAAGCAATTTGATGACTGTATTTCAAGGTAATCAGTTATATTACCTCTGTAATCTTACATATTGCATTTTATGTATTTAAAAACATTAATTATTCCGAAAAGGGAGCCATAGGCATTATCACATAGCCAAAGGAATCTATGATACAAAAGAAGGTTAAGAATCCCTGTTCTACAAGATTTGTAGATTTAAAGCTGGAAGGAACTTTGAAGGCTGGTGATCTATTCAACTACCTCATTGTCACTTGCCTTAAATCATACAAGAGGCGACAGACTCAGGATTCAAACTCAGGCTTTTTGACTCCTAATCAGGACTCTTTCCACTACACTACACTGGTCAAAAAGTCAAAACAAATCACTTTTTTCTCAATAATCCATTACTCTTCTGAATTCCAGCAGCATTTTAGGTGTTTTTTAATGATACCATATCTATCTCACATTATGATCATTTGGGTACATAACTTCTCATCTCGGTTGCAAATTCATAAAGCATAGGGACTCCGCCTTATGAGGGCCAGACAGTGAAACTGAAGGAGAAGAATGGGGAAGGGAGGAAGAAAATTCCAGGCCTCCCATTCTCTTCATCTATTACTGAACCACCATAATTAATCCCCATTCCCACTAGGTCCCACGGTCCTCACTCCCCCAATACCTTATGACACAGAAACTCAATAAGGACAATGGAAAAAGGAGAAATAAAAAAATAAGGAAATCTCCCATTACTGCTAGGGCATTTAGGTGGTGCAGCGGACATAGCAGTGGGCTTAAAGACTCATGTTCATGACTTCAAATCTAACATCAGACACTTATAACTGTGTGACACTGAACAAGTCACTTAACCCTATTTACCTCAATTTCTCATCTGTAAAATGAGCTGGAGAAGGAAATGCAAACCATTTCAATATCTCTGCCAAGACATTCCAAATGGAGTCACAAAGAGTTAGACACAACGGAATAAGAACTCCTCTGGCTGGAGTAGGAACTTGGGGAGGGTTTATCATTGTCTTATGTTCCTGGTATTTTAACTTGTAAAACTTAATACACTTTTTTCCATGGAAAAATGGTTGTAGATGTTAATTAGGGGTCTATGGTATACTTTTATAGGTTAAACCAGGGGTAGGGAACCTGGGGTCATGAGGTCACATGTGGCCTTCTAGGTCCTTGAATGCAATCTTTTGACTGAGTCCAAGTTTTACAGAACAAGTCCTTTTACTAAGGGGATTTGTTCTATGAAGTTTGGATTCAGTCAAAGGGCTGCACTTGAGTACCTAGAAGGCTGCAGGTTCCCACTCCAGGGTTAAACTGTGTTTTGAGGGCTAGTCTGATAATCTAACCATTCTTCATAATATTATTTCTATGGGAAAATGTACTCCCACATTCCAATCTTTCAGAACACAACCTGTTCATAAACTGAAAAGTTTTTTTTTCATTTTTTGATTCAACTAAGTGGCAAAGTATTTAGAATACTGGCCTGAAGTGTGAATAACTGAGTTCAAATATGACCCCAGACATTTACTACATGACCTTGGTCAAATCCCCTAACCCATCTGCCTCAGTTGCCTCAACTGTAAAATGAGGCTCATAATAACACCTATCTCCCAGGGTTGTTGTGAGGATCAAGTGAAATATTTGTAAAGTGCTTAGCATCGTACCTGGCATACAGTAGGCACTTAATAATTGCTTGTTCCCTTTCCGTGATGCAGGGAAAACAAGTTTGATTCTTATTTTATTCCTTATACTAACATATAGAAATTATGAGTAACAAAATGCTTTTGTGAGATTTTTTTTCCTCCTCCAAATGTACGTTTATGCTAAACTTCACAAAAAAAAAGGTTAAAAAAGAGAGTAAGAGTACCCAGTCAAAATGATATCAATATTGTGTAGCATTTAAGGTTAAAATGCTAACTGTAAAAAAGGAAATTATATAGATTGACAAGGTTGAAATCTGGTAAATATAACAACCCCTGTGATTTTAATAACTGATAACTAGCAACAAATCATGTCTCCTTAAAAGAGAACTATTGCTTTTTAATATAAAACTAACAATCCCACTAATTCTGAAATAAAAGCAGCATGTAGCCCAATGGTTAGCAAGACGCTAGACACTTGGGAAGTTAGAACTATAATCAGAATCAACGAATGTTACTGCAAGAGACCTAATGAATGCCATCACATCATGTGAAGATGCAGAAACTGCGGCCCAAACAGATTAAATGACTTCTGTGAAGTTGCACAGTTAGTAAATTCCAAGTCAACAATTTGTCCTGAGACCTTATGAGTCTTTGCTTCTGCAAACAACCCTCTTAACTAGTTATTTCTCACAACCACCTTATATAAATCACTGTATGTAATGCTTAATGTGCCTTGCAAGTACTCATAATGCTTCAATACTGATCAAAGCTGATTAAATAACCAAACACAGCATTTTCTACACAAACCAAGTTATCCTTAGAAGGAGGAAGGGAAAGGTGTCCCAAATTACCCAAATCTATGCAGTTATATCTTTATGTGTAATAAACCCTCTAAAATTCAGAGTTCCCTAAATCTGAATTCATAAGTCAGACAATACCCAATTAAGTATTGTGGTGCTTTAACTCTTGTGGAAGGCAAGAGTATCGATTTTCTAACTTAAATGTGTGGCAGTTAGGAGTAGTCAGATTTACTAGGCAGTAAATATTTAAAACTTTAATTTTAATTTACATTATTACATTTTTCATAAAGATTAAAAATTCAGAAAGCAGTCACCTCCCTATGCTAAACTCGCAGTATTTTACTTTTGCTTTTCTTAAGCTAAGTTAGGAAAATTACATTAGAAAATTATTTCCACCTTAAAAATTAATGTAACAATTGTTTTGAATTCCTTTCCTCTAAAATGTTTTTAACCAAATGTTGTTTTGCAATAAGGTTACAATTCCTTAATTAGGACTTTAAACAATTAGTCAGCATATAGCATTCTCTATAACTTGAACATTTAACTATCTTTACTTCTGAAAAATTTTAATAGAAGAGATATGAAAAGAAACACTAAGTTCATTCCACATTTTTACTTTATTAGCAAATTTTGAATTTATTTCCTACAAATTTCATTTCTTATAAATCAAGAGAACAGAACTATCCCAATTTAACATGGAGAAAATCAAGATCAGTATCAGAATTCTAAAATTCAAAACTGTTACTGTCCCTCTCATATTTATTTCTGTCTTGACCTCACAGGTTTGTTAGGAGGATCAAAAGGTATTTGTGAAAGTATTTAGAAAATTACTGTACAATTACTGGACAAATAATTGTCATATGACAAGGAATTATCTCATACTCCCAGAAATACTGGAATATTAAGTTAACCAGGTAGTTTTGATCAACAAACATTAGTAAAAGATGATCGCATTAAATTAACCAAAACTCTTAGATTCACTGAAACAGGAACAACAAACTTTTTTTAACTTGGGGAAAATTTACTTATAAGCAAAATTTCAGTTAAAAAAATCAAAACATAACAGTTCCCACCTTTAGAGGACAAGAAATGTTGTTTTCCTTTTTCACAAACTTCAAAGCTGACCTTAGGACAGCGTAAAGGCAACCTGATTTAGGGAATGATAGACATATCTGAGAACTGTCTTTAAAAAGTGCTCCTTAACTCCGCTTTCAGCTTCTAAACTTTTAATTCTGTGCCTTTTCACCCTGAATAATACAGTAGCAAATGCAAAAGCAAAGGAAATCCAACTACCTTTTCAATTTTCTTTAAATACTTATCTCTTCAGGCAACAATCTGGAGTAGTACTGTTTGCTAATATAGCACTGAAAAACCAGCGCAACACAGTATTGCCATAGATAGGTATTGCTATACACAGGGTGGCAGCACTGAGAATGAAATACACACAAGCATAGCCAAAGCACAGCTATACACACCAATGACTGTACACAGATATAAAACTGAATATGCAATAACTTCTTAAGAGCCCAAGGGTACTTGGTGCCAATTAAATAGTTCCTTTACATTCTCATATAATGCTGGCTTTTAGATAAGCCATCTAAAGAATGTGTAAAAAATTGCAGTTTAGTAATAACACATTAAGTTAGAAACTCAATTAGCATCTCTGATTCATGAATAAAAACTAAAAAGTTTGCCTTCCACCCTCTCTCCTTTCCTTCTACACCTGCTCAATATAGTTCAAGGACCTCACCAGGTACTTACCTGATCCATATACTCATTATTTTAAAAGTAATGTCATTCTTACCATGTGTTAGGATAACAACAAAAATTATCATTTAAAAATATTTTGTTTCAATGTGAACCTCAAGTTAATAACTTTTTCTATAACATGACGCTTGGGAAGAGTATTTTTATTAAAGGAAAACAGTTATTAAAACAAATACAATTTTTTAAAAAGTTGTCTGGATTTGGGTATATTATACTCACAGACTATGCTGTTACTAATTAGGAAAAAACTGTTAAAGAAAACATTATCTGTGATAATTTTGAAATACATATGTTTTTAAAAGTTTTTAAAATATCCTGAAAATGGTTATAAGTGAAAAATGTATTTTAAATAAGGTAACAGATTACAAAACATTTTTCTATCAAGAAACAATTCCCACCTATTTCTCACTTCTTTTAATAGACAGCAAAAAAATCAGAATATTTTAAACCCTGGCAAATTTTATCATGTTATTGAAAACTATTCGCTTATGTATTACCTAATCTTTAAAATATATTGTCATCAACTACCTTATAGTATCTGCTACTTGAAGGCCTTCCTTCTTTCTATATATTAACCATTTTTATAGGCTTCAGGGAATGAACAAAAATATATTTAAAAAATAATTCATTTATTTTTCTCTGATGATGCCTGTCCAGTTGAAATTTTAAAACTCATTTCCTACTTCCAATTAATTCTGTTACTTACTAAAAATATATTATGAATTAGACCAAAAACCAATTTATCTTAAATTATTTAATTCACATTCACCTATACTAGGTTGCTGTTATTATTGAAAGGCAAAATTTTCCTAAAGTATATTGAAATAAATTAAGCTAAACTTGACCTGTACATTATTTTATGTAAATACACAGATAACTCTGAAGATCTCAAAAACAATTTCTGGAGAAATAGATAAAAACACTTTGGGCATAACAGTGAGATAGGTTCTTGCACTAACCATTGGCAAGCTGCTTCGTTTTCAGACCTTTTCACCCTCCTCCAACTCATAACTGCTGGGACAGCTCCCAGCACACTGGTGCAATTTATTTTCCTCTTTTATTCTATAGCCTCATTCTAATCTAATAAGAACCCCTATAAATTTCCAGAATTGTTTTTTCCTCTTATATATTAAATATGGATAAACTGAGAAAAAATTTTTTAAATGAACAAAGCTGAAGGATGAATAAAAATCATTTTTTAAAGTTCTAGGAAACATTGTATTTTAAAAGTTTAGGATAATCAAATGCAACCTGACAGTGTTGATTATGATCAGAAGCACTGTTCATAGTCATCTTTATTCAAAGGCTTACATTAAGAAAAGATAGTCTTATCTAAATTAGGGAGAAGTCTTCCCAGATTAAAGTATTTTACTTTCCTAGAAAGACATAATTTCTCAATTTACTTGTAAAGAAATACTTATTAACAAATTATGCTAAAGTGGTGTATATAAAAAGGCACAGTCTTACTCCACAAAATATTTTTATTTCTTTTTCTAAAGCTGATTACAACCTAATTCATTACTTATATCTTTCTATTTGGATTTATTCAGAAGCAATTGTTCTCCATCTATAATCCCAGTATTAAGACACTAAAGAAAAAAATCAAATAATTGAGAAAATCCAATAGATTTATATTAAACTGTCACCTATTTTCATCAGCCACATTTGAGCTACTCAAAGTTCAATGGTTCAGCTTACTGAACATTTCTTATGAACAATGAAAAAAACATTACTTAAATATCTTCCAGTGAACTAGAGGACTTTTTGTCAACATCTACATTTGATATTTGAGCAATGGCAGTTAATTGCCTTTTTTCTAACTTTTTATTTGAGAATCTCCCTACATTTTAATCAAAACGAATAACTGTACCTTTTTAACAAGCATTGATTGAATAGCTATATACCAAAGATGTCAACTTTATATGGCAGCTCTTTCCTTCAGGCATGTAATACCTATATTCAGAGACTGACTATTATCAATCCTAAATAATCAATCTGTAACTCAAATAATAGCATGTAAAATACTTGTGATTAAAATGTGTACCTCTCAGAATAACTGAGAAAATTAACCAGACACAAAATCTTGATTGACAGTGACTAAAAGCAAAGATTTATTTGTTAGATTCCATCCCCCTTTAATTAAAATACCTCTATCTCTCAAAATATTTTCTAGTAAAATAAAAAAAATTCTAATACTAAACACTAATGAAACTATATTCTTCTTTAAGTAAGAAATAGCTAATTGCTTAAAATGAAGCTGTAATTCTTTTAATCCACAGCATAACCCTGTGTACAGAGAATGTACTCTGGAAATGATAGCCACCACTACATCTTTCAGATTACATTAGGTCTGTAAGAAATGGTCAAATTTGCCCCATACAGTCCAGAAGAAAAAGTTGTTTATGATTAAAGAGCTTTGCCCTGATTTCATTTACCAAAAAGCAAATTCTGGACTATCAGATGAATTGTAGGTGATTTTTAAAAATTTGCTATTGTCAATAGTTTCTGATGATGAAAATCATAAAACTAGCAGGATCTTCAGCCAGCTATAATTTCAAATAATCCTACATTTAAAATAACACAGAATACACTGTTTTCTTTTTAAAAGAAATTTAACCCAAATAATCACTATAAATAATTTTCAAAATGTAACTTCTTTTAATGTGATGAGAGGAAAAAATAGCCTTTTTTAAGAATGGTACTTGGAAGGTCATGTTTAAAAAGTAGACTCTACAAGGTCTTATGGCAAAAGGCATTTAAGTTCCCCCTTCTTTTGGCCACCTATTTTTCGTATGTCTAAACATTTGGCTATGTAGTTACTGGTCCTGCATTTGCATAGATCAAATTTTAAACTCACCATAATTATTATTTTATTTCAAAATCCTTATCTACCCATGAGCTTCTCATCTATTTTGTGCCTTTTAGCCCTCAGCTGTGGTCATACATGTATACATTTTTATTCGTTAAAACTTGGGTCATAAAAATGGAATAAATTTTTTTTTACTTGCTTTTGGATACTCTCTAATTTTTGGAAATACTTATTTTTCAAGATTAAGAAAAATATTAACTTAGAGAAGGTAATACAAACTACAGGGAAATGTTTCAGGCAAAACTGCTTATCCTGTTAACCTAAGATATAATTGCATAAGTTCGCTCACTCAATGTGCAAGTATGCACACACATTTCTTAGGTAGTCATCTCAAATTCCCAACACACACTGTGGTTAGTTTTAATACCATGATCCTGCAGTAACTCTGTTTACAAGATATCCAGGGACTATTTAAATACTAACAATTTAAATGTATTCTGAGAAGAGCCCCATCCTCTGTGAATAGCATCACACCACTTCAATTTTAAGTGACATAACATTCCTTCTCTTCCCTAAGAATGTTTCATAATGCATCCTAAGCTAAAAAAAAAAAAAAAAAAAAAAAAAGTGAAGGAGGCCCCCATCCTCAACAACAAATTCAACACCACATAGAGAGGTAGAAAACAAAAACACCAAAGTGCTCTTGGTAGTTCCATACCACCATATTCTGGCCAATATTACCCTGTAAAGAAGAAGTAGTGACAGGTGTACACATTAAGTAAAAATGCAAAATACTGGGCAGCAGGCCAATACATTTAAAAGGAAAATCTCAAATATGGGACTATAACAAATTCTACTAAGTCTTCATATATGCGTGTTTTTCATGGCCTCAATCACTGATAACTAAATAACAATAATTGTATGAAAAATTATTATAATATGAAAATTTTAGTTTAAATTCAAATCAATTCAAAAATTTACTTCCTTTGATGATAAATTTAATTTACAAATGAACCTGATGCTAATCTGTCATAAATTTAAAATATTGATACACTGTATTCATTGTATTGAAGAATCTGTGACAAGCATTTGAAAATGCTTGTGTGTGACGACAGAATTCTGAAAGGTAAAAATTTTACCAACACAATGGTTTCTTAGTCCAAAGCATAAAAGAAACCCTATATGAGAACTGTAAAAGCATACTTAGCTTACAGCTCATCAATACAGATGTACCTTGCCATCACATTTAACTTATTTGTAAATACTTTTCGAAGGCTACCTAAACATTTACTAATTGGTTAAATATGGTGCCTACTCTGCTAATTTCTGTTTGTATTAAAATTTTAAGGAATTTAAATGCTCACTTTTGTACAGATCTGAATAACAAATATTGCTCTGAACAAGTATTCGAATATTTTATCAAAAACACTTAAAACATAAAAACGTTTCAAGGGAGGATTTATAGCCCTGATGCCTTTTACCTTTCCTCTACCTTACACTGTGATGAACAGATTCATTTGTTCTAGACTTCTGAAACTTCTTTTACTCAAAGAACTTAACTTAAGAATCTAAGATATTATCAGTACAAAGAGAAAAGTTTTAGATTTCACCAGATTCAATACATGTAGAGACCTATTAGAAACACTATAAAAGCCTAGGCAATGTAAATGAAGCCATACAAATGAAATCAACCACTTTATTAGCTTACACATTTTAAAACAGCTTCACTTACTAAATGAAAAAGATATAATAAAAATATGTTAAACCTTCCAAGCTGGCACTATCACTTTGATTACACATCTAGGACTTCAAAGGTAGCTTACCTATGTAATAAAGTTATGTCTTTTAAAGTGGATGATAAAAGAGAAAATATTAAGTTTAATTAAGCAAGAAACAGTTTAATCCTTAAAAAGGAAATTCACCTTTTGTAGAAAATTTAATGAACCAAAATATTTACTATAGCAATCAAGATTCCACGAAGTGCTCAAAAGGTAGACTTTGATAATAAATAGCAAAATCAATAGTCTTAATTTTTTAACTAAAGTTAAGACTGAATATCAATAAAAATAAACTTACTGTCTTAATTGGCTGAAATATGTCTACAGAGCTTAAAACACTTTGAGAAGATCTATTCTGAGAATGTTATCAATAATAACTCTTGAACTTCTTTTTAAATAGAACTAAATTCTTCCAAGAACTCTCACCAACTTTGAATTAGTGAGATTAAGGACATTTTAAATAAGATTTCAGTCAGTAAAAGCATTCTCAACCCTAAATGGGGGGTGAGGGGGAAGGTTTGATTTGTATAACATCCTCAGAATATATCTGAGTAGGTGAGCTATAGAAAATCAGCAGTCTTTAGTAGCAACTGAGAGAAGGGATGCTTGACAGGTAACATTCCTGGTACACAGAAAAAGCATTTTTTTTTTTTAAAAAAAAAAGCAAATTCAAATTAGATACCGTGTGGTACTCTATCTAAAGAGAACTCCCCTAGGAATTACTAATTCCACACTAGTACACACTGGTAGTATTTTCTAATTCAGACAGTAGCTAGTTGTGTGAAACATATATTCAAACTCACACTATTTGGGAAGCAGGGGCAAAAGGGAATCACAATACTATTGCTTTTATTTAAATTGACAAAAAAAAAAAAAACTAATGACAACATGAAGTTTCCAAGTAACCTGAACAGCTCAATGACCTAACCTGTGTTGTAGGGAAATGCTTTTCATTCACTTTTAGAGAAAACTGATTTCTTGGTGTCACTTTCTGGTTAATTCAACTACTGTTTCCTTTCTTTTAAACATATAATGCATTTCTGCCTATTGTGAGGCCGTGGTACCTTTGTTTTTTACTGAAGAAATGGTATATATGAAAACTGAGGTCCACTAAGGCTTTAATGATAACAATCTAAGATCTCTGAAAGTAGAGACAATTATTAAAATTCAGCTTCAACTTTTCAGTAGTAGATGAATTCCTTTCTTAGTATTTACTTAAGAGCAGTTAATGTGATTTAATTTTTTTTAAAGTGGGTTTTAAAAAAAAAATTCTGTTTCCAAAATCAGAAACCACAAGTTGATACTCAACTAATCTAGTGTGGTATAGTTACAGACAGTTTAGAGGAGTGGCAAAGATAAGAGATCAGTGGTGAATACAGGTTAACATACAATAGACTACAAAAAAGCATCATGTTTATACAGCAGGAAAGGTGATTTGCACAGGAAGCTTAAAAACTCAGTTCTCTTATCTAGGAAAAGAACTACTAAGTATTTAAGTCACTTTCATTAAGAATTAAATATAAAAGAAAAACTAGGATTTCTTTCAGAAGCCTGCATACACCTGTGGAAAATGTAGTGTAAGTAATTTCCTATAGATTGTACATACTTTCAAACAGATCATCACTAACACATTAGAGGTTTTTAAACTAATGGAAAACAAACCCTTGAGGGCAGATGATACAGCTCACAACAGGTAAACATTCAACAGTTAATAAGACAAATATATCAAAAGATGCAATCTGATGGTTCTAGTGATTTTAAAAACATTTCAAAGACTCAGAGCCATAGGAGAGGTATGTATGGTACAACCTTTCTAGAGTGAATATACATGTAAACCTATCCACAGTTCATACATATTTTCACAGGAATGGCCATTGCTCCAATGTTTAAGTCCCACCCCCTAGCCCCCAACCCAAAACCAACTTGTTTACAATTTTCAACAAGAAGCCCAGAATGTACCATAAGCCAAAGTGACTATTATATATTTTAAAGTTTTTATAAAATGACTATAAAATCCCACTAGTGATCAACAGAGCCCTTTGATCTCACTGCATGAGATTCATAACTTTAAATTGTGCTATGCTACTCTTATACCATACACCTTAAAGTATTTCCATTTCTCCACAATTCCTTCCAAAATCAGTTTCCAAAGCAAAGTAATCTAACACAAAAAGTTCCTGTGAGGACTTGTTACACAAAAGGAATGCTTAGATGCAAACAAATCTACACATTTATCCCTCTCAGGAAGTTTTTCACTCCATCCCATTCCATCTCTCCCAAAGATGAATGTACTTCTGTAATATAAAGAAAAGACGTCCCCCCCCCTTCAGGCCCCCCCATACTACTCCCCCCCACAAGCACCTTTAGCTTCTTAGGTCCAGAGACAGCTTCTGCATAGGTGATGATAACTATAAGAAAAGAGAAGCTGTCTCTTTAACATGCCCTGTTCTGTCCCTGATCCCACGTGGAACCAACATCAGCAGCACTTTCCCATTAACTTCAATGTGATGCAAGAGGCATCATCCTTTTATATACATAAAACGAGAAAACCTCGGCTTACATTCTTTCCTTAAGAGCAACAGGTGAAACAAAGGTGTCAGGAAAAGAGAAACCGAAAAACTCCTGAGCCCTCCCCAAAAGGTGCACTTCGCTGACTCTCTGTCCTCCCTGTGCAACATCACCTCTACCCCTGACGACTATAGAGTTCAGTTTAAATAAAGGAGGGAGCCACTAACAAAACCTGAAACGTAAAGGCAACGAAAATACAATTTACAGCCGGAAAGGTTTATTCTTTGACTCACACGTAACCCAGTGGACGAAGAAAGTGACATTATAAAGACATCCCTTCTTTTACTCCTCAAACTCACGCAAAGATCACGAAAAGGGAGTTATAAAATAGCAAATGCAGCATTTATCTTATCTCAGATCAGTCCACATTACCAATAAGTTTAGCAGTTTCTGCACTACCACCTCCCCCCTCCCTCTCCCTCCTTCTCTTGCATCGGATTTTCACGTTTTCTCATTGTCGGTTGTGAGTTATAAAAGGCTTTTGCCCTTCGAAAGTTTTAAAAAAATAAATAAATATTAACTCCTTGGTCCCTGCAAAGTCAAAATGGACCTGAGGGGAAACGCGGTGGATACTTTTACCTTTAGCGAGAAAAGGGGGAGCATCCCGGGTTTTTAGGCATTTTTTGTGATTTTTTAAAAATTTTTATTTGGTTATATGCCTGAGTTCTCCCTCCATTTTGGTTGTTTATGATACTGACAACAAGCTGTCCCTGCTCTCTGCAGATCTCCTGCTTTCATTTAACACCCCCCCCTCCCCCTACCCCCCCCAATGCAACCCCCCTTCCAGGGCTCACACCTCCCCCCAAGCAAATAAAACACCCCAACCCCAACTCTCCTACCTGGGGAAAGGGGAAAAACAAATTCATTTCTCTGGAAAGAAAAACCTCTGGTGAAAAAGGGGCAAAGTTACCCCAAGTCACTCAAAGTGCCCCCCAAATATTGCCGACTGCGGGTTTCCGCCGGGGCCCTTGGGAAGCGACTTTCCCCGGGGATGTTTTGGTGGAAAATGCGGAGTGTTTACTCTCAAAACTGAATTTATATTAATTTTTCCCTGATTTTTCGGGTCTCTAATGTCTTCCGCTCTCGCTGCTGCCGCTGCTGCTGCTGTCACAATATTCACAGCACCAGAGAAGAGGAGGAGGAGGAGGAGGAGGAGAGGAGAGGAGGAGGAGGAGGAGGAGGCGAAGAAAAAAAAACTTTTCAAACTTTCCAAACCCTTCAGAAAAGGGGGAAAAAAAGTTTCTTTTTTTTTTTCCCACCGACTTCACCTTTGGGTCCCCGGGACGCGTCGCCTCCGGCCCCGGCAGGAGCGGGAGCTGGGGCTCCTGGCTGCCCTCTCCAGTGATTTGATTTTATTTTATTTTCTCATTTTATTTTGCTCTCTCTGGGGTCCCGAGCAGGGGCTGCGAGGAGCACAAACTTTTCCTCCTCCTCCTCCTCCTCCTCCTGCTCCTCCTGCTCCTCCTGCTGCGGCGGCGGCGGCGGCTGCTCCTGCTCCGGCGGCGGCGGCGGCTGCTGCTCCTCTGCCCCTCGGCTCGTCCCATAATTTAAATAACCCTGATATTTCCCCCGCTAAACGCCTCTCCGCCCGCCCCGGACCCCGGGAGAACTCACCGCGGGGCTTTAACATCCTCCCTCCGGCCCGTCCGCCGCCTTTACACCGCCCGCCGAATTTCTAATAATTTTTTTCTCATATTTCGGGCTGGACGCGGCGGGCCTGGAAATTGTTTCCTTTCGCCTCTTTCCAGCAGCCATTGTAGTGTATGCGCTGCCCCTGCAGCCCAACTTGCAGCAGCCGCAGCCGCAGCCGACGTCGCGCCCACCGCCGCCGCCGCCGCCGCCGCCGCCGCCGCCGCCGCCGCCGCCGCCACCGCCTCCCCCGGCCCGCTCGGGCCGCCGCCTCCCTGATGGCCCGCCCCTCTCCGGCCTCCCCCCCCCCCTTCGCGCCCGCCCTCCTCTCCCCCCCGCTTCCACTTCATCCTCCCTCCTCCCCTCCACCCCATCACCGCCACCCTCCACCGCCGGGCCTGGCCATTGGGCGCCGCTGCCGGCCTCGGGCCCGGCTCCGGCCAGGCGATTGGTGAATCCGGACGTCGCTCAAGCAGCTGGTGTTAGGGGGTGGGCGCAGAGCCGGGGTTGGGGGGAGCGTGGGGGAGGGGGAATAGAAAGGGAGGCGTATACCTCGCGGGCTTCTCCCCCCTCTCTCCTCCGCCCTCGCTCCCGCCCCCTCGCGAGCTGGGGGTGGGGCGGGGCCGGCCGAATCCGCGTCTTCGAGTGGGCGGGCCGGCTGTCAGTCACATGAGGGTGAGAACCGATTGGACAGAGCGGCAGGCGGGGGGAGAAGGGGCAGCGAGTTAGGCTGCGTGCTACATAAGGCGCTGCTGCGTGAGCCATTGACGTGTTTGGAGCTGGAGACGGCCTGGGTGCTGGCTTAGCTGCGGTGAGAGGTGAGTGGGATCCCTTCTTGCTCTGGGTTAGCGGGAGCGAAGATGTCCCCGGCCCTCTCCCCCACCCTTGCTCCTCGGCCCCGCAGCTTGAGCCGGAGACCCCGCGGCCTGGTCTGGCGGAACGGCGTGTTCCAGGCCTAGTCGTGGCTCGGTCTCCTCCTCCTCGCTTACTTTCAGGTCGGGGAAGCTGCTGCACCGTTTGTACCCGGACGGGGAAGGTGACCTGTCCTCGCCCGAGAGGTGTGTGTGGTTGGGGAGGGGGCGCGCAAGCCCCCTCCCCCATCCTTCACTCCCCCTTGCAGGTGCTGTCTTTGAAGACCCACCTCAGCCCCTCGTTTCCATTCAGCGCTCCTCTCTCAGCCCTTTAAGCGGGGAGCTTTACCGGCCCCCTGGGGTGAGATGGTCCCGGTTCCCCCCCGCCCCTCCCGGGGGTGCAGCCCTCTCGCGGGCCTCAGGTGTGGAATGCCTCGGTTTTGTCTTCCAGGCTTCGGTTAGGGGTCGGAGCCGCCGGTCCTCGGGGGGCCCCGGACCCTGGCAGCGGCCAGGCCGGTGGATGGGTACAAACGTGCTGCCACTCGTCCCGAAGCAGACCCGGAGCCGAGAAGACAGCAGCCGCTGGGGAGTGATACCCAGGAGTCAGCACTGGAGAGCCGCCTGGGTAGGTGTCCGAGCTTTTCCTCCAGGGCAAGGGAGGGAGGGGAGGGAAAGCTGCAGCGGTCTGTCTGCTGTCCCCCCTCCCACTGTCTCCCTACAAGAGAGTCCTTGCTGCCCCCACGGGGTGCAGGGAACAGACCCCTCCAGAGCCACTGTGGAAAGCTCCCTTTGGCCTTCGCAGTGTGGACCAGAATCTCAACACCTTTGGCGGGTTAACTGTTCTTTATAGCCAGGTTTCCCCCTAACTGCTTTCTTACCCTCAGTAGACTTTGAACTCGACTGATTTTTATTGGAAGATAATTTGTACTTGAGGCATAGTAACATTGAGAAACTTAAAACATTTTTGATAAGAGGAGCACAGAGCATAAATGCTGAAAGGGAAAGGGAGCAGGTCTTACTATGTTTCTCTCACAATCTTAGTAATAAACCATTTAATTCTGTCTTGAAGAAGTTGCCTGCTTTCAAGTCCTATTAGCCACTTGAGTTCTAGTAGGTGTCTGATTAAATAGTAAACTGAAAACAAGGTATTTCCTAAAGGTAAGCTCCAGTGTTTTGGGTAAATAGGAAAAAAATCATTTCATAGCACATTGACTATCCTTGTACAGGGAGAAATAGGATGGTATAAAAATGTGCATAGGAAGGAAGGAAACTTCTAGTTGTTGATTCTTAACAGTTACCAACTTGAGTGCCTGTTGACTTCTACTTAGGACTTATGTCTAGAGCAGTGATGTCAAACTCAAGAAGAACCAGGGTCATCAAGCCATAGGTAGCATCCCTGCAGGCCACATTTTGACTTAGTGTTACATATCTTTTATTGTATTTTTAATTGTGTTAGATCCCAAATCTTGTTCAAGTAGCATTTTTGACATCTTTAGAGCATCCTCACCTGCGTTTTCTAAATGTTGAAAATGAATTACTGTACTTTTATTGAGTATAGCCCCATTGACATTAGCTAAAACTGAAGGTACTAAACTTTTTTTCTTAATGCTTGGAAGATGATCATATGTGAAAAAATTTTTCAGACATCTTCTATGCCTACGTAAGAAATTTAGCCTGGGTACCCCCATAATCTTGCAAGATCTTAATATGCCATCCCCCAGAATCAGTTTTTTCTTCCCTCTACAGCCCCCCAAAGGAAAAAAAAAACCTTGTACTGTTTGTCAAAACAAAGCAAGTGTTTCTCTTTTGGGATGTGAAAATTGAATCATAACAATTAAAATTACAATTTTTAAATTCACAGTTAACTTCATATTCATCTTAGTTTAGTAGGTTGTGCTGCTGTCTTTAAGGAATTTCTCTCCATTTCCTTTAGAGGTAGTATTTGATAAGTAAAAATAGAAATCAGCAGTAGAACATGTTTAAATTTTATGAAAGATTCTGAAAAATATTTCATAAGAATCTAATCAAAGGAGAAACTCAATTCCTATGAAAATTGATACTTTGGGATGGTTTATAGGCTCACTGTGCAATATACCTATAGGTTTAAGAACTGGAGCTATAATTTTGTTAAAAAACAAGACTATCAATGTAAATTACCAATTTCTCTGAAAAGTAAAGCTTGACAATTGCCTAGAACACTGAGACATTAAGTGCTTTGCTCAGCATCACAAATATTAAGTTGTCAGAGGCAACATTAGTGAAAGTATCCACAGTACTTTCTCCTTTTGTAATGACTTTTTCCGAGGCAGACCTTAGTTATTGTACCAGACAGAGGCAAGTATAGTGGATGTATGTGTATAGTGTTGGAGTTAGGAGTCAGGATGACTTGGTTTCAAATTCTGCCTTTGATACATAACCATGCAAGCATGGGCAAGTTATTTTAATTTCTTTAAATCTCAGTTTTCTCAACTATAAAATAGAATGATACCTGAAAATACACACACACACACACACACACCCCCGCACGCGCGCACACACACACACACACCCCGCGCACACACTCATAGGCTAATATATCTCAATATCATTCCTTCAGATGGAAACCTTTTATCTAAGGACAGTATTACTTAACTAGTGTGATTTGTAATGAAGTGGGAATTATGTGACAGTATTTTTGAAGATAGTAATTACCTTGCATCACTTTTTTATTTTCATACCATTAAATGACAAAGTGAGGGTGATTAGTCTATATAACTAAGGTCATTCTTTGATTCTTCTTGTCACCTTTTCTTCACCTCTCCCAAATTTACACACACACTTGAATTGAACTTAGTAGGATTTTACCTTGTTCATACTTCATTAAACAGAACCAGTCTTAAATATTTAATTGCTTTATATGAACTAATCAGTTATATGTATATATGTGTGTGTATACATATATACTAGATATATAAATATATGTAGTTAGATATAGTATATATATAGTTACATGTAACTATGTATAGTATACATATTGAGATAAAGATGAACACACACTCACTTGAGCAATCTGGCAACTTCTAGAAGTAGATTTAGACAAAATTTATACCACTGTTAGTAATTACAAGTGTGGAGCAAAACATGTAAAGTACTTGTTTCTAATTGTAAAACTTAATTGAAGTTCATGGTAGCCATCAAGTTTTCAGAATAGTAAAATCTTAACTGTTTCAGGCAATTGTGCCAATAAGCTTTAAAACACCTATATAAATAACTTTTCTTTCTAACTTTTAGCTGCAGTAAGAAGATTAGGATGCCTATTGTTACGAAGAGACTTAGAGACCCTGACGGAAATCCTTGTTTGTCGGTAGGATGGCTTTTTTTGTTTAACTTTCATAGATTTTGAGTTGGAAGAATAAACCCTAATTTTGTAACTTAGAATTTCTGTATTTTTGTAATTATTGAATAAACTTTTAAAAAATTCTCAACTATCGTAGCCTTATTTCATAGAATATATTAAATATTCACAAGTTAGCCCACCAAAATATTTATTGAGCACCCACTTATTTTCTTACCCTTCTGTATAATGTATCCACATTTATACATCAAACCATTTTGTTGTCACTTGACACCTAGTCATGCATATAGTAATGTCAGAGAAAAATATCAGACCAAATGTGGTTTTTATTATATGGGAAAGTTGGAAGGTGTGGCATTTTAAAAACTGACATTGGAATTTAAATTCTGTTCCTATTTCCCAATTCTGTGCTGTCTTTGAGGCAACCTATTCTAATAGAGCTAATTTCTTAAAACTAAAGTGTTTTCCTAAAAGGTATAGTATAAACAAAATGTAGTACTGCATTACAAAGTTTTTATTGGCATTTTTTGAGTATGATCAGCAACACTTACTCCTGGCTTTGCCCCTCACCTCTCCCTACCCCACCAAATTTAGTCATCTGAATGAAAACTGTATATCATTCAATCCTGTGTGCATTTTCTCATATGTATGTATATTCACTTTTAAAAATTGATGGCATATAAACTTGGATCCTTTTATGTGTTAAATAGTTCTTAATAGCTTTGTTATAATTAAAAGAGCCTGTTTGCAAAGAACATGTTTTCCTACACTTATGGAAGCAGATAATCATAGTTCTATAGTTGACTAACTGAAATTCACATGCTTGCTTAGCATGTGGCATTTACTATTCTGATGGAGATAGACCTAAAGACACTTTGGTGTGATAGGTGTAATATAGGCTTTCTTGAAGTTAATATGACTCAAGGATCATCTGTATCCTGGTTTTATCTCTTAGGTCTGCCTGGATTAGAATTTCCTAACTCCTACAGGTTGTCAGGACTGTTTAGGGGAGAAAGGAAGTGTGAAGCCAAATTTTTTTTCTCAGAAATGTTGAATTGGAAAATGTTAAACTGAAATTTTGTCCATGAGTGTTCCGAAATGACTTCCAAAATGGACTAGTTTTATCTTTCTATCATTAAATATTGCATGTTTTGCATGTTAAAGGAATCAGATGCTTCTACCAGATGTATGGATGAAAATAATTATGACAGGGAAATGTGTACCACTTACTTCTTGAAGTACAAAAACTGCAGGAAGTTTTGGGTAAGTAGAATTAAACCAAAACGTATTGGTCACTTAGGCATTAGATTAGCTATGGCCCAAACACCACTTTGAAAGATGAGATGTACTGAAATCGCAACCCAGATCTACTGCTAATTGTGCCTTTCAGAGCAAAGAGAGCCCCAAAAGTGGACGGATGCTTAGCAGCCATTTTCATTTTTGCCATGTCCACTTCTGGCATAGAAGCACGATAGGTTAACTTACTTTCCCTATCCAAATGTACTAACTTGGTTGTGTCACACAGAAACACAATGTAGCCTCCTACTCATAGAAGTGTTTTTATGAAGAACAACCTTGCCATAAGGCACTAGAACTACCTCCAAAATAGCTGGTTTCTCCTAGAGGCTTCCTTTGTTCTTTAACTTTTCCCACGTTTAGAACTGAAGGGAAGGACCTCTCCCTCCTCCTCTCATCCCACCACAGACAACTACCAACTTCATTTGACAGATTTTTTTATTCTGAAGGGGTACATTTTTCCTGGCCTTTTGTTGTCGTTGTTTAGTTTTGTTTTAAACTTGACCTTTGAAACTTGAATGTGTTTTTTAAAAAATGGCCTTTGGGGGAAAAATTGTTGTTTGGGGTTTTTTCAAGTAGTGGAGTAAAGTTAAAATAAATACAAAATTAACTTTGATTTTTGTTTGCTTATATTTAGAATGCCATTATGATGGAAAGACGACGAAATGGAATTAAACCACCTATGCCCACAGTTGTGGAAAGAGAAAAAATCCTGGGAGCGATGGGAAAGATGCCATATTAAAGGCTTATATATGATAGTGTTGTTTCTTTGATTTGATATTTTGGAGCACATCTTTTAAAATATATTTTAATGCATTTTGATTTTTATACCAAAGTTATTTCCAAACAATTTATTTTCCCTCTTCTCTCTCCATTCTTTTCTCCCCTCTCCACCACTCCTCTTCTCCCCCTACCTCCCCATGCCACCAGCTCCTTCATAGTGCCTTCCCTTAACTACCTGTTCCTTTTGACTAGCACAGACCTGGTACAACTGCAACTTAATGTTACAGAGGACAGAGAATGTAGTATTTTGTACCTGGAGTTAAGGGTAAATACTTTTAACTATTTCTAGTTCCTGCAAATGACTGATTGAAAATAACATTGTTTCAAGGGATAATTCCATTATTACGAATGACATACTATGTAATTATTCATGTATTTATAAATGCAATATCTTGCATTTTATAGAGTGTTTTATATTCATTTTGATCCTCAGACCCTTTGAGGTTGATACTGTGAGTATTAAATGTTCTATTTTACAGATTAACAAACTGAAATTGAGAAGTGGAAACTTGTTGGAGATCATTTATGTAATAAAGGATTCTAACCTGGGTTATTTGATATTCAGTCTACTCTCTCATGCTGAATCTGAAAGTAATCTCATAATCTGAATTGGAAAGAGATTTCACAAGACTGTCTAGTTGAATTTGGACCTCAACAAAAATCACTTCAACAAAGATATCTCTCTTTGTCCTATTGATAAGAAGATAATCCAGATAATATGTATTACCACAGTCTATCCAGTGTGGCAATTACTATAAACTTTATCCTGATGCATTTTTTTCAAACAAAATGACATCGAAAGAAGTTGGTACGCAACCACTCCCACGTTTATATACTGTTGGCATTGTAGGCAGGATGGAGAAGTTAACGACTTTCCTCTGCTTATCTCACCCCCAAAAACTAACTCAGTTTAACACATTCCTTTCCCACCTTCAATCATCCCCATTAGCCTTAGTTATGAAAATTATTAAGGATCCAGGAGAGAAAACAGTTTAGATGGTGAAGTTACATGACATGAATTTCACCCTGCTCTTCTACTAACTTGTTGAGTGACACTGAGTAAATGATTTTGAATCTGGACCTTTTTTCCCCTTTTCCTTTGTCCTCTCCCACCTCCACCTTACCCCTTGCTATTTCACAGATATGAGAAATGAGTGTCAGATGATTTAAGTCCCTAAGGGTTTGAAACATTCCTTTGGAATTAACCAGAGAGTAGACATCAAACCTGAATCTAAAATGTAATTGAGTAAGGGAATAAGCATTTATAGAGCATCTACCATGTATAAGGCACTGTGTACATGCCTATTTAATCCTCACAACAATTCAGTGAGGTGTGTGCTGTTCCCCATTTCATAACAGGAAACCGGTGAGTTTAATGACTTGTCTAGGATCATGCAGCTAGTAAGTGTCAGACTGGATTTGATGTCTAGGCTCAGCTTCTCAGTCACACAGCAGCGTCTAGGAGTTTGGTTATGCTATAGCTTGTCTGCTACAGCTCCTTAAATGTAATTAGGTGACTGTGCCTTATGTACCTTTAGTCCTACGTATAATGGAAATGGGAACGTAGATCTAGAGCTTGAACAAACCCCAGAGGCCACGTAGTCCAACCACCTCATCTTACAGATGGACAAGTTGAGACCTAGAGAGACTGATTCATCCAGAGAGTAACAGATCACATCGGAGGATTTCAAAGCCAGGTTTTTTGACTCGAGCTATTAACTTTTTGTAATATCCACCTTATTAACTGCTTCACAAATGCAGCTCCCCACTGATAAATAATCATTCCTGTTCTACAGCAGCATTTCAGTAGGACTAAGTAATTAAAAATACTAGTTCTCTGTGATTTCCAAGTCTATAGGAAATTTACCTTGAGCTATACTCTAGTGGAAGTCTGGTAAAGATTTGGTAATCCTAGTATCCGTTGTTGAGAAGTGGTAAATATTAACTAATTGGAACTACAAAGCCTTCTTTGATTTACCACCCCATCAGAATTCAGCAAAAAAAAAAAAACAAAAAAAACTTGCCTAGCTAGCCCCATTTTGTACATTTGTACTTCGTTTACTGAATGAGCCAACTTACAGTTAGCTCGTGTTTCTAGGCTATGTACTGAACTAAGTTCTACAAGGACAGTGACTGTCTTGAGTGAATGAAAGGTAACTTCTAGAACCCAGAATTAGATTACAGACTCATTGTAACATTTAGATAGTACTTTAAGGTTTACAGAGGACTTTTCTCACAATGGGACTGAGGTAAGTAATGCAAGTACCAGTTTTATAGATGAAGAAACACCTTTTACGTAAGGCTACTACGACTTGCATAGAATAAGCCTATCTTATATTAGATAGGACTTACTTTTTTCTCCTGAATCTGAACCTATTAAGCTTAGCCAACCTTGTAAAAGTAGGCTATATTTCAACCATGAATAAACAACCATGATGATGTGTTTGGGGGGCTGGAGTTTGGGTGGGGAGGAAGTTGAAGAGTGAATTTAGAACTGGTTTCATCAAATGTTTGTTTCACTCAAGTGAATGTGTACTTTGTGATTTTTCTAAAACTAAAAATGCATTTTCATCAGAAATGTTTCGTAGTGATGAATGGAACTCTGCCAAAATTCAGACCATCTTACATGGCATAATTTTAAAAAAAAAACCACAAAGAAGACTATTAATACTGCAATATAGTGTAATCATGTTATTTTGATCTAAGCAATTCAAAGCTCCCTATTATACTTGAATAAAGATGTATTGTGGAAATTATGGGCTTCATCTGGAAGCACTATTTCCTGGGTTTTGTTTGGTTACTATATAGAAATTAAGGTAGTTCTGGAAATGATCTTAGTTAAATATATATTTTATATAAACTTGTTTCTATTTCAGTCATAAATATTTAAAGAATATTTCTTAGAGGGCTTGCAGTTTTAACATCGCATCTTTTATTATGGTAGTCAAATAGTAATTTTCATAATAGTTCTGCTGGCAAAGCTCTCATCCCATAAGTAGATTTCCTATAAAATACATTTAACAAGGAAGTGACTAAAATATTATTGGCATTTGAGTCAACACGAACAGCTTCAGACTTTGAAAAACAAAAAACCCAAGTCTCAATACAGCCATTAGGGTAAAATTGCTATTTGTTCAGTCCCTCCAGTGCCTTACCATTCCTTCACCCTATTGCTTTCCACTCATGGTTCAGTCCTTGTGCTGCCATGAAGATGCCAGTACACCTTACCCTATGACTTTGGTTTGTTCGGGATAAGAAAATTATATGTAGTTGTATGTTGGTGGAATATTACCTACATAAATGTATTTGCTCTTGATAATTTATACAAGCATTAAATTTTTGTAAGTAGGTCATATTAATATTCTCATACTACAACTAAGGAAACTGAGGCTACAGCTGTGACTTGAATATAGTCATGAAGTAAATGCCATAGCAAGAATTTGAACCAAGTTCTGATCCAAGTATAGTTCTAGTTCTGTTATATTATAAGATGGAGCTTCAACACAAAGTGTAGGTGAGACTTTCAGGCACCAAAATAGGGCAGTTTTGGAGAAGACTCCTTAATTCAGAAGAGGAATGAGCTGCCTTCTAAAATAATGGGTTCTCTACTCAGTTCTTCACTACTTGATGGATATGTTAAAATAGGGGATTTCTTCTGGGTCTGGATTGGATTAGAATGCCTCTCTCTCTCTCTCTCTCTCTCTCTCTCTCTCTCTCTCTCTCTCTCTCTCTCTCTCTCTCTCTCTCTCTCTCTCTCTCTCTCTCTCTCTCTCTCTCTTTCTCTCCCCAATCCCCCTGTCTTCCCTCCCTCTCTTTCTCTCCCCCTCTACACACGTATATGTGAATTCAAAGTTGTACATGTACTACATGTGTGTATAACTTCTAAATTGCTTTTGTAAAAACATATATATATATATATATACATATATATGTAATGGCTCCGTATAAACCCAGTGTTGGCAAATGAAATTCTGTCAGTGTGAGAAAGATGATTTTGGTAGGCCCTTTGGCAACCTCAGATAACTCTAGATGGCTTTCTACTTCATCTACTCATCTGATATTGCCTGAAGTAAAATAACTTCCTGAGTATAGTTTTAGAGTAAACTAAGACAAGCTCAAACACCTTTAAAAAAAACATTTTCACCGGTTCACTTCACCACCTACTTATGATTTTAAAAAAAGGTGAGAAGAAATGTCTACCTTTTTTCTTATGTTTCAAATGCATATGAGGAGAGGGAAAATGGATTTTGTTTCAGTTAAAAATCAAAATTCTCAAAGAACAATTTGGAAGAATATTGTTTGATAGCACTCCTAATAGAGTCATTCTGTGTATTACTTCTTTCATCTTAGAGGAAAGATGTCCACTCTGCAGCGTAGGGTCCCTGATGGTTTCTTTCTGTTATGCTTGACTTTTGTGTTTGACAACTGGATGGTGCTATTGTGCAGCAGAAGTCTGAAATCCCAACAAGTACAGCAAACCTATCATCTGTCTGACAGGATCTTTCTGGGGGAAAAAAAAATCTATCAGCTTACAAAAATATTCACTTACCTACGTACTGATTAGCTGTGTCCTTTCTCAGCACCTTTTGTTTCCCGTATCAAATAATTTGAGTTAAGTATGCACAAAGATACTGCTGCCATACTCAGAGTTCTACCAGTGAATATCTATAGAAAGAATTAAAAGAAAATGAGGTGAATTTCAAAGTTGTTTATCCTTAATGTGACTAGAGAAAAGGAATGGGACCAAGAATATGGAGCAAGCAGTGAGGAACAAGGGAATGTTGACACAAATAAAAAGAAGATAATGACCTAGGTGGTTCATGGAAGGATATGAGTCTTTCTTTTAAAGACCTATGTGTGTTTATAGTAATTATAATTTGCACATTTATAGAAATAATCTCTACTTCTGGTAATGAATGAATTTTAAGGATCATCTGCAATGAAAATAAAGGTGTGTCAAAATCTTAATGCAAAGTTTTATGTATATAGTAATTTGTATGTATCTGGAGATAAATACATAAAGGCAATGTGGCATAGTGGATAGTCAAGAAAACCTGAATTCAAGTTCTACCAATGACACATACCAGCTTTGTGACCCCGGGCAAGTAACAGCCTTTCAGTGCTCTTGGCACAGTTAGCGCTGACCTACATTAGTAGAGAGAGTTCTCTTCATTTAAGAGTTCCCTGTACCAACAAAATCATATCCAGACTATTTCTATATGCACACACATTTACATATGTACACTTATATGTAACAGTATATATATATATATATATATACATATAATCAAAAAAGATTAACACATGCATATATATACATATATAAGTACACACACAAATGCACTCACACACTTTTTTTTAACTATATCTATGATTTTATTGCTGCCATTACCAATGGAAATAAGCAGCTCTTGTAATTTACAGCCTTAGAGAGTTGCCAAGGGCACACCAAGGTTATGACTTGCCTAGGCTAGGGTCATACAACCAATATTTGCCATAGGCAGAACTTGAACCCAAATCTTTTTCACTCCAAGGCCTTCCCTATCCACTAAGAAGCACTGCATTTCTCTCTGTCTCTCTCTCTCACTCTCTCTGTCTCTCTGTCTCTCTCTCTCTCTTTCTCCCTCTCTCTTTCTCTCTGCAAACCCCCTGTCTTCCCTCCCTTCCTCTCTTTCTCTCCCCCTCTACACACGTATATGTGAATTCAAAGTTGTACATGTACTACATGTGTGTATAACTTTTAAATTGCTTTTGTACACATATTTTAAAAGCATATATATGTAATGCCTCCATATAAACCCAGTGTTGGCAAATGAGAATCATGCCTTATTCTGAATTATCTCTGGGCCTATAAAAAAAAGAACCTCAGCATTAGCTTAACAAGTCTAATACTCTCCTACTACCACTCTTCAAAAAAGAAACCAAACAAAAAAAACTCCTCTTTGAGGTGTTAATAGGTACCAAATTGGCTTATTTCCATTTCAGCCTATTCATGCTTTTACTTTAAAATTTTATTGTATTTTTTTACACAAAATATTGTCCTCTCCAAAGTTCTCTCACCCTTTTTCTCTATCCAATAAACATTTATCAAGTGTTTACTTCTGTACTAAGTGCTGGGCATACAGAGAAAGATAAAAACAGTCCCTGCTCTCAAGGAGCTCACATTCCAGTGAATTAAACATCACAGGGTTGTTCTCAAGATCGGACAGGATATGATGCACTTTGCAAACCTTAAAGGTTATATCAGAGTAAATTACTATTACCTCTTATTCATTACCTTCATTACCTTCAGATCCTCTATAGTTGTATATAACAGAAGAAAAATGATTAGAAATAGAACCAGAGGAAGGGTGGGACAGATGAAATACAAAATTAGAAATCTTCTAGATCATAGGTTCTTACCATGAGGTCCAGAAACTTCTTTTAAAAAAATGTTTTGATAAAACTATATTCCTGTATATTTTCTTTGTACTTAAGATCATTATTCTGAGGAAGGGGTCAATCACCTGTAAAAGACTGCCACAGGGTTTCATGACATGCATAAAAAGGTTAAAAACCCCTGTTCTAGATCATTTAAAATCCTTCACCACAATTTAGGAAACAATGCTCCGAATGAGAAACTTTCTCCTCATGGAAATAAAGTACATCCTAAAAAAGAATTAAGATATGTGACAGAAATAAGTGAAATCTATTTACCATGACTTGGCCTTCATCTCTAGAATATACCATTTCTTAGTCTGGAATGTTCCTTAAACTAAACCCCTATACTCCTTCAAAATGTAGCTCCAGTCTCACCTTCTCTGCAAAACCTGCCCAGGCTAATTCTACCTTGCACTAGTCACTGTTTATTCTAGTAGCCTTTCACTCCCACCTACAGGATTCCCTTCTGCCTACCTACCACTTTTAAGGCTTAATAGTAATGTGTATAACCCTGAAGTTGTTTGTGTGCATGATTATATGTCTGCATCTATGACTTATCTTTGTATTGTATTTATAGGTTTGTCTTTGTCATCTCCCCTATTAAAATGAAAAGGTCTTCTACATTCAAAGTCTTCCATTTTCCTTGTACTTTGCATCCACCTTCCTCTCTCTTTCCTCAAAGTTCTTGTAACACTTTGCCTGAACCTCTTCACATTTGTTTGGTTCTCCCTTACATCATAGTTATCTGAGTACGTAGGGTATCATAATATTTAAAGTTAGAAGGGAACTTAGATATAATCTACTCTATCTTTCTTATTTTATACTTGAAGAAACAGATCCAGAGAAATTAAGTGACTTGTAGAAGGTAGTAAATAGCAAAGGCAGAATTTGAACTCAGGTCCTCTGACACAATCTTCAGTATTCTGCCAATACTGTATGATTAATCAATTTTGAATTGAAATGAATCAGTAACTGCTATAGTACTCTGTACACAAAGGATTCTTTCCAAATTTATTTAGCCCTCCCACAGAGTTGTTGACTTTGTAGGAACTGTGAATACTGAAAAACAAAACCCGATGGATTTCACATCTACCTTATTACCCACTATATAAAGGTCACTGTGGCAGGCAATAGAGTTCAATAGCCCATCCTCCAAAGTAGAATATTTATGAGAGGTGGCATTACTAAGTGTGAGGCAATGGGAAGGATGAGAAAAACAAGGGGCCCAGATGAGAAGGAAAATGGATAACTTCTCCCTGGATAAATTGAATTGACTGTGTCCTTTTGGTATTTGGAAGGCTTCCTGTCAACACAGGCAACTTTAATTGTTCAGAACTTTGGCGGGATTTAGGTTTTTGTTGATTTGTTTGTTTTTAATATCCGATACATTTTTGGGAGCCTGGATTTCTTCTCATCTTTGTGCTTCTTGCGTTTTAGATTTATACGTCACCTTGTATAACAGCATTCCAATCCCTTGACAGCTTCTGTATATAATTTCCACTTTTGAAGGATGTCTTTCACACCCCTAATAAACTCCTGTTCTCTACCACTTAGAAAAACAAAACAGTCAAAAGAATAGAAAGGTTAATTCTGCTCTAATCAGGCTAGTTGTACTGGTGACCTGTCCTCAAAATTTCAGTCATGTTGTCCCTCACATCTAGAAAGTCTCCTGTCCCCCTTCATTTAACTAACCTACATCCCTATTTTTTCCATCCATGTTGTCTATAAAATCCACCTTCTCCATCAAATTTTCCCTTAGGAAGAGGGGCTACACTCAAACTCAAATCCGATTTAGTTAGTACAGTTCTCCATATGTCATGTAAGAAATGGAAAAACTTTGACTTTTACCTATGTGTTTCTTTGCCTGTTTCTTTTTAAACTGGATTACAAACTTGTCTAAAGGGAAAACCATGACTTTATTGCATTCTATCTGCCCTTTTCCTTGTTTTTTTTCCTAGCCAAAAATGGGGAACCCTGCTTTTGCCAAGATGCTATTTAGTTTTCCCCTTATTTTAGAATTTAGACTACCCTCTTACTTCCAGTCATAGAACCCACATATTCTATAAGCCACATTGTAAACTGGACCCTCACCTCTCCCTTCTCTCACCTCATTTCCCCAGAAAATTTTAAAATCAGTAAAATTGACCCTGTAAAGTGATATGATTTCATAGACCTTAAATATCTCCCTCACTGGCCTCTTTTGATGTATAGAATGCTCAAGGAGCTACAAATGGTAAACTCTGATCAGCCAAGGATTACACTGACATTGTTAAGCACCTACAGGCAATATGCACATATTTCAGCAAAAGGACAGAATAAATGAAGCTTTGATGAAGAAAAAGAACCAATTGAGAGACTTTTTAAAAAATTGCCTATTTCACAAGGTTCCAAAATTCCCATCCACTAGCAATTATTACATGTGTTCTTCCAAGAAATAAGACACAGTCCATCACATGCATCTCTCATTGTTTGGACAGAAAAGAGGAGGCAATGTCATCCTCATCTTCTTGGCTTTAGTTTCCTTTTCTTTTAAATTTCTTTTTTTTTTTTAGTTTATGGAATAAAACAAGCATTTCCATAACATAATATAATGAAAAAAAGATAATTGCATACGAATAACTTGCCATTCCTTGTAAATATACAACACAAAGTTATCATGTAAATTTCTTTTTTTTTTAAGTTTCCTTTTGAGTTGCTGAGGAATTACATATATACACTTCCTTCATCCCTAAGCCTGTACCCTTTCCCTAGAATGGTTCTAGTGACAATTACTTCTTGTTACCCTCCAATTTCTTTGTAATCAAAAGATTAATATTAGTCTGATGGAATGAAAAAAGCACTTAGCATTAGGAGACTTGGATTTGATTCCTGACTCTACAACCGACTACTTGTGTGACCTTGGACAAGTCATCTATGCAGCAAGGTGGCATAGCAGACAGAATACTGTATCTGGTCAGGAACATGTAGATTCAAATATGCCCTCAGACACTTAATACCCATGTGACTCTGGGGAAGTCACTTAACTTCTGCCTGAGGTTCCTCATCTGTAAAATTGAAATAATAATATTGCCTCCTTCCAAGAGTTGTTGTAAGAATAAAATGATATATTTGTAAAGTGCTTTGTAAATCTTAAAGTGTTATATAAATGCTAAACTAGTATTTATTATTCTCATTCATCCTTTCAAATCTCCAGGTGCTTTATCCCAATATTAAAATAAGGAAGTTAGACCAATGCAACTAAACAGAGTTCTAAATCTATGATCCTATTAAAGATAACATGTCAGATATGATCTGGGTCCCATCAGTTGTGGACTCCCTGAAAATTATCTGAGATTCATAACACCTTGGTTAATCATCTACTTTAGCAAGAGGGATTTAACTAAATAGTATAACAAAATAAGTAACTAGGCATATTCTTAGTCCTGTCTCCTAACTTGATATATACAAAAGGGTCTACTCTAAGTAAGAAAGTTGTAAGAACAATGTGATGGAAGTGAGAGAGGGAAACATGTCCCTAGGTTGGTGCCTCCATTGGAATACCTCTCTACCTTTCTTACTTCCTCTGGAAGTCACCTATTGACTTAGTGACCTTATCTGACTTGAAGCTGCTTTATCTATTACACAGTGCTGGAGACTTCTGCTGGATTATTTTTTCTTCTCTTGTAACAGCTGTTGGTGTCTGATCTGAAATGTTGTCTGATGGATCTCCATTTCTGCCACATTTTGGTTTTCTGCTGAATTATAAGTTATATAATTTTCCCCATTTTTATTTCATAGCTCTGTGGGCTATGTCAGTTCTTTTGAGATTTAGACACTACCTGGACAGTCAGTCAGTCAGAGAAGTATTTAAACATTAAGCTTGTGTACATGATCTGTCCCCATCTTCTGGTCTTTGAATTCAGTCTACATTTTGAGTTAAATTGAGAAAATTCCCTTAACTTGTATGATGTCAGCATGGTATCACTCATAAGAGCTTCATTTAGAAACACCAAAAGGAACTTAGATGAGCCTGGTGACTTAAATCTACTTTCATGCTGACAACTAAATTTTTGCCCTCCCTACTTAAAACTTACTATAGTATCACAGGAATGGTTAAGAGTATCTACAATTGGAATGTACACATCTCATGGGCAGAGAATATAACTTTCTTTGTATCCTTAGTACTTACTACAGTGCCTGGCACATAGTAAACATCTAATATTTCACCTTGGGTTGCATTTGGATATCCTTTGCTCTTTAGTACTCACTATTCCATTTCCTTCTATGGTTTCTTAGGGGCATAGAAGAAGCTTGTGTTATTCAGATTTCTTTCCTTTATATTTGAAGGTCTTTCTCCTGGTTGTTTGAAGAATTTATCTGCCATTAAAGTGCTTTACTTTAACTACTATGAGTGTTAGAGTTTGTAGTTTAGTGTTTGTTTTCTGGAGGCAATCTGTGGATTATTTCAGTTTGCATTTTTTTTTTCCATATTCAGAAGGTCTCAGAAGTTTTCCTGTATTATTTCTTATATTATGAAATTTAGGGGTTTTCTTGTCATGTTCTTTTGGAAGAATTATATCTTTTCTTCAAGATATGGATTGCTTGTATAGAGATTATGTTTTCTTCCAACATTATCACTTTTTGCTTCTCTCCTTCCAGATTTTCCTTAATTAGTGCATTTGGATTTCCAATCAGTTGTTATCTTTTGCTTTTCTTTGGCAAGATTTGCTACCATGGATAAAAGTTTTTCTGTTTTGCTGATTGTTTCTGATATGTTGGCTGTAAATTCTGCTTTCAAAATTCTTATTTTTCTCTTGGACCATTCAGGAAAATTCTCATGTGTTTCCATGTTCTCTTAGAAATCCACAGGGTCCTCCACTCCTTCAAGTATTTATTAATTTCCCCTTCTTACAATATTTATTCAGAGATGTTTGGAATTGCTTAGATGGTCGAGGCCATGTTCCCTTCCATTATTAATATCTTCCCTGTTGCTTTACCTGCATGTGTTCAGAATCTTTAACTGAGTTTTCTTCATTCTGTGATCTTTGGTACTATCCTTATATTGGTCTATCATTCACTTTCTGACTTTTTCCCTTTTTTCTCCATGGCAGTTTCCCAGAGGAATGGAGCTTAAAGCTGTCTCAGTCTCTTCCTTTGCTGGGGAATTGACTTTTCACTGGTCTTAATTTCTGACTCAAGTGATTTTTTGGGGGACAGAACTGGTATCAGGTGGCTGCCAGTCCCATTTCCATAAGGGCTGCTGGAGCCTCTCATATGTGCTGGCATTCTATCTAAGTTCCCTCTGTACCTCATTTCTCTGAGCACTATTGCAGCATAGCATACTCGCATGCTATCTTTTCATTACTAAGCAGAACATGCTTACCACTTTTGCTTTCCACAGTACAAGGTAAAAGTTGATTGGAGGAGGGAAGAAGAATTGAATTATGCTGAAACTTTGTGTGGCCCTGACAAAGCATAAAGACTTGGTGGTGATACAGGGGTGCTAGGGTTGATTAAGAACAGTAAAGATTAGAATTAATCTTCTTTCCTGATAGTTCATTGAGTTGTTACCTCATTAGGGTTCTTGGTGTCTTAGACCATGGAGAAAACTGAAATTGCTTTATCTCTTGAATTTAATTGCTATTTTGGAGAGGTTTTAGTGGTAGTGAACATCAAATAAAATGTCCTCCTCCAACTTCTTAAGACATGTGATCTAGAAGTCCGTAAATGCTGTGAGAGATAAAAGTAAGGGCGATTTAATTTGTTTTAATTTTAACTATATCTCAAATAGTAATGGTCAAGTCTGACAAAACCTGTGTGAGTGGGTTGAAGGGGGTGAAGTTTGTGTGGTTTGAGGGTACTGAGAAACTAAGAGAAATGCGAAGAGAAATGATACGATTCCAAAGATGGGTTTCACTGAAATTTTGCCTACAGTTTTGCCATATTAGTGAAAAATAGAAGCAAGAGAAAAATCTTTAGATCAGCTCTAATGTGTCCAGAATAATGCCCTTTCCTTCAATATCACTAATGTTTCAAAAAGAATATAGGAAGCAGTTCTCCTTCCCACCCCCATTATGAGCATCTTTTCTCTTAGCAGTCTTTTGACCAATTGAGTTTTCCTCCTTGCTCCTCTGCATCCTACTTTGATTTTCTAACAAAAAAATACCTTAGTATTTGCTACTATTTAATACTATTTAGTATTTACTAGTATGCTAGTATTTGAACAGGAAAATAAAAGGAGAGATATTAGAAGCTGTGAAAATGACAAAGAGTATTTGAAAAACTATGATTGCTGAAATGGTGTGGATAAAGCCATAGGACTTCGAGTAATAGTTCAGAGGTTGCCTACATTCTGAAAGTGGGGCAACAGAAAAAAATAAAAAAAAACTAGAGAGGTGAATAAATACAGTTTTTATATATGTATATACACATACATATATTATATATAAATTAAAACTATATCTAGTTTAGGCACAAAGTTTAAACCTAAACTAGGAGAGTAGCTATATAACTATTATTTAAGAATTAGTAACTGAGTAGTGCTAGTTTCATACTTGAGAAAAAGAAATTTTTGTTATTTTATTTTTCTTTACTCTTGACTTAAATACCAAAAAGAGAGCATTTCCATACACACAGCAAAACACAAAAAGAGGATCCTCTATGAAACTGTGAATCTCTATTGATTACCATTTGATTTTTAGAAAGGTACGTAATACATTCTATATTCTTTTGAAATTTCTCCTCACTCTCTTGAAAACCAAGAGAAAGAAAAAAAAGAACTTTTACCAAATAAGCAGTAAAGCAAGATGAATCCCCATAGTAGCCATGTCCAAAAATGTGTGGCTCTTTCTCCGCTTTGTGTCCATCAGCTCTTTGTCAGGGTGTGGATAATAGGCTTTGTCTTGGGTCTTCTGGAAACATGATGATTGGTCATTACCTTGATCAGAATTTTTAAGTCTCTCAAAGTTGTTTTTCTTTACAAGGTTTCTGTCCTTGGCTAAATTATTTTCCTGCTTCTACTTTCTTCATTCTAAGCCATTTCATGCTTCCTAGAATTCTCTGAAATAATCTCCATCATTTTTACAGTGCAAGTTACATTCTTATGTCTCACTTTACTCAACTATTTCCTAATTACCTAAGAAGCAATCTAAGACACCCCGTTACATTCAAGTTCTTTGCTTTCCCCTCCTCCTTCTTCTCTACTCTTCAGGATCAGGAAATTTGCTTTCTTTGTAATTATCCCCTCTTTTGTATTATCTTCCCTTTTAACAACCTCCCCTCCTTTTCTCCGCTTGTTTTCCTGTGGAGTATGATGTATTTTCTATACTGCACTCTTTGTGTGTTCATGTGTGTACACGTGTGTCCAATCCTCCTTTGTTCATTTTTAAGAATGAAGTTCTTCTGTTCCTCACTCCCCCAAACACTTTCTCTTTGTTTGCATACACATCTTACACACCCTAATTATGAGAACTAGCACATTCCATCCTCTTCTTCCTCTTTTCTGCACTGTATTCCTTCTACCCCTCATTCTCTTTTCCTGCTTCAAATCCTCAGAATAGAACTTATTCACTCCTAAGACCTCTATTTTTTTTTCTAATTTAACACCCTTGATAACTTTTGAAGACATTCAGGTTTTAAAAGGACACATTTTTAATGTCTTCTATTAGAAGGGCAGCATGATATCATCATACAACTCCTCCTAATTGTTCAAATAAATTTACCTTTCTCAGTTCCTCTAGACTCCTGTGTTTATGGTTCAAAGTTCCTACTCAGCTCTGGTCTTTCCATCAGAAGTCAAATCAACAAATACTTATGAAGTACTTTCTATGTGCCAGGAACCATTCTAAGTGTTGGGGATACAAAAGAGCAACCCCCCATAAAAACTCAACAATAATCCTTGCTGTCGAGGAGGTCATAGTCTAATGGAGAAGATAGTATGCAAACAATTACGTACAAATAAGTTATATAGAGGATAAATTAGAGATAATTTCAGAGCGAAAGCACTAGATTTAAGGGGAATCAGAAAGTGTTTCTTTTATAAGGTGAGTTTTTAGTTGCAATCAGAAAGAAGTCAGGGAAACCAGTAAAAAGAGATGAAGAAGAGAATGCTAGGCTTGAGAGACAGCTGGTAAAAATTCAGGGAGTCAGGAGATGGAGTGTCTTGTGGAAGAAACAAGAAGGAAGTCAAGGTCACTGAACTGCCAAGAATGTGGAAGGAAATAAAATGTAAGAAAACTGAAAATGTGGGAAGATGTGAGATTATGAAGGGTTTTAAAAGCCAGAAGATTTTATATTTAATCCTGTAGGTAATAAGGAACCACAGGAAAGGGTGACATGAAATGCTTATAAGTCGATGAAAGGTCCATTATTTCCCCTGCAGGATTGCAGTTGGCTTCATAAGATGCATTATTCTTGGTTATAAGCCTATGCTCTTTCATTTTTAATTGTAATAGCTAGGTCTGTGAATCTGACTGTGGTCCCTTGGTACTTTAGTTACTTCTTCTTGGGTGCTGGCAGAATTTTTTCTTTGACAAGGGAGCTTTGTCTATGACATTCTTGGGACTTTTCTGGGTTCCTTTTAGGAAGTAAATGGCAGTTATTATTTGACTTTTTTGACTTTATCTTTATCTCCTTCCCATGCCCCATTCCCATCTCCTACAAGTTCAGTGATTTTTAAATAATCATTTCTTGTCACGTTGTCCAGATCAGTTGTTTCTAATATCAGCTATTTTACATTTTCTTCTATTTTTCAGATCTTTTTATTTAGATCATTTTTTTTCCTGCCTCACGGAGTCATGGATTTCTGTTTGGTATATTCTAATTTTCAGGAACTCCATTTTGTGGCAAAATTTACCACTTTCTCTTTTGAACTATTTATTTTCCTTCCAATTCTTTCCTCCAGAGGTTTCATTTTTATCTCTTTCTTTGTTTCTTCTAGGTATTTGAATAGACCTTGTGGAAGTCCCTTTCTCCTCTCCCCCTTTAAACTACTTCTTGTAGCTGTAACAGAGTTCTTCTCTCCTAAGGAGAGAATCTTTCTGATGCTGATGGATGATTTCTTTAAATTACTCATCTCTCCAACTTTAGCTTCTGAATTGGGACTTTATGTCAGGGTTTGTCTCCATCCCTTCCTGCACTTAGGGGTGGGGGGAAGTTGTCAGCTTGGTCTTTCCCTGAGTCCTTTGGTTTCCTGTACTGACCTCCACCTCCCCAGGATCTTTGAGGTTCAGAGCCCTGGATCTTCAAAACTCTCTCTGGTATCTCAGGACAAGAGTATTAAAGACCTTAGAGCCATACTGTTCCATTCTGGTCACTGATGCTGCTTCCTTTCCAACACTTGCTAGATTTTCATCCTGGACCTTTTCCTTTTCTTTTTTTTTAATTTTAAATTATTTTTAAATTTTTATTTAAATTTTTAAATTTAAATTTAAAAGATTTTAAAATTAAAAATAATTTATGGGGCCTTTTGAAGAGATTCATTTGCTCTTGCTGCCTTAGGACATAGAGCCCTGAAGGTTACACCTATCCCTACCTATCTCTGGTCATGCTAAGGAGAGTGAATGCTGGTTTTTCTAGGACCTTGGGCCTGGGCTTGGGCACAGAGAGGTGATTTTCCTATTGTTCTCTCGCTTCTGTAAAATGTCTTGTGCAGTTCTGGTATGGGAGAAGTCACTTAATGTTTTATTTTGTTTTTTCCACTTCATTGGATTTCTTCATCATTATTTAGTCTAGTGCAAACATCAGGTTTTGTTTTTGTTTCTTTAGATATGTGGGAGTTGAGTGATCTTTCTCCTATTCTGGTAGCCACCTTGGCATGAAGCCCTGAAAAAGAGATTTTGCATGAACACCTTGACTTTCAGAAACACTCAAGCTTAAAGACCAATTCATTCAACACATTATGAGAATCTGAGAGTCTCCATAAAAGGATATATATATATATATATATATATATATATATATATATATATATATATATATATATATATTTAAACACACACATATATACATATGTATATACATGCATATATATATATATATTTGAAAAGTAAAAAAAAAAATCAATCATTCGTCTAACTATTCTATGGATATGATGACTGAATTTCCCACTTTTCACCCAGATGTTTGCCAATGTGTAGACTCAGTCTAAATGCTTCTATGTTGGGCTGAGATGGGAATTATTTTTTTTAAATGATTAAGATATTAATTTTAAAAAGAAAACAGTCAAATTCAGCTAAAAGGAAGAAACAGAATTGTTTTCTGTTGATGTTACCTGATGTCATGAACCTATCTGCTATTAGCTTTGCTCTACATTTCAGAGTAGTACTTGTGTGATTTTAGACAAATTACTTAACTTTCTTTGGATTCTATTTTTTCAGAGGGTTGGACTAGAAGGTGCAGTGAATAGAGAGAGCACTGAACAGGAAGAACCAAGTTCAAATCCACCATCTCTCTCCACCCCCCACATTTGTTGGCTGCGTGATCCTGGGCAAGTCACTTAACATCTGTCTGCCTTTGTTTCTTCGTCTGTAAAGTGGCATTATTAATAGCACCTACTTCTCAGGGTGTTGTAAGAATCAAATGAGATAATATTTGTAGAGTGCTTTGCAAACATTAAAGTACTCTGTGAAAGTTAATTATTATTATCATCATTATTATTAGAAGTTCCTTCAGGAAACTTCCAGCTCCAAATCTGATTCTATTATAGGTTGCACTCTAGATTGTTCAATAAGGGTAACTAGGAAGCTCAATGGAGAGAGCACCAGGTCTGGAGTCAGGAAGAAAGATCTGAGTTCAAATCTAGCTTCAGACACTTATTAGCTGTGTGACCCTGGACAAATCCCTTAACACCGTTTGCCTTAGTTTCCTCATCTGTTGAAGAAGAAAATGGCAAACCAGTCCAATATCGCTGCTAAGAAAACCCCAAATGAAGTCATGAAGAGTTGGATATGACTGAAAAATGACTGAGCAACAAAACAGCAATATGGTTTAATTCCTTTTAAATGAGACATAAGTGAAATTAAGCCACTTCTTGTGTGGTTAGGAAAAAATTCTGAAGTATACCTTCAAGTCATGGAGCAAACTATGACAGCCTCTCATCTTGAGCCTATAGCTTACAATCAGAATACTGCAATCTATTTCCCACATCTGTATTCTCAAATCAGAGATAATTTAACAAGGAGGAAAACACTGACGGAGAGATGAGCCCATTATATTCCCTATGACCATCACTCCTTCTAGCATCTGTTCATGAGACCCTCATTCACATATTTCTAGCACTTATTTAAGTGATGATTTTGGGTGGGCGTCTTCAAGATTCTTTGAGTCATCTATCTAGCTAAGCAGGATTATTATTTTTTCTCCTCCTCTTTGGGGTGGTGCTTAAATACTGAACAAACTTTTCTCCATTCTCAGAGCTTACTGAGGACTAAAGGGACAGTATATGTTCCCTTAGATAAACAAGGCAATGATGGACATTTCAGCCTCTCTGGATCAATTGAAGCATTTTTGCTGGTCCATTGTAGCCTTGATATATAGATCAGAAGGATGAGATTGATAAATAGCCTCTCAAGCAGGGTATTTCACAATAGCTTACGCCATTAAAAGATTAGGAACACAGTTATAGGGTTACATATGACATGCAAAACACACAGCTTTTACTTAAATTAAAAAAAAACACAACCAATCAAGAAGCTCTTTATTAAGCACCTATTGTATGTCTGGCACTGTCCAAGTGACAGTGGTAGAAAGACAAAAACAAAACAGACTCTGCCTTTGTGGGTCGTCTCCAGTAATTCTGATGTCAGTGAATTCAGATGGCTTTGGAGGAGAAGTGAGGTTGGTGACCTGCACAGCCCTCCCTCACTCAAAACAATATCAAGTGCAAGTCATGTCATCATTTCTCTGATGGCATGGTCTTTTTTGGCAATGAAAGATGAACACAACAACAAGTCTAATGAGGAAATAAGCCCACATATAAGTAGATAGAAAATATAAGCAAAGTAAATACAAAGTAATTTCAGGGAGGAGACATTAGCAACTGGGGGCCGATTAAGAAAAGCTTCATACAAACAGTGGTGCTAAGCTGAACTTTAAAGGAAATTGGCAATTCTGAGAGGCAGAAGTGAGGAAGAAATATATTCCAAGAACAAGGGTCAGTCTGTGCAAAGACACAGAGATGGTACATTGAATATCCTGTGACAGGAATGGTAAAAAGAATATTTTGGCTCATAGAATGTGTGAAGACGAGTAATATATATATAATAAACCTGAAAAACCAGGTTGGAGCCAGGTTGTGAAAAGACACAATGAAAAGACACACATGACAAAAAGAAGAGTTCATATTTCATACCTGAGCCAATATAGAGTCCCTCAAGCTTCCCGAGCAAGAAGATGATGAGATTAGATCAGTGCTTGAGGAGTATCAGTTTAGTATTTCCTAGAGGATGTGTTGGACAGCATAGAATCAGGGAACATGAAAATCAATCAGAAGACTATTGTGTAGCCCTTGTATATAGTCCAGATGAAAGGAGATAAAGGTCTAAACTAAGATGGTGGTCAGGGTAGGAGAGAGAAGGGTACATTTCCAGGAGATGTTGTGGAGCTAAAATACATAAGATTTGGCACCTGATTGGATATATGGGGTGAGAGAGGGTGGAATTGTAGATGATTCCAAGAAGGTAGCCCCAGTGAGTGAAAGGATGAGATTGTCCTTGACAGAAATGGGGAAATTCAGAAGAGGGATAACAGGTTTTGGGGGAAACTTTTAAAAATATACATGTCATATTATATATATTGGATTTGAGGCATCTCAAATGCCAGATCTTATGTATTTTAGCTCCACAACATCTCCTGGAAATGTACCCTTCTCTCTCCTACCCTGACCACCATGCTTGAGGAGTTTCAGTTTAGTATTTCCTAGAGGATGAGTTGGACAGCATAGAATCAGGGAGCATGAAAATCAATCAGAAGATTATTGTCCACCAAATTGCAGGAAGGCAGTGCCTGGGGCATAGGAGGGGTTACGGCACTTTAATTCATATCTAAACATTTTTATAGAGCAGCTGTTTAAGCTTTTTGGCTTAAAATCTTCAGCAGTGCTAAAAGATTCAATGGCTTTATTTTGTAGAACTGAGGGAAGGAATAATGGAGTCATATGATATATATGAATGAAATATATGCATATATAATAAATATAATGTATAAATATGAGTATAAATACATATCTTATACAAATATGTATAAAACCATACAAACACATTATCTAAAAAAAATGAGAAAAAAGTTGACTTGGGTTTGTTCTAAACGAATTTGATCAGTATTAAAATATTATTAGTTCAATTGGTCAACAAATGTATTTATATTTTTTAATGTATTTTCCACTTTAAGTACAAATCTATAGTGTTTTATCAAGTCAATAGATATTTTGGAAGCTAATACAATAATGAATTTGCCTGGTAAAATTCCTAATAGGAGTCTTTGAAGATCTCCAGCTATATGAGTACAGTAACTGCATTTTAAAAGCACCACCTGCCATTTTGAATCACTTAAAACTTAAAAAATAATTTTAAAACTGATTGTACTTCATAACAGATGGAAAAGTCATGTTCCTATGGATGTAGCCAAATCAACATTCAATTTAATTCAATTCATCACACTTTTATCAAGTACCCCCTTAGGTTATGCTTAACTCAACTCAATTCAATTAACATCAGTTAAGCTCCTACAATGTGCATGTTGCAAATCATCATGCTAGGTTCTGGAGAGAAAAAGCCAGAGGGGGGAACTGAGGACAGAAGGTGGGGCTGATTTAATTTATGGTTCTGTATTTGCTTCAAATTAACTACAGGGTACTCTTTAGTCACTGATCTGGTTTCCACCTGATTTCCTAGAGCCACCACAAGGACTAGAATAGCTAGCATTTACATAGAGTTTTGGGGTTGGCAAAGCACTTTACATGTGTCATCTCATTTGATCCTTACAACCACCCTATGATGTAGGTGCTATTATTGTCCTCATTTATCAGATGAGGAAACAGAGATTTGGAAAGATTAAGGGACCTTGCCTAGAGTCACACAGCTAATAAATACCTAAGGCAGGATTTGAATTCAGGGCTTCCTGACTCGTGGTCTAGTTTTCTATCCACTGGTCCACCTTGTCATCTATGAATGAAATCAAACTCAGATAAGTTGAATATTGTCAATGGCTATGAAGAATGGGAATGACTTGATTTCAATTATTTTTCTAGGATCACTTACTGTTCTTTTACTCCAATTTGTACTTCTCTTGAACTCTTGATCAGGAGTGTTCAGGTTGGGCTTCATTAAGGTAGGATTTAGGGAAGAAAGGACGGAGTAAAACTGACCAGCTAATATTATTCATGGAAGTAGCTTGGCTTGTTTGTTTTTTTTGCCTATGAGTAGAACTTAAAGCCATGGTTCTCAGACTGTCCCATTTCTACAGACCACTTAGTTGAGGAAAAAAGAGCATGGGGGTCATCTATTACTATCCCACATAGTAATACAAAAAAACAAACCATGAACTAAAACTTCAGGATACTGTTTTTGAAGAGATGCAAACGGGGTAAATCAAGAATATTTCCCTTTAATTTCCTTCATTTTTAGAGGCTAAGATTACAGCAGATCCAATAGTTGTGCAGAACATCTGCCTATCATTGGGTCTGCCTAATTTATATTGCATAGAACTCACAAGAAGAATTCTGGGAAGTACAGTGTGCTAAGGAGAACTTCCCATTTGGAGTTAACAGACCTGTGTTTGAATCCTAGCTTTGCCCTTGACTTCCTTGATCTTAGGAAAATCAGACACATATACATTTTCAGATGTGGTCAATGTGGCAATTTGTTTTGCCAGACTATAGAGCTATGTATTGAGGGCTTTAGTTTTCCAGTTTATTCTTTTTATTGGCTCAATGGTGATGGGGAGTTGCAATTGAGGATATTAAGTAGGACAATTTATTAAAATAAAATGTAAGCAAAAAAAAAACACTGAGGAAAACAAGAGTGCAGAAAGGCACACACAGAGAGTAAGGTTGTCGTTTTTTACATTTAATATGAATACACAAGGTATCCCAAAAGTCTTAGCATAGTTTTAAACTTAGATAACTTCAGAAACAAAAGACATCGTTCAAAAAATCTAATTATTTAAATTTATTTTCTACTTATTTGGCTTTGTAAATTTTAAATAATCAGATTTTAATTTCAAGTTAAATAGGCACATTTCATTATGTTTTGCAGGTATGATAGTTTCTGTTTGACACTCTCAGACTAATCACCAGAAGAGGACCTCTTACTTTACCACCTCAATCATCTGATCTATTTTCTTATGGGGTTACATCAACACTCTCCTGTTTATAGCAAAATCTCTTTCTCTGAACGATCTTAAGGCTAGGGTTACAAATGCTGTCCTTTCAGTCACTGAAAAGCAGCTGATGGAAGTTTCACAACATTCCAAAATTGACTAGAGCTATGTATAGCACAGGATGGTGGTTATATTAAATTTTTAATAAGGAATAAGTCAATATTTTTAAAATGTAAATAATTAACCTTTCAAATGTTGCTTTGTTAAGTTTATAACATTTGTATTTCTAAAATTATTTAAGTGTAAAATTGCTCTAGGATTTTTGGGACATTATATTTCTCAAAAAAACCCTTTTGTACACAGCTTCACAGTTTTTTATACTAGCCTCTTTCTTGCTCTCCCTTGTATACTGAAATGTTTTGTATTTATTAATAAGTTGACTGTGAAAAAGAAAGACTTAAAAAACAAGAAAAAAGAAAGGCAATCAATCTCTCTTGATTTCAATTTTCATATCTGTAAAATGGAGGGAGGTGTAGCTGAGTTAGATTATCTTTAAGATGCTCTCCAACTTTAAATTCTGTTTCTCTTAATTCACTGAGAGTTATATTTATGAAGAAGGGAAGAGAGTGTTTGAACTATTGAAGAATTTGAAAGGACTTTATTATATGATGGTCTCACCAACACAGCATCTCTGTGTCATGAGGAGGGATTCAGCCCCCATTGCAGGGGTATTCATGACAGAAACAAAAATAAAGCTATGGGTGAAAACATGCATGCTATAAAAACGAACTCACTGGCCACCTGGAGGGTTCTCACAGACCTCTAGTGGTCAGCAGACCACACTTTGAGAAGGAGGCCCTAGTAACCTAAACCAATTATAAGTGCTTTTGTAATCCTCAAAATATAACTAAAAAGTTACTCACCATGTAGAATCCCGTCCAATGTGAACAATTACTCCTGCTAGAACTCATTTTCTGGGAATTTTAATGATAGTATTTTGAGATGCTTCATTTATTGCTCCTAGAGGTAATAGACATGCTCAACTATTTTATTAAGTCATTTACTATCCTATTTTGCAACTATTAGTCTCTAATTACCTTTGATTTGCTTAGCTATTCCTATTTTTTTCTACTAGCTCAGTATGGAAATTTCCAAAAAAAAAAAAAAAAAAAAAGAAACGAAAAACTTGCTTATATCTCACTGTTCTTTTTATTATATCCTAAATTCCAATATAAATAGATCTATGAATTTAGAAGCAGCTGGTGCAGTGGATAAAACACTGTGTCTAGAATCAGGAAAACCTGGGTTAAAAATCTGGCCTCAGAAACTTTATTAGCTGTCTGACCCTGGGCAAATCACTTAACTTCTGTTTCTGTTAAGCTCAAATAAGTTAATATTTTAAATCATTACTTAGCACTGTGTCTGGCACATAGTAGGTGTTATATAAAATACGTATTCCCTCCTCAGTTATCTTGACTGCAATTTTTTTGCTTTCTAAAGAAATCTTTGTGCTTTTATTTTGAGATTTTCATATTCTGTCCCTTTTGCTTCAAAATAATGTTGTAACAGTAATCTTTCTCTTTTCTCAACCAGGTTATACAAATAGTAAGTTTGATTAGAAGGTCTTGGACAGTCCCCCAAACCATATCTTCCCCTGGTCTTCTGTGGTACCTTAAGTATACATATAGAATTAGAATTGTAAGTAGGGTGTAGTGATGAAGGTCCAGGGCACTGAATTTCAAGAGCACAGAGAGTACTTGCAATCCTTTAGCAATTTAAAAGTTTGCAACAATAGTTTAAAATAGGAGGCTACCAGTGGGCAGGCTGCTGTGAGGTAATATCCACCTTGGCTAAAACACTTTATGTTATTTGCCCTGATACAGTCTCGAGTATTTTGCTTCCAGCACAAAAATTCCTCTTTAATTCCTCTTGGTATAGTGTGATAGGATGGATGAGGTAGGGTGGGATGTGGGAGAAAAGTCTCATAGAGAAAGAAGAGTGTTAGGGAGTTTTGTGAAGGACTTTTGCCTGCTTTAGTTTTGCTTTAAGCAGTCCTGGAGATGAGCTTTGTTGAAAGGGGATTTGCTTGTCATACAACATTTTTTAGATATTTTCAAAATCCTTTAAATATTCAAATACTCCACAGGGGCAATTTAATCATGTATTGAATCAGACCCTCCTCCATCTAAGTGTCTAACTTAACTAAGAAGTTTCCAGTGGTGCCTTAAACACATTTCTCATTAAAAGTGGTCACACCTTCACCTGCTCTTAAAATGGCTAATCTTTTTTAGTAGTGGACCTTTTGTTATTTGTTTTCCTTAACTTGAAGTAATTGTGTAATTACTGTAAAAAAACATGATTTTGTGAATATTTGTTTTTAATTAACATAGATTCACATGTAATACACATTTGGATTGGGCACCTCTCCAAAAAAAGGGGTGTGATCATAGCTACAATACTATGCCATGTTATATCATCATAAAAATGCAGATCAGAGGAAATTTGGAGTATAAATGAATGCTGACCTTAGCTGGAATAACTTGTTGTTTTCAGCTTCTTCATATGCATAGTTTCTAGGGAGTTATTTGGATACATATGTTTTTCACATCTGTTGAGTAAATCTAAGAGCCAAGCTTAAATTATAGCATTTGGGGACATTATGTAAATTTGTGACCCCCTCCTTGAAGGACGCAGGCCCCATTAAACAATGAATAGATTCATGGAGTCTTAGCTACAGTATTTTAATCTATGACAGATTGTTCCAATGTTATTCCTATTAGGAGCTACAAAGGAAGAAGGCTGACTTCTTCAGATCGACAATTAATGCTTGTGAAGTCCCTTGGGCAACTCAGATGAAATTTATCACCAACCTGAATGCATTTCTGTATCCTGGGCAATACCATCAATAAGATGGTCTTGAAGGGTACTGAGGTACGCATGCCCCTCTCTGTTGGTCTGGGAAGCCCTATTATATTCCAAATTCCAGCATCATTGTTCTTGAATAGGATACCTTGACTTTTGTGCATTCTCCAAAGGGCTGAGAATAGCCTTGTCAGCAGCTTTATGGAATATCACCTATGCTTCTTTGGTCACTGACAGCCATAACTATGTCAAGCTACACAGCCAGTGTGCAAGTATCATGCGATAGCAGAACTCTGCCTGGACCAGTAAAGCCATTAGCTTTCTTTTGATTTTTTTTGTTTGCTTAATTTTAGCTACCGTGGATGGGAACTTAATTGAGTCACTGCCTTACCTCATCAGTATATAACTTGTTTAACTGGTGCTCTTTGATTGGTGTTCTTCAGAGAATCCTATGAGGCCGGCTGTTTCTACCTTTGTGGGTATAGTTTTTCCATGTATTGTTCAGTGACAGTCAAGTTGAAATTCCTTTCTCCATGAAATAACTCAACTCCATGCTGCCTCCTGGTGGTGTCCTGCTTAGCTGCAGTCTCCCTGAATCCAACAACCCTACTCATTCTAATGACCCACAGAAATATAGAATGCGTTGGAGCTGCAAGGGACCTCAGTAGATCAACTGGTTCAACCACTGCCTTCAGGCATGTAAGGTATTTTAAACCCTGTTTTATAGTTTGGTCAACTGAGGTTCAAATAGGTTGATTGTACTCAAGGTCACCCAATGAGTTAGTGGAAGTCCAACTTTGTAATAGTGTCTTTGGTCCTTCCAACAGATCTTGCTGCATCTGTCTGTCACTTGGGACTAGCCCTAGGCAAAACTAAGAGGTGGGTGGGTTGTTTTTATTACCTATCTTTCAATCTCCCCTTCCTAGTAAACCTTCACCCTTTCCCTGTTTCTCATCCTGTCAATATCTGGCCTATCATTCTTTGCATCTCTCTAAAATATTTTCCTTTGAAATCTGTGATGAAATGTTCTTGTTCCAATTAGCTGAGCTCATGATGATATATGAATATAATGCAATATTATTGTTTGATAAAGAATGATACAGATTTGGGGAGACTTGTATAAACTGATACCGAGTGAAATAAGTGAGTGAGACAGTAGGCAAGTGTGGCAGGTGCTAAGTGCTGGAGATATAAAAAAAAGCAAAGAAAAAATGAAAAAAACTTAGTGACTGCTTTCAAGAAGTTTACAGTCTAACAGGGGAGATAATATTCAATCAAATATGTATAAACAAGATATATATAGGATAAATTGGGGAAAATCTGAGAGGGAAGGCACTAAAATTGAGGACTGGACAAGACTTCTTATGGAAGTGAGGATTTATTAATCTGAGACCTGAAGGAAACTTAGAGGCATTGATGAGGAAGGAAGGATTTCCAGGCATGGAGGACAGCCAATGGAGATACTTGGAGTTGGGAGCTGAAGCATTGTGTTATATTTGATCCTGGAGGCAATGGGGGAACCACTGGACAATTTATATAACAGCAACAAGACTGTAAAAACAAGTAAAATGGAAAGAGTTGAGAATTCTGATCAATGCAACGAGGAAGTAAGATTCTCAACGATGGAGAGCGCCATGTCCTAACAGAGAGGTGATGGACTCAGGGTGCACAATGAAATATGAAATTTTTGGACATGACTGATGCATTATTTTGTTTTGCTTGACTGTGAATATTTATTACAATAGTTTTATTTTTCTTGTTTCTTTTAATCCTTTCCCTTCCCCCCTACATAGTGAGGACAGAATTGGTAAAAGGGAGATAAAGTCTATTTTTGTTCATCGAAAAAAATTAATTAAAAGAAAACAATAAAAAAATAAATTGTCTTTTCCAGTTATGGGGTGTGTGTGCATAGGATTTGACAATACATTGATATTTTGATATACCTGTGAGTTCTTATGGTCATCACAGTAGCACTATGCGACGTGAGTCATATATTCCTAAGGGAATGAGCATAAGCAGAGTCAAAAATCTATTTCTCTATAATTTGCACCCATTGCTCTGTGGTCCAGAAGAGAATAAGCCTCTTCCACATGACAGCCTTTCAAATATTTGAAGATACCCTCATGTCTTTTCCCCATTCCCAAATTTTCTTCTTCCCAAATTAAATATCCATGACTCTTTCAACTAGTGCCCATATGGTACTGGCATAGTTTTGCTGGGGGCTGGCTAGGTGGTGCTGTGGATAGAGCTCCAGGCCTGGAATAAGGATGATTCCTTTCTGTGAATTCAAATCTGGCCTCTGACACTTACTAGCTGTGTGACCTGGACAAGTCACTTACCCTGTTTGCTTCATTTTCCTCATCTGTAAAATGAACTGGAGAATGAAATGGCAGACCACTCCAGTATCTTTGCCAGAAAACCCCCAATGGGGTTGCAAAGAGCGAGACAGGACTGAATAGCAACAGCAAATGACAAGAAAATCAGAATTAAGCTGAACTGTTCATCTTCAGTCCTATTCTCTCTGCCCCAATGTAATGCCCAACAATAAATCCCTTTGAAATACCTAATAGGTTGACATGCAATTGGGAGAGGAAGGTGTGGTGAGATAGAAGAAGAAAGGCAAAGAAAAATGAGTGGGGTGGATTAGTTTTTAGTCTTTTTCTTGAGACAGGAGAAATTGGTAGCAGCTTGAAACCTAAAGGAGGCTCCAGTGAGCTGAGACATGGGCTTGCTAGCAGGGGAAAAATAGTGATGTTAAAATGTACAGGCACTCTGTGGCACTTACTCCATGACAGAATGGTGTTTATATTTAACTGTAAAGTTGTTTAATTGTAGAATTAAAGTTTAAAAGATTTCAAATAATCAGACAGCAGGTTGAGGAGGGTTTTTGTTTTTTCTTTCTGATGAAACCTTTCCTTGGTGATTCAAATTATACCACACACCTATTTTGCCTAAGTCATAGATTATAAGATTCTGTTTGATGGGGTCTCAACAAGGTATATATTCTAATTGAAAGGTGGGGAACTTGTGGCCTCAAGGCTACATGTGGCCTTCTAGGTTCTTAGTCAAAAGGCTGCACTTGAGGACCTAGAGGGCCACATATGGCCGCTAGGCAGCAGGTTCCCCTCCCCTACCTAACTTATCCATGAACTCCTCCCCATTACTTTTTTTTGGGGGGGGGTACATCTAATAGATAAATTTTTCCTTATAATGAGTCAAAATCTATTTCCTATAAATTCTACTCATTGAACCTAGTTCTTCCCTTTGAGAACATGAAACACAAATCTAATTACTTTTCCACTAGACAATTCTATTTGAAAGACAGCAATTGTGCTATTCCAGAAGTGTTCCTCAGGCTAAAAATTCCTAGTTTCTTTAATCAGTTCAGACCTGAGAAAGACCTTCCTTTAAAAAGGCTAAGGTTTCTCACTGCATCTGGGGCCATTGTCAGACATCTGGACCTATGTCTTTCCACTGGACTCTGATGCCTCTGCAGGAGAGGGTGAGGTAGATGATTCTGCATAGCCCTGCTCACTTAAACGCAATTCACTTGCAACTCAAGACATCACTCTCCTGAAGTTATCAGTCTTCTTTTAGAATAAAGGACAAACAACAACAGTCAACTCACTGATGAGAAATCTTCAAGTCTCCTCCACCATTCTTTTTTTTCCACTTGATTTAATGAATTAATTTATTTTTGGTTTTCAACCTTCATTTCCACAAAATTTTGAGTTCCAAATTTTCTCCCCATCTCTCCCTTCCCCCTACCTCAAAACACCATGCATTCTGATTACCCCTTCCCCCAATCTGCCCTCCCTTCTGTCATACTCTTTCCTTCCCTTATTCCCATCTTCTCTCTTTTCTTGTAGGGCAAGATAGATTTCTATACCCCATTACCTGTATTTCTTATTTCCAAGTTGCATGCAAAACAATTTTCAACATTTGTTCCTAAAACTTTGAGTTCCAACTTTCTCTTCCTTCTTCCCCCCCCCACCCCATCTTCACTGAGAAGGCAAGCAATTCAATATAGGCTACAAATGTGTAGTTTTGCAAACAACAACTTCCATAATAGTCATGTTGTGAAAGACCAACTGTATTTCCCTCCATCCTATCCTGTCCCCATTTATTCTATTCTCTCTTTTGACCTTGTCCCTCCCCAAAAGTGTTTACTTCTGATTACTCCCTCCTCCTATTTATCCTCTCTTCTATCATCCCCTCACACCCACTTACCCTTTCTCCCCTACTTTCCAGTAGTGTAAGATAGATTTTCATACCCAATTGAATGTGCACGTTGTTCCGTCCTTAAACCAAATGTGATGAGAGTAAGCTTCACTTTTTGATTCTCACTTCCCCTCTTTTCCCTCCATTGAAAAAACTTCTTGCCTCTTTTATGAGAGATAATTTGCCCTATTCCATTTCTTCCTTTATCCTCCCAATATATTCCTCTCTCACTCATTAATTTTATTTATTATTATATCATCTGTTCCTATTCAACTCACCCTGTGCCTTCTGTTTATACATACATATCTTTCTTTATAGGAATGTAAACCATTCAACTTTAGTACATCCCTTATGATTTCTCTTTCCTGTATGCCTTTTCATGCTTCTCTTGATTCTTATATTTGAAAGTCAAATTTTCTATTCAACTCTGATTTTTTCATCAAGAATACTTGAAAGTCCTCTATTTCATTGAAAGACCATTTTTTCCCCTGAAGTAATATATTCAATTTTGTTGGTGATTCTTGGTTTTAATCCTAGTTCCTCTGACTTCTGGAATATCATATTCTAAGCCCTTCGATCCCTTAATGGAGAAGCTGCTATATCTTGGGTTTTCCTGATTATGTTTCCATAGTACTCAAATTGTTTCTTTATGACTACTTGCAATATTTTCTCCTTGATCTGAAAACTCTGTAATTTGGTTGCAATATTTCTAGGAGTTTTTTTTTTTCAGAGCTCTTTCAGGAGGTGATCAGTGATTCTTTCAATATTTTACTCTCCAATTCTAGAATATCAGGGCAGTTTTCCTTGATAATTTCATGAAAGATGATGTCAGCTCTTTTTTTGATGATGACTTTCAGGTAGTCTCATAATTTTTAAATTGTCCCTCCTGGATCTATTTTCCAAGTCACTTGTTTTTCCAATGAGATATTTCACATTGTGTTCTATTTTTTCATTCTTTTGGCTTTGTTTTGTAATTTCTTCATTTCTCATAAAGTCATTAGCTTCTATCTGCTCCATTCTAATTTTTAAAGAGCTATTTTCTTCAGTGAGTTTTTGAGCCTCCTCTCCCATTTGGCTAATTCTGCTTTTTAAAGCATTCCTCTTCTCATTGGCTTTTTGCACCTCTTTTGCTATTTGAGTTAGCCTATTTTTAAAGGTGTTATTTTCTGCAGCATTTTTGGGGGTTTCCATTAGCAAACCATTGACTCACTTTTCATGATTTTCTTGCATTGCTCTCATTTCTCTTCCCAATTTTTCCTTCACCTCTCTTACTTCATTTTCAAAATCTTTTTTGAGCTCTTCCATGGACTGAGCCCATTGCATATTTATTTTGGAGGTGTTGGATACAGAAGCCTTGACTTCTTCCTCTGATGGTATGCATTTTTATTCCTCATTCAAAAGGAAGGAAGAAAATACCTATTCACCAAGTAACCTTCTATAGTCTTATTTTTTTCCCTTTTGGGGGGCATTTTTCCAGCCAGTTACTTGACTTTTGAGTCTTTTGTCAAGTGGAGGGTATACTCTAGGGACCTGTAAATTCTCAGTTCCTCCAAGGTGGCACAATCAAAGGAGAGAAATTTACTCTTCTCCTGGCCTGCACTCTGGTCTGAGAGCAACCACAAGCTTTTCTGCCCAGGATCTGGGAGTAGAATTCCCTCTCCAGAGCCTCTGTCAGCTCCACCAGACCAGCGCTCCTCCTCACCTCAGGGCTGCCACTCAGAGCTGAGATTCAGATCAGCTTTCAATTCCCCCAGGATCTTTAGGCCCAGGCCTCCAAAAATGGATGCTGCTGCCACCTGGGGCTGCCTGAAGCCACCTGGCCTAGGGCAGGACCTTGCTCCCTTCTCACTCAGGTGAAAGAGCTTTCTCACTGACCTTTGATGTTGTCTTTGGCATTTGTGGGGTGAGAGATCTGGGAACCCATGATTCCTTGCCCTGAAACCTGCTCTGGTCCTGTCCCTGACTCACTGGGCAGCCAAGACTGAGCTGCACTCTGCTCTGAGCCCTGTGTGACAATCCTTTCCTGTCAGCCTTCCAGGCTGTCTTGGGTTGGAAATCTCACTCTATTGTTTTGTGATTTCTGCTGCTTTAGAATTTATTTAGAGTCATTTTTTTACAGGTATTTTATGGATTGTTGGGAGAGAGGTTCTACAGGTCCATCCTTCTACTCCACCACCTTGGCTCTGTCCTCCATCATTCTTTTACTCTCTTCTGGATGTAACCAAAGATGAATATAAAAGAATGACATGACCTTTGTAAGAAGATTATCAAGAAGGTGAAGCCCACACAAAGGCTAAAGCTTGACAAAAAAGACTACTGACAAGAACAAAAAAGACTATTTATATGAGTTGGATAAAGAATGATGGTTTAGGTTCACTGATGGATATGGATGGTAGGATGATAACAGTTAGTAGAAAGAAAGTAGAAGTACTTAGCCTTGATTTTGTTCTTGTTTCTTTTCAGTCGATGAGAATGATTGTTAGATTGTAAAGGATTAAACAAAAATGATTAAAAGGGATTTGAAACACAATCACTATGTATATGAGATGCATTTTTTCCCCCTTGCCTTCTCAGTGGATGGGGAAGGAGGAAAGAATTCAGGCCTGAAAATAAAATAAAATAATTTAATGAACCTGTCAGATAAAAACAAAAACAAAACAGAACAACTAGGCTAATGTAACATGACAGGTTTAGTTAGTCAGTCAATTGACATTTATTGAATACCTATAATGTACCAGGAACTATGTGCTAAGCGTTGAGGATACAAAAAAGGGGGAAAAAAGCAGACCCTGTTCTCAAGGATCTCACATTTTAAGGAGTGAGATCGTGTGCAAACAACTGTACAAATAAAACATATGCAAGATAAAAGGGAACTCTCAAAAGGAGGACTGGGAAACATTTCTTTTAGAATGAAGGGTTTTAGCTGAGATTGAGGAAAGCCAGGAGGCATAGATGAGGAGGGAGAGAACATATTTGGAGTGAAGAGAAAGAATATCACGTCTGAGAAACAGTAGGATGGTAGGTGTCGCTGGAATGCAGAGTACATGTAAAGGAATTAAAGTATAAGAAGCCTGGAAAAGTGGGACCAGGTCAGATTATAAAGGATGCTCCAAGTCAAACAAGATTTTGCATTTAATAGTGGAGGTAATATTGAGCCATTGGAGTTTATTGAATAGGTATGTGACATGGTTATATCTGGGCTTTAGGAAGACCATTCTGACAGATGATTGGAGAATGGATTGGAGTAGGGAGAGACTTGAGATGATGAGACCAAGCAGTGGGCTATTGCAATGGTCTAGTCACAAGGAGATGAAGGTCTATGACACGGAGTGGTAGCATCAGAGGAGAGAAGGTGGCAATATATAAGAGATGTTACAAAGGTAGAAATGAAAGGACCTGACAGCTGTTTGGATATAGGAGGTGAGGGAGAGTGGGGAATTCTTAATGAACCCATTAAGAGGGCAGCACAGTGCATTGAAAGGTGAGTTGCATTTGGAGTCAAGGTTCAAATTTAGGTTTGAATCTCAGCTTTGCCACTTGCTACTGCTATGATGTGGAACCTTGGGTAAGTTAGCTTAGCCTCTCTGGGCCTCAGTTTCTTCATCTATAAAATGAGGTAGTTGGACTAGATAGTCTCAGAAATTCCCTTCCAGATTTGAGATCTATGGTCTTGTGAACCCATGCTGGCTAATCCAAAAGACTTATGTTTGCACTTCAATCAGTCAATCAATCAACGAACATTTATTGAGCACCTGCTATTGAGTACTGTCCAGGAGCTGGGGATATGACAGTAAATGCAAAAGTCCTTCCTGAAAGGGAGCTTGAATTATAGAGGGAGAGTGCTCACAAGCTTCCTTACAGCAGTCTGTCCAAGACATTTATCAGGAATCAATATCATATCATCATCCTACAGCTGGAAAGCTCCCTTTCTTATTTGAAGACAGGACATGTCCAGTTCTGTGGAACCTTTCCTGTTTGCCATTGCTCCTTGAGGATAACACAAAAGATCACCAATGCCATTTGAAGCTCTTTGTGAACTCTGGGCATATGGTTTTGTTGCTGAGTCATTTCAGTTGTGTCTTTCTCTTTGTGACCCCATTTGGGGTTTCCTTGACTAGGACACTCTAGTGGTTTCCCATTTCCATTTCCAGCTCATTTTACAGATGAGGGAACTGAGGCAATCCAGTTTAAGTGACTTGCCTAGGGGTCACACAGCTAGTAAGGATCTGAGGCCAGATTTGAATTCATGAGGATGAGTCTTCCTGATTCCAAGCCCAGTGCTATATCCACTATGTCACCTAGCTGCCTATGGGTCAAATGACCTAAACTCATAATGTTAAGTTTTGTGGAAGATCACTTTAGGTAAGACATAGCTCTTCCTCTTGTGGAATTTATAATCTAGGAGACAAAGACATAGGCAGCTATGAATACACAATATTACATGATGATCCACGTCTTAGTGAGTTGCAAAACAGAATGCTTTGTGAGGGTTGAGTAGGTTTATCATGAACAGGGAGGGCTCCTTGGGAAAGGCTCTTCTGGAGTTGAGATTCAAAGCACAAACAGCAATTCCACAAGTAGAAGGGAGGGAGGAGGACATTCCAACCATAGCATATCTTTTTACTATACAATTCTAGCTTGCCTCACCTTCTACCTAATTTGTTCTTGGATGTGTACACTCTTTAATTGTCACATTAGTCATTAGTTACAACCCACCAAGCCTCAGTAATATCCCTCAGGTCCTGTTTGTCACCCTACATATTTATTACCTGTTCTGTTTGTATCTATGTGTAGGCATCTGAGCCCATGCATATCACAATTGTAATTTCTGCTTTCTTCTCATTTCTTGTGGATTATTGATCCCCTGGGGATATTTGTTGTATATCATACTTCTTGCCCTCCACAGTATCTAGTGTGACAGGAGTATCTGGATACATTTCCTTCTCTCTGTCTTTTAATCTAAAGTCCCTTTAATGTTAGTGGTCAGAGAGACCACCACTTTATGCAGATGATGCCTAAATTTCTATCTCCAATTCTGATTTCTTTCTTGCATGTCAGACCTATAGCTTCAGTTTAACTTGATTTAATTCATAGATCACAGATTCAAGTTAGAAGGGACCTTAGTGATTATCTAGTTTAACACCCTCATTAAAAAAATAATTATTGTAGATTTTTGTCTTTAAGTCACACATTTTCTATTCTCTTTCACATTGAATACTCTCTTGTGACAAAGAAAAAGAGTAAAATATTTAAATACAGTGACAATATCTGAAAATATACACACTAGTCTATACTAGAAGTCCCCATGTGTCTGTCATGAGGTTGTTGGTCTGTTTCATTATTTGTTCCATGAAATGATCATTGGTTTTGTAGTTACTCAGATTTTAGCTTCCTTTTACTGATCTTTTCAATTACATTTTTTTGTAGTCATTTGGTATGTTATTCTTTTGGTTTTGCTTATTTAATTCTGAATCATAGGAATCTATTTTTCACTTCAATGTAATATTTCATTACATTCACATATCATAGATTTTTATCAGCCATTCTTCAGGCAATGGACACCACTTTGTTTTTTGTTACCATAAAGAGTTTTGCTATGAATATTTAAGTACATTTAGTATAATTTGTTTTGCTTCTGTCTTTGACTTTGGAGTACATGTTTCTTAGTAGCAGGATCATTGGGTTAAAAAACATGGACAACCTAGTCACTTTTCTTATATAATTCTAAATTGAAATCCAGAATGGTTAGACTTTTTCAAAGTCCCACCAAAAGTACATTAGTAGGCCTGTCTTTTTATAGCTATTCCAACATTGACTCTTCTCATTTTTTGTCAGAATTGTCAATTGAAATAGTATGAGGTAAAACCTCTGAGTTATTTTAATTTTCTTACTAGTGGTGATTTGGACTTATTGTTTGAAGTTGGTTTGAAAACTTTGTTCATATCTTTTGCTCTATTAGGAATATCCTCATTTTACTGATAAGGAACCTGAGACAGGAAGAGGTAAAATTATTTGGCCAAGGTCTACATATAGTACATATCCCCAGGATTCAAACTCAGTTTCTTGGACTCCAAATCTAATATTTTCTTCACTATATCACTTTGCCTCTCAATTCAACATTTAAGGATATGTATTAAGTATTACTTTGTGTTGAGCACTGGGGATTTAAGGATGAAAAAAGTGACATAAGCTTCCTTTGAGGAGCTTCAACCATACTGAGGGAGATACATAGTTATACAGTTAAGCACAATACAATGTATAGTGGGCTAGGAACAAAGGAAGAAGGTCCAGACAGAGTTCTAAGGAATTTTGTGTAGAGAGTGAATGTCTTGAATTAATGGCAATTAAGAAAATCTTCACAGAGTAGGTAGCACCAGACCTAAACCTTGAAAAAAAGACAGTAATTGGAAAGGAAGAGATAAAAAAGAGAGTACATTCCAGACATAGGAGATAGTATACAGATACACAACAGCATATCAAGTCTGGAGAACATCTAATAGTTTATTTCACTTGGAATGAAGGATACATGAAAGAAAGTAATGAAAATAATTTTGGAAATACAGGTTGTAGTCAAAAGGAGGAGCTGTCAAGACCCTGGGACACTGAGGGGCTAATGGGGTTACAAGATAAGTATTTATGCCCTTTCTGGATGATTTCCTTCTCATCTTTAGAAATTGTGGCTATGACTATGGGAGTGGGGTAAAGGAGGGAAGGAGAGTGAGAGTCTTCAGTTTTATGGATGGGGTAGTGGTCAGGAAAGTAGCCTCAAAGCTAGTGTAGATTGGTTACCAGTTTTGGAGGCTACCCTGGGACTTGTGAGAATTGGTAGCATGGATGGAATGGACAGGCAAATAGTTGTGGTAAGATTAGTATTCTCAATGTGAGTTCACATGAGATCAGAGAGTGAATCAATGTGAGTGTGAAATTGAGCTCAGGAGTAGAACCAGTATATTTGAGATTTGGCTTTAGAGATACTTGGGAGCAGATTTCACAGAATCAAAGAATGTAAGAGTTGAAAGACACCTCAATGACTGTCTAGACTAACTCATACTTAAAAAAGAATCTCTTCTACAGAATACCTGACAAGTGGTCATTTAATCTTTGCTTGAAGGTCTCCGATAAACTCTTGTGGCATCCTATCCCACATTTGGACAACACTAATATTGAGGAAGTTTCTTCCGATATCAAATCTGAATACCTTTGTTCCTCCATGATATCTATTGCATCATTTCCATGTCTCCTCTATGCTTTAATGAGTCACTTATTCCTTGACTCAAAACTTTTCAATAGAGTGTAAGAAAAGAAAAAGGACCTACATGTGCCAAAATATTCCTAGCAGTCCTTTCTGTGGTGCCAAAAAAAATTGGAAATTGAGATGATGCCCATCAATTGGGAAATGGCTGAACAAGCTATAGCATATGAATGTAATAGGATACTAATGTGCAAAGAGAAATGATGAGCAGGCAGATTTCAGAAAAAACCTGGAAAGTCTCATATGAACTGATGCAAAGTGAAATGAGCAGAACCAGGAGAACATTGCATACAGTAACAACAACATTGTATGATGATTGACCATGAATAACTTAGCTCTTCCCAGCAGTGCACTGATCCAAGAGAATTACAAAGTGTTCATAATGAAAAATTCTCTCCATATCCCAAGAAAGAAGATGGACTCTGAATGCAGTTCGAAGCATTCTATTTTCCTTTCTTTTTTCATTTTTTTTCCCTTTTGGTCTGCTTCTTCTGTTATAACTATGACTAAATGGAAATATGTTTTACATGATTATATACATATAACCTATATTAAATGGCTTATCCTTTTAGGAAGAGGGAAGGGGAGGGAGGAAGAAAAATTTAGAATTCAAAATTTGTACAAAATGAATGCTAAACATTGTCTTTATATATAACTGGGAAAAATAAAATACTGCTAAAAAACTTGCAATAAACTCTTATTACCTACTGAATAAAATCCAAGTTCATTAATTTGACATTCAAGGCTGCCCACAATCAGACACCACTTTACTTTTCCAACCTCGTTTCATTCTCCTCTCTATGTACACTGTGCTCTAATTAGCTAGACTAATTTGAACAGCTCAAAGGACAAACAGCAACAACAGCTTATATTCAGGTAGTGCTTTAAGTTTTGTTTCCAAGCATTTGCTCACTAAAACCCCAAGAAGCAGGTGCTGCATATTATCATGAATCCTCAAAAGATTAAGGGATTTGCCCATGGTCACACCACTTCTAAAGCATCAGAGTCAATTTAGAATCCAGAACAGCATTCTCTTTGTAGTCTCCCATACATAGCTGTTTTCAATTCTCCAGGTATTTGTTGTCCAGAACATTGTCTCCCCTCTGTTCTGTTTGTGGAATGCTATCAAACCCCAATTCAGATGCTATCTCCTCCAGGAAGCCTTCCCTGATTTGCCCCTTATTCCTTCCCAGACTCCTCTCATAATTACTTCTGTAGACTTCACGCTATACCTTATTATCAGAGCACTATATCTTACTTTGTACTTATCAAAATGCAATACCTCTTTTCCAGACTAAAAATTCAAGGGGGGAAAGGATGAAATTTTACCTAAATTTTGCATTTTACTTGTAGAATCAAAGTAAGGTGAGTTAAATGAGACATTTTGATTGAATACAAGGAAGAGCTTTCAATAATAATAATAATAATAAGCATTCCTATAGTGCTTTATAAATAGTATCTCATTTAATCTTCAGGACAACCTTAGGATGTAGGCTGTTATTATCCCCATTTTACAGAATCCAGTTTCTATCTATCAGAGCTGTATAAAAATAACATGAGGTTTGTAGTTGTCTATTTGGTTTTAGAGAGCGAGTTTCCCCATCCCCAGAGCCCTTCCAGCAGAGCCTGAATGATGGTGAGTAAAAAGAATTTATTCCCAGATAGAAGGATTAGATGGCCTCTGAAATTCCTGCCAATTCTAATAAGAAGAATTGACATTTATACAGATATATAAAATATATTGTATATCAAGACATTTGACATTTACAATAACCCAGTGAAGTAAGTACTATAGACATTATTATCCCCATTTTACAGATTAGAAGATGAAGTTCAGAGAAGTTAAATGACTTGTCAGTGGCAAATAACCAGTAAATGGAGTGGAATTCAAACTTGGGTCTCTCTTGTTGATGACAAGTGCAAAACTCAAGTCACTCATCTCACTACCCCGTCTTGCTTCAAGAATGTGTATGCTGAATTGTTGATTCAAGTATATCTTGTTTACATTTTGGGTTCTCCCTGTGTCTAGTGTATAGTATGCTATATGCTTTTCAGAGAAGATAATTGCTTACAAGTAGAAAAACTCAATCCGTGCCAGGAGATATGGACCTAGAGCAAGTTGCCAGGACACTACAGAGCTGGGATGAAAATAAAATACCTGCTGAGTAATTCCACGAAGTGCTGCCTGTTTTACTGTATTAAGTACCAACCTCCTTTGAGGGAATAAAGTTATGAGATGGGTCATACTTCATGTTCCAATTATTTGTCAGTACTTAGGAGTAGTTTGTGTTTTATGCATTTATTTTGTGATAGAGGATATAAATAATTGCTTAAACTTGATCCATTTTGAACACTGAATACATTTCCAGAAAGAACCTTGTTATTAACCATTTCTTTTGCATAGAGTCTAGATATGAGCACCATATAAATTTTTAGTGCTTGTTCTTGGAATTCTCATCTGGGATAGATGGTGTAATGAGTCAGTGAGTGTAAAAAGAGTCTGCCTGCCTGTCTTTAGAGGTTATACGCCCCCAGGATTGTACTTTGTCCTCTTGAGCTCAGAAGTGGGGCCCTTTAGTGGGAGAGAGCACCCTAGCCCTCGTACCAGTGAATCTATCATGTTAGAATCAGACATTGGAAGTTCATTCAGTCTTGTTGATGTCCCTACCTTGTGCTTTGTGTAACATACATAAGCACTCAATGGATATATACTGACAGATGATTGGTTGCCTGAGTGTCTCAGTGATAGAGAATTTACTTCTCTCTTTTGTTTCTACAAAGTATAAAGCACTTAAACTCAAGTCTTATTCTACATAGAATAGTCTAATTCTTGTGTTGGTATTTCCCTAGCTATGTAATGGGTATTGTTCTTCCTGTATTGTAGGAGAATTAATTTCTAAAACATGACACTATTTGCATACGCAGTAATGAAAATAATTGTCTCTGATAATCTTAAGTGGATGAGTAATAGCAAAATAGGTATTTCCCTTCAGAAAAGTTTGCCAGTTTGCAGAGAAAGAAAGTGGAATGCCTCTCAGGAACCTCACTGGTCTTTGGAAGATGTCTTTGCTCATGTAGAACTCATGGGACTATTTGTTCTGTAGCCTAGAAGGCTAATATTTCTGACAAAGTGAGTTTATCCTAGTTGAGGAGATAAGACAGATTCATATGAAAAGATAAATGAAAATTAAGTAGTCAATGGGTACTTAAAATTATACAAAGATTTTTAGCTAATTTTTTAAAAGTAAGAAGAATTTATTTTTTCTTCTTCTTACACTGAAAAACAAAAAGAAAATCCTTTAAAACAAATATTATAGTCAAGTAAAATTAATTCTCATATTGGGCATATGGAAAAAATATATGTTTCATCCTATATATTTGGTCCATCACCTCTGTAAACTTTAAATTTTATTCCAATTCAATTCAGAGATATGAACTAAAAATTTTAATAGGAAAGAAGTTGCAGCATATTTGCAAAATCAGACAGTGTAAAGGGCTAGTATTATATAGGAATAAGAATAACAATGGATTTGACCATTAATTTATCTAGACTTTGTAGCCTATCACAGTACCCTGAATGGAGTACGTACTTAAGAAATGTCTATTGAATTAAACTGAAAAGCGGCAGAAATATTGTGTTAAGCCTTAGATATTTGTCTGCCAAAGCTCAGAGAATGAGCATTACCATATCAAGACAGTCATCTAGTAAGTCAAGCATTTATTAAGCACCTACTCTGGGCCAGGCACTATGCTAAGTACTGGTGATTAAAAAGAAAAAAAGCAAAAAACAGTCCCTGTTCTCAAGGAGCTCACAGTCTAGTGGAGGACACAGAATACCAACAATTGTGTATAAACAGTATATATACAGGTTAAATTGGAGGTAATCTTAGAGAAGATACTAAGATTAAGGAGGACTGGAAAAGGTTTCTTGTACAAAGTGGGACTTTAGCTGAGACCTGAGGCAAGCCAGGAGGCAAAGGGGACAGTCAGTGAAAATATTTGGAGTCAGGACATGAAGTGTCTTTTTTTGTAAGGAAGAGCAAAAGGATCGGTGTAACTGGTTTGAAGAGTACATTGGTAATTGGTGGAGGGTAGGGATGCGGGGGTGAGATGTGTGTGGTGTAAGAAGACTGGAAAGGTTGGAAGGTATCAAGTCATGGAGGGCACTAAAAGCCAAAGAGAGGGTTTCATAATTTATTCTAGAGGTGAAAGGGAACCATTGGAATTTACTGAATGGAGGTGGAATGTATGTGAGTATAATACACTTACTCTTGGACTTTAGGAAGATCAGTCTGACAGCTGAGTAGAGGATAAACTGAGGTGATGAGAGACTTGGGTCAGGAGACCAACTGTGAGACCATTGCATTTGTTCAAAGGTAAGATGATGAGGACAGTGTCAGAGAAGAGAAAGGAACATATATATATGAGAGATGTAATGAAGATGAAAACCCCCCAAGATTTGCCAATCAGTTGGGTATGATGAGTGAGGGGGCAGGGTGCCAAAGATGGCACTACGTTGTGAGCCTGGGTGACTGGGAAATGGTTGTACCCTCAACAGTAATAGGAAAATTGAGAAAAGGACAGGTTTTTATTTTATTTCTTTTGATGGAGGGGATGAGGGGAAGAAAGTGAGTTCCATTTTGGCCATGTTGAATTTAAGATGTATATGAGACATTCAGCTCAAGATATTTAATCTACAATCGGAAGTGTGAGACTGGAGGTCAGGAGGGAGGGTAGGGATAGATAAATAGATCTGAAGATTATCTGCATAGAGATGATAATTGAATCCATAGGAGCTGTTATGGAGAGGGGGTATAATGAGTCAACTAGGGAGCTGTAGAAGGATTGCCTTGCTCCAGTGAAGACCCATTGAAGACTATGTCACATAAATGTGTAGTGGATTCGGTAGGCTTGGTTTTGTGATTTTTTTCCATCTTTGTTCAGTAGCAGGTGAGTTGAAGAGAAGGCAGCAGATACAGGGAATAAGTCAAGGCTGAAGATTGGCAGTGTTGGCTCTGATAGAATTAGAGAACAGATTATTTAAGAGAAGAAGACAGAATAGAGTTGAACTGATACACCTAAAGGTCAAGATGGGAAAAGAAGGAGATAACAGCTAGTGCAGGGGTGATCACTCAGAAAGAAATGAGGGATAGAGGGACTGGAAAGATAAAGAACAGGCTTTGGGGTTGCAAGGCAGAGGGAATTGAAAAGCAACATATTGTTATTATTGTTATTATTAGATAAGACTGTTATTAGACAAAGGCATCTGAGTAGCAGGACTTCCAAGCAGCTATAGACAATGTGTTGAAGACTATATAAAATCTCCTCACTCTGAAATTATCCGTACCTACTTGAAAAAGGCATGAAAATTTAGAGCCTTTGAACATGCTTGTAGAATCTTGGCGCTTATAGTGGTGTTTCCCCTGGAAGGAGGGAAAGCAAAGGTGAGTCACTTTGATCCAGAGGTTCTGATGGATAGGTGACTGCTTTGCTTATGGTTCTCTATCAGTGACACAATAGATTTGGAGTCAGAAGAGCTGGGTTCGAATGCTGTTTCTGTCACTTAATATTTGTGACTTTTGGGGAAGTAATAACTTCTCAGCTTGTTTTCTCATTTACAGAATGGGAAAAATATATATGTCCCCCAAATTAAATACTCTAGGGATCAGAATAACAACAAATAAGAAATAAAAATAGCAGCTGAGATACCCATGAACTCATGGGAGACAAAATCCAAGAAAGGAGGTAGCAGTAAAACCTACGTCCTCAAATGTCTATACATAAATATCTAAAATTTAGGCAATAAATGAGAGTTAGAAGAGGTCTTTATATACAGAGAGGAAGATTTGGCCTCATAGGTATCACTGACACTTGTTGGCATGATTATGATATGCGTTTTGGATGGCTATACCCTTGTTCAAAAGAAATAACAGGTAAGAAGAGGGTGAGGTAGGGAAGTATTGTATACTAAGAAAGTGTACGCATGAGTAAATCCAAGAATCAGAGTAAGGAAACATGCCAGAGAGTATTTTGGTGAAGGTCAAATAGGGAGAAGTGATTTTGACTGTGGGATATATTACAGACCTAGACAGGAATTGTTAATGGTTTAATGTCAATATGGCAGCACGTCTTTGGTGAAGTGCCAGAGGGATCTGTGCTTGCCATTTGACGCTTTTATCAATGACTTGGATAAAGACATAGATGATACGCTCACCAAATTTTAAGTTGGCCCCAATGCTGGAAAGAATAACTACCACCCTGGATGGCAGCATTAGGATCTAAAAGAATTGGGCTAAATCTGATAAGGTGAAATTCAACAAGGATAAATATAAAGTCTTGGACTTCTATACAAGACATCAGTTTCACAATTACAAGATGAGGGAAACATGGATAGAAGGCAATAGTTCCAAAAAAAAAAAGATCTGGTGCTTTTAGTGAATTTAATGAATTCAATATGAGTGTGAGGAGGCTAATGTGGACTGCATTAAGAGGTGTTTTAATTTCTAGGAATAAGGGGGTGATAATCCCATTGTGCTCAGTCGTTGTCAGACAGCAATTAAAGCGCTGTGTTCAGTTCTGGGCATGACAGTTTGAGGATACTGATAAACAGAGAATGTCCAGAAGAGGGCAACCAGGGCACTAACTCGTTCTGAGTCCTTAACATCTGAGGATAAGCTGAAGAACCTGTGCATGTTTAACCTAGAGAAGACTCAAGAGATGACATGACAGCTGTCTTCAAGTGTTTGAAGGTCTGTCCTGTGGAGGTAGGATTATACTCATTTACTTTGGCCCCAGATGACAGACCCGGAACAAAGGTTGAAAGTTCCAAAGAGGCGAATTTAGACTTGGTTCTGGAAAACCTTCCTAATAATTAATGCTGTTCCAACATGGAATTGGGGGTCAGCTAGGTGGCGCAGTCAATAGAGTACCAGCCCTGGAGACAGGAAGACCTGAGTTCAAATGTAACCTCAGACACTTACTAGCTGTGTTAACCCCAATTGCCTCGCTTTTCCCCCTCCAAAACAAAACAAAAATAAAGCAGAACTGGAATTGGTTTCCCCTAGGGGTTTTGGTCTACAAGCAGAAGCCTCTATGTATTGCTATATATACAAGCAGAGGGTTGTATGTAAGACATGCTTTGCTTGTTGGGTATGTTATAGTAGGGAATATTTTCATATATGTACCTAGTTATTAAAATATAGTCCCTTTGTAATCCCCTTGAGGGGAGGGACTGTTTCTGCCTTTCTTTGTATCCTCAGAGCTTAGCACAGTGCCAGGAACATTGTAAGCACTTAATAAACTTATAAACTGCCTGAATGTGTGGGTTAGATTGGATGGCCCTTGGGGTTCCTCTCAACTCTCAAATCCTATAATTCTGTAAATAATAGTACTTATATCACTGAACTATGTTATAGTACTATCAGAAGAATTAAATCAGATTTTATGTATATGCATATATAAAGTCTATTTTTATACATGTATACATATAAAAAATCTAAATTTATATTTATAAACACACATACACATACATAATATATACTTTATACATGCAACTGCACATATGTACCCATACACCCAGATTATGTGTGTGTGTGTGTGTGTATTTGAATTTTGTTGTTCAGTCATTGCAGTCATGTTCAGCTCTTTGTGACCCCATTTGGAGTTTTCTTGGCAAAGATACCGGAGTGTTTTGCCATTTCCTTCTCCAGTTCATTTTACAGATGAGGAAACTGAAGTAAACAGGGTTAAGTAACTTGCCCAGGGTCACACAGGTAGGAAGAGTGAGGGTTGCTGAGCCCTGTTCGGTGCTGCTCATCCATGTTTCGTGTCCACTTGCCAACCGGTTCTTATGTACGGCTCCAAGAAACTTTAGCATATGCAGCACCTACACTCCAGTAAAACCACCTTGGTTGAGGGGCTAAACCAGACTGAGTGCAACCAACAGGCCTCAAACTGTTGGTGAGTTAGTGGGGTATCTGCCTCAAGCATATGAAAATTTCCCCAATGGAATAGGCAGAGGTGAATATTTTATTTCAATGGGCCATGAAGGCATCAGAAGCAGGAGCAATGGAGGCCCTGGAGTTTGGTCAGACATCAAAGACGCCAAGGTCATCCACTGTATCCAGAGCCATCACTGGTTATCTTGATTTTTTTCTTGCCAGTGGTCTCTGATGACTCTGAAAGAAAGAGTAAGGCTGATGACTGACTGTGCAACTCTGACTCACTTAAATCCAATTTAGGCAAAATGGTACCTAGGCTCCACCAGACTGCCAAAGGGCCCCATGACAAACAAAAGTTAAGGATTCCTGCTCTAACTGTTGCTTAGTGATGACAGTGGATCTCAAAGTCAGGTCTAGAATTATAATGTTGCTTCCTAAACCTTCTGAAAGATGAAACTACCTGAACATCATTCAGGTCAGTCCCCATCCATCATCACAATATTCTATCTCTGAGTTGGTTTGATAATCTGCATCAGGAACTCAGTTTGTTTTTTTCCAATAAGTCAGATGTTCTATAAATATCCTCTACCACAATATCATGGTGGGGCCACTAGGTGGCACAGTGGGTAGAGTGCTAGGCTTGAAATCAGAAATACTCACCCTCCTGAGTTCAAATCTGGCCTTAGACAATTACTAGCTATATGACCCTGGGCAGGTCATTTAATCCTTAAGCCTCAGTTTCCTCATCTGTAAAATGAGATAGAGAAAGGAAATAGCAAACCAGTATCTTTTCCAAGAAAATCCCAAATGGGGCCATGAAGAGTTGGACAAACAACTGAGCAACACCAACACAATGTCATATTTCTCTTTTCTTTTCATCTTTACCCAAAAGCTCCCTAACATGTGTCCCCTTCCCTCATCTTCTGCTCTTTTCCAGGTTCCTGGATTTCCCCATAAGTACATATTCCCTTTGCATATTGTATTATTCTAGCACTTCATTTGATCTGATTTGTTATTTGTTAATTAGAATACTAAAAGGAAGCCCAAGGTTATTATTTTAAAATACTAATAGTTAATAATAATAGATAGCCCTCTAAGGCTTATAAAGTATTTTTTGTTCAATTTATTATTTTTAAACAATATTCTCCCCCTACTTTGTCACTTTAATCATTAGTTCTCTTTTACAGATCTTAAATTCACATGCTTATGACCATTTTTGTGATTTCTTCCCCTCTGATATAGGCAGGTGAAAAGTGCTCAGAAGGTGTTGTCAAGGATGCAGCTGTCTCTGACTTTCTGACAGTTTCATTCTTGACCTCTATAGTGTCCTTTGTGACCAAGACCTATGCTTGTAGCACAGTCCAGCACATGACTCCCTTAAGGACACATATAAAACATGATAACTTATATTTATTTAACTTTTTAAGGTCTTCATAATTATATACCCATAGGTCTCTAGCCCCAGGAGTCATAAACACCCTTGAACACTCCTGAACATGCACATATAGATTCTTATCAGAGACTTCATTCCAAGTTGTTATTGTACCAATAATGAGTACTCTTTGGGTCCAATATGAAACCAGTTTTGAATCCACTTTCTTCTTAAAAATGCAAATTGTTTTTGATGTATTTTTAATTTTCCATGTCGTCTTCATTTGCCAATATAACCTTGTTCTTCCTGCTCCCAGAAAGCTAACCCTTATAACAAAGAATTAAATGAGGAGAAAAGTAGTATAATTAACAAATGCATCAACTCAGTTTGAGAGCATATGCAGCATTCAACACCAATAGTCTTCCAGCTCTGTAAAGAAGGTAATAATTTGCTTTTTTTGTCTTTGGGACCAAGCTCAGTCTTTATGATTTCATAGTATTTAGTTTGTTTTTTTGTTGTAGCTGTTCTTTCTGTCCATTTTTGTACTCATCATGTATAATGTATTCTTGCTTTCACTTGCTTCACTTTGTATCAGTTCATATAAATCTTTCATACTTTTCTATATTGTTTTTATTCACCATTTCTTATGGTACAATTCATGTAGCCCAATTTGTTTTTCCATTCCCCAATTGATGGGTATCTACTTGGTTTCCAGTTTTTGCCTACTACAAAATGTGATGTTACAGTATTTTGGTGTATATTGTACCTTTCTACTTTTTACTCTTTAAGACATATTTATAGCAGCTAGATCTCTGAATCAAAGGATTTAGACATTTTAGTAATTTTCTTAGCATAATTTCAAATTATTTTCTTGTAATAGTTGAATCAATTCATAGCTTCACCAACACAGCATTACCTATCTTCACAATCACTTCAATACAAACTATTCTCATTTTTTGATGTCTTTGCCAATTTTTCTTGGTATGAGATAAAACCTTGGGGTTGTTTTGAATCTCTTGGTAATAATTATTGGAACAAACTTTTATGTAGTTGTTAGTAATCTGCAATGCTTTTGAGAGCTGTTTGTTTATATCTTTTGCCCATGTATCCACTGAAGAGTGGCTTTTTGTCTTATGTATTGTATTAGTTCCCTATGTTCACCAGCATGAGACTTTGTCAAGTGCTTTTTTGAAATCTAAGTATAGTATACTTACACCATTCCTATGAACATCCAGTCTAGTACTTCAATATCTCAGGAACTGGTAATACATAGATGTAACTACATGTCACTCCTCTATAACTTAAGAGACAGTCTTCAAGAGTTTCTGTGATTGAAAAGTTCACAATCTCATGACTTCCTGGAGGGGAAGGCAGTAAAGAGACACACGTGGCTGTGGACAACTCTCTGATGAGTTCATATTTGAAAAGGCCAGTCTCAAATGTTGCAAGGGCATTTGCAATGGAAAAAGAAGACAAAAGAGTGGCAGTAGGAGGGAGTAAGCTGAACTATTAAAAAAACTAAGGAAACCAGGAGGTAGAGGTGATGTGGCAGAACATTCCAGGCTTGGGGGACAACTCCAGAACCCAAGATATTATTTGCTCCTCTGGACACTCAACACGTGTGTGTTATAGGAGTAGTCTCAGAGGGGAATTTATAATATACTGTATATGAATGTATATATGCATATTTGTTGGTCTTTCTGCCTCAGATCTCTCCTCACTCCAGTCCATTCTCCAATCAGTTGTCGAATTGAATGCACAAATCCGACTATGTCTTCCCTTAACCCCCCTTCAATAGATCCTAGTGGATCCTTATTACCTCCAGGACAAAATAAAATACCTTATTTACATTCAAAGCCCTTTACAACTGGGTCCTTTCCTAACCTTTCCTGTCTTTTCATTCCTTATTTCCCTTTATTTGCTCTGAAATTCAGTGACACTGACCTCCATCTTTGTCACCCCTACAAGCCACTTGATCTCTTAAATCTGTGAATTTTCATTGGCCAATCCCTTTGCCACAAATGGCATCTTCATCTCCTGGCTTCACTGAATTCCTTCAAGTTCCAATTAAGGTTCCACTTTTTGCAAGAATACCTTCCTGATCTCCCTCAATGCTAGTGACTCCTGTCTGTGATTATCTTCAATTTATCCTGTATATTATCTATCTATCTATCTATCTATCTATCTATCTATCTATCTATCTATCTATCTATCTATCTGTCTGTCTGTCTGTCTGTCTGTCTGTCTGTCTGTCTGTCTGTCTGTCTGTCTGCCTGTCTGTCTGTCTGTCTATCAGGTTGTGCATAGCTGTTTGAATGTTTTCCATCTCTACACCATTAGATTGTGAGATCCTTTAGATCAGAGATTATGCCTTTCTTTGAATCCCCAAAATTTAGTGCTGTACCTGACACATAGTTATCATTGTAAATACTTATTGGCTTTGTGTACATGTGGTTTGAGTCACAAATCTTAAAATTCTATATAAATTACCTTTGACCAGGAAAACACTGAACATAAAAAGGCTAATGGGGAGTTATTCACTTGAAAAGTAGAAAAATAAAATATCTTGGTTTTCAAAAGGGGCAAGAATTTGGGTTCTACAAACTGTAGAAAGAATGTAGATTCTTCAAGCAGGTGAGCTCAAAGGAGATTTCAGAAAAAAATTCTAGAAAGGATTATCAAAGAGGTAGTTGTTGAGCCCTTCAAAAGAGCAGTAATACTCATTCTGAGTCAGCATGGATTCTTTAAGAACAAATCATGCTAGACTAAGCTCTTTCCCTGTTTTGACAGGGATGCTAGACAGTATATCTGGATCTCAGTGAACCATTTGATGAACATTCCAACGGGATCTTCAAGACCACAATATAGGGGAAATGTGGAACTGGTTGAATGATTGTATTGATATTTCTCTAGTGCCAAGTCAAAGATCTCTGTATTTTCCCCATTCCATTTAACTTTTTATCCATTATTTGGATGAAGGAATAGGTGTCAAGCTCATCAAATTTGTGGATGATAGGAAAGTGGGGTAAGGAGGGCTAATGAATTGTTTTACATAAATGAGATTGAGAAAGATTTTCACAAGCTAAAATGATGAGTTAAATCTAATAAGATGGTATTATATTATAGAGATATATTACATTAGGTTCAAAAAATAAGATATAGAAGTACAAGTAGAGAATATGTGATTAGACAGCAGTTCATGTAAAAAAAAAGAATTAAGGATTTGAAATCAACACTTCAATTTAACCAAAAGTAAATCGATTTGGGGCAACATCAAGAAAAGTATAGTAGGCAGGGGATTCTGGGAAAATGGTGGAGTAGGTCAGAAAATTCCAAACTCTCAAGATTTTCCTCCACAAAAATGACAAAATAGCACCTTAGGGTGAGCAATGTACTTGTAAAGATAAATAAGAATAAGGGTAAGACCAGGGTCTTCCTGGGACAATTTGGGAAGATCAAAAGAAAAATTCCAGGAAGAGGTTTGGTCCTCAAGAAGAATAAACACCTCCAGGCTAGGGTTTGCTTTAAAGACAAACTGCAAACCCTGGGGTTAGGTGGTTTGAGAGGCTCCCTTGGCCTCAGCCATAGGAACTTTTACCCCTGGGGATATTGAGAGGAGTTGGGCATCTGAGTCTGGAAAAGATCAAGGGGACCTCTGCTGATAAGGAATGCCAGTCCCAGCTGTGCTGCAAAGAGTGGAGGGGAGTGATAAGGAACCAGCATATGCCTAGTGAGTGAAGAAGTGGTGGGGCAGAAAGCCCCTCACTGTGGGCAGTTACAGAAGGTAGGGGGTTTCTCTCTGTTTTCAGGCTAGAAGGGAGAACTAAAGATTTGGGGCAAGAGGCATTATTTCCCATACCCCAGGGCTAGAGGTGATTACAAAAATTAAGCTACTACCACAAAAAATGCATCCACAAAGGAGAAAAAATCCAACCTTAGAAAGCTATTATGAAAACAGAGAAGACTGGGATTGATCTTCAGTGAAGGCTATTGAAGTAAAGAAACCCCCAAAGAGTAATGTCAGTGTGCCCTGCCCAAAAATAATTCATAGAAGATCTTAAAAAAGACTTTAAAAATCAAATGAGAGAAAAGGAGAAAAACCAAAAAAGAAAAAGAAGAATCCAAGAAAAATAATAACATTATGAAAGGAAAGTCAATCAATTAGAATAAGAGATCCAGAACTTTAAGGAAGAAAATGACACTTTGAAAATTAGAATTGGGCAAGGTGAAGCCAGTGAAATTATAAGAGATCAAGAAATAGTTAAATAAAATGTGAATAATGAAAAAATAGAAGAGAAAGTAAAACAACTTATAAGAAAAACAACATTTGGAGAACAGATCAAAAAGAGAAAACATAAAAATAATCTGATTAATTCAAAGTCATGATAAAAAATAATTTTGATGCAATAATGTAAGAAGTAATTAAAGAAAATTTTCCTGAAGCATTAGAACAAGGAGGGAAAGTAGAAACAGAAAAATATCTATCACTTAAAAGAGGTCCTATGAAGAAAACCCATAGGAATATCATAGTCAAGCTGACCCCCAGCTCAAGGATAAAATATTAAAAGCAATGAAAATAAAACAATTTAAATATGATGGTGCCACAATAAGAATCACATAAGACTTAGCAGCAGAGACATTACAGGACCACAGGTCTTAGAACACTATATATTGCAGAGCCAAAGAACCGGGGCTCCAGCTGAAAATATCATACCCAGGAAAGTTAAGTGTAATCCTGAATGAAAAAAGACATTTGATCAACTCTCAAACAACCTGAACTTAATAGAAAATTTGACATAATAAAAACCAAGAGAAATACAAGTTACATATCAAAAAGGACAGATTGTTTACTTTTATATATGTAAAATGTATATCTAAGTTTCTTATCGATAATTGGGTAGCTCATAAGAAAGATTGGGGTAAACCTGAGTATGACATGAATTTAAAAGCATAACCATTTAGAAACAGCTAAAAAGAGTAATTATTTTTTAAAAATGAGATGCAAGAGGAAAAATTGATATAAAGGAAATAGATGGGGGATGAGGGCTGGTAATTCTGCTAACCTACTTTCATTGGGAATAGGTTTAAGAAGGAACAATACATATATATTTAGAAGAGTATAGGTTAGTTTAGTCAGATTGCTTTCCCTTTAGGAAGTAGCATAAATGACCTACTTGAACTTCTGGGACCCAAGATGGCAGAGTGATCTGTAAGTGCTATCCCCCACCCCTTGTTGAAAAACCCAAAGATATTTCCCCAGGAAAAATCCTGGAATAGTGAATCAGCTGAAGGGGTAAACAGTCTCTAAACTGAAGAGGCCAAGAAAATTGCAAAGGGGGATTCCTCTTGCTATGACTGAAGTAGAACAGTGCAGGACCAGAGCTGTCCCAGACAGCCCCATCTCAGTGAATCAGGAGGAGATCCTGAGCCCCAGGGGAATGGAGCCTGTATATGCCAACACCAGAACCCAAGGTGTGTCTTATCTCAGACAGGGGAATTGGGAAGACACTAGCTCAAACAGGTGTTCACCAAACACTGAGCCTGCTTGTGCTCTAGCACAGGAGACAATTCCTGCAGCCACACCTCGTGCAGGGAGCTCCAGGGTAACTCCAGAGAAACATAGAAAGACTTCACCTCACCTCTGCTTTGGCACACCAGCCAGCTCAGCACCAGATAAGCTGCAGTAGTCTAGTTTCTAGCTGACAGAACCAGAGGCCACAATATATATAGCCTCAAGTTCTAAGCACAAGAACTGTGGGATAGAGTCACCTGTGCCCCAGATGCAGAGATCCACTCTAAAAGCCAGGAAAATGGCAATCATCATGAGTAGGAAGCAAACTAGAAAGGAAAAGACCATAGAATCTTGCCACAGGGACAAGGATCAAAACATGAATATCACAGAGATCAGCATTGAGACTGTATTCCCTGAAACCTCAGAAGGGAATATGAACTGGTCTTAATCTCAAAGAACATTCTTGGAAGAACTCAAGAAGGATTTTAGAAGCCAGATTAGAGAGGTAGAAGAAAAATTGTCCAGTGACGTTAAAAATATGAGAAAAGAATTCATGGAAGAATTTAAAAAGAAATTTGGACAAATGGATAAAGAGATACAAAATCTAACTAGTACAAATGGAGAAGGGGATGCAAAAGTTAATTGAAGAATACAATGTATTAAAAAGTAGAATTGGGCAAGTAGAAGGTCATGACTCTACAAGACATCAAGAATCAGTCCAACAGAATCTAAAGAATGAAAAAATAGAAGAAAATGTAAAATAACTCACTGGAAAAAAAACTCACCTGGAAAACAGATCCAGGAGAGAAAATCTAAGAATTATTGGTCTACTGGAAAACCATGGTGAAAAAAAGAGCCTGGACAATATCTTCCAATAAATCATCAAGGAAAACTTCCCTGAGGTCCTACATCCAGAGGGCAAAATAATCATCCAAAGAATACAGTTCCTGAAAGAGATTCCAAACTGAAAAACCAAGGAAATTCCAGAACTATCAAGTTAAGGAGAAAATCCTGCAAGCAACTAGAAAAAAACAATTCAAATGCCAAGGAACTACAATCAGGATTACACAGGATCTTGCAGCTTTACATTAAGAGATCAGAGAGACTGGAATATGATATTTCATAAGGCAAAAGATCTTGGGCTACAACCAAGGACCAATTACCCACCAAAATTGAGCTTAACATTTCAGGCAAGGAGATGGACATGCAATGAAATAAGGGATTTCCAGACCTTCCTGATGAAAAGGCCAAAGTTCACTAGAAAATTTGATCTTCACAAGTCTCAAGAGAGGCATAAAAAGGTAAACAGGGGAAAAATTTGTAATTCAATATGGGCAAACTGTTTATATCTCTGTAAGGGACAATGATACTTATTAATCTTGAGAATTATATATTTATTATGATATTTAAAAGGGATAGATAGATACAGGGAGTGGGTATAAACTAAATGATGTGATGATAAAAAGTGTGATTTAAGGGTGCAAAGGGATTGTAATGGGAGATGTGAAAAGGATGAGGTAGAAAAAGGTAAATTACACCACAGGAAGTGAAACATATTACAGCAGAGGGAAAGAGGGAGGGTTATGAGCACTGTTTGAGATTTATTTTCATCTGATTAGGTTCAAGGAGGGAACAACAAACTCAGTTAAGTATATTAATCTAACTTGCCATATAGGCAAAAGGAGGGGAAAAGGGAAAGAAAAGGGAGGGGAAGCTAAAAGGGAAGGAGGATGTAATAAGGGAAAGGGGGAAATAAAGAGAGGGGGGACTGATAGAATGGAGGGAAGACTGAGGGAGGTGGTGGTCAAAAATTAAAACTCTATTATGGAGGGGAAGGGAGAAGGAAGGACTAAATGTACAAATGGGGGGAAAGAGGATGGAGGGAAAGACATAGATAGTAATCATAACTGTGAAGGTGATTGGGATGAACTCTTCCATAAAATGGAAGTGGACAGCAGGATGGATTAAAAACTGTAATCCAACAATATGTTGTTTTTACAACAGATTTGGAACAGGGGGATACACAAAGGGTAAAGGTAAAACGTTGGAGCAGAATATATTATGCTTCAGCAGATGCAAAAAAAGCAGGGGTAGCAATCCTAATCTCAGACAAAGAAAAGCAGAAATAGATCTAATCAAAAGAGATAAAAAAGGAAATTATATCCTGCTAAATGGCACCATAGAAAATAAAGCAATATCATTATTAAACATATATGCACAAAGTGGCATATCCACTTAGAGGGAGAAGTTAAGGGAGTCAGAGGGAGAAATAGACAGCACAACTATACTACTGGGGGACTTCAACCTCCCCCTTTCCGAACTTGATAGATCTGACCTCAAAATAAACAAGGAAGAAGTTAAGGAGGTGAATAAAACTCTGTCTAAAGTAGATATGATAGATCTCTGGAGAAAACTGAATGGAGATAGAAAGGAATATACCTTTTTCTCAGTGGTGAATGGCACATATACTAAAATTGACCATATACTAGGGCATAAAAACCTCACAATCCAGTGAAGAAAGGCAGAGATAGTCAATGCATCCTTCTCAGATCATAATGCAATAAAAATTATATGCAATAAAAAGCCATGGAAAGATAGATAAAAAATTAATTTGAAACTAAATAATCTAATCTTAAAGAACAGGTGGGTTAAACAACAAATCATAGATACAATCAATAACTTCATTCAAGAGAATGACAATAATGAGACGACTTACCAAAACTTATGAGACGCTGCAGAAAGCAATTCTTAGGGGAAGTTTTATCTCACTGAACACCTACATGAATAAAATAGAGAAAGAGGAAATCAATGAGTTTCTAGCTTTTTACAAATTGAAAATTCCCAAGTAAATATCAAATTAAGAAAGCTATTGAAATGATAAATAAATTTAGGAGTTGGTTTTATGAAAAAAACAGTAAAATTGATAAACCTTTTATCAATTTGATCAAAAAAAGGGAAGAAAACCAAACTATCAATATCATAAAGGAAAAGGGTAAATTCACCTCCAATGAGGAGGAATTTAAAAAATAATTAGAAATTGCTTTGCCCAACTGTATGCCCAAAAATTTGACAATCTAAGTGAAATGGATGAATATTAAAAATATATATAAACTGCTCCGATTAACAGAAGAGGAAGACGAATACTTAAAGAACCCCATCTCAGAGAAAAAAATTGCAAGCCATCAATGTAACTCCCTTGGAAAAAAATCTCCAGGGCCAGATGGATTTGCAATTGAATTCTATCAAACATTTAAAGAGCAGTTAATTCCAATACCATATAGACTATTTGGGAAAATTAGTGAAGGACTTAAACCAAATTCTTTTTATGATATAAATATGATTCTGATATCTAAACCAGAAAGAGCCAAAACAGAGAAAGAAAATTATAGACCAATTTCTCTAATGAACATAGGTGCAAAAATTTTGAATAAGATATTAGCAAAAAGAATACAGTAACTTATCACAATAATAATACATTATGGTCAGGTAGGATTTATATCAGGAATGCTGGGCTGGTTCCATATTAGGAAAACTATCAGTATTTTGATCATATCAACAACAAAACTAACAGAAATCATATGATTATCTCAATTGATACATAAAAAGCTTTTTTGACAATATACAACTCCCATTCCTATTGAAAATATTGGAGGGCATAAGAATAAATGGAGCTTTCCATGAAAGAATAAGCACTATCCTCCTAAAACTGTCAGCAAGCATTATATGCAACAAGGATAAGCTAGATACATTTCCAATAAGGTCAGGGATGAAAGAAGGATGTCCATTATCAATATGTTATTAGAAATATTAGCTATAGCAATAAGAGAAAAAAGAAACTGAAGGAATTAGAATAAGCAAAGAAGAAACTAAGTTATCACTCTGCAGATGATTTGATGACACATTTAGAGAATCCTACAGAATCAAGTAAGAAACTACTTGAAATAATAAAAAATCTTTGACAAAGTTGCAGGTTACAAAATAAACTCACATAAATCATCTGAATTTCTATATATTACTAACAAAGTCCAACAGAAAGCGTTAGAAAGAGACATTCCATTTAGAGCTACAGTAGACACTATAAAATATCTGGAAGTCTACCTGTCAAAATAAACCCAGGGACTATATCAATACAATTACAAAACACTTTCCACACATATAAAGTCAGATCTAATTAAGTGGAAAAACATCAGTTGTTTGTGGGTAGGCTGAGATTTACTTACTTAGTGCCATACCAATGAAACTACCAGAAAAATATTTTCTAGAGCTAGAAAAAATAATATTAAAATTCATCTGCAAGAACAAAAGGTCTAGAATACAATGGGAATTAATGAAAAGAGATGCTAGAGAAGGATCCCTAGCCCTACCAGATCTCAAATTGTACTATAAAGCAGCTATCATCAAAATCTCTTAGTAGTGGCTTAGAAACAGAGAGGTAGACCAGTGGAACATATTAGGTGCTCAAGACACAGCAGTCAATGAATAAATACAGCAATCTACTGTTTGATAAACCCAAGGACCCCAGCTTCTGGGCCAAGAACTCACTGTTTGACAAAAACTACTGGGAAAACTGGATAATTGTGTGGCAGAAAGTGGCCATAGACCAATGCCTGACACCATGCACAAGAGTAAGATCCAAATGGATGCATGATTTAGATATAAAGACTGATACTATAAACAAATTAGGGGAGCAAGGAATAGTGTTGTCAGATTTGTGGAAAATGGAAAAATTTTTGACCAAACAAGAGATAGAAAACATTATGATGTGCAAAATGGATAATTTTGATTACATTAAATTGAAAAGTTTTTACACCAACAAACCCAATGCAACCAAGATTAGGAGGGAAGCAGAAAACTGGGAAAGAATTTTTGCAACTAGTGTCTATGATAAAGGCCTCATTTCTAAAATATGTAGAGAATTGAGTCAAATGTACAAGAATACAAATCATTCACCAATTGATAAATGGTCAAAAATATGAGCAGGCAATTTACAGAGGAAGAAATTAAAACTATCCATAGTCATATGAAAAAATGCTTTAAATCACTATTGATTAGAGAGATGCAAATCAAAACAACTCTGAGGTACCATGTCATACCTATCAGATTGACTAACATGACAAAACAGGAAGATGATCAATGTTGAAGAAGATGTGGGACAGTTGGTACACTAATTCATTATTGGTGGAACTGTGAGCTGATCCAACCATTCTAGAGGGCAGTTTGGAACTCTGCGCAAAGGGCTACAAAAACATGCATACCATTTACCAAGTAATATCACTTCTAGGACTATATCCCAAAGAAATCATAAAAATGGGAAAGGGTCCCATGTGTACAAAAATATTTATAATAGTTCTCTTTGTGGTGGCCAAGAACTGGAAATCAAGGGGATGCCCATCAATTGGGGCATGGATGAACAAGTTGTGGCATGAATGTAATGGAATACTATTGTGCTATAAGAAATAATGAATAGGAACACTTTATAGAGGCCTGGAAGGACTTATATGAACTGATGCTGAGTGAAAGGAGTAGAACCAGGAGATCATTATGCACATTAACAGCCACAGTGTCCAAGGAATTTTTCTGGTAGCCTTGAACAGCAATGCAAGAACCTAAAACATTCCCAAAGGACTCTTGAGGCAAAATGCCATCCACAGCCAGAGAAAGAATTATGGGACTGGAATGCAGAATGAAGCAAAATATTTTCTCTTGTGTTGTTTTGTTTTGTTTGGGTTTCTCTTGTGGTTTCTCCCATTTATTTTAATTCTTCTATGCAACAGGACTAACGTGAAAATTTGTTTAGTAAGAATGTATGTGTAGAACCCATATAAGATTGCATGCTGTCTCGGAGAGGTAGGGTAAGAAAATCTAAGATTTATGGAAGTGATTGTAGAAAAATGAAAACAAATAAATTAATAATAAAAAAGAAGAGTATAAAAGTCTCTTAAATTCAGAAGAAATAAAATGATAGGGGCAAAGGGAGTGGGGAGAGGACAAAGGATGGATCTTTAGAGGAGAGGGTAAGGGAATAGATTAAAGAGGGCTGTTGAAGGGTGTTTAGGTTTATGCATTGAAAACATCATGCTAAAAAGAATGAGAGCAAGCACAGAGACTTATTTCACTCCATTCGTAACTGGGAAGGCATGAGAGAATTGTCCACTGTCCAGAACCTGGGAAAGCATCCCATCATGTAATCGATATATGATATTGATGAACTTCTCTGGGCAACCAAATAATTTTCCATAAGCCCCCATGTCTAACAATATGAAAGGCCTTGGAGTGAAACAAGATTGTGTGTTTGCTCCCATGCTTTTTAGGATGAACAAGATCAAGATCATCATCAAGATCAGCTACCACACTGATGGCAAATTCTTCAATTTGAAAGGGCTACAAAACCTTTTCACTCCAAAGTGGAGGGAGTGTCAGCGCATGATTTTCTGTTTGTAGATAATTGTATACTCAATACAGCCTCTGAAGCTGAGATGCAACAAATTATGGATAGATTCTCTGCTGATTGTGCTAATTTTTCCCTGACAATTAATACCAAGAAAACATAGGTGCTCCATCAGTCACTACCACACCATCCATATGTGGAACCATCAGTTATAGCAAATGGAGTATTTCTGAAAGCAGTAGATAAATTCATTTACTTTGGTAGTATACTTTCCAGGGATGTACACATTGATAATGAAGTTGATACATGCACTGCCAGAGCTAGCTCAGTGTTTGGGAGGCTCTGAAGGAAAGTATGGGAGAGAAGAGGTATTAGACTGACTAGTAAACTGAAGGTCTACAGAGCTGTTGTGCTGACCTCATGATTGTATGCTTGTGAAACATAGACAGTATACCAGTGCCATGCAGGCAACTGAATCACTCCATTTGAATTGTCTTAGGAAGATTCCAAGGATCACCTGGCAGGATAATGTACCAGACACTGAGATCCTTACTGAAACTAAACTGTTGTGCTTTTGTGTTTGTCCTTTGTTCTTGAAGCGAACAATGACATCAAGATGATGATATGACTTGCAGCCGATTTTGATTTGAGTGAGTGAGGGATCAAACTGTGCTTCAGAGAGTACAACTCTGATGGGCTGTCCACATTGATCGAATGCAAAATGTAGGCTTTCCAAAAAGACTATTTTATGGAGAAATCACATAGGGCAGGTAATCACATGATGGTCAGAAGAAGTGATACAAGGACACTCTCAAGGTCTCTCTCAAGTACTTTGGATTTGATTCTAGGATATTGGAGACACTGGCACAGTACCGCTCAGCATGGTGTACCCACATCAGAGAAGGTACTGTGCTCTATGAGCTAAGCAGAATTGGAACAACTCAAAGGAAAAGTAGGGTGTGTAAATGTAGAGTTTCCACTCCAAATATTCACATGGATCATTTGGGCACAATTTGGTAGAACATTCTGAGCTTGTAATGGTCTGATCAGCCACAGTTGGACACATTGAAACTTGACTTTATCATAGTAATGCCATTTTGGTCTCCTTCGAGAATGAAGGATATCAATCAACCAACCAGATTTATGGGAATGGAAAGATAGGGGAGGGATCTTTATAGTGGGGTAGGCGATAATTATGAGAGCAAGGTAGCCATTAGAAGTAAAGCAGAGGAGGCAGGAGGAATAGGAAACAAGAGATATGCATAAATATAAAACAAAGATCAGGGGTTTGGGAAAGTATGTGTCTCTATATATGTATGTATGTATGTATCTATAGCTATAGGGAAACATATCCAAACTTAATTGTAGCCTGGGGGAGAGGGGAAAAAGAACAAAGTAAAAAAGTACGCAACACAGAACAAAAGAAAACTCACAAGGAAGCAAAGAAAAGATGGGCAGTTTTCAACAAAATGTATTATTTATCATACAGGCTTTCATTAAATGAAAATTTATTGCTACATGTTTTGAATCCTTGCTTATGTTCTGCTATAGACATAATATATATTTTTTCTTATTTTGTATTTAAGTTCCAATATTTAAGTTTATGATATCTTTATTTTTTTCTTCTTTATGTTTGGTTTTTGTGTTCTGGTGTTTGAGTCTCAAATAAAAATTTTAAAAAAAGTACACTGTTCAAATAAGTAAGTGATCATCCCATTGTACTTTGCCTTGATCAGACCAGATGTGAACTATTCTATTTAATTTTGTGTGTCACATTTTAAGGAAAGATATTAACCAAAAAGGGTGTGTTTAAAGGTGAATGACTAGTTTGGTAAAGTAACTTGAAATCATGATTCTGAGGATCAGTTGAAGAAATGTGATGTAATAGCTTTATTCAGAAGAAAAAAAGATTTACATGGAACATGCTCTTCATGTTTAAATATCTGAAGGGCTGTTAGGTAGATGAGTGATTAGATTTGCTTCACTTAAGTCCAGAGAGAACTAGAATTAATGGGTGGGATAGGGAATAACTTTCTGCTCAACAAGAAGAATAACTTAACAATAAGAGCTGTCCAGAAATGAAATGGGCTGCCCAAGAAGACAATAATCTTGTGATACTAAAAGTCAGCAGGTGTTAGTTTGATGACCACTGGTCAGTATATAATAGAGGGATTCTTTTTTAAAGAAAATTATTTTGGTTTTCAACATTCATTTCCAAAATATTTTGATTTTCAAATTTTCTCCCCATCTTTCCCATTCCCCACCAAAATGACATGCATTCTGATTACCCCTTCCCCACTTTGCCCTCCATTTTATCATCTTCCCTCTTATCTCTTCCCCTTTACTTTCTTGAAGGGCAAGATAGAATATACCCCATTGCCTGTATATCTTATTTCCCAGTTGCATGTAAAAACAATTTAGCATTTGTTTTTTAAAATCATGAAGTCTAAATTGTCTCTCTTCTTCCCTCCCCACCCATCCTCATTGAGAAGGCAAGCAATTCAGTATAGGTTATACATGTGTAGCTATGCAAAACACTTCCATAATAGTCATGTTGTGAAAGACTGTTTTTATTTCCCTCCATCTTATCCCACCTCCCCCAATTATTCTATTTTCTCCTTTGACCCTCTCCCTTCTCAAAAGTATTTGCTTTTGACTACCCCCTCCCCCAATCTTCCCTCCTTTCTATTATCTCCTTCTCTTATCCCCTTCCCCACTACTTTCCTGTGGGGTAAGATACCCAATTGAGTGCGTATATCATTTCTTCCTCAAGCCAACTATGAGAGTAAGGATCACTCATTCCTTCTCATCTTCCCCTTCTTCCCCTCCATTGTGAAACCTTTTTCTTGACTCTTATGTGAGATAATTTTCCCCATTCTATCCCTCCCTTTCTCCTCCCAATATATTCCTTACTCTTTAATTATATATTTTTTTAGATATCATCCCTTCATATTCAACTCACCTTGTGCCAACTCTCTCTGTCTCTCTCTGCCTCTATCTCTCTGTCTCTCTCTCTGTGTTTCTGCCTCTCTCTGTCTCTTTCTCTGTCTGTCTGTCTCTCTCTCTTTCTCCTCCAACTACCTTAATACTGAAAAAAGGTGTCATGAATTACAAAAATCATCTTTCCATGTAGAAATGCCAACAGTTCAATTTTAAAAATGCTCTTATGGTTTCTCTTTCCTGTTTACCTTTTCATGCTTCTCTTGATTCTTGTATTTGAAAGTCAAATTTTCAGCTGTGGTCTTTTCATCAAGAATGCTTGAAATTCCTCTATTTCATTGAATGTCCATCCCCTCCCCCACAAAGGATTATACCCAGTTTTACTAGGTAGGTGATTCTTGATTTTAATTCTAGTTCTTTGATCCCTTAATGTAGAAACTGCTAGATCTTGTGTTATCCCAATGGTGTTCCCACAATACTCAAATTATTTCTTTCTGTCTGCTTGCAATATTTTCTCCTTGACTTGGGAGCTCTGGAATTTGGCTACAATATCCCTACGACATTTCCTTTTGGGCTCTCTTTCAGGAGGTGATTGGTGGATTCTTTCTATATCTATTTTACTCTTTGGTTCTAGAATATCAGGCAGTTTTCCTTCACAATTTCTTGAAAGATGATGTCAAGGTTCTTTTTTTGATCATGGCTTTCAGGTAGTGCAGTAATTTTAAAATTGTCTCTCCTGGATCCATTTTCCAGGTCAGTAGATTTTCCAGTGAGAAATTTCACATTGTCTTCTATTTTTTCATTCTTTTGTTTTATGATATTTTGATTTTTCACAAAGTCATTAGTTTCCATCTGCTCCAGGAATTATTTTCTTCAGTAAGCTTTTGGACTTCCTTCTCCATTTGGCCAATTCTTCTTTTAAAGCATTCTTCTCCTCATTGGCTTTTCGAACTTCTTTTGCCATTTGAGTTAGTCTACTTTTTAAAGTGTTATTTCCTTCAGCATTTTTTGGGTTCTCTTTAGCAAGAAGTTGACTTGTTTTTCATGATTTTCTTGCATCACTCTCATTTCTCTTCCAAATTTTTCCTCTACTTCTCTTACTTGATTTTCAAAATCCTTTTTGAGCATTTGCATGTCCTGTGACCAATTTGTATTTTTCTTGGAGACTTTGGATGTAGGAGCTTTGACTTTCTTGTCTTTTTCTGGTTCTATGTTTTGATCTTCCTAGTCCCAGAAGTATGATTCCATAGTGTAATTCCCGCCCCCCCCCCAGTTTTTGCTTATTTCCCCAGTCAGATGTTTGAGCTCTTTGTCAAGGTAGGACTTTGCTTCCAGTGTGTGTGTGTGGGTGGGATGGGGGGTGGGTGGGATATACTGTCAGTTGCTTCACTCTTCCCACAATCTGTGGGCTTGGAGCTCCAGAAACAGTCATTACCACTGCTGTTGCTACAAATGCTGCTTCTGGTGCTGTCACTGCCTTCTCCCCCTTCCTGCCCTTGGGCCTGGGGCCTGACTGCACTACCTTGTCACATATCAGACAGTTTTTTCCAATGACCTTAAAACACTTGTGTTTTTGGGTCCAGAAGTTTGGAAACTGCCACAGCTGCCAGTGATTCAATCCCCCTGGGACCTGTACAGGTCCCATTTGTGGTGGCATGGCCTATACTAGACTGTGCTTCACTCCCAGCCTGGAGCAATAGATGCTTCCTGGTGACCTTCTGAGCTGTCTTGGACTGGAGATTTGCTTCACATTCTCATTCTGTGGATTCTGCAGCTCCAGAATTTGCTTAGTCATTTTTTACAGGTATTCAGTGGGGTTTGGGGGAGAGCTCAAGCAAGTGACTGCTTTTACTCTGCCATCTACTCTCCATCCCCAAGGAAACTCCTTCTTTCCAATGCAGGCTAGAAACTTCTCTGCAATTTAAAGTTTTATTTAATGTTTTATATTCCCCCAATTACATGTATAAAGAATTTTAAACGTACCTTAAAAAAAAATTTGACTTCCAAATTCTCTCCCTACCTCCCTCCTCCCTAATCAGGAAGGCAAGCAATTTGATATAGGTTTTATTTGTGCAGTTATGTAAAACATATTTCCATATTTGTCATATTGTAAAAGAAAACACAGACCAAAACAGCAACAAGAAAAATAAAGTAAAAAAGGAATGCATTCAGACTCCACTAGTTCTTTCTCTAAAGATGGATTGCATTTTTCATGAGCTTTCTATGCAAACTCCCTGTAACTGCACTAATAATGATAACATTCTTTCCATGTAGAACTATAAACAGTTTAACTTTATTGAATCCCTTATGATTTCTCTTTCCTAATTACCTTTTTATGCTTCTCTTGTATTGTCTTGTATTTGAAAGTCAAATTTTCTATTCAGCTCTGGTCTTCTCATCAGGAAAGCTTGAAAGTCCTATATTTCATTGAATATCCATTTTTTCCCTTTGAAGTATTACACTTAGTTTTCCTGGAGAGATGATTCTTGGTTTTAATCCCAGCACCTTTGCTCTCTGGAATATCATATTCCAAGTCCTCTGATTCTTTAATGCAGAAGCTGCTAGCTTTCATCTTATTGAGACTTTGGGTCTCTGATATTTGAATTGTTTCTTTCTGGCTGCTTGCAGTATTATCTTCTTGACTTGGGAACTCTGGAATTTGGCTATAATATTCCTGGGAGTTTTCATTTTGGTATCTCTTTTTGGAGGTGATTCATTTCAATTTCTACTTTACCCTTTGTTCTAGAATATAAGATCAGTTTTCCTTGATAATTTCTTTTTTTAAAATAGTATTTTATTTTTTCCCATCAAATAGAAAGACAATTTTTAACATTCACTTTTTTAAAAAAAATTGAATTCAAATTTTTATTCTTCTCTCCTTTCCCCAAAAGGCAAGAAGATTATATAGGTGATGTATGTGCAATCGTATAAAACATATTTCCATATCAGTCATGCTGTGAAAGAAGAAACAGACTAAAAGGGGAAAAAATAAGGAAATTGAAAATAGTATGCTTTGATCTTCATTCAGACTCCATCAGTTCTTTCTCTGGATGTGGATAATATTTTCCATCATGAGTCCTTTGCAATTGTTTTGGATCATTCCAATGCTGAGAAGTGCTAAGCTATTTACATAGTTGATCCTTGCACAACGTTGCTGTTACTCCATACAGTGTTCTGATTCTGCTCACTTTACTTCGTATCAGGGCCCCTACTCCCCTGCAGCTGAAACCTGCCTGTTTATCATGTCTTATAGCATAATAATATTCCATTACATTCATATATCTTAACTTATTCAGTCATTCCCCAGTTGATGGGCATCCCCTCAATTTCCAATTCTTTGCTGCCACAAAAAGAGCTGCTATAAATATTTTTGTACATAGAGCTCCTTTCCCCATTTTTATCATCTCTTTAGGATACAGACTTAGCAGAGGTACTGCTGGGTCAAAAGTATGCACAGTTTGATTGCCCTTTGAGCGTAGTTCCAAATTATTCTCCAGAATGATTTATCAGTTCACAACTTCATCAATAGTACATTAATGTACCATTTTCCCCACATCTTCTCCAACATTTATCATTTTCTTTTTCAGTCATATTAGCCAATCTGAGAGGTAAGGTGGTAGCTCATGCTGTTTTAATTTGCATTTCTCTAACTTGGTAATTTCTCCAAAGATGATGTTTAGGTTTTTTGTTTCATCATAGCTTTAGGTAGTCCAATAATTCTTAAGTTATCTCACCTAGATCCATTTTCCAGGTTAGTTGTTTTTCACATTTTCTTCTATCTTTTTCATTCTCTTGATTTTCTTTTATTGTTTCTTGATGTCTCATAAAATCATTAGCTTCCATTTTCTCAATTCTAATTTTTAAGGAATCGATTTCTTCATTGAGTTTTTATACCTCCTTTTCCATTTGGCCATTCTACATTTTAAGAAGTTCTTTTCTTCAGTGAGTTTTTGTACACTTTTTCCCATTTGGTTAATTTTGCTTTTTAAGGATTCCTTTCCATGGATTTTTGTACCCTTTTTACCATTTGGTCTATTCTCTTTTTTAAGGGATTATTTTCTTCAGTATTCTTTTTGCCTCATTTGCCAAGCTATGAACTTCTTTTTTTCATGATTTCTTGCATGAAATACTTCCATTTCTTTTCCAAATTTTTCCTCTACCCCTCTCATTTGATTTTAAAAATTGTTTTTGAGCTCTTCTAAGAATTCTGTTTGGTCCTGAGACCAACTTACATTTTTCTTTGAGGCTTTAGATATAGAAATTTTGACTTGGTTATCTTTTTCTGAGTTTGTTTTGATCTTCACTGTCAGCAGAGTAACTTTCTATACTCAGGTTCCTTTTTTTTTTTTTTTGCTATTTACATAGTTTTATAACCTCTTTCTTGATTTTAAATTTTATGTTAAATTAAAATTCCATGTCATATTTTATGCTGGGCTCTGCTCCCAGGATGGAGGGGGCACTGTGCCAAGCTTGAGGTTTTTTGTGCAGCTTTTTTCAGAGCTAGTTCTGGGGTTCTTTAGTAAGTTTTCAGTCCTTCCAATGGGTATGATCTAAAGAGAGGTGTGTTTAATACTCTCCTGACCTGGTCTGTGAATGACAACAGACACTTTGCCACCCTGGAATTGTGACCAGGGTCCCTTCTCTCCTGCAGCTGCAAGCCCTGGTAAGCTAGCGCTTCTCCTCACATTGGGACTAGGATCCAGGCCTATAACCCAGGCATATGGGCAAGTGCAACAGACTCCTACACCAAGCACCAGCAATCCCTTATAATTTTCTTCTGAACAGTCGTCTGACGCCCTTACCATTTATGGGCTGAGAACTCCAGAATTCATTGCTGCTGATTCATTTGCTCTCAAACCCTGCTGCTGTCTTGCAGGGGCATTGCCTGCACTGAACTACACTCCATTCTCACCCTGGTGCAACAGATCTTTCCTGCCAACCTTCTAAGTTGTCTTGGACTGGAAAATTGTTACACCTGCTGCTTCAGAATCTATTTTGAGTCATTATTTAAAGTTGTTCAGAGGGGAATCAGGGAGAACTCCGGCAAGTCCCTACCTTTTCTTCCAGAACTTGGTTCTGTACTCTTCAATCTAAAGTTTTAGAGAGTTACCCAGAATACTGAGAGGTCAAGTGACTTGCCAGGATTATACGGCCAATATGTGTCAGGGGCAGGATCTGAACCCAAGTATTCCTAGCTCTCAGACCTTTACTTACTATACCAGACTTCTTGGCACATGGTAGGTACTCTCTGGGACCATTACAAGTTCTTCAGTCACTGCGAGTTTGGCTTCATTTGAATGATCTTTTATTTATGCTCTGTAGTAATCAAGTGTATCGTTCTCTTGACTCTTTTTCATGTTGCAGTAGTTTATAACATTTTTCCCATGTTTCTGTTTGCTTGCATTGACATGCCAATGCTTCCCTATAATCCATCAAAATGGACATGGCAGAACTGAAGAGTATAGGAGTGTTTGCAGAGAATTCAGACAGAAAGATGCCAGAGGAAGTAAAGAAACAGGTTCGTTATTCATTTGGCATCTTCCACCTTGGTGCAATACGGATAGACACTGGGTGCCAGATGTTCTCTCCTCCATTTCGTCCTTTCAAAGAGGGTGTGATGAAGTGTAGCACTGTTATGGCTGAGGGTATTTTGCAGTGATGATAAAAATGTGTAATTAATGATTAGTGATAACCTGAGTGTCCCTTCAAGCCCTTACCCATCTCCTCTGCCTCTGGGTGTAAGAAACACTGCTCTAACTTTTGAGGTATCTCTCTTCTTCCTTGACATTAAAGAGGCAGAAGTATAATTAGAAAGTCATGTTTTACTCCTGTAGTTGTAAATATTTGGAGCTAGAAATATACACATCTGTATAAATAATGAATTGTACTCACCTACCTTTTTCTTTTTCCGTTATTGTGTCAATCTATTTCCCATTATCTAAAATAAAATTAATGGCCATTTACCTTTGTGTAATTAATGCTATCTATTGGGCATAAAAGTTGTGAAAATGACTTGATTCGAGGGAAAAGCAGGAGATGCATCAATCTGTAAACAAGATGCATGTGGGGACGGGGCAAAATCATTTCTCCTCCCCTCCCACCCCACCCCCCAGGCCCCACCTCCCATCCTCCCAACCCCAAATGGAGTTTGAAAACCTTTTCCGTCACTTGGTGATTGTATTCATTAGCCATTTGGAAATTAATAGATGGGAGAGAATGCAAACGGAGAGATGAATAACCTGAAGTGAATTCTAAAACCAAACCTCTTGGGGGGTAGATGAAAGCCTACTCAGAGTGAAGTGTGCAGCGAGTGGTTGTCTTCCAGGTGAATCGCATAGCTATTCTTTTGGATTCCTTTGTCAGTGTGTGTGTGTGTATTTATCTCTCTCTCTCTCTCTCTCTCTATATATATATATATATTATTGCTTCCTTATACCAGTACTTCCCCTTTCAGAAGCTTACCAGTGGGTGAGGTTATTTACCAAGTGAAAGATTCCCCTCAGCACCCACACCCATCATTGGTATTTACATTAGCAGTGAAGGCCACCTCCCATGCAATTTCATTACCTTCCCAAGACGAGAAAGACCTTAAGCCTCTTTACATCTTGGGGGCACCCTAGATCTTTTTTTACAGATGAATTCCTTCCTCATAGCAGCAAGGCAGCTATCTGGCACAGTGTTGGAACTGGAGTTAGGAAGTTAGGAAGACCTAGTTCAGATATTGCCTCGGACACTATCTAGCCCTCAATAGTCACTTTATATCTCTCGGTCTCAGTTCCCTCATTAGTAAAATAGGGATATTAATAGTGCCTATTTCACAAGGTCATTGTGATGATTGTGTAGAACACAATAGTCATATGCATATAAATGTTCCCAGCTTCACACTGTATGGTAATATCCTATTGCATTTCTGTGCTGCAGTCTTTTCAATCATTCCCCAATGGAATGGACTCACTTTATGCCCCATTCTTTACTCCCATGAAGAGAGGTGAACAGCAGCTGTTTTTAAAACAGATCCCATTAGAAAAGAGGTTCATTCTTTCTCTATAGCACCTGCCTATGCTTTTCCTGGATTTACTTCTGATGGGACCTCTCAGTTTAAATTCTGAGCATGCCAATTACTGATTGTTTGCAACACACTTCTCACATAATTGATCTGCAAGTTATTCAATACCCTCTGACAAGGCTGGAGTGTGGTTGTGAAATGCTGGCAGTTTGGGGGTTGACAGAACACTCTATGCCACTATAATAAAAGAAAATTAGAGGTTCTTAATATGGGATCTATGAATTTATTTTAAAAAATATTTTGATAACTGCATTTCAATAATTGGTTTCCTTTGAAATCTTATGCATTTTAAAACATTTTTCACTTAAGGGGTCCATAAACTTCAGTAGAAAAGTTAAAGAAGTCCAGGGCACAAAAAAAGGTCCAGAATTCCTACAGTTCTGCTCATGGTATCAGTCCTGCAGCAGAAGCCTTAGGCACAGGGTCAGCTTGCCGTAGGAAGGAGTCACTTAGCAGAATCATTTCAGCTTTACTGTGGGTGAGAATCCCTAGTCTATATCTGGCACACCTGTGGCCATGGTTCCTTTCTGGTTTGTGTCTTCGTGCCTTCTGGGAATATGTACTTGGCAAATGTTTTGGATGACTCAGACATATATAGGACAAAATGTGGCTTCTTGTGTCCCTGGGAAAGAGGAAGGAAGAAGGTAATGCTTTCCTTCTAGACGTGGTTCAAGGCACTTATACGTGTTTCTATCAACAGTAGCACACTTCCTTAAGGCTTGGGGAGACACTGCACTGAACAAAAAGGGATGATGACAAAGCTGTTAACACTATATAAGGAAGCATGATACAGTAAATTTAATATTAAGCTCACAAAAAAGGACAACGCGACTCCAGTTGACAAAAAGAGTTTGCAATAATTTGCATTAAAAAATGAAGCTCTCTCTCTCTCTCTCTCCCTCTCTCTCTCTCTCTCTCTCTCTCTCTCTCTCTCTCTCTCTCTCTCTCTCTCTCTCTCTCTCTCTCTCTCTCTGTCTCTCTCTCTCTCCCAGCATTATTAAAACAGGATTTTTTACCCTGGCTTCTGTGAAGCGGTTGTTGTTTTAACTTTTTGGTATTAATGTGTTTCACTATGATGGGTTTCTTTTGTAACCCCATGTATTTTGCTTTATACATTTAAAATCATTATTCTGAGATATTCACCAGATTGCCAAAGGGGTCTATGACACAAAAAAGGGTTAAGAACTCCTGTATTAAACCATCATCTGATTAAAAAATTTTTCACAAAGAATATTTCAGCACTGTATTTCTTATGGAAAGAGGCTCATGTGTATCAACAAGGGACAAGCTTATTTTCCTGCTCTTAATTTGTTTTTTCTTTATGCTGCGGTATTGTTAGTTACTCTTTTTATTTAAATGATATTCTGGGACTAAAAAAGGAACACTTTTTTTTCTCTCTTATGGGTAGAAATTCATAACCTTACGACCGACTTTTTCTGTTCTAGTTCCATGGTTCCTAAATCTGAAACAAAAGTTTTCTGTTTCACAACTTAAGAGTGGAGCTTTTGTTCTCTTTAAGAACCAGAGGCCTGATTGGATTAAATCTTCATTGAAATGATTGCCTGGGGAGACTGGAATACCTCTCCTCAAAACAGGTTTCACAATATTAAACAACATCCGTGGAAGGAGAAGGCACACACCCCAAACTTACCCACACTGTACATGTCCCTGCAAACTCATTTGTGTTTATTTAGCAAAGTTTCTCAAAAGAATCCAGCCTCTGCATTAAGGTTAATGAATTCGTCATCCTCATTACTGGCCAGAGCATTTCACTATGTGAAGCCTTATGAGTAACATACAGTAGTATGTAAAGCATCCAGTAAATACTACAAAATGTGGCCATTTAATGCACATTATAGGAAATGACTCAGGTTTGGCCATCCCCTCATTCACTAGGCCCTTCCCCAATTACACTATGTTAAACAAAGGAAACCCAGAAAAAAAAAACCCAGAAACTGTATTTTAGGAGCACTGTTTTTACTCCCAAACAACATAAATGGAACAGCACCTTCTGGCAAGGATTTAATAACTTTATTAATTTAAATCGAAGATCACAGGGTTATGGGTCTAAAGCTGGAAGGGACCTCATGGGTCATTTACTCCAACTCCCTCATTTTACAGATGAGGAAAATGAAGGGCCAGAAGGTTTGTGACTTGCCCAAAGGAACTTAGGTAGCAAAGCTGGCACTGACCTGGGGACCCCTACCTCCCAAGTCCACTGGGAGAGTTCATTGCTCTTTCTACTGTACTTTGTTATCGCTCCCACCTGTCTCTCCAGTCCTCATTTACTCTTCCTGTCCCTTTGCATGAGAAAACAGCTACAGTAATCATAATTACAATTGTAGCCACCATTACCTCAACAAAACAACCACTAGCCAGTACAACAATAAATATTCCTTCTCTTCCATCTTCTTCTTCTTCTTCTCCCTCCTTCTCCTTCTCCCCCCAACTCCAAAATGCTGGGGACTGGTAACAAGGGCTGAATTTAATTTTACTTCAGTGATGGCAACTTAGTGATAAAGTTACTAAACCACCTCACTAACATCCTCATTCATGGAAATTCTTCTGGGTTATTAATAATGAAAAATAATGCTACACAGGCATAAGAATGTATAAGCTCAGTGAGGGCAGGAACTGCTTCTACTTTTGTGTTTGTATCCCCAAGATTTACCTTAGTACTTGGCACATGGTAAGCAGGCAACCGTCTCTTCTATGGTGCCACTCACCATTCCTGATGAGACCAAACAATTATGTGTTGTCTTCCTGCAGCAGAACATAAGATCCTTGAGGACAGAAGCTGTCTTTTTACATTTTGTCCTTGGAACAGTGTTTGGCACATGACAGAAGCTTAATCAATGCTTCTTGATTGATTGATGGGTGATTAGAAAGGATAGTGGCCTCAACAGAAATAGGGAATTTTGGAAAAGGAGTTTTGAAGAGGGAATAATAAATTCCATTTTGTACATATTGTGTTTGAAATCTATGGAGCATCCATTTGGGCATGTCCAGCTGGTTCTGGTTGGTGATCTAAGACTGTAGGACCCTGGGCAAGTCCCTTAATGTCTATCAGCCTGTTTTCTTAACTGTAAAATGGGATTAATAATAGCATCTACTTCCCAAGGTTGTTGAGAAGATCAAATGAGATATTTACAAGGAGCTTAGCACAGTGTCTAGCACATAGTAGATGTTTGATGAAAGCTTGTGTCCTTCTCTCATGCCCATGGTAGTTGATGAAATTACCAAAAGAGAGGGCATATAGAAAGATTCAGGATTTAATTTTGGGGGATACCCACAGTTTTGGGGTAGGACATGGATAATAAAGGAAAAGACACTGGGAAAGCAAAAACTCTTGAATATTAAACTGCAAAGTTTGGATTATGCACATGACAATGATTTTTGATTTAAAAGTCATCTTTTCCCTGTAGATTGCTTTGAAAGGGGCCATAAAGACTTTCTAATTTGATGTCCAACCTGATGCGGGAGCTCTCCTTACAAAAATCTAAGTACATCTGGCCTCTATTCATGTACCTCCACTTATGGAGAACTTGGTACCTTAAAAGACAGGCCATTTTTTTAAAAAGAAAATTCTTCATATGAAGTCTGTTATCTGCCTCCTACAATCTGTTAGTCCTTATTCTGTCCTCTGGAGCTGCCTGGAGTCCAGTTCTTTCTTTGGATAATGATCCTTGCCTTCTAAGTCTTCTCTTATCCAGGTCAACTAAATTCCTTCAAATATTCCCCATATGACATTTTTTTTTTCCAGATCATCATTCTCTGGTTTGTCTTCAAATGCTTAATGTCTCTCTGTATTACCAAGGCAATATTCACAGCACTGGTGGTGACTATGAGTATGCCAGTGTAGTTCTGAATTGCAAAATACAACAGACTCTCCATGTAGATAGCAAAAGAAAAACATTTATTCAGACGCCAGAAAGTCAGATCCCAACACCAGAAAGCCAGATCCATCATAGTAACCAAGAAGTCAATATATATTAACACTGCAGGGGACAAAGGCATTTTCAAGCCTTTCCCCTGGCCCCTCTGCCTTCCCACAAATACACACACTAGAAGACAAGCTGTCCATTTGCCTGTGTCCTCCCCTCCCTCTGCTCTAACTGCTCTAACCAACTTCCTCCCAGTTCTGCTGTAGCTCTGTCTCATCCTGCTCCACTCCTTCCTCTTCCACTGTTCAGCAAGCTCTGCCCACCACTAAACCTATGGACTTAGGCTTCCATGTGATTTAAGCAGGTCATATGAGCCTATTAATGGATGGGAAAAATCTTCAAATTAAGCAAAAAAAAAAACCCATTAACAATACACCCTCTTAAAATGTGGGTCTCAAAGTGTATATAATTCTCCAAGCATATGCTGGAGGACTATTGATTGCTTTACTCTGAAAATATTAGAAGGGCAGGAGTAAATGCTCCAAGGCATTGTACAGGCTGAAGATTTAAATCACAAAATCATAGAGTTTAGAGCTGGAGGGGACCTTAGAGACCAATCCCTTAATTTTATTGATCAGCAAACTGAGGCATGAAGAGGTTTAGTGACTTATGAGAGTGACAAAGCTATTTTCTTAGGTGAGATCTGAACCCAGGTCTTTCTAACTTCAAGTCCCATGCCCTATCTACTCTGCTGGCCATTAAATGATCTGCTAGATAGAAGCTGTTCCCTTAGAGAGAATACTCACAGCAATGAGATCACAGATCCATTTAGTATTATCAGTAAGAACCATTGGTCCAGTAACTAGCACAATGCCTTGCACAGTCAATAACTGTTAAATTAAACTGTGATGAATCATTACTGTTGTCATTTCAGTTGTGTCCAACTCTCTACGACCCCATCTGGGGTTTTCTTGGCAGAGATACTGCCATTTCCTTCTCCAGCTCATTTTAGAGATGAAGAAACTGAAACAAACTGGGCTAAGTAACTTGCCCAGGGTCACACAACTAGTAAGTGTTTGAAGCTGGATTTAAACTCAGGAAGATGAGTCTTCCTGACTCCAGGTGTGGTATTCTATCCACTGTATCACCTAGCTATCCATGATGGATCATAATCCCCCACAAAATATTCCTCCAGATCAACTGTTGGAAACTGTCAGAAATAGAGTATTAGGCTGGAAGGATCATTTGTTTTACCCAGGATGGCAGCATTTATGAACCAAGAAAGAAAGCTAAATTATCTTTTATACACTATTCTGACTCTCTCCTCCTTTCTGCCCCTCTGCTTACTTTTTTTTGAGAGAACTTTTTTTTTTTTAGAGTACAAAGTTAGGAACAAATACCCATTCCCCTTTTCCTTCTCTAATGATTGGGCTGTATTATATTAGCTCAGCTCAGGGAAATCCTTCCCTATTCCTTGACTGGAAATACCAAGAAAATGCAGGAAAAGACTTAACAAACTGCCTGCCTCCTTGGTCTTCCCAGGTTTATTTAGGGCATGGAATTCCCATTCTGTAGGGAAGGAAAATAGCATTTTCAATGAACTTATTGCTCTCCCTCCTCATTCTCTGCCCTTCTGTCCCTCTGGTCCATGGTCTTCACTCTCTCAGGCTCTAACTCTCTGCAACTTTTGTCCATCCATATTCTCTTCAGTTTTCAGAATGAGCTCCTCTCAGTATCAGGTGATGCTGATGCTAGACCCTTGGGGAAATGAAAAGCAGATTGCTGACAAGTTTTCTATGTATTTCTTGAGCCTGTCTTTGATATGGAAAAAGTTAAAAAAAAAACAAACCCAAAACCACTAGGTCATACAAGTGTTTTCTCCAATTTCTTACCTACAATCAAAAATACCATATCCAGGAAGAAGGAAAGGACAATGTCTATTGATGATACATACACAGAGAGTAGATGGGGGCATTCCTTAGATACAGGGTTCTACTGTTGAGTCCCATTACCTTATTCCCTTACGGGGCCAGTAGCATGTGTGTGTGTGCGTGTGTGTGTGTGTGTGTGTGTATGTGTGTGTTGTCCCTACTCATTCTGCATTTCGAATGAGTCCCATAATAGAGAATGAAAAACACAAGTCAAGTTCATTTGATAATCAATGGCACTAAATTGCCTCAGTACCTATGATTTGGTCAATCTTTCTATTTAACATGCGGTCTCTCACTTTTGAATATGAGCTTTTAAAGTAGGATCTGAATTTATTTAGACAATTTTATGGGCACTGTGAAACTGAAATTAAACGGTGTGACTTTGCTGCAGCAATTCCAATTAGAAATAACTGTTGTAAACTGTGCTATGATGTAGTGAATGCCTACTATGTTCCTTAGCCTTTTGTTATATTCCATTTTCTTAGTTTCTGCCTTCATTCCTTAACTAAATAAATAGGTCCTAAGAGTAGCATAATAAATGACTATAATATAGGAGTGATATTATGCTTTGTTCTTAATTAACTTTGCAACTGAAGAAATTGGGATATTGGTTAAACCCCCCACCCCCTTTTTTTGAAAGGGGAATTGACAGTTTTTTTCTTTTGTTCAGTTTAATGCTATTCTCTCTGGGCAGCTAGATGGCACAATAGATAGGATACTGGCCCTGGGGTCTGGAAAACTGATCTTCCTGAGTTCAAATCCAGACTCAGACACTTACTTAGCTCTGTTAATTAATCCTATTTGCCTGTTTCTTCATCTATAAAATGAGTCGGAAAAGGAAATGCAAACCACTCCAATATCTTTACCAAGAAGACCCCACACAGGGTCACGATGAGTCATCCTAAACTAAAAAATGACTGAAGAAGAGCAAAATCCCTAATACTTTATAGAGTGAGGGGAGAGTTGTATGTGTAGTTTGGAGAAGGTAAATCTATGATTGGTTCAGCACTCTGCTCCACACATAGCTTTCATTACTCTCATATCCTGTCTTTTCTTTTTACAATGACATAGTCTATTAAGTGTCAATGTTCATTGTGAGTGTACATCCATGAAGTTTTATTGCATTCAGATAAATGGAAGATAGTGTCGTTGATCAGGTCACGCGTGACACACACAAGTCTTCAGCAGTACAATGTTGGCAAAAGTGAAGCACTTAGTAAATGTTTCTTGAGTGACTAAGTGAATATAGGTGCTTTCCTATGAAATAAAATGCTTTTTTATGTTTTGGCACAAAGGAGACCCTTCCTTGTTTTGTGCTGTATATTAGCTTTATTTTCCCAGATTCTCAACAGTCATTAATCAAGATCCCAAGATATACAATGAGCAACAAAAAGTGGATGGTAGAGCAGAGAAGAAATACAAATACATGAAGATAAAGATTTCTTGTGGAAGTTACAAAACTTGCTTTACAAACCACAAGCAGAGCGCTTCCTCCCTATCCAATGACTCCTGCACCGCTGATGGAGGCCCATTGATTTTCAAGTATTTTCACCTAGTCATCTTACTAGGGGTCTTCTAGGACATTCCTTATTCCTTTCCACCAAAAAAAAAAAAAATATTTGGGGCAGGGAAAGGGATAGAAAGAACTTAAAAATAGATCTTCCATAGTTTGTCTTGCAGGTGCCACCAACAAACAGCTGAGTTATAAAGTTTTTCTCATGCTGAAGAGGTTTGGAAAGATGGAAAGCAGTTTCAAACACAGGCACAATTTTTAGTCTTGCTTTTAGAGTTAATCTCAAAGGAGAAAAGCACCTTGCCGACTGATGATTAAGTTGTAAAATACAATCAACTGGATAGCATAATATTATTGAAGATTATGAGCATATACAGATTTTCTGTTCTCTGGAAAAAAATGCTAATTTGCAAACATTATCTTTTATTTATTTAATCTATTTATGTATTTAATTATTTAATCTAGTAGATTAAAGATTATACATATGACAGATTAACTCTGATTAATTAATTATTTCAGAATAGTAAAGAAACTAAAGCAATATTGGTTTTCTAAAACTGCCCTATGGAAAAGCTTGCATCTTATTCCATGAGCTTCCTTTCTGAGGTGGGAGGCAGTAACTCTTTCTGATTTCTTTTCTAGGAGAATAAAAGGTGTTTACCTAAGAGACCTTTCTAATATTATGCAAATGTACATAATGTGAAGTAGTTAGAATTGTGTGGTTGGATGTATCTGAAACTTAGCTGTCCAATTAGGTACCTTAGGTGATTAACTGATGAGAAGTTACACGGCATCCTTGTGCTACTGCTCTGACAGAAGAAGAGAGGCTAACTTTCTCTGTGTCAAAAGGTACTAGGTTAAGCAAGATGAAAAAGGAAAATGGTGAGGGGAACAGTTATGGTGACACCTAGGCAAATACATTCTGGATCACTAAGAATGGGATATCTATCCTCTCCCCCTGCCCACCCAAAGACAGTGTGAATGGCATGTCAAGATTGGGTTTAAATTTTTTTTTAAAAAAATATCTACCCATTCTCAGAACAAGAAAAAATACCCACCCATATATTTGCCTAGGTAGTAGGATGTATATTTTAATGGTGTTCAGAAATTGTGTCAAATAGCATTAGTCATTTCTTCACTGAAATGACAAATATTTGGCAGTGCTGGAGTTGGATTTCTAAGTGGCATCTTCCTTAGAGTTTGGTTTTCAGTCCTTCTTTAGTCGTCCTCTGAAGGAATTCATTACATCAAAGATTTTCATATATTCACATAGAATCAATCCTGAATTGGTTGGCAAAAAGCTGAAGAGAATATAAAGGCAGAATTTCTTGTTATACTTCAACATGATACTTTTGTCAGATAAAGTAAAGATGTGTCATTTTCTGAATTTCTACTTTGCCTAAATTTAGGCACACACATATTGCATATTCTCTCCAGGTAGGTTAGATATTCTTTTGTTAGATCTGGTCTTCTCACATACCTCAGATCTACCAGGGATTTCTGGACTAGTAGGTCAAGCCATCAGGCAGGTAAGTGGTACAGTGAATAGACTTTCAGGTCTGGAGTCAGAAAGATCTGAGTTCAAATATGGCCTTAGACACATCATAGCTGTGTGACCCTAGGCAAGTCACTTAACCTTTATTGCCTCAGTTTCCCCATCTATAAAATGTACTGGAGAAGGAAATGGCAAACACTCCAGTATCTTTGCCAAGAAAACCCCAAGTGGGGTCATGAAGAATCAGACGTGACCGAAACCACTCAGTAACAACAGCAAACAACCATACCATCCATTGTGTTACAACTCAGAGGTTGTGTGGTACAGTGACTAGAGCGTTGGACTTGGAGTCAGAAGTCCCACCTTTGACACTTACTAGATGTATGACCATGGGTAAGTCATTTAATCTCTATGAGATTCATTTGCCTCCTCTGTAAAATGAGATAATAATACAAATAAGTACCTATTGTATAAAGTCATGAGATTATTAGGACCCTCAAATGAATTCATTAAAAAATGAAGCACTTTGTAAAATTAAAAGCTACTACTACTAGTACTAATATTATGATTTCAAGATCTCTGTACACCACACCATTCACTCAGCAGCTTTAATGAGGCCTGTATCTCCACATTTACACCCTGAATCCCTCTTTCCATTCTCATTATGCATGAATACACCATCTGGTGATCACAGATAAGGGAGCTGCAGGCTATTTTCTCAAAGCCCAATTTGCTTTAAGGTCAAGGGATATATTTTAAAAACACTCACAAGCAGAAGCATTTAAAAGGAAATGGAAAAAAATAAAGACATTGATTCTATTTTCCCTATACAGGTTCTTAAGAGAGATTTGGTATGTCTAAATCATTACCAGAAATGTTCTTCTAAATTCTAAGGAGGTAAGAAAAATTGTTGAACCATTTCGTCAGCATGAACACAGATAGAAGGTAAAAAATTAAGGGCTCCTGAATTTTAAGACAGAGGCAATTCATAAGATGTCAAAGATTTCTAAGAACATATTGCAGTGAAAAGTAAAGCTTGTCTGTTTATTATAACTCTCTTCTAGAGTCCTATGAATCTGAGAAGATGTGATCCTTGGGCAGTTTCTAAAATGTGATTATGTTGGGCTCATCTGTAGGGACTTCAAAAAGACACTGAGTCCATTCCTGTCAACTGATGCCACTGAATACAGCAACATGTTTACTATAGGAAAGAATTCATTTCCTGGAAGCAAGTTTGGTACCAAGGAGATGGGCTAGTAATTGAGGCAATAGTTCCCAAATATTTTAGTGCTCAGTTACTATTGTGGGACAAAATAATCTATGAATTAATAACCTACCCATTGCCAGTTGTCATCATATATACTTCCAAAATGTCCCTTCTAATGTAAGAACCTTTGACCTATTACATTCTTCTATTTGACCTATGAGACCTCACATAACAGGGAATGTGGAGTTGGAGATAAAGGAGTTCTTGGAAGCACATGAAGAGGGTAAAGGGAGAAGGATGATAGGATTAGATGTAACTTCTTTTACCTAACAAATTTTACACCTCTCTCTCTATCCATAGCCCCACTCTTCTGAAATACAAACACCAGCTGCCTTCATTCAGGGTTGAGAGTTATAGGATTCAATTAATTCTTTTTTTTAAACTCTATAATGGTAGTGGAACAAGCAGTATTATTCTAATTACTCAATGCTTAAACTCTACTTGACTTGTTTCTAGTAGAGTCACTCAGAATGAACAGATTTATTCTCTCTTTTGTCCCTCTGTTATGAAGGAAGCTCACCTAGACATTACAAATGCCCTGCGTCATGGAACATTCTACAGACCTGAAAAAGCCCTAAAAAGACTACTTGAGGTCTGTCCATCACTATTTCATAGAATCATAGGGTTGAGAATTGAAAGGGACTTTTAGAAGTCATTTAGTCCATTTAATCTTCTCATCTTATAGATGAAGAAAATGAGACCCTCAGAGATAAAATGACTTCTTTAAATAAAACAGATTTGAGTCCAGGTAATTTGAATGAAAATCTAGTGTTCTTTTCGTTATATCACTGAAAACCACCAGAAAGAAGGGCAGGCCAAAGTTCTTTCTTTCCCTTTCTCCCTCACTCCCTCTTTACCTCCTTCCCTTCCTTCCTTCCTTCCTTCCTTCCTTCCTTCCTTCCTTCCTTCCTTCCTTCCTTCCTTCCTTCCTTCCTTCCTTCCTTCCTTCCTTCCTTCCTTCCTTCCTTCCTTTCTTTCTTCCTTTCTTTTCTTTTCAGTTTTCTTGAATAAAATGACTAATATGTTAAATGACTGCACATGTGTAAACTATATCAGATTGCTTACTGTCTCATTGAGGAGGGAGGAAAGGATAGAATTTGGAACTCAAAACTTAAAAAAATTATATATGTCAAAATTGTTTTTATGAGGATTTGAGGAAAAAATAAAATGTTATTAAAGTCTAAACAAAAAAGAAAGAAAGAAGGGTAGGCCAAAACTAAGAATGGGTGTTTCATATAGAAGAAAGAACAAGAGACTTGGAGAAAGTTCAAGTCTACTAGCCACTAGCTGTATAACCATTGGCCAAGCTATAAAAATCTCTGAAATTCAGTTTTAGCATTCCCAAAATAAGCATGGATAAAAATGATCTAGCCAGTGTAAGTCATAGGATTGTTCTTAGGATCAAAGGGAAATGCTTGTAAAATGCTTTATAAACTAGAATGCTTCATATGGGATGCACTGCAGTCATCGTTATTACTATGATGGCTGTCTTTCTCAGCAATATCTAACCTTTGAAGGTTCAGGGATAGAAACTATTAGTTGAGGTTCCCTTCAAAAAGAACTCCAAAGATAGTAGTGGCTCAGCTTTCTCATGGACCTCTTAGGATATTCAGACTTGCTACTGTGTATGTGGCTGTTCTACCAAAAAAAAATTGAGGGGAAAAAATTAAGGAAACTGCAGTGCAGAAAGACTCCTGAATTTCAAGTCATAGGAGTTGGGTTTGAATCCCAGCTATACTATTTACGACCTGTGTTACCTTGGGAAAGTTAAACAGCTGGACCTCAGTTTCCTCATTGTAAAATAAGAGTACTGGAATAGATGACTTACTAAGTCTCCTCTAGTTCTCACTCTATGATCCTATGCTCCTTTAAGGGACATGCCAGACTGTAGCTGTTAGTACCTTCAATAGACTGAAAGCTAAGAGAAGAGAGGAGTTAGTAAAGAAGCCTTCTAGCTTACTAGGTGCCTTATGAGATAGCCATTTTTTAAAGAGAAACTTACTTGTCTAGTATATCAGATTTTTAATCACTTAATTTTTTTTTCACATGTCTTACTCTCACTACACACAGTAGTGTTACTGTCCAACACTATCTCAGGAACCCCAGAGAACACAGTTCTTTTTTTTTTAAGGCAGTTGTTCTCGAGAAAATCTAAGGAACTGTCATTTACTCAAGGCCCCAATATCCAACTTGCATTTTAATTTGTCTACTCTCATTGTTTGCCAGAAAATAATTCCTTTTAAAACTTCACTGTTGTGTGTCAATGAATCAGTTAATTAGTCAATTTCCATCACTTAACTCTTAGTGGGCCTTCAGGATACTGAAATACTGTGTGTGTGTGTTTGTCCTTCGTTGCCAAAGAAGACCATGCCATCAGAGAAATGATGACATGACTTGCAGTTGACTTTGTTTTGAGGGAGGGCTGTGCAGGTCACTAGTCTCACTTCTCCAGAGTCATCTGAATCCAGGGATCAGATATTCATCAGGATGACTGGAGATGATCCAGGATGAGGTAATCGGGGTTAAGTGACTTGCCCAAGGTCACGCAGCTAGTGAGTGTCAAGTGTCTGAGGTGAGATTTGAACTCAGGTCCTCCTGACTCCTGCACTGATGCTCTGTCCAATGCACCACCTAACTACCCTGAAATACTAAGTAGGTATGGGAAAAAAAAGCTCCAGCTACCACCCTGGGGAGAGTTCATTGTTGCTGCGTAAGCCCCTTACCCATATGCATCAACTCTCATTCATAATACTAGAAATTTTTTAAAAAAGCATTGAGTTAATGGATCTTATTAACAAACCTAGTATTTTATTACTATTATTAGCAGTAAGATGGAAACATAATAGGGGAAGGCAATTGATATATTAGAAGAGTAAAAGATATAAAAAGAGGAAAACAGAGATTGACTTACCTTTTTAAAAATAATATAAAGTATAGAAATCGTGGCAAATACAGATAAACCTGTTCTTCCAGAATTGCATTGATTATCTTATTGGCTACATACTCTGGATCTAGAATTGGCAATAGGAGAGGATTTCTGGAAAACAGAAACAGTGAAATGTTAGTCTACCATAAGAATTAGTTAAGTTACTTTAGAAATAGACTATCTTTTATGTTAGATTATGAAAAGGATCTTTGTTAATAATAAAAACAACAGCTAATAATAACAGCTAGCATTTATGTAGCACTTAACAATGTGCCAGGCACTGTGTTAAAGGTTTTACAAATATTATCTCATTGGATTCTTACAACAACAAAGGTTAAGTGACTTAGCCAAAGTTACACAACTAGTGTCTTTCTGATTGTATGCCCAGTACTCTTTCCATTGTGCTACCTAGCTATCTCTTTGCCTTAATAAATGAGGACAAAACTCTTGTATAAGTTATCAAGATATCATCCATGTACTTGGTCTGAGTCTCTCCCTTCTTTAATCTATGCTCTGCTACACAGGTGCCAAGATGATATTCCTAAAACTCAGATCTGATCATCTCATTCCCTTGTTCATTAATGTCAAGTGGCTTCCTATTGCCTCTACTATCTGTTTGGCATTTAAAGACTTTTACAATCTAACTTCAAATTATATTCCTAAATTTATCACATATTACTCCCCTTTGTACTTGTAATGCAGCCAATTTGACCTTTTCACTGTTTCTCACACATGGCACTCAATATTTATCGTTGTTTTCAGTCACGTCTGACTCTTCATGACCCCATTTGGAGTTTTTTCGGCAAAGGTACTGCAGTGATTTGAATTTCCTTCTCCAGCTCATTTTATAGATGAGGAACTGAGGCAAACAGGGTTAAGTGACTTGCCCAGGGTCATATAGCTAGTAAGTTTTCAAGGATAGATTTGAACTCAGGAAGATGAGTCTTCCTCCATGTTTATTAATTGGGCCTTTGTACAGGCTTTTCCCCCTTCTTGGAATTCATTCTCTTCTTGTTAATGCTTTTTAGAACCCCTAGTTCTTTTTAAATTTGAGCTCAAATGCTATCTCCTGAGAGGAGCCTTGTGAGATCCCACCCCACTCCAGCTGCAAGAACCTTCCCACCAAATTACCTTGCAGTTACTTGTAATTATTTTGTATCTACTTATATGTTAATGTCATCTTCCTGATAAAATATAAACTCTTTGGGAGCAAGAACTGCACATTTTTATGGTTGACTATTTAGCATCTAGCACAATGGCACATAGCAGACACTTCATAAATGTTTATTGGTAAATGGATATCCCCATCTCTTGCATTTCTTTGCTCAATCTCTACAAAGCTGTGGTAAAATAGAATTTGAAATGGAAAAATAAAAATTCTAGGTCAATAGCCAGATCTTGGGAAATAAGAAAATAAAACCAGTCTTAATCCAGTAATTCAGATTCTTTAACTTATGGTGGCTAAAATTGTTAACTGAAAGGTATGCCTGCTAACTCGATGGACCTGACAATTGAATAAGCATACTATTCTTATCCAGTTCACTTAATAAGCATTTTTGAAGCACCAACTACATGACAGGGACTGTGCTAAGTGCTGGATATTCGGAGGCAAAGGTGAAATCGCTTGTGCCCTTTAATTCTGTTGGGAGAGGGAGGAAATACCATTCACAAAGAGCAAATGCCAAATGAATTGTTCATTGGGAGTAGAGCACCAGCAAATGGGAAGAATCAGGACAGGCATCACATCTAAGGTTGTCATTAGCTGAACTAAGGCATAAAGGAATCTAGATAGAAGTGAAGAGGGAGTAGATTCCAGGTATGGGGGACAGTTGGTGAAAAGTCATGGAGACGAGAGAGGCAATGTCATGTACAGGGAACAGCAAGTGAGCCAGTTTAGTGTAGGCTGAATATGTGAAGTGAAGTAACATAGGATAAGTCTGGGAAGTTCTTGGGGAGCCAGATTGCGAAGGACTTTAGAAGCAAACAATTGTTATTTTATTCTAGTGACAACAGAGCTTCTGAGGATTCTTGGACAGTGGACTGATATGGTCACCTATGTCTTAGAAATAACAAAGTGAGGAGAGACTTCAGACAGGGAGACCAATTAGGAGGCTATTGTAATAGTCTCAATGATAGTCAATGAGGACCTGAGCTGAAGTGGAAGCTTTAAGTTAAGGAGGTAATGGTGAGCAAAGTGAAGGTACAACTGAGAAGACTTGATAACTGACCCGATAATATACAGAGAGAGGGAAAGTGAGTAGTTTAGGATGATTCTGAGTTTGTGGACCATGGTGATTGGAAGGATGGTGGTATCATTGACTGAAATAGGTAAATTCAGAAGCAATATAGATTGGAGGAAGGAGGAAAAAGAGAGGATAATGACTTCTGGTGAGTTTGAGATACCTTAAAGACATCTAGTTCAAAATAGACAGTGTAGGACTGGATTTTAGGACAGATACTCAAGACTGGATATATAGATCTGGAAGTATCTACATAGAGATGATAATTGAACTCATGGGATTGAATGACATCACCAAATGAGACAGTGGAGAGAGAAAGTATTCTTGTGTGGGTGGGAGTAGGAAGTAGAAGGTAAGGCAGGATACTGAGATGGAATGCCAGGAAAAGTCCAAATGAGAATATGAACTGAAATATTTATAGCAGCTGTTTCTGTAACAGCACAAAAATGGAAACTAAGGGGATGTCCCTAAATTGGCAAATGGCTGATCAGATTAAGGCATATAAATGTTACAGAATACTATTGTGCCATAAGAAATGATGAAACGAATGGATTCAGACAAACCTGGAAACTGTAGAAGAGGGAAATGAGCAGAACAGTAGAACAATTTACATAGTAACAATATTATAAAGAAAAAAATTTTCTAAAGGCTTTCAGAACTCTGATCAATGCAATGATCATCCATGCTAACCATCTCCTGACATGGGGAGGGGACAGTACAGAGTAAGATTTTTTTTGACATGACTAATATAGGAATTTGTTTGCTTGGTTATACATATTTGTTCCAAGTGTTTTTTTTTTTTTCCAGTGTGTGTGGGGGGGAGGGGGAAGAAGGGAGATTAGAGTGAGAGGTAGAAAAAAGATTTTTAAAAAATTTAAAATAAAATAATTTTTTTAAGAAAAGAAACAGTAGGTAAAGACCTACCAAGAACTACAGAAGTCCCAGTGGATAGTTGACAGCAGAAAACCTCTTCTCTAAGGCTGAAACATTAAATTTCATAGAGATTCATAATCTTAGAGATGGGAGGGACCTAAAAGAGGTCACGCAGTGTAACTTCTTACTCAATGCCTGAATTGTCTCTGTAATATCCTTGACAGATTTTCCTCTAGTTGTCATTTGAAAATTTTCAGTGAGGAAATTCACAACCTCACAAGGCAGCCAGCCATTTCCATTATTGAGAAGTTGTAACAGCTAGAGAATTCTTCCTCATGTTGAGCTTAAACCACTCTTCAACTTCTAAACACTCATCCTAGTACTGCCCTCTGTAACTTTGCCAAACACATAATCTGTTTTATTTTGATATGACAGTAATTCAAAGACAGCTGTCATGTCTCTTTTTGACATTGTCTATTTCTAGGCTAACCATCTCCAGTGCCTTCAGTGGAGAAAAAGAACACTGGCTTTGGATACAGAGGATCTGGGTTCAACTCTTACTTATTTTGCTTATTACCTGTATGACACCATGTAAGTCACCTCTCCTCTCTGTGCTTCACTTTCCTCATCTATGAAATGAGAAGGTTGGACTAGATGACTGTGAAGGTCCCTCTTAGCTCTAGATCTATGATATTGTAATCCTAATTATACAATCTAGATTGGTTCCAGTTTGCGGAAGTTCATCACAAAGTGTAGCACATCGAATTTTACACAATAACCAGTGCACATCAAGGTAGCTTTAGATCAAGAAGACCTGAGTTCAAAAATTTCATCTCTGAAACAGACTTGTTTTGGGGCTCCCTGAACTTCTCAGTGCCTCATTGTGTACTCTAAGACCATAACTTGTAACAGCATTGTCCCTTGGCATTAGTAGAGTGAATTTCCCACTTGGAACTTCCTATATCAATAAAACTTCAGGATAAGACAAAAAACACAAGTGGGAGTCAGTGCAGGGCACCACAAGAATACTGCCTTTCTTGCCCTAGAAATTAAGAAGGCATTGGTTTTTTGGCAGCCAGATCAAACTTCTTGACTCATACTGAACATTAAAATAAAAAAGAAAGAAAGAAAAGAAGGAAGGAAGGAAGAAAGAAGGAAGGGAAGAGAGAAAGGAAAGAAGGAAGGATGGAAAAGAAAGCAAGACAAAAACCAAATTTCTCTCAGGTCCCTTCCTGCCAGCAAGTCACTGAAGATAGCCTTTAAAGCCATCACAAAAAGTCTACAAAAGTCAGAGTTAGGGAAGAAGGGAAGAAAGGCTGAGAGGGAAGGAGAAACATTCCTAGACCAATTGATCTTTATTCATAAAACTGAAAGCCAATTGTATTTTATTACAGATTTCCTTTAAAATAAAAGTACTCACTCAGTAGCACAACCTTGAAACATCCCAGTGTTTATAAAAAATGGACAAACAATAGTTGTTTTAATCCCTGTATATCCATGGGCAAATGTTTCTAAAAATACGGACTCGGCAAGTCCAAAGGCTGCAAATTTGCTTGCACAATAATCTGTGAAAGAAAACCCAGCACAAATGTACTTAAAAGAACATTTTAAAATAAAATATATAAAATAAATACATATTTAAAACTTTTTAAAAAAATTTTTAAAAAAAATAAATCTTTAAAAATAAAATAAAAATAAAACATATAAAATAAAAAGTTCACTTTAAATGTTAAAATTGATAGGATGTGTTACTTTATTTTTCAAATGTCTTTATATCTAAGACATCACATTAATCAAATCTCCACAGTACTGTCTCCACTGGGGAAATCAGAGAGGATTGGGAAGAAAGAATACTGGCAAATAGAAAATAGCCTTTGGGTGAATGAATAAGGGGTCGTGGGTCTGCAGAATCAGGGAAAAGTGGCAGCAAACCAATCCTCTGTGTTCCCTTAACTCCCTTAATCTGTTGGCTCAGGGCATAAGTGTCTTGTACATTAATTAGGACTGATTAATTAATTAATTAGGACATTAAGGAACAATGTCTGCCTCTGTCTCCTATCTTATGAGGGATAATGATTGGACTTCTGATTTCAAGTCTTGATTTGGCTTGATGACCTCCTATATGCTTTGTAAGGGATAGCAACTGGATCTGTGACTTCACAGATATAGGGAACTTCTAGGTGACGTAAGTCCTTTTACCATTACAGGTGAACACCTCTGCAATGTATAGATTCAGAGTTGCCTAGGGCCATCGTTATTTGTCCTTCAGTTCTGAAGAGGACCAGTGACATAACAAGGTGGATTTAAGTGAGACAGAGTTGCATAAAGTCATCAGCCTCACTCTCTCTTCTAGAGTCATTTTGTCAAGTCCAATGACAAGACAAAAGTCAATGACTTTGGTGTCTTTGAAGTCTGAGTGAGTCTACTTCAGACACCATCATGACCATTGGAACAAACTGTTTTCATTCACCTGTTCCACCAGGAGAGGTCTTCACATGCTTGGGGTAGACATTCCCTTAATTCACTGATGAGTTTGAGGCCTGTCAGTTACCCTCAGTCTAGTTCAGCCCATTTGCCAGGACGCTTTTACTATGATGTGGCCTCTGCACATGCAACAGCTTCTTGGAGTCACAGGTGAGAGTTAGGTGAAAGTAGACACCAAAAATGAATAAGCAGCCCTGGAGAGGGCTTGGCTAGCCTTCACACCAGAAGCATAACTTGCCAAGAATAGCATAGTCAATCTATGGCAGAGGTCTTGAATTCAGGTCTTTCTGGCTCTAAGCTCATCCCTCCATTTACAAGCCAAGCTGCTTTTCGTTTCATGTGCAGCATGTGTTATCTATGACGCTCCAACACTCTTGAATATAATTATGCTTCCCTTTCTTACAAACATGTGAAATCTCAACTCACTTGATGGGAAATGTTTCAAAGAGAAGAGCAGCTAAGGTGGTTTTCATAGCTTCTCTTTTTTTTCTTTTCTGAGGCAATGAGGTTAAGTGACTTGCCCAGGTCTAGTAGGTGTCAGGTGTTTGAAGCTGGATTTGAACTTAGGTCATCCTGACTCCAGGGTCAGTGCACTATCTGCTGTTCAATCTAGTTCCCCCTCATAGCTTTTCTAAATGCTGCAGTCCTGTTTCTTCTAAAGTGAAAGGGGAATGATTTTGCCTATAGAGTATAGCTGGAATATATCTGCGGTATATGAGGTTGTTCAGAAAGAGTAGCACCTCTGGTGTGAGGGCTGCTCATCCACCTTTGATGTCCACCTGATTCATCCAACTCTCACCTGTGGCTCCAAGAAGCTGTAGCATGCACAGCAGCCACACCCTGGTAAAACCAGCTGGGCAGATGGGCTGAACCACGTTGAGAGTAACCAAGAGGACTCTTGTCAGTGAGTTAGGGAACATTTACCCCATGCATGTGGAAACTTTCCTTGGAGGAATGGGTGGATGACAACAATCTGTTCCAATGTCCATGAAGTCAGCTGAAGTAAGCTGTGTGGAATGCTTAGAGCTTAGTGAAACTTCAAAGACACCATGGTCATCCACTGCATCCCAGGTCATTGCCAGTCATCTTGATTTTGTCTCACCACTGGACTTCGATGACTCTAGAAGACAGAGCGAAATGGATGATTCTGTGCAACTCTGCCTCATTTAAATCCAGTTTATGAGCATGCCAAGACATTACTCTGAGATGTCACTGGTCCCCTTTGAAGATGAAGGAAAAACAACCACATGGCTGGAATAGTACCTGGCAGAAGACAGGTATTGAACTCATCAGAATTAGGAGCCATTTTGCTGCCTCTGGCCATGGACAGAAGGCAAAGAAAATGGAGGGAACTATAACTGGCAGGAAATAAAATATGAAAGGAATTGTGAGTTTTATGGCATGACAGTGCTTGAATGTGGGTGTGAGAGTGGAAAGTAATGTATATTTGGGATTAAGAGTGTAGGAGCCTTGAAAGAAAGTCATTTAGCAGGAGAGGTGTGAATAGATGAATTGATGAAAAGGACCATTGCTAACTAGAGTAATGAAGCTAAGGAGAAAAGAGATGTAATAAGAGGGAGTGGAGAGCAGCTAGGAAGGATGTAATAGGAGAGGAGTGGAGGGTGGCCATAGTTTGTTTGAACTAGTAACATTTTTGGTAGCCTGGAAGTTTTGGGAAAAACTCTTTATGGCTATACTAGAATGAGAGAGTAGAGGCATGGCTTTCAGGTGATGGTATCATGAAGTTCTCTAAGGATCAGGTTATTTGATAATTTATCATTAGTATAGCTATAGAATTAATGACAGTTTACTGAAACCTACTGTTTATAGTATAGTATAGTATAGTATACACCAATAATATGGTGTATTTGGAAGCTGTCTTAGTGACAGAGGACCCCCTTTCCCTTTCCTCTTCTCCCTAGGAAGCCAGAAGTCCTTAACCTAGAGCCCAAGTCTAGATTTTTGGGGGTCAGTGAACTTGGTCTAAAAATATTTTTATAACAACATTTCAATATAATTGCTTTCTTTTGCAATCATATGTATTCTATTTCATGCATTTAAAAACTTTCTTTTTTCTGAGATGGGATTCACCAGATTGTTAATGGGGTCCATGATGCAAAAAAGACTAAGAATCTCTGCTTTATAGGGAGGGAGGCCTGAAGCATAGATCTGCTTCCTTGAAGGTTCTGAGATATTTGCAACAGAATAGTAGTAAGGCAGAAATTATTAGGCTACTTGGGATGGGGAATTCCTGCCACTCTTCTAGTGAGAGATGAAAGAATAAAATTTCAGATTAGTATTTATTTAGTGATATAAATATAGTTTGATATTCAGAAGACCATTTATTTACTTGTAGTGTAGTGATCTGTTCATTTCTTTCTTTCTTTAGAAAAAGGGAGAAAGGAAGATACTGTAGTTTATTTCTTTAGAGGAAGGGAGAAATGAAGATATTGTGGTTGTGGTAAACTTGTATAGTTCATTAAAAAACAAAACACCCTCCTCAACAAATCTTAAGATATATGATGTGGTAACAGTTCCAAGCAGATCTCTGGACACTGATCAGAGTCTCACAGAATCTCAGAGTCTGAAAGGAAACCCAAAGTTATGTAAATCAACCTGCCCTTGAACTAGAACCACTTCTGCCATACACTCCACAAGTGGTCATCTGGTCTTTGCTTGAGACCTCTAGTGGAGAGGATTCCATGACACTTTTGGATGACTATAATTATTAGGAAGTTTTACCAGTTGTATGTATGAACCATGTTTTAGTTTCTTGTCGAGGCAATTGTGTGAGAGATAAAGACTAATCCAGACTATACATTTCAGTTTTATACAAACATGTCTAATAGGTGTTACTTGTATCTACTTGCCAGTTGGCAACTTGAAGAATTAGGAGTAGAATTCTAATTCCAATTTTGTTATAGATGTCATTTGTTAATTTTCTTTCCTTGTGAAAGTAGGTCAATATTTTACACAAGATTATTATGAAACCCCAAGATAAGGTTTGCAAAGGACAATGCAACGCAAAATATTACATAACACTGATTATTTAAGTTATACAGTACTTACCTGCTAGCTTATTTACACCAACTAATCCAGCTGAACTTGAAATGCAAACCAAGTGTCCATGGTTATTAGCAATCATAGCAGGAAGGAAGGCTTTGTAAGTCTAGGAGGCATGGTAAAATAAAATATTAAGAATGTTTAGTTAAATACAATATCTTTTTACTTCAGTTGCTCATGCTGTTATTATATAAAAAGATATCAAAAGGAGGATCAGAATTATGGTTCCTATCTCCTGACTCCAGGATTCTATCCTTTATTACTTATCTATTCTACCATATTGTTATCCAGGTGAACAGAGACTGAAAGATGGGAAAAGGTGGGGGAATCTCAAAAAAAAAAAAATCTCAGGTACATAATATGTGAAAACCCTGTGAAAACTATAAAGTGCCATGCAAATATGATTTATGATTTTTATTGGTTCAAGGTTTGTAAAGTACTATATTTGTACATATAGCTATCTATGTCTGTCAATATATCCATCCATCCATCCATCCATCCATCCATCCATCCATCCATCCATCCATCCATATATCTATCTAATCTCATTTGAATCCCACAACAATCTTGTGAAGTAAGCACTATTACCACTTTACTGATGAGGAAATAGAGGCTGAATATGGTTAAGTGACTTGCCCAGGTCATGTAACTAGGAAGTGTTTGGTGCAGGATTTAAACCCAGATCTTCCTCATTCCAAGACCAGCATTTTATCCACTATGTCATCTAGCTTTATAAAGGATAGAGTGATGACTTTTGACTGGGTGCAAGTCCTATGTTTGACACAAATGGGTTATGTGGCCCTGAGCGAGTCATTTAACCTCTCACTGCTCTAGGCTATTTTGTAAGATTACAAATTGTAAAATATGCACCAATCTGTATTAGTAGAGCAATATTTTATCACTAAAAATTCCCTGTGCCAACAAAATAATAATTTTGGTCTAATGGTTCCATATCAGTGAAATCATAGTTCTGATAAAAAAAATTATCAAAGAGGTTTAAATGGTACCTGGGATGAGGTAATCCTATAATTTAGAACGAGTCCTTGACTTGAAAAGTTATGCCACCTTCAGAGAATTTTGAAGTTATTTCACAGTGCCAGAAAACATATCACTATTTGTCTAAAACAATGAGAATAATCTGTTTTACAAAAGAGCTTGAATGCTAAGACAAGAAAATCACCCAGAAATGTGCTTTGGAGTTCACATCAAATGACTTTTCCACACATTCATCTGGAATCTCAAGGAACTCTTTTCCTGTTACAACTCCAGCATTATTAATGAGGATGCTGACATCACCAACTTCTTTTTTAACCTGGATAGGGGAAAACAAAAAGAAACAATTTGTTTCATTCATTTTCATAATTCATTTTCCTAGTGTTTTATGATTTCATTGCCTAGTGAACTAGAGTAGAATTGAATGCCCTCTATTGAATTCTTACCCTGATGTTTTACCATGGTCTTGAGATGACTCTGGTTTTTGAAGGCTATTATGAAGATCATGCAATCTCTGGTAAGCCCTACTAAGTCCCAGAGGTCCTGAATACAGACCCACTAGCGGATAAGAGATATGCTGTCTAAGGCCCAGCCTAGCTCAGCATCAGGAAGTTGGTTACCAGGGGATGAACTTTTCTGTTTATGGCAACTCATGAATACATTTACTATGGTATTAGAGAAGGAATTCATAGGATCACAAGATCATAGATTTAGTGCTGGGTAGCACCTCAGAGGCTATCAGAAACTGAGGCCCAAGGAGATAAGGTGACTTGTCTAAGGTCACGCATGTAATAATCATCAAAGGCTGAATATGAACCCATGTTCTGACTCCAGAACTACTGTTCTTTTCACTGAACCATGCTGTTAGCCTGCACTGGTAAAGGGAGTACCTATACTAGTAAAATCATAGATCCTAGGAATATTACTTGGAAAAGAGCTTGTCAATAGAAAAAATTGCAAAAGACTCCTCTCTACTGTAGTAATTTTGTAGTACTCAAATATAAGAAGTAGCATGGTGTATGTATGGGATGGAGAACCAGCCTGGAAGTTAAGAAGATGTGGGTTCTGTTTCTGAGAAATATCACCTATATAACCTATGTAACCTAACCACTCAGTGTCTCAGGCAACTAACTCTTTAAAGTTATAATTCTGTGTAAGTTACAAAGAAGTTGCTGATCTGATTTGGTGGAGGAGATTCCATGTTGATGAAATTATAGGTCCTGAACTGATACTCCATCACACTCACCCCCATCAATAATTTATCTTACAAACCTCGTCTTGATTGATACTCAGTTAAGAAGTTAGAGAAAACTGCAAGTTGAAGATGTTTCATTGTTATCAGAAAGGTCTCCAGTATGAATACAGAATAAATCTCATGTTTAGTCAGGTCTTCTAATAGATGCCCTACAAACTGAGGACTGAGCATGTACATAAGAGTGTAAAGTCAGTCAGGGCACAGTTTGGGTGCTGGAGGTATTATGGAAACTGACACTGTTATTGATCTCATTTATTATAGGAATTTCTGTGCCCTAATAGCATCAGGGTTAAATGAACTGGGGCCAACTCTAAGCTAGTTGGGTCTGTGTCCTTCAGCAAATTCAAGAGACTGCATAGTAATGCAAAGTTACTTTTATCTCACTGTGTAGCATTCTATTTTAATTCCCTGAGACAGAACTGAAAAAAAAAGACCATGGAGAATACTTTGATATGGTACTATAGAGTTAAGATATATGACTGAATCAAAATTAAATTGACATTAAGATTGGAAATAACCAGGTCAGTCCATCTGCATTAAGTATTAGAAAGAAGGGAGAATGATACTGTCCCCGGAAAAGCCCTTTGCAAATAGATATGGTGGTACACACCTATAATCAATCTCTGCTAATATGGAGGGTGAGGCTAGTGGATTTCTCAAACCAGGGAGTTCTGAGCTGCAGTAGGCTAAGCTGACCAAATGTCCCCACTATGTCTTGTATCAATATGAGTCCCTGGAGGAGAGTGACAAGAGGCTGCCAAATTGCTGACATAAAACTGAACTTACCTGGGTTGAATATGGAGCAGGTCAAACTCATGTGCTGATCAATAGTAGGATCAGTCCATGAGTAGCCCCTGTACTTCCAGCCTGATGGAGAGAAGGGAAGACCTCATCCAAGAAAGGAAAGAAAAAAATCTTTGATCTGATCTGGCAAAGGAACTAGTGATTACACCTTGATGGGGCCAGGTTTCCTTTTTATGTCAGCCATTTAGTAATAGGAGACTGGCATTTTCACCTGCTGTAATTTAGCACATTCCTAAAAGCTGGATAAATCAATTTGCATAAGTAAAATTTTATATTGAATGTACCAGGGCAAGTCATGACAAGTGCTTCAGTAATATGAACACTGCTATTCCAATTTTTCCCTTCTATAAGATTAGATTCAAGATGGGCATCTTTTTCTCCTCCTTTCCACAGTGGGAGAGAGTTGGGATTATTGTCAAGTAGAATTATGCTGAGGCCCAGACTGGAGTTTTCTTACTCCTAAGAACCTCTGAGAAAATAAAGGTGGACAATTGAATCTAAAATATCCCTGATTAATGATCACATGGCAAAATGCTCTTTGAATGTGATTAAACTCCTTTCACAGGGTGTCATTTGGTGGAAAATGAACACTATCAAATATAATTTAAGTGCAGATGTTGTCTTGCATACATTTCCTCTTTTTCTGCATGCTACGCTGGAAAAAAAAATTCTCCCAAGAGTTAGACATAAGGTACACATATAGGTTAGCAAGGATTTCCCCATCCACACTTGTTGTATTAAGCAGGAACTGGTATGATTGATTCAAAACCTCAAAGAGTTGAAAGGGGCCTTAATAGATGATCTCTTAAATCATCTGAAAGGGCAAAGTCTAAAGTAGTGATGTCAAACTCAAATACAAATGGATTCCTGCAGCTGCGTATTGATTTAGAAAAACAAATTAACACTATCTATGTGGTACTGTATTTTTATTTATTTTGGTGAATATTTCCCAATTCAGTTTTAATTTGGTTTGGCCCAGGGGCCACACATTTGACACCTCTGATATAAGACAGCTGGTTGGGATTTTCGCACTTTGCAGATAATTTCCAATTGATCCTATATAGAAAGCTTAGCTAGACTAAGTGGTTTTATATGTCTCCCTCATTAGATTGTGAGCTTCTAGAGAGGAGAGATTATCTTTTACCTCTCTTTGTATACCTAAAGCTTAGCACTGTGCTTGGTACATAATAGATGCTTAATAAGTCTATTGATTGACTATTTCTATTGAGATGGAGATTAGCACTGATCTTCTCTACGTTTAGAGGATCCAATATTCCTGTAATTTTACCTAGCCATCATTTAGAAATCATTATTGATACTTTTCTGAGCTCAATTAAAATATTTCCTCCTCAATGAAGACTCCTCTGATTCCTACTGTTGATAATGACTTTCTCTTGGATCTCACATACCGCTGTCCTATACCTTTTCTCTCAAATATACCTCTCAGGTATTTAATTTCAGGTATTATTATTATCTCTCTATTAGGCTATAAAGCTTCATGAAAGCAGGAAAGTCTAGTCAAGTTTCTCTGCACACAGCAGATTCTCAGTAAAGATCTGGTGAATAAAATCCTTTGGTTTAATGATGCTATTGACTGTATAAACCATCTGACTGTAAGCTTTATTACATATAAAACTTGAGGGTTTTTCTTCTTCCCCACCATTGAGCACAGTACCTTGCACTTTTTAGGCACTTTTTAATTAATTGTTGGGATAAAATATGTCTTTATTTAATGTAAAGAGTGTGGTTGCTTGGAGAATCGTCAAGTCAAGTAAATTTTAAACTGACTTGCCCAGTCATCCTTTTCAATAGTTATAAATGGGGGTAGGGTGGGGGGGGGTGGGTGGTGGACATGTTCAAAGATCAAAGATGAAAAAAATATAGCACAGACCCGTAAGAAACCTATCAGGCAGGCTAAAACTCAGAATAGCCTGAGCCAGAACTTTGGGGAAAAGATCAAATATACATTTCAGGTATGCTAGGAGCAAAGAGCAGAGAGAGACTGGGCGCTTGGTAGAAGACAGTACAATTGTAGAGAAGTGGCAACTCAACACTTACTTGGCTTCTGACTTCTCTGACAAAGAGAAATCTCTTCAAACTGAATGCAGAAGAACAAGGTAAAAATAAAGGTGAGGAAGCAGTGAAGACAATTAATTGCTCTAAACGAATCAGTTTCTTTTTGGCTTCTATAAATTACTTTCATCACTTGCCAATTGATTTCAGATTTCATCAGTGTGTGGAGACTTATCAGTGGTATAGACTGTAACCCGTTTGTACCTTCTCATTCTGTTCTCATTCTCAGTTAAAAATGGTCAATAAACAATCCTGCAGTCTCCTACAGGGAAGCATATACTACATGCTTGGGATCTTCTTCTAGGTCTTTTAAGGGGAGTATAGAAGTAGCTATTCTGTGCCAGGCACTGTGCTAAGTGTTTTATAAACATCTCATCTGATCCTTACCATGATTTTGGGAGGTAGGTGCTATTATTATTTCCACCTTACAGTTGAGGAAACTGAGGCAAACAAGTTAAATGATCTGCTCAGGGTCACATAGCTTATAAGGGTCTCTGTCCTAGATTAACTAAAATGCTAGATTTAAACTAAATTGTTTCTCACTCTAGGTCCAGAGCTCTATCCACTGTGGCACCTAGCTGTCTGAAACAGTGTGTGTAACACTGTAGCACATAGGCTATCCACTGGTAATCATTTACTCTTGCTATGTGACCTTTTCCAGGCATAAACCCTTCAAATGATTATCCTTTAAGCCACTTCTCCTCCACAGTTCTTTACTGGTAGCATACCTATGCCTGCTATGTACCTTTTCTTTGCCCCTTGAGTAACCTGTAGCTTTAGCTCTTCAGGGACATTGATCTATGTGTCATAGTCATAGAACATTATCAAAGGGATACTTAGATGAAAAGGGGGGGGGGTTTTCTTTTCTTTTACTGAGAAGTTTAATGTCATTCAGAGCATTTCACAATCTCCCAAATGCAGTCCAACCTATTCTCCTCCTTTTCAATTCTGGATCCAGTTTCATGCATCTGAGATATTTGACTAAACCATATGTACTGATGGCCAACTATCCAACCACATGCTAGCGTCTCAGTGGTACTGCATTCTTCATCTATTTTGTTTTTCTAGTATGGATAGTTAGGATAAAACAGTTTGAGAGATTACAGATTTCATTTAGGATGATTTACATTATTTCAGGACTTGTTACTTAGCATGAAGCGATCTGCAAACAAGAGCATGTAGGGAGGATTCTTTTTCAATTTAGACTGCACATTGTCTTTGACGATGAAAAATACCCTTAAGCACATATTTTATGCCTTTCTTTATTATTTATCAGAAAGTTGTTTTCAGTAGACTGTGAGCTCTTAAAGGTAGGAACAATTCCGGTTTTGTATTTGTAATCACAGTAGCTACTGTAGCGCCCAGCACAGAGCCGGCACTTAATTAATGATTCCTGAATACGGTCAAAGTTTTGTTATATTTTTTTCAAGGAGTTTTGTATGATTCTAGCCTCTGAAGAGAGATATATTGTTGGAGAACTTTTAAGTGGCATTTTACTCTAACAGATTTTTTTTAATAGCCCATACAATGGCTTTGTGAATCTTTTGTACCTTTCAGTCAAGTATGTTATCATAAATAAGATGTGGTCTTTGGTCAAATATTGTTTGTGAATGATTAGCTATTCCATTCTCATACTTTTATCAAGGATGCTTTAAATTCATGGGTAGCTTATTCTCATAAAGATTTTTTTTTAGAGAGGGAAACATAGGTCCATGGGTGGGGAGCTGGTAGTATTTTCTTGATTGCCTTTTCTAAATAATAAGGTCTGTGATTTTTTTTCTCAAGCATTTGGTATCATTAAGCCTCTTTATCACTCCAAAACTGTCACCCCAGAAACAACCTTCTTCTCTGTATACATAGATTATTCTAGCTGTTCTTTGAGCTGCTTTTAATTTTCTTATTCAGAAAACAGGTACTGTGATGTTGGAATCCAAATACTATGTCCACTGGCATTGATGAGGAAAATACTTTGTCACAGAATATTGACAGATGTTCACTTTTCGTCTATTGGTTGTACTTTTTTTTTCCAGTTTTATCTTTAAATGCTCTCAGGAAGATCTGACTTAGTGGGGTTTCTTGTCAACCTTTATGTAAGCCCATTTTTCCCTTTTCTTGATATTTCATGAGAAGATACTACTCACACCTTATTCTATAACACTGAAAAATCTAGTTTATAGACATTCTGGTTCTCAATTTCCTCATGTGTCAAATTATGAGATTGGACTGGATCAGAGGCAGGGGACCCCTGGTCTCCTTTTATTAAGGGAATTTGTTTTATGAAGTTTGGATTCAGTCAAAGGGCCTCACTTGAGGACCTAGAGGGCCATATGAGACCTCACAGCTGCAGGTTCCTCACCCTTGGACTAGACCATAGTCTTCATTGCTTTCTAGGCTGTACTCTTGACTCTCTTCCCAGACTTTTTCAACAACAATCCAGAAAACTCTCCACCCTGGAAGCTAGTTTCAGTCCTAGACTTCACAGATTGGAAATACTATCCATCGCTACAGTGTCTCCTTCTAATTAGCTGGCACCTCAGATGCCCGGAACACCTGCGTCTTTATTCCTCTCCAGTCTGACCTCTTAATTCTCCTCCAAGATTTCATTTGTCATCTCTTCATGGAGGATAAATTACAACCCAGGGCATAAAGGGAATCCATAGAGGAGATTATTGTGAGTTATCTTTGAGGAACTGATGGAGCATGGTTTAAGTTTTAGAAAATGGGATAAAGGAAAACACTGCCATACTTTCCAGGAAAAAAATGAATATAAGGATGAATTCTAAAAACTAGATCAATGTGTAATCTTCACATTGATCTCAGTAAAAAAATTAGACTTGAAAATCAGATTTGTCAGCACTTAGAAATCAATCATCACTATCCATAATTGCTTCTGTAAGAACATTCCACTCCATCTAACCTAAATCCCTTCTTGGAATATTTACTAGATTATGGAACAGGAAAAAGCTATGGATATAAAATAATTGGATTTTAATGAGGAACATAATTATAATATCATTCTAAGTACTAGTTCAAGTAGAGTTGTAACTAGTTAAATGATCATTTTAAAAGAGTTTTGATTAATGAATTGATGTTAGTCTGGAGGCAAATCCCTAGTGCCTGGTCACATGGTTCTATTGTGTTCACCATTTTTATGAATAACTTGGATGAAGACAAAGAAGACATGCTTATCAAATTTCCAGATGACAAAGGTGGCTGAGACAGCTCATTACAATAGAAAAAGCTCTCAACTGGCTAGAATTATTAAGTCCTGTATGCAGGACAAGACAGTCAATTGCCCAGGGAGACCATGGGGATGGGAAGGAAAAACATGGGTTAACAGGCAATTGATGTGAAAATGACCTGAGGCTTACATTCAGAAAAAATAGCTGACTTTCTCCTAGGTTCCAAAGAAGAATAGTATGTGTGATCAAAAAATGGAAATAGAACTGTGCTATGTTTTATTGTCTTCTAAGTGAAGCATCAATATAATGTTGAATGCATGAAGTAAAATAAGGAATTTAAAAAAAAAAAACAAAACCCAAAAACCTGACAACACTATGCCAGTTCTGCAAACACCTGAGTATTGGTAGTGTTTATGTATCAATCAAGACTATATAGGTGTGACATCAATAGTGTCATATGTCCATTGTTCAAACCTTGAATCTCCACTATATACAAAACTCTAGAAGACACAGATAAATTTTCAAGGACAGTTGAAAAAATGTTGCAGATACAATTCAAGTGCCTCAGATGTTCAGTACCGACCTATAGTCAATCAAAGAACATTTATTAAAGCACCTACTATGTGTCAGGTACTGTGTTGAGCTCTATTGCTCAAGTTGACTATAAGAATGTATAGTATAAAACTAATAATTTAAAAAAAAGACAAAACTTACATAGTAATGGGACTGGCTAGCTAGCTACTTGCATATTCTGTTTTTTTCCAAATGGAAACAGGAGAAAGAAGTGTAGAGGAGGCCTGGAAAGAAGGGATCTTGCACTGGAATGATGTTTGGTTGTCTTCTTTTCTCCTCATTATAACTAGGCACCATGTTATATAATAATGTTGCAAAATAACATCTCACACACTCACTAAAATTGTATATATAAACTATATATATATATATATATATATATATATATATATATATAATGCATTTATGAGTTTCTAAACCTTTTTCTGTGTTGCCTGCTGGTTTTTGCATGTTGTCTGTAATTTTCACAAAATTTCCCCCAAACTTCCCATTTAATTTCTTCTGCCAACCCATTATGTATCTAAACCTCAATGGGGAAAATCACCATGTGAAAGGGATAACTGTATAGTGCCTTGCATATAGTAAAAACACTTAATATCTGCCAAACTAGATTACTATATTATAGAGAACCAGCTCAATGCAAATTCTGGTTAAACCACTTACTCAAAAACGGGGTAGCTGATACAATTTTATTATGTTAAGGAACTAAGCAATACACAGGACTTACCAGATCTGCTACTCGGTAGACATCTTGCCTTTCGCTGCAGTTACAGATATAGGTATACACACTTGATGCACCAGCTTTTTTGGCCAATTCACAAGTTTCCTGGTTGCCCTCTGGATTGATATCCCAGAGAACAAGGATAGCTCCTAGACGGGCAAATCTTAGGGCTAATAATCGTCCAATTCCACTTCCAGATCCTGTTATAAGGACTATTTCACCAGTAATATTTTTCTTTGGCCTTGGAATTATGTAGGAAAAGAAAGCATCGAAAAGGCTATACGTAAATTTGCCAGCAAAAATGATCAGATCCTTCACGGCTTTCATCTTGGAAGGCATATTTCAGCAAATGCCTATAAAAAGAGATGAATTAACTGGGCACCACATTTTAGGACAGACATTGACTGACAAACTGGAATTGAGTATGACATTTTTGGAAAGATATTGACAGACTAGACAAATTATAAAGTTTCCAAAGGAGAATGACCAGAATGATGAAGGGCTGGGAGATCATGCTATCTAAGCATTGGTTGAAGCAAGTAGGGATATTTAGCTGGGAGAAGAGAAGACTCTGGGGACAACATGACAAATGTCTTCAAGTGACACAAAGAAGAAGGATTAAAGCTTGTTCTAATATCTGAAAGCAGAAGTAAGGGCAATGAGTAGAAGTCTTGAAGAGACAAATTTTGGCTCAATATGTAAAGGAAAATTTCCTAATAATCAGAGTTATACCAAAGTGGAAGGTGTTAACTAAGGAAATAGTGAATTCCCTCTCACATAATAGGGCCTAGCTCAAGTTTGCTCATTGTTTGGGTTTTGATTGAGATCTTTTAAGGAAAACTGAACAACCACTTTGTCAGGTTTGTTGTAGAAGTGATTCTGGGCAGTATAGGTGGAGCAGTGGGTAGAGTGCTGGGTCTGGAGCCAAGAAGACTCCTGAGTTCAAAACTGGAGTCAGACCTTGGACAAGTCACCTAACCCTGTTTGCCTTAGTTTCCTCATCTGAAAAGTAAGCAGCAGAAGGAAATGGCAAACTACCCCAGTATTTTTGCTAAGGAAACCCCAAATGGGGATATGAAGATCTGGACACAACTGACCAATAACAGTGTCTTTTTCTAGGCTGGAAATTTAGAGAATTGTAATGGAAGTGAAAAGCAGAACCTCTTGGACCAACGAGAGATCTATTAACTTCATCAGTCTCTCTGAATCAAATTAAGTCTGGTTTCTACCTTCTTTGTAGATAGTGACAGTAATTAAGTCTTTAGTTTCAGTCTTTCTTGGAGGAAAAGTCCAAGTGGAAAGATACTGAAAGAGCACTCCTAGAGGTAGAGTAGGGACAGCTGAGGTTTAGAGGTGTTGCAGGGCTGGTTAAGGGGGAAAACAGCCATTATGGATCAATAAAGCAGGTCACAGTACTTAAGTACTGTCCCGGTTTTCTCTGGAGTTGGCCATATTATTATAAAGCTGCAGATCTGAGGAGTGAGAAAAGTAGCTTAAAGAGAAAACCATGGTGCATAATAAAATTTTACACAAAGCTTATTTAATACCATACATTTAATGTCTGTAAACAAGCATAGTGAATTTGTTTCAGAATGGAGCACTTTATTGAGGAAAAAAGTTGATAGTTATTTTTACTGAAGTAAAAATGAATAAGTTGATATGTGAGATGTTGAGAAGTTGATATACCACTATGTGGTATGTCGTTCGTCCCTCCCGCGACCTTTTTTTGTCCCCTTATAAACTCAAAGAGCTGAAACAGATTTCCAACATCTCCATAGCTTTTTGGATTAATTTTACATATACAGTGAGGCTACTAATTCATACCATAAAAGGGCTTTCACTGCATCATTGCACAATGCACTCTATCCATAACCTATGTGAAAATTCCCAAGCTTGAAAAAAAAATTATTTTTCTTTGATTTTGAGTTGGATCAATCAGATTTGGGTAAGGCATTCATAGGTCCTAAGCAAGAAAACTACACAGTCTAGGCATTAATGATAATTACAGGGGCATTAAACTTTCAGTGCACTCAGGTGACTTGGGTTAGCACAAAATAATGATCTATATATGCCCTGGTGTAGGATTACTTTGGTGTTAAATATGTAAAAATTATTTTTTTAAAGTATTAAAAAGTGTCACTTGTTGGATTGTCCCAGTTCACTCATAACATGCCCATGGAGATTGCTTTCCTTTTCTTTCTCTAGCCCTGACTCTGGCTACTATCTATTTAAGACTAACCTTCACCTACATAAGATCATTAGCTTTACTCAAGTGCTGATTTCCATACATGCCATACTGGTGATATTCATCCACACTGACATCAAGTGCTATTAGACTTTAAACTCTTCTTTTCTCCCAATGCTTAATGCAGTGCTTTGCACATAATACCTGCTAAAGGGGAGCTGAATGAATTACTGAATATCTTTTACAACATTAGCAGAAATTTTAAGTAAGCAGAAACTCAACATTCTGCCTTTCAGGATATCTCAGACTTACCTTTTGTGCTTCCACTCAATCAATCAATGAACATTTGTTAAATGCCTACTATGTACCAGGAATTATGCTGAACACTTCTGTTGTTATTCAGTCATGTCTGACTTTTTGTGACCCCATTTGGGGTTTTCTTGGTAAAGACACTGGAATGGTTTTCCATTTCCTTCTCCTGCTCATTTTACATACGAGAAAACTGAGGCAAATAGGATTAAGTGACTTGCCCAGGGTCAGACAGCTGGTAATTGTCTGAGTTCAGACTTGAACTCTGGAAGATGAGATTCCTGACTCCAGGCCTGCAGTCAGGAATTCCATCCATTTCACCACCTAGTTGCCCCATGCTAAACACTAGGGATACAAAAAGAGGCAAAAGACAGCCCCTACCTTCACAGATAACAAACAAACATAAATAAACAACATATATAGGATCTATAGTAAATAATTAAGCACTAGAATTAAGAGCGATTGAGAATGACTTCCTGTGGAAAATGGAATTTTAGTTGGCACTTAAAAGAAGCCAGGTAAAGCAGCAGGCAAAGATGAGAAGGGAGAACATTCCAGACATGGGTAATAGCCAGTGAAAATGCCTGGAGCTGAGAAATGGAGTGTCTTGTGAAACAGCCAGGAAGCCAGTGCACTAAATCAGACTATGTGATATAGAGTAAGGTATAAGATTGAAGGCCTTCAAGTGGTAGCTTGGGTAGTAGCTATGCTTATCTTCTATTACAAAAATGGAGATGAGGTTCCTATAGGAAAAGTCTTCGGAAATAATAAAATCCCACTTTTGAGATAACAATCTTGATCACATATTGGCATATGCACACACAGGTCAGTGAACACAGCAGGGACTGTGTTTCAAAGATAATTTGCTATTCTTAGACTAATGCCAACCACTCATATTTCTATAGTGCTTTATGATTTACAATGTGCTTTTTCCACAACCATCTTGTGAAGGAGGTAGGGAAGGTATTACATATTATTTTCTGTTTACAGAGGAGACTGAGGTTCAGAAAATTTAAGTTAAGTTGCACAGTATCACACAAATTCCAAGTGTCCAAACTCAGGTCATATTGACTCCAAATCCAGTTCTCCTTCCATTACCCCTTGCGGCTTCTAGGATATATACAAAAGGTACCAGTTATCAGGAAACATAAGCAGGCTTAATTTTTTTGTCAAAACCTTAGTCCAACATACTGAAGTTCATGGTTTTCATGGATATTTCCTTATAATATGTCCAGCATAGGTTGTTGTGTTTGTCCTTGGTTCTTGAAGAAGACCATGATATCATAATGACATGCAATTGACTTTGATATGAGTGAAGCAGGTCTGCAAGGTCACCAACCTCACTTTCTTCTCCTGAGCCATCTGGGTCTAGTGGCCTGATATTCATCAGCATGACTGGCGATGGCTCAGGATGCAATGAGTCCCTAGCCCTTTCCAGGGTAAGGTCTTATCACATTCTCACTTTGAGTGAGATACACTCATTCAATGAATAGGCTTCTTTAAGTAGTTACTCAAGAGATGACCTCTTTAATTAATAAAAAACAAAACAAAAAAAAACCACTGGGAGGGAAAGGCCCTCAGAACTCCTGGGTAAAAGAGAAACAATTATTATTTAGTAATTAAGGTTCAGGTTGACTATCAAAGTGACTGTCTCACCTTGGACATTCTATCACCTCTCTTGTTTTTATGCCTTTGTGGGGATTTACTTCCCTGTCTTTTAAGCTTAGTTCTTTCTCTCCCCTCATCTCAGTTGTTATTTCTTTCTTCCACTTTTTTATTTTTACCTGTTAGCTTTTATTCTTTTATTGTTCTTGTTCATTTCTATTTCTCTCTTAGGTTATTATCTAACAAAAGGACCTTGTTACGAAATGTCCTGTATAACTCAAAAGAGCCTACTCCTGCCAACAAGAATTTAATTTCTCTTGCTCTATTTCTCAGCTACAATCTTACTTATTCCTCTGTGATCTGATTGTTCTGTTCTTGTTTTCTTTCCTTTTCTTTTATTCCCCACTCCAAGAGAGCACAGAAAGGATTTGCTAACCAAATTTGAGGGAGATTCCAGTTAGCTGGGACTCAACTAATCTGGACCCTATTTTTTCACATAACAGGGTTGAGGGTGAGTGGGAAACATCTTAAGTTCAGAGTGTGTTGATTACTCAGTGAATCCTCCGTTTACTCCGTTTAGGATATACTTATGAGTAGTTATTTACAGATTGTCTCAACCATTAGAATGTAAGCTCTTTGACAGTAGGGACTTTCTGTCTTTGCATTCCTAGCCATGGTGTCTGGTTCATGCTAAACATCAATGAATGTTTGTTTCCTGACTGAATATTTTTGGCAAGGAGAGGAAAGGAGAAAAAGGAGTAATAAAGTAGGTGGGGGATTAAAAAGGAGGAAGGTGAGAGGAGAGGATGGTAATGGGGAGGACAGCACAAAAAAAATCAAGAGGAATAAAGAAGATAAATAAAATAAAGGCATAGATCTCACCTAAACAATATACTTATTCATAATAGAATAATGGTTTGTACTGTTGATCTTGAGGTATCAAAGATTTAGTATCAAATAAAGGTTAAATTAAGTTCAATATAAACCTTAGTTAGAGGTCATCAAGTTCAACCCCCTTATTTAACAGTTGAAAGGACTCAGGCAGAGAAATTAAATGACTGGCCCAAAGTCACATAGCCAGACCATGCTAATGTTTGAAGCCAAGTCTTGACTCCAAAATGAGACACATTCCACTAAGGCAGGAATGTGTGCTATTACTAGCTGGGGAATATAGTTCCAACAAGAACTGATGTGAAAATAATTTCAAAAAGGAATAAGCTTCAATGGGGAAGAAAATTACATTAATTAGAACCCTCTATTGCCTCAAGATTTTGGATCACAGAATGAATGATGTGATTATACCAGTGTGGGTGTATGTTGCAAAGAGGCTAATCTAGGTTTCCAGAACCATAAAAATTTCTAACAATTAAGACTATCCAAAAGTATCATAGACTCCCTTTAGAAGTCTTCAAGCTGTGGCTGGACCACCTGTCAGATATGATATGGGAAGGACACTTGTAGTTGACTATTGAAGTTCCTTCCAACTCTGAGGTCCTGTGATAGCACAAATAAAATTTCAAGGAACATATTTCACCCATGGGTGAGGAGGCAATTTATTTTAAGAACTTTGGTATCTTAAAACCTAGAGGAATGGTGCTGCTAATCACATTAAACCTCTTCCCCTCCCTGCTTATCACCCAACCAAAATAGGTTCAGCTATAGTTTTTAGAATTTCGATTATTTGTACGAGCATGAAAATAACATAAATGTATTTCTCAAAATTAAAAACAAAACAATTCAGACTAGGTTCCTTACACTGAATTAAGAATAATTTTTACCGTATATGGAATATAATATTCCCTTTGTAAACTAAGATAAAATGTATAAATGTAACAATTCAGTAAAGGAATGCATCTAGAATGAAGATACTCAAAATGTATTTTAAGATGAGAAAAAAGAAAGAATGAATTATTGAAAGGATCTTGAAACCATCTAGACTTAATGCAAGTACATTTTCAAGTCACATGTTTTTGTTTTTTTTTTCTAAAGGGGGGTTACATTTCCTAGGGGCAGGATGGTGGCAAATTACTGAGAGGTAACTTAAGTTTTTAAAAATGTTTTTTAGAAAGACTTTACACCTATGATTATTTTAAAATTAATGCAAGTCTAATTAAAATGAGATTGTAGGGGCTAATTTGGATAGGGAAATGACTCAAAAAAAAGGAAACCCAAAGTTAGGGAGATACTTCTGATACTTATGAGAATGAATAAATGTAAAGCAATGGAGGTTCTTCACAGATCTTTTAGTATTGGTAACATTGGTAAAAACCCTTGAAAAGCATAAATTATAGATGAGTTGGTGATATGTCCTGGTGGAGAGAGCTTCCACGTTAGAGAGTTCCCCACACTCATGAAATCACATGCTATAGGTCAAAGGTCTCACAGTTTAGCCCAAACTGGTAACTATTTCTTAAAGGTATTACCAAAATGTAGTTTGCAGAAAACTACTGTTTTTTTTTTAAATAAACAGGATATTCACTACTTATTGCCATGTCTCAAGAAAGACCCACAAGCACTGGAGAAGGTGGAGTAGTTGATGAGTTTGAAACAAAGTGAGAGGGTCCAATTTACCTTCAGTTAGCAGGATTACACACAGCAGGAATTTAATAAAGGCTTATTGATTGATTTGTTATCAGCATTACATACTTCCACATGTTTTCAGATACTTTTCTAATCAGTGGTTGAGATGAACTAGGAATTGTTCAGTTGTTTCACTCATGCCCAACCCTTTGTGAGCTCATTTGAGGTTTTCCAGGGAAAGATACTGGAGTGGTTTGCCATTTCTCCAGCTCATTTTACAGATGAGGAAACTGAGGCAAACGGGTTAAGTGACTTGCTCAGGGTCACACAGCTAGTAAGAGTCTGATGCTGGATTTGAACTCAGGAAAATGAGTTGGCTTGGCACTCTATTCACTGCGTCATCTGGCTGCCCCTGAATTTGGAATTACTAGTACAGTAATCTTCAGATGTTGCTCCCAGGAAGCAGACCTCGATGAAGTGTCTTAGGGAATTAAGGGTGAACTTTGGACATCCAGAATACACTAGTCATCTGGGAATTAGGTAGAAATAGCCCCTAACCTAAGAGGTAGTTGAAAGGAGAACAATCTGCTTCAGGACTTTATTTCACCACTGTTTTCTGATTATCCTGATAATTTCATATCTGAGTGGGGATTATATTTGGGAAGCTCTGAGAGAAAGAGGATAGTGTTCACTGCTATCATCAGAATCTTCCAGATCAGTGCAGCTGAGTGGAGGCAAATAGAAACTTACTGATGCAATCCTCCCTCTCCCAAGTCTTTGCTCAAGAAGCTTGGTGGCTCCCTTTTGCTTATAGGATAAAAGAGAAACTTCTTTGTTTGATATTCAAAGTCCTTCATATTCTGGCTCTAGCCTATCTTTCCAGGTCAGCTTCATATTACTTTCCCTCCCATACTCTAGCCTACTTTTTGGTTCTTCAGAATTCCTTTATTAAACATTTAAAGTCTTTCACAACCTGGCTCCAACCGGTCTTTCCCGCACACATTACTTCCATTCCTGCACACATGAAACTGGCCTTACTGTTGTTAACTTACTCCATCTTCTCTCTCCAGCCCTTTCCCCTGTCAGTCTCCTGTGCTTGGGATTCACTCTGGCACCTTTGTCTCTTAGGCTCAGCTGAAGTGATGCATTCTAAATGAAGACTTTCATGGGCACTTTGATTCAATTTTGTATCTATTTACATATGTTGTCTCTCCTGCATTGATGCTCCTCCAGGCAGGGACTAATTCTGAATCTACAGAGACTAGCACCTAGTAGGTATTCAACAAATGCTTGTTGACTGAGTCTCCAAATTAGACCTCCCATATCCCAATTCTGTGCCTTTATAGGAAACTATTCTGCATGCTTGGAATGCTCTCTCCAAATCTTTGGCTCTTAGAATTCCTAGCTCCCTTTAAGACAATTCACATGCCTCTCCAAGAAGCGTTTCCTATCTCCCTCCCCCCAGGTACCAGTGTTTCCTCTTTCCTTACTAACACAAGATATACTGCTCCAATAAAATGCAAGTTACTTGGGATTGGGGACTGTTCTGACTTTGTCTTTGTAACCTCAGAACCTAGTATGGTGGGGGTATGGCACAAAGTAGTGGTTTAATATTTAATTTTTGTCTTTTCTTTTTTTTGCACATTTAAAAATTAACATTTAATTTTTTTCCAATTACATGTAAAAACTGATGGAGTCTGAATGCAGATTGAGGCTTAATGTTTTTTGAATGAAGCGTTTCATTTTACAGAAAGAACGGAGGCCCAGAACTGACTTGCCCCAAAACTAGAATCCAGATCTCAGCTGTTTGTCTAGTGAAATTTCACCTATACCAAGTTACTTTAAGAATACAATGGGGGTTTTTTGCCTAATTTTTAATTCTTCTATCGTAATTAAAGGATGATTTACGAACCCTCTAGGCTTTACAGAAAGCATCAGGAGACTGGAGTAGTAGGTGAAGACGCAAAAAAGAGAAGAAAAAGGCGGAGATGTAGAACGGAGAGGCAAGAGGGATCGAAAATAAATGCTTGTTAACTGAAAAAGAAAACCCAAAAAGAAGTGTGTGTGTGTGTGTGTGTGTGTGTGTGTGTGTGTGTGTGTGTGTGTGTGTGTAGCACTTCGCTCTTCTCGTCAGTCACTTATTTTGTTACATTTCCCTGACACACCCATTAAATTATCTCCTGGTTATTTCTGCTTTCACTCAAAATGCTTGGGTGACAGACATCTTCTGCATACAGCGAACCTGAAACCGGCATAACTAGCAAAGCTAAAAGTTTCGAGGACTGGGAAACTCCCTTGCTGCCTTTAATGCAACTAGATTTGAGAATCTGACCGAGAAACCAAAGCCCGAAGCCAAGAAGAGCTTTAGAATTGTAGAAGGCAAAAACAGGATAGAAATCTCCCACTCCTGTCCCCTTCCCCTTCTCCCCCTTGCATTTAGTCGAAGAGATCTTCCCCGAGCCCAAAAACCCAACTTTAGCCACTGAGAGGCAATCAAGATCATCACTCGTCTACAAGCACGCGGCACACACAAATGCAGGGAAGGTAGAGTCCCGGCTGCCCGTCACCTTCTCCACCACATCCACTTAATGCCACTTACTTGCAGCTCTTGGAAGCTCTGGACGCAGATTGTTTCCAAAGCTCTCCCAGTGGAAGCAAAAGCTCACACTGCATACACCCCGAGCTGTGACGCCCTGCGCCTGCGCTTTATCTTTGGAACGGCGCCCTGAAGTTGTTGGTCTTGGATTTGGGAGCCCTTGGTCATGTGAGTTCCCCGGGCCAGGCTAGCAGCAGAGGGCGCGCACTGTCTGAACTGCCAAAAACCTCTTGTAGCATCTCCTGCGTTCTCGTCTCTCCCCCTCTTCCTTCCTTCTCCTCCCCCCTTCCCTCCCCTTCCCTCCCCTCCCCAGGAGCTTTGAAAACAAGCAATCTGGTCCTTTGGGTGGGGCCGACAAGAATGTCTCGTTAGTAAGGAAGAACGGGACAGGTTTGGGTCACATCCAGCCAGCACGAGGGAGAAGTCTTCTCGGCCTCTTGCAGATGCGGTTCAAAAGAGACAAAGCATTATCGAATTCCTCCATCCTAGAAGTGGATGGAGGAATTCCTCAGCTCTGCGTTGTCACCTGTGGGGTCCCGCAGTGCCCCTGAGAGCCACTGGGTGGCACTGGCAGGCCTAAGGCTTAAGCCGAAGAGGGGAGGAGAAAGAGAAAAAGGGCCCAGAACCAGAGGAAGAAAGGGAGACAGAGGGAAGGAGAGAGAAAATAAAGTGGTTCACGTATCGAGGAGTGATGGAGGACCATATACAGGGAACCCAGCGGATATCCGTGTTGCTAATGCTTGCTGACTCTGACTAGTGAAGGAAACAGGGGAGAGACTATACTCTCCTTTCATGTGGCTCCCACAGACTGGCATCACCCTGAAAAATTAGCCCAGGCATAGCTCTTTGTTGTATTTATAACATAATTCCCTTCCCTTTTTATAAAACTATTTTATGTGAATATGTGGGGATGTGTGTAAATGGGGATGGGGGTTGTTAATGTGAGATTCTTATGTAACAGTTAATCCTACTATTCATTCAACAAATATCCAGTGCCTACTACTCTTAAGGCATCATGAACCATTGTGGGATATAAAACTACGCACAATACATAAAGTTGTAGATCAGAGTATGCTTCCTTAGTCACCTACCTCTGAAACCTTATTTACAAGTTCACAGGAACCCATATAGAAGGGAACTTTTAGGACCAACAATCTTGTCCACTGCACTCAGTTTTCAGATCAGGAAATTGAAGTTCACAGAGGTGAAATGTCTTGACCACAGTCAATACATAGAAAAACCAACCTACATCCTCTGACTTCAAATCTACCACTCTTTTCAATATATTGTAGATTTGATGAACACTAAATTCTACAAGTATAAACCACTTCCCATATGCAAGGTACTATATGGAACACTGCCGATACAAAGATGAAATTGAAAACATTTTTAACTTTAATTTTAGCCTAAAGTATTTAATTATGGCACTTTTCTTCATCTGCTTTTGACAAACCTTTTGGTGGGCAGGCCTCTGACACTGATCATTACAGTCCAGCAGCCTTTGCTAGTCTGGGTTCATGCTTGATAGGATTAACCTCTAGCATTTAGCCCCCTTTCCTTTAGGCCCAGTGTAGACACACATGCTGGCACCAGACACACATGCTGGCACCCTATCTGGTTCCTTCCTCCTTTCTCTTTCTCTCCTTCAGGTATCTGGGCAGAATCAGTTGCTTTCTGCTTCTTTTGGGGTGGGTGGAAGAAGAGAGTGTTAATGTAATCACTGCAGCCTTTGGGGGTCCCGACTGTCAACCAGATGGACCTGGCCTCAGTCTCTATCTTGTGGGTGGACAGAGCTGAACAAAGCAAACTAGAGACAGGAGAGTCAGGAATCAAACCGAAGTTTAATTTCAAAGTGAAGGAAATGGCTTGCAAGCAAGGACATGTGTGGAAACCTGCCCCTAGTAGGGGCGGAGGCTAAACAATGTGGGTAGATCTCAATACTTATACCTGTGGCTACACAATAAGCCATAGCACTGATAATGAATGAAAACAGTAACAATGTGGCAAGTTTGATTCATAGCAGGTCTTCATGACCAGAAAAACAATTCTGGGATTTTGCTGTGACTGAGCCCATCCAGAGGAGAGCCCAAAGGATTATTGTCAATTTCAGGGCACAGCCTGCTTGTTGGGCCTTAGCTCTGGAACACATTGTATCCTCTAATATTTTGACACCACCCTAGGGTCAGGTCTTTCACTTTCTTGTGAACTTTCTTGTGATCCTGTACTTACTGCATGGAGGTTGGGAGAGGGACCCTGAGTGAGTACTCTATTAGAATTCTCTGGCATTAATTCATGAAGGATTTTACTTTGTTAAGGATTTTGTCTAGAATAGTTTGAAATTATGACATAGTTTGTTTGGTTTTGTGGCATCTCCTTCCCCTTCCAAATTTTGTGTTTAAAAAAATTAAAGTGAATGAAGATAATTACAATTTTATTTTAATTTTTAGGATTTAACACTATTCACCAAGATAATTGGAACTATTTATTTTTATTTTATTTTTTAGGATTTAACATCATTCACCAAGATAATTGGAACTACCTGAGATAGTTAGGCTCTAGCACAGGAGACAGTAAGAACTATAATGGAATTCTAAATGCCTAGAGATATGAACACAAACATAATAAAGTAATAAAATAGGCACATTTGGACTCTCTAGGAACTCTCTGGAAAAGGATTGCTCCTCTCTGCTTGCGGCATTCCTTATGTTGTTGCATTTGGATTTTCGGTTATTGGTGAGTTGTCTTTGCTACAGTATTCTGGACTTTATCTGTCTTCACTCTACCTTGGAAAGTATCCATAGAATTGAAAACTCCAAGGAAATCACCCAAGGCCAGACCCATTTTTGTAGATATCATTCTAGAGAAAACAGAGAAATAATATTATTTATAATAGCAATTAAGAGTTCCCTACATTTCTTGTGAGAAAAATCTATTATCAACAACAACATTCCTAAATACTACTCTGGGTTATAAGAAGATCGTAGTGCTCAAACTGGAAGGGATCGTAGAGGTCATTTTACGTACAAAGAAATTGAGACTTAGGGAGGGCAGTGCCTTGCCCAATGTCACACAGGTAGTAAGCCTCAGAGATGGGATTGAAGTCAGGTCCTTTGATTCTAGAGACAGTGTTCTTTTTCATCAAGTCCAACCACTTGACAAACAGTACAAAATAGAGCTTAGGATGAGGGGCAGCTAGATGGTGAAGTGTATAGCGTGTTGGGCCTGGAGTCAGGAAGACTCATCTTCCTGAGTTCAAATCTGGTCTCACACGCTTAGATCCTCTGTAAGTCACTTTATTCTGTTTGGCTCAGTTTCCTCATCTGAAAATGAATTGGAGAAGGAAATGGCCACTATGTGCACTGTCTGCCAAGAAAACCCCAAATGGGGTCATGAAGGGTCACACATGATCGAAAAATGAGCGAACAACAACAGATACTCACATAACTGAAGCTAGAATAATTTGTTGAGGAATAATGGTAACGTGTGTGCTCATTCTTCGTTGCTAAAGAAGACCATTCCATCAGAGAAATTATGGTATGACTGCACTCGACTTTGTTTTGAGTGAGGGCTATGCAGGTTACCAGCCTCACTTTTCCTCCAGAGCCATCTGAATCCAGTGACCAGATATTCATCAGGATGACTGGAGATGACCCAGGATGAAACAACTGGGGTTTAATGACTTGCCCAAGGTCACACAGCTAGTGAGTGTCAAGTGTCTGAGGTGAGATTTGAACTCAGGTCCTTCTGACTCCTGCACTGGTGCTCTCTCCACTGTACCACATAGCTGCCCCTAATGGTAATGAATATCTCAGAGAAAGCATGGTGTACATTTCAATATGGTAAAGAGTTGACCATTAACTCTATTTTTTTTTGAAGCCTATGCCTGTGGAATTAAGTTCTAACAGATCCTACTGATACTAGAAGTCTTTGATTACAGACATAGTGATGGACAATTAATACAAAATCTGAGGACCAGCCCATCTGAGAGGGACCCATCATCAGAGCAGTGGTCATCAGGCAATGAATTTTTCTCTCCATGGCAATTCATTAAATCCCTTACTAAGATGTTGAAGAGGCTTGTGGTATGCAGAGGGAGAGAAAGTAGACACACTGATAAAAATCACAGATCCTTGAAGGAAAGGCCTGGGAAATAGTTTCTTATTAGGAATAATTGTAAAAAGAATACATTTATGTGATATAAGGAGTGTTAATAGGGTCATGAAGAGACAGGAAATTGCAAATGAAAGAACCCTGGACTTAGATCTAGGAGATCTGGGTTTGAGTTCGAGTATTAAAACTTAGAAGCTATGTGACTATAGATAAAAGGTATTTAACCTCATTGAACTTAGATTCCTTGCCTATAAAATGGGTCTTATAATATTGTGGTACTTCTTAACTTAGACTTATTACAAGGAAAGAGCTTTGAAAACCCAAAAGTTCTATATAAATGTGAGCTATTTGATTATCTGCCATGGGAAAAAAATAAGACAGCTAGATGGTGCAATAGATAGAGTGCTGAACTTGGAGTTGGGAAGACCGGAGTATCTCTCCTGCCTCAAATACTTATCAGGTGTTTGACTCTGGGCAACTCGACCTGTCGGTCTCAGTTTACTAATTTGTAAAAGGAAGGTATTGTACTTGAGGGCCTCTAAGTTCCTCTCACTTATGTCATAGAAATAAACTGGCAGAACTGTAATCAAAAATGAAAATTTAGCTGTCAACTATCTTTTATAGTTTTTCAGCAAATATTCAAGGATTTTTGTCCTTAATTTTTCCCATTACAGCCTCACTTCAGCTGAATTACCTAAATAATTCAATGAAAATCAAGACATTATTTTTAAGGATGTAATAAAATATAAATTTTATATTTACTTGAAATGAGTTTACCTGACCATAAGAAAGCCCATAGCATATGAGAAAAACAGAACAACAGCTCTTAATAAAAATAATAGTTAATAATTGCCTATATTTATTTAGCACTTACTGTTATAAAGTGCTTCTCATATGTCATCATTTAATTCTAAAAGCTTCCTTATGAGATAGGTATCACAACTATTATTACCATTTTAAAGATGAGAAGACTGAGTCAAAAAGGAATTGTGAATTGTCCAAGGTTATAGAGCTAACCAGTGGTGGAGCTGGGATTAAAATCTACACTTTTTTGGCTTCTAATTCTAATGTCCTTTCCACTATACCTCATTGCTCCATAAAGGTCTTAAAAATGTTCATTGTACAAATGTATTCATTTTATAAAGTTTTTTCCATCAAATAGGAAGTTCCTTCCTAAGTAATAGTTAAAGGAACTTTAATTTTTATTGGTGTGAATTCCCCTTCTACTAATACAAATTTGCATTCTCTCTGTAGTACATGGTTTCATGACTTGCTACAGTCAAAACAAAAACAAACCCAGATTCCCAGTCCTGGTCATGAAATGGCCAGTTTTCTGATGACAAACTAGGTTTATACACATTTTGGGGGGGACCTGCCAGACCTTTGACTTGGTGAGAACCCAAGGTTCTGTTCATATCACCACAAGTCCTTAGAGCAGGAGTTAAATAGAAGACTCCTCAGGTAAAAAAAATGGTAGTTATTTTGTTGACAGATAACAGGGCTAGAGAAAGATTAAGAAATGCACAGTAACTTACTGTTTCAACATCAATGCAAAGGATACCATTTTGGGGGTTATCAGATAAGCCTGCTCCTCCAGGATAGCATTCATAGTTTTCTCAGCTATGTAATCGGCCTCCAGAAGAGGTAATATGCTTGGAAACCTGGAAAATAAAGAAAAACCAAGAAACCACAGATATTTCTTTAATGGTTATCAGACTCAATGGTTATGCCAGACATGCTGATAACATATACTGTTTTAAGTCATGCCCCTTAAAAGAAGAGAAAAGCAGGGAGCAGCTTACTTCCTCCTTTATCTCCACCAATGTTGGGCTCATGACTACCTGCCTCATTTTCTTATAATACATTTCCTGTCATGACTTTATGGTTTCTGATTATGAAGTTGCTGAGGTCAACAGAAGAAACATTCCCTGTTGGGTGTGCTGCCATTGTCCTATATTCCCAGCAAACAGCCTCAATAAATAATCTTTTCCCAAAACATAAAAGTCATGTTCAAGAGAGAAAGGTCTCTCTGGGGACTCATGAGAAGCATGACTTCATTTCAGAACCTGCATTCACATAGTACTGGGAGTACTGGGAAGAACTAAGATGGTAATGAAATGAGCTCAGTCAAATCAAGAGAACTTGAACCCTGGTGAGATTGTAAACAGACTGCTGGGAAAGCACTGAAACAAAGTCTCTTGTTTTTCTGCTTATGCTTCCCTATTACTTGTCTCATTTCTACTCTCATTTGCTTTCAACCACTTACTATTACCTCTTAGCATCTGACTAATTTTGTCATGTCATCAATACTTGAAGTATCCTGATTCCCCCCCCCACACACACACAGAGAAAGAGAGAGAGAGAGAGAGAGAGAGAGAGAGAGAGAGAGAGAGAGAGAGAGAGAGAGAGAGAGAGAGAGAGTGAGTTGGCTATGAGTCCTTGGAAATTTGATAAGGCTGGTCCTTGGACAGTAGAAATTGCTGTCATTTCTCGAAGCCTCTCAGCTTGGTTCAATATATCTCTTTAAAAAAGAAATGGAAAAATTTGGTCATTGAAACTGAACAAACTCCTGTACAAGCAAGATAGTTAATGAAAACATTTGTTCTTTACATTTCTTGCTTCTCTGGGTGCCTTTAAGTGTGCATGCATTGTATGTGTGTGTGTGTGTGCGTGCTCACGAGTGCACATGTGTATTCCTAAATTTATTGAAGCCATAATTCCTCCTTTCATTTCATGTCTTTATTCCTCTCTAGGCTGCACTCCTGACTTGCTGGATTTTCTCTATCATGTCACAGATACCTCCTGATCCTGGAAATTTTCACACACCATTGGACTTTTTACACTGAATTTGCCTGTTGTTCCTGTAGCCTCTTCCTGGGGTTGGCTGATTTCTCCCAGAATTGTCATTTTAAGAGGGATGCTTTGGCCAGCCTTGTCATCATGACTTTCTCTACTATGCTTCTGTGAGTACTTCTTCATTCCTTCATTCCTCTCTCTTCCTCCATCACCTGGGTGGGGGACACTTTAGCTTGCCAACTTCCTTTTATATGCTAAATTACCCCATTAGAATGTACACTCCTGAAGGCAGGACTTATCTTTCTGTTTTTATACATATTTTCAATGCTCAGTATGGTACCTGGTACTTAGTAATAGCTTAATAAATACTAATTTATTTGATTTGACTTGTAAAGAGCTTCACTCCCTCTCCCCCAAAATATTATACAAATGTGGTTGTAATGATATCTTCTCTCCGCTGGTTGAAGAGACAGAGCAAAAAAGAACATAATCAAAGAATCTCAGCATATGAAAGGCCCTCAGAGGCCATCTGGTCCAACTTGTCCCTGACAAAGCATTCCCTTTAAAACAAATCAAACAAGTGATCATTTAGCTTCTGGTTGAATTCATCCAGTGATGGAGAACTCAACATTTCCCAAGGCAGTCCATTATACATTTGGGAAGCTCTAATTACTAAGATGTCTTTCCAGCAGAAGTCAAAATGCACCTCTCTTCATCCCCTACTCACTGCTTTTTGTTCTACCTTCTGTGGCCAAGCAGCACAAGTCTAATTCTCCTCCCATATGCTAGCCCTTCAAGTACTTGAAGAGGATTATCATCCCTGTCTCCCCAAGTCTTCACTGGGCTAAACATCACCAGGTTTTTTCCGCTTACTCTTGTATGGTATAATCATCTTGGTTGCCTCCCGTTGAATATTCTTGAATTCATCCACTACCCTCCTAAAATGCTGCACCTAGAACTGAAGATATCATTCCATATGTGGTTTGACTAGGACAGAGTAATAAACTTCAGCGACTTCCTAAGGCTTCTAGGTTCATATATACACTCCTCTCTTTTGCTTTTGTGTTCCTTCACATCCTGGCTCCAAACTGTCTCTCAGACCTCATTGTACTGAGAGAAATGATCGTTAGTGACCAGGGATTTGGAGAGATCCTTCTTTCTAATCTAGGTTTAGTCTCTGAAGGACATTGCTGATAAAGAGATTGATGAACTTTCTTTTCCATCTTGATCAGATCTTGCCCAACCTTACAATGAATTTAGTCTATATAGGTAAGGGTAGCTATAAATTCTTTGATTAGATTGCCCAAGGCAATTTAGAAGTAAATGACATATCCCATCTTTCATAGAATAGGTCCATCTCTCATTGTAATGTTCACTCTCTCATTAATTGTTAACCAATCAAAGTTGATTGCACCCACCTCCATGCGGGGGTCTTTGGCATTGCAGTGTCACTAACCTTTTTATTAGTAAGATGCTAGAGGGCGGCAGGAACTGATCTCGGAGTCAGGAGTGGCTGAGTTCAAATCTGACCCTAGATGTTTACCAGATGTATGACTCTTGGCAAGTCAATTCCAATTGTTTAAAAAAAAATGCTAAAATTATTAATAAAATGATTAATTACACAGAAACTGTCTCTTGAACTTTTAAAACATCAAAGTACAGTGCTATCTTTCCTACATTTTGGGATTCAGCCAAGCTGGTCATCTCTCTTTTCCTTATCAGGATACTCTGTCTCCCATCCCTGTGATTTTTTTCACAGGTCATCTCTAATAAGTGGAATGCACTTCTCACCTCCACTTGATATAATCTCTTTCTTTTTTCAGGATGCAGCTTAAGTATCACCTTTAATGTGAAGATATACTACTTCTTCATCTAGTACTGTCTGGTACCTCTCTACATGTAATACCTACCTACATCTAGTACTAGTAACTCTAGTATCCTCTTTCCCAAGCTTCTTTGTATTTATTTATAATTTTTTTCTTTCTATTTATTCGGTCTGTACTTATATGTGTATTCTTCCCACCTTACCCGCTTAGAATATAAATGTTTTGAAAGTGGTAGAGGAGGGGGAGAAAGAAAATTGTCAAATATGTGGTACCTTTTGAGGTCAATTCTATGTATTTTGTGCTATCAAGTCAAATTTGTTTATGGAAAACAAAAATTAATAAAGGAGGATCTAATATTTTTTTAAAAAGCAGAGACACATAGTAGGCACTAAATGAGTGTTCATTGATTACTTGATTTACTCTCAATTCCTTCTATCACATTAGTTCTTTAAGGTGGCATGTCCCATTATTAACTCAAATGGAGCTTGTAATCTCCTAAAGCCTTCAAACTTTTTTGCTTTGAAGAACTGACATCTAGCCGTACTTCTCCTGTGTTTTACTTGTATAGTCAAATTTTGTACTCAAATATCACCCTTTACATTTATACCTATTAAACTCTTTCATATTAAATTTGCTCCAGTTCTCAAGAGCTCTGCTGGATCCTCTGTCAGTCATTGTTAAAGAGCTGTCTTAACTTTGTATGATTTGCAAATTGGATAGTAGAAGTCTTTGAAAGCTGATTGGCTGTTGCCCATCCATAACATTCCTTTTCCTTCTTTTGTGCTTTTGTACAAGTGGTTCCTCGTGTTTTAGAAGGTACTTCCTTCTTACCTTGACCTGTAGTTTCCTTCCAAGCATAGTTCAGGTGCCATTTGGCTTTACCTGTTCCTCTTAAAAGTTTTCCGTAGATGGATTTACTATGAAGGAGTGAGAATAGAATTTGCTGGGGAGATGACAGGAGCTGACAGGTGATAGCACTAGGGGGTCTTCTTTCTCTGAATAGTTACCAGTGTTGTTTTCAGCATGATTTCAATCTGGCTCCTCCCTCATGAGCCTCTCCCTGCCCTCATCCCTACCCCCATATAGTATAAAATAGTTGTAATACATTTAAAGTCTGACAACTTCTGTGTTCACTTGAATTGCATCAGCTGATGTTGTTCCCAATGCCAGCACTTCAAGTATGGGAGTCATTGAGCAACCTTACACTTATTATTACAATATTTGGTATAACCCCATGCTTCTCCATTTATATTCAACTATCTTATAAAAATATTTCTTCTTTTTAGTGGGCAAAGCTTTTCATAGATGAATTTCTCTAGTTCAATACTAAATATGAAAAACTATTGCTCTTAATGCTCCATTTGGAATTTTAGATCCCAAGTAATGTTTAACTATGAAATTCAGGGCATATTAAAAAAAGTCACTAGATTATTGGCATAATCTGATGGAAAATCTTCCACCTATATTTGTTAATATTGTCTCACTGATACTTACACCCAAGTCCTACTCTGACGGCTTATCTTGTCATCAAAGTGACTCAGTCCTCAAATGCTATGCTGGCAGGGGGCTATTTCTGACAGGTCCTCACAAGAGGGAAAGGCTTCTAGTGTGGACTTAGTTATAGAATATAGATCAGTTGTCTAAGGAGGAATTGGGTTCAAATTCTGACTCTGGCACTTGGTGTCTATGTCACTTTGGGCAAATTCATTTAAACTCTCTGGTCCTTAGTTTTCTCTCTTCAAAAACGAGTGGGTTGGACTCTATAACCCCTAAGGTCTCTTCTAGTTCCTAGTCTATGATCCTATGATCAATTCTAAGGTAACTGAGTCTGGTAAAGTGCATCCACAGAAGGTCAGCTAACAGATGGCATTTCCCCCCCAGTTGTAATTCATGAAGGATAAGATAGGGAAGGGTTGTACTCTGTAATAGTGGAAGGAGTACCCACTCTGATCAAATTATTGATACCTGAAATATTAAAAGGAGTCCAGATAACTTTTTTTTTAAATCAAGAATCCTACAGCTGGAAGGAAACTTGGATATAATTTGGTCCAACACTTTTACAGATGAAGAAATTGAGGTCTATAGAGGTGAAGTGACTTGCCCGGGGTCACCTAGCTACTTAGTAGAAGACTAGGGACTCTAATTCAGGCTATCTATTCATGCAGTGTCTTTTGGAAGTAAGCTTTTTGGAGCTTGCCTCGACCATAGTGCTGTCTGGAATATATAAAGATTCTTATAAAAATAAAATCATCTCTTACTTGGTTGTACAACCACTAAACATTCCAGTTTTGATGAAATATGGGCAGACAATGGTAGTTTTAACTCCATGTTTCTTTAGTTTTCTCAATTCAAAAGAAAGAGATTCTGCAAATCCAAATGATGCAAATTTACTCGCACAATAATCTGAAATATAGGAGAGATGACAACAGTATTATTAATAGATTTTTAACATTATTTCCTGGAACTTTTTTCTTAACTCAAAGTTTACCTGAAGTAGTGGATTTTTTTTTTAAACTTGTGACATAATAACCATAGAATGAAGAATCACAGAATTTCAGAAATGGGAGAAACCTCAAAGATCCTCTTGTACAAGTGGGTACACAAGTATGCATCCACTCTACAATAACCCTGACAAGTGGCTATCCAACCTCCTCTTGAAGATTTCCTGGGATTTGAAATCTGCTACCTTCATAAGTATCCTTATTCCAATTTCAGATATTCCTAACGATTTGAAAGTTTTCTTTTCTATCAAGATAGAAGTTGCCTCTCAGTGGCTTTCACCCATAGCTCCTACTTCTGTCCTCTGAAGCCAGGAAAAATCCAGCTAACTCCTCCTAATAACTCAACATGCTCCAAACTGGAATCATCTTTCTTCCCAAACCTTCCCCCTTCCTAACTTTCCTGTTACCATCAAGGGTACCACTATCTTCCCAGTCACCCAGGCTTATAACCTAGATATCATTCTTGACCCTTCACTTTTTCTCCCCTCTTCTCCTCCTCCCATATCTAATTTATTGCCAAAATTTGTCAATTCTACCTTCATGACATCTGTCATGCATGCCTCTTTTTTTCCCTCTAATACTATCACTACTCTGGGATAGGTCTTCCTCATTTCCTTCCTGGACTATGTGCCTTCTGTTTGGTCTCCCTGCCTAGTCTCTCCCCACTCCCATCATTTGGCTATCAAATTAATCATCTAAGAGCATTCGTCTGACCATGTCACTCTCCTAGTCAATAACTCTCTGTTGCCTCCAGAGTAAAATATAAAAATCTCTTCAAAACCCATCATAACCTGGCCTTTTCCTACCTTCGCAGTTATTTTATACTTTACTTCTCCACCCCCCACCCTTCGCCATGTATTCTTTAATTCAATGACACTGGCCTCCTTGCTGCTTTTCAAACAAGATACTCCGTCTTCGGATTCTGGGCATTTTCATTGTCTGTCCCTCATGCATAGAGTTTTTTACCTCTTCATTTCCATCTTTTGTTTCCTTCAAATCCACCTAAATCCTACCTTTTACAAGAAATCTTTCCCCATCACCTTTAATGCAGTGCCTTGTCTCTGTTCATTATCTCCAATTTATTCTGTATGTATCTTGTTTGTACATAGTTGTTTGCTCGTTGTCTTCCCCATTAGACTGTGCTCACCCTTGGGCGTAGGGACTGATTTCACCCTTTTTTTTGTATCCCTGGCACATACCAGGTGCTTAATAAATTCTTATTGACTTATTCCTTCCAGATCTAACATGTTCATTTTAAGTCCTCCTCTTCTCCATGATATATATCCCCAGTTTTTATGCCATTCCTCATAGAGTATACTCTCCTATCATTTATCAGCATGATCATTCTCCTCTGGATATTCTCCCATTTGTTAGTGTCTTTCCTAAAATGTGCCACCCTGGACTGAACACAGATGTAATCTGATCAGCACACAGGACTGTAATCTCTTTTGGTCTAATAGACTCTACACTTCCATTAATGTAGGCATTGTGATCTTTAAGTTCATAATCCAAGATCTCACGGACGTTTCATATCAAGTTTCTGGTCCGCTAAACTTCCCAGATCTTTTTTCATGTAAACTGTTGCCAAGCCATGCTTTTTCCTTCCAGTCCCTGCCATCAGTTCTCCTATATATTGTCATATACTTGTCGTACAAGTCCTATAATTGTCAGTGACTAGGTGCCACTAGTTTTTAAACTAAAGTGTAGGACTTTCATTTACACCTATTAAATTCCACCTTAAAGCAGTTAATTACTGTGACTTTTAGTTATATTTTTAGATACCAATTTTGTTGCCCAATATCTTAACTTTGCATCACCTACACATTTGATATGAATGTTATTGATGCCATGATTTAATTCATCGATAAAAATGTTATGCATGAAAACATAATGATAGATCCCTAGGGCACTCTACTAGAGACCTCATTCCAGTGTGATGTCAAGCCCTTACTGACAACTTTTTTCCCCTGTCATTTGACTATCATTTGCTCATTCCACCAGATTTTGATAGAGTTAACTTTGTTGTTATCTTGCCCATATGTCTCCAGTTTATTCTCAAAGATGTCATGAGATATTTTGTCAAATACCTTGCTAAAAACTAGATAAACTATATCTGTGAAATGACATTGATTAGACATCAAAATTATAATACTGTCACAATAGGAAATTTACTTTAATTCAAGTCACTCCATTGGCTACTGTAAGTACACAGGAAAAAAATGAAAGTGCTTCTGCCCTGATGGAGTTTATACTCCAATGGATAATGTTAGTCTGCTATACTCTATACTTGATGAAACTAGCTCTTGTAGATCATCATTTCTCTCTACAAGTGTTCAGTTCTTTAATAATGTATAGGTAAGTTTTTCCAGAACTTGTATTCCGTTGACTTGCTTTTCAACTCAAAGTTCTTTCCATACTATGATGAGATTTTGGAGCAGGATATCAATGGAGATTTCATTGTTTACATCTAATAATTGTTGATACAAAAAAGGTTAAAATAGCAGTAGATGTTATTGAATAATACTAGGTTTACCTACATATGTAGGTTTATATCATCCAAATTTTCATTCTATTCAGGGTTCTATGTACAATATCATTGACAAATGGCATTCAATGATTCCCTAAATTAATTCTTTTAACTCCTCTCGGACATCATACTGAGGATGCTTTAGGTAGGATAGATGAAATAAAGGATGCTTCTCTAACACCAGGATTTGATCAGGCAGGTTTCAGCTTGGACCTATTCTGAACCTTTTTCTGAACTCACACCATATTGCTTCTCATTTTCTATTCTCTCCCAAAAGTACCGTTAGTCCATTTTAGAATAGAATGTACTTTCAAATTTATTTTTAAAAAGCATTCTTCATCTCCTAGAAGCTTCTAATATTGAGGAAATGTTAAAAATCAAACAACCAAACATTTTATTAAAGTTCAAATTTTTTTTAAAAATAAAAGCAAGCATGTAAGCTAATCTTTTTTTTAAAGCAATACCATATTAATACTGACAAGAGACACAGAGAGATTAATTTATATTGAACACAGATTAATTCAAATCCATTAAGGAGATTTTCTCCTAAATTGAGGCAGGATCCAAATTGCAAGGTCCATTTCACCCTGGACCACATCAACAACATAAAATACTCACCCCCTAGTCCATTTATGCCAATTAATCCAGCTGCACTTGAAATACACACCAGGTGACCATGGTTGTTAGCCATCATGGCAGGAAGGAAAGCTCTGTAAGTCTAAAAGACATAAGTAGACAACCCCAACATTTTATGAATTCATTCCACTAATATTATTGACTTCCTACCGTGTGCTAAGATATATGCTAATCGCTATGGCAGATACAAAGAAATGTGGACCCTGACCTCAAAAAGCTTTCAATTTAGTCACATGTTCATTAAATAAACACAAAGTTAATAATAAAAATGAAGTTTTTCCTAATGAAATCAGTAGAGCATTTTAGGTTTGTATTTTTAGTAGAGAAAGTGACCATTAATTTTCCAATCTGCTAAAGTCATTAGAACTTCAGATACTCTTGTGACAATTTAATTTTCCTCTCCCCTCCCCAAATCTGAACAAAATCAAAGACATCATGAAAATAGATAGCTAAATAGGCTATAGGGAAAACACACTTGAAGAAGGTAACTTTCAGTGGGAAAATTATTTTGAAATTTAGTCAAGTGATTTGGAATAGTTGGCTACAAAAGATTTTCAGCTATTCTAATAGGGATCATTTGTTCTTTCATTGAGCATTATAGTGACACCATCCCTTCTTTGCAAATAGAGTATTTGTTCTGTGTTTTTACTCCTTCCATGCCCTGCAAAAGGGCATTATGTGCATAATATACACATATGTATATCACATATGTATGCATGTATATACTTCCTCTTTTGTGTTGTCATAGACTTTCTGACTAGCATCTCTCTCCCTGTCATTCAGTAAAATCCCACAGAAATTTTCTATCTTTCATAGAATATCTACTATAAATACAATCCACCTTTTTAGCCAGGGAATTTCTAGCCAGTCTAAAAAAACATGACCTAATTAGAAGGAGTTGGGAAAGGGAATCATGTTTGGGACCAGACCAGAACTTTGTAGTAGGAAGATGAAATAAAGTAAGTCTGCAGGAGTCAGATGAAACTGAATAAGGATGAGGTCAAACCAGATCACTAAAAATTGATCTGTCAATCCAAGTGTATCCCCATTAGATTTTTCATAAATGAATGGATATAAACAGATCTTTAGAGAAATACAATTAACTAAATAATCTTTATGGTTAAAAAGAAAATAGTTTACCCAAATGTGAGCAAAGGTGTTCACAAGAAAAGATTTTTCCACTTGCTCATCTGAAGTCTCAAGGAATGGTTTTCCTGTTACAATTCCAGCATTGTTGATGAGGATGGTAACATCGCCAACTTCTCTTTTAACCTGAATAGGACAAAACTCCCAAATAATTTATATGATCTGTGATCTTTGGATTTTGTTGTTCCAAGGCTTTGTCATCTTGCTACATAGTTGCCATGTATCTCAGGATCATCATGCAGAACTCAAGATCTTTCTCCTCCAAGACTCCAGTCTACTAAAACTCCTTGAAATGCCACCCCACTATGAACCATCCCTCCAACTCATAAGGCAAAGGTTCTAAGGCTTGGCTACTCCTAGGTTCAAGCTACTTTATTGATCTTCACTCTTAAAACTATAGGTCACAAGTCTCCAGTAATTCATTTAATTTTCGTAGATAGTCAATAGACACAATTATTTCATTGCAAAGGTATTAACTGAGATGACATTGTGAAAACAAAAGGAATCAAACAATCCCATTGTAAACCTGGGCCATATTCTCTTCCAATCAACTGGAAGAGAGGGAACTCACATGGTGTATATTATCTAGGTTGTCATAGGTTTTGTGACTAGCAGCTGTCTCCCTGTTGGACTTTTCTATCATACCTCTGAACCAGGCACCTTCTTTTCTGCCCTGCTCTCCCTTTCAGTTTCCTTTTGTCAGTGACTGTATTTTTTTTTTTTTTTTGTATTTCTATCCTTAATGGTTAGCACAGAACCTGGCTCAGTAGATGCTTAATAAATGGTTTAGGTACTTGGGCAGCTAGGTGGTTCAGTGGATAGAGCACCAGTGCAGGAGTCAGGAAGACCTGAGTTCAAATCTCACTTCAGACACTTCACACTCACTAGCTGTGTGGCCTTGGGCAAGTCACTTAACCACAATTGCCTCATCCTAGGTCATCTTCAGTCATCCTGATGAATATCTGGTCCCTGGATTCAGATGACTCTGGAGGAGAAGTGAGGCTGGTGATCTGCACAGCCCTCCCTCACTCAAAACAAAGTCAAGTGCAAGTCATATCATTCTTTCTCTGGTGGCATGGTCTTCTTCAGCAACGAAGGATGAACACACACACAGTTTAGGTGCTTAATAGTTGAGGAAAATAAAGAATAAATAGTAGTTGTTTCATAAATGTTTTTTGACTGAATGATTTCATTAACTATGTGGAGGGGAATGTATTAATCAGGGATCTCCTGATCAACTTTCCTCTCCTCCAATGCACCTATTTCTATTGAAGGTATAACCAGTGCATAGAGCACCAGACTTGGAGTCAGGAATACTTATTTCCCTGTGTTCAAATGTGGTTTCTAACACTTACTACCTAGTAAGATCTTGGTCAAGTCATTTAACCCTGTTTGGCTCAGTTTCCTCATCTCTAAAATAAGCTGGAGAAGAAAATGGCAAACTGTTCTAGTATCTTTGCCAAGAAAACCCTAATTGGGTTCGTGAAGAGCCGAGCATACCTGGAAAATGTATGAACAACAAATTAAGAATATCTGTGTTCAAGTCTTGCCTCTGACACCTATCTAATGACTGTATGATTTTTGGCAGGCCACTTAACTTCTCAGTGCCCTACAAAACTCTGGGATTAAAAATTTGCACTGTATGGACAGATTTGCATTGATAAAATAATTTTCCTCACTGGGAGTTCCCTATACCAGTGAAATCACAAGTCTAGTAAAAACAAAACACACACACACAACTTTATATAACCAAATTGTTAGTTAATCAAACAAAAATGTCCTATTTATGTTTTCTTAGGAAATGAATTAGCACGATAGAATTTTTCTCTTTTAAAATGGCATATCCAACACTTATTTGTCACATTCCCCTTCAATCATTTTAGCCAATCCAATAGGTATAAAATGATAAAAAGCTTGTTTTAATTTGCATTTCTTTAATCAATAGTGATTTAGAACATTTCTTCATATGACTAGAAATTGTTTTGATTTCTTCATTGGAAAACTGCTTGCTCATATTCTTTCACCGTGTATCAATTGGGGAATGACATATTCTTATAGATTTGATGAAGTTCATTATATCTTTGAGATATGAGACCTTTATCTGAGAAACTGCCTATACATTTTTTTCTCCAATTTTTTGCTTTCCTTCTGATCTTGGCTACATTTATTTATTTGTACAAATTCTTTTTCATTTAATGTACTGGAAATTATCCTTTTCGCACCTAACTTTACTTTCTACCATGATTGGCTTTACAGCCTCAGACATGTATGAGCTGTGTGACCCTGGGCAAGTCACTTAACTCTATTTGCCTCAGTTTTTCCACTGTAAAGTGAGCTGGAGAAGGAAATGGCAAACTGCTCTAGTATCTTTGCCAAGAAAACTCCAAATGTGGCATGAAGTGGTGGGCATTAATGAAAAATATCTGAACAACAAATAGTTACTATTATTGCTGATGTTTTTGAATTAGACTTGTGGTTTCATTGGTATAGGAAATTCCTAGTGAAGAAGTCTTCTATACCAATGCAGGTTGGTTCCTGAGAGTTACCTGGAACACCAAAGAGGTTAAATGACTTGCACACGGTCACATAGTCTGAATGTTTTAGATGTGAGATTTCAACTCAGGTCTTCCTTCTGCTAGGCTTAGATAGCTAACCCCTCTATCACTCTTCTTATATTGCTATTGTTATTTTTTAAGTTGTCAATGGTTGCTTTGCTTGAGATGTCTTTGATTTCCAGGTTCATTATGACTTGAAGGAATTTGAGGTAAGGAAGAAAGAAGGTAGATAAAAATGATAAGTAATTTGATTTTGGAGAGGTGGTAGATTTCAGGATGCCTATCAGAGGGAGGGGGCAAGAAGAAAAGACATTAGGATATACAGTGCTTGGTACTGATATTTGTGTTTTTTTGTCAGAAGTTCCTAGAGGGAAGAGAAATTCCTACAAGGAAGAAGAATTTGGGAGAATCTATAGAAGTTTTATTGAAATGAAGAGGAGTACATTAAATTTTAGTTGACTTAGAGTCAAAGAACCTGAGTTTGAATCTGGGCATTATTACTTATTATTTTTATGACCTTGGACAGTCATAACCTTTATGAACTTTAGCTTCCTCCTCTGTAAGATGTGAATAATGCTTCTACTATCGGCTTCACAGGATAGTTTTAGAGGATCAAATGAAGGGAATAATCATTTATATAACCCCTACTATGTACCAGGTACTGTGCCAAGTATGCTAAGCCAATATTTCATGAATATTAACTAGTTAAATCCTCAAACAACCCTGTGGAGTAAGTGTAATTATTATTCCAATTTTACAGTTGAGTAAACTGAAGTAAACAAAGGTTAAATAACTTGCCAGGGCAACAAAGTCAGTAAATGTCTGAGGCCAGATTTGAACGTAGGTCTTCTAGCCTCCAGGCCCAGTGTTCCATCCACTGTTCTTTCAACTACCACTAAGTGCTTTATAATCATAAAATATTCTAGAAAATAAGCTATTATCCATAATTACATTAATTCACTGCTGGTTACATTCAATAAATATTCATTTTCTTACTTAAGGATAGGATATTCTTCCTTCTAGGACTTTAAAACACTCTCATCCTCAGAATTTTTCTGACATTGTCTTTTCCTGGTCCTTTCCCCCAATTCAAAAAGTCCAGAGGCAAGATAGATGTCAGGATGACTGGTGATAGACTGGTAAGCAGTGGATAACCTTGGTGTCTTCGATGTCTAACTGAGCTCTAAGCATTCCACAAAACCTGTTGGTTAACAGCAATTAGAACTTTACCAAAGTAGTACCTTTCCTTTCACTTGAGATATCCAAGTAAGGTCTGGAAGGTCACTTTTTGGGGTATGCTGTGAAGGGAATTTTTTTTTTTTTTTAGCAATCAGTTTGACAAAATAGCCACTGAGGTCTTTTCTGATTCTGCGATTCTGAAAAAAATAGCATTTTTTTAAATAAAGAAAAGCAGCCTTTTATGGTAGCAAACTTGTCATACCCATTCTTCACTAAGCTGAAGGCAGTGCCCTGACATCTTCTCTTAGAATGCCTTCTGAAGCTCAAAGCTATGACTTAATGTAATAACACTGGTAGAAGACTTCCACCAACTCGGAGGCATTCAGGCTGTTACTGTGTTTTCTCCTTTGGATACACAGGCCCAGGTTCTGTCTACCAGGTGCACTGGGTACATAGTCTCAGGTTCCATCTGCCAGGCACTGGAAAGAGCCCTTTTGCCTCTGTGATTCTAGGCTCTCTTGGCTTATATATTCTGCTTGCCACAATTAGGGCAGATGGGTGGAGAGTGTGAGGATGTAGTAGATAACATTATTTTTATTTCAGGGTAGGTATGTTGCAACAAAGACTAATGGAAAACATAATAGATGCTTAGTGAGGTAGGCCATAGTACTTCACGGTCCAGAGGCTTACTACCTAAGGGAGAATCATTATGAGATTGGAAAGGTATTTATCATCTATTTGGAAGAGTTTTCTGGTTTTGGGTAACCCAATCTTCTACTCAAGGGTACAATTCAACCTAGCTTGTAAAGCTTTTATAGCTTTAGCTGCCCATACAAAGTTTTTCTCTGGGCAGCATTAGAATCATTTCTTTAGGTATTCACAGCTGGAAGTCATTGTGTAAGAGCATAGTGATAAGAAAGAACTGAAATTTAAAACCACTGTTTGTAGAAAAGGGTACTTTTTTGGGGGAAGGGATTGGTCTCCCTCCTCTTTTCTAACTACTGATTTCCTTGACTTCGATTATGTCCCAACTAATATCCCACCTTCTACAAACTTCTCCAGTCCCTCTTAGTTCCAGTGACTTCCTATAGTTCCTATTTATCTTGTCTATACCTTGCTTTGTATATAATCATTTTAACGTTGTCTCTCCTCTTATAATGTAAGCTTCTCAAGGATGGAACTGTCTTTTTGCCTCTATTTTTTTATCCTCAGCACCTAGCACAGTGCCTGGCATGTATTTTAAAAATGTATATTGGTTGACTGAGACACAAATGTGTTTTCCAGGGACTAAAATCTTAATTTGTAAACAACAAAAAAATAAAATGTTTGCTTTTTATTTTATTTGTTTCAACATGGCTAATATAGAAATATGTTTTGAATCTTTTCACATGTATGATTGATCTTTTGTAGCTTGCCTTTTCAGTGAGTGGAGGAGGGGTGGGAGGAAGGTGGAGAATTTTGAACTCAAAATTAAGAAAAGAATGTTAAAATATTTTAAATACTTATATTTTAAAAAAAGTATAAAAATCCCAATAATGTCTAGGGGGTTGGCAAAGATTTTCCCCATCCTGAAAAAAGTCCAGAAGATTTTTGTCTACTCTTCTTTCTTTCCTTGCCAAGCAATACAATCAGATGACCAGATGCAGTGATTTGTTGGGTAATAGGTATAATAGGTCTTACCTGTTCTGCAACTTTGTAGATGTCATGTCTTTTGCTGCAATCACAAGTATAGGCAAACACTCTTTCAGAACTGTGTTCTTTGGCTAACCTGCATGTTTCAGCAAGACTTTCTTGATTAATGTCCCAGAGAACAATTGTTGCTCCAAGGCGGACAAATTTTAAAGCCAACAATCTTCCCAGACCACTTCCAGCTCCTGTTATTAGCACAATTTCACCAGCAACTTTCTTTTTAGGTTTTGGAATGATATAAAAGATGACAGACTCTCCAAAGTAATAGAGGAATTTCCCCAAAAACATGCTTATGTCTTTCAAGAGTTCCATGTCAGTTGTTGGGAGAAAAGTGTTGCCTAATAATTAGAAAGACAAAAGTCAGCATGCATATTAGAACAGAAGAAGTTACAAAAAGAACATATGAGTTACTTTATTTTGATGAGTTAAACCTTTTATTTTGTTGGATCGAGAAAACAATTGCTTGATATTACTTCCTAGGGACAGGGTGAAGTTCTAATGGTTAATTTCATTATATCTTAAAATCATATAAATAGTAATAACTATACCTTAATTTACACAGGATTTTAGGATCTACAAAGTACTTTCATCTCATTTAATTCTCATAAGAACTCCAAGAGGAAGGTCAGGCAAGTATTATTGACCCATTTTATAAATGAAGTATTTGAGGCTCATAGAGATAGTCAGCCTAAAATTATATGATTATCAGTAAGTAGCAGAAACAAGGCCTGGAAAAGGGACCTTTGCCTTTTAGTTCAGTGTTTTTTCCTACTATTTAGTGCCTGTGATGATGATGATGATGATGATATAAAGGTGGTATTCTTAACCCGGCATCTTATAGGTCCTCTGTACATAGATTTTAGGAGTTCCATGAGCTGGACAGACAAAAATAATTACACCTTTAATTCAATATAATTGGATTCATTTGTAATCCTATGCATTTTATTCAATACATTCAAAATATTTCCCTAAGAATAGATCCCTAAGTTTCACCAGACTAACAAAGGAGTCCATCAAAAAGGTTAAGAAGCCTTGTTCTAAGGCTTCTTGTCAATACATAATTTTCAAGGTCTAGCAGTCTACTTTACTCTCATATAACACATTAGATTCTTCTAAAGCACTTTCATGATTATCATCTCATTTGAGCCTGACAAAAACCTTGCATTTTGAGCATGGCAGATAATGCTTTTATCGACATAGGACCATAGAACCAGAGTTGAATGTTCCTTAAAAGTAATCATATTAGCTTGCACTTATACAGGGAGTCCCAAAAATCTGGGTGTGGTTTTAAACTATGCATGTTTTAAGCTATTAAAGCTTAAACTGAACCAAGACTTTTGGGGCACCCTGCATAGTGCTTTAAGGTTTGCAGAATAATTTCACTCATGTTATCTCACCGACTCCTCACAACAACTTCATGAAACAAGTGATATTATTTCCCCCTTTGTACAAATGAGGAAACTGAGACTGAGAGTGGTAAGATTTAGAGACCTACCTGAACTCAGCAGTCTATGCGTTGTGGCTCCTAGTAACCATAGCCTGTCTGGGACTCTTTCCTCACATGACTACAAACATTTCTTCCAGCAGTATATACTCAGGAGCCTATGAAGGTCATCCAATCACAACACTTTAGGGAGAGATGGTATGATTTGCCCAAGGTAACAAACAGTTACATCCTGTTCAGGACCCAGGTCTTTTGAAATTGTAGTTCAATATACTTTCTGTCATACCACACTGTCTCCCTAGTAAATAGTGAGCCTAATTCTTACCCATCGCAAAAAAAAAGAGAAAAAGAAATAGTAGGTTATGGCTCCCCTTCTAGAATTTACCATTCTTTGGGATAACCAGATGCTATTCCATTTGAGTAGTCCCTACACAAACAGCCTGCATATTATGCAAGAGGAGACTCTTTATTGACTCCTTGAGAAAAAAAAAGGGCATTAGTCTTTTGGGGAACACCAAGAATGAAGTCAAAGGCAAGTAGGATAAAGAGTTGAGGATTAGGAGCACAGACTTGGAGCTGGAAGAGACTTAAGAGGTTATCGAGTCCATTTCTCTCATTTTATAGAGGAAGAGCTGAGTCCTACAGAGGTTAAATGACTTTTCCAAGATTACATAGGTAGCAATCAGCAGAGCTAGTTTTCAAACTTGTTGTATGATTGTCAAGTTTTTGAATAAAACGAATACAAATTCTGAATGGAATTCTAAAAAAGAGAATTGAGGAGTAAGATTTATTTTAGTATTTCTCTATCCTCCACCAAAAGACACTAGCCTTTTGTACTGCTTGGCTGTTTCAAAATAGTAGAATATAAGTTTCTTGAGGGCAGAAATGATGTCATTTTTGTTTTTGTTTGACTTGTGCCTAGCTTGCTGACTGTCATATAGTAGATGCTTAATAAATCCTTATTGAATTGATATCCATTTTATATCCCCTTTCCTCTCCAGGCTTCCCTCTTGATTTCCTCTACCAGGTCACAGCTCTTTATGCTGAAGCTTCATTTCATCCCAAGAATTCACATTTTAGAAATACAGTTATCCCTTCCATATCGTGACTTGCCTCATCTTGCTTCTGATAAATCTCAGGTCTGGATAAGGGGTGGGGAACCTGCAGCCTTGAGTCCACATGTAGCCCTCTAGGTCCTCAAGTGAGGCCTTGTGACAGAATCCAAACTTCACAGAACAAATACCCTTAATAAAAGGATTTGTTCTGTAAAACTTGGACTTAGCAAAAGGCCACACCCAGGGACTTAGAAGGCTACATGTGACCTCAAGGCCACAGTTTCCCCACCCCTGGAAGAAATTAAATGGTAATTTTTTGGGGAGTTTTGTGGAAGCTACAGATAACATGTGAAGGCCAACAGAGGACCCAGAATCTATGTCCAAATACCTCTCTGGCTATATAGAATAGATAACTGTACCCTCCACCTTTGAGGCCTCTTCCTCTGGGTGGCTCCTCTCAGAGCCTTCCTTTAAGAAAAATCAAGTCTAATTCTTTTCTAAGATGGTTTCAGGACTTTCTCTACATGTGCTACATGCCTGTTAGTTATGGCATATACTTGTATGACGCTCCACTGATACCATGATAAACATCTCTCCTCCAAGCTACTGGAGTGTCAGTGACTCTGGAGGAAAAGTGACTTAGTGACATGTAAAAATTAACGCAATTTCCAAAATTTTTAGTCTTAAAATTAGGTAAGAGCTAGAGTTCTAGGAGAATCTAGCTGCATGTCCATATTAGTAATCTGGTTCAACAAAACTTCATTATTATGAATTTTATCAATATTCAAAAAGAAGAACCACTATCTTGCCTGTCCTTTCCTTTGTACCCTCTCTCCTCTCTTTTAAAACTGTGGCTTGGAAAGGAGTTTTGAATCATAGGACATGGAAGAAGAGATCACAGAGTGATAGTTTTAGAATTGGAAGGAAGGAAATAGTCATTTATTAAGTACCCTCTATGTGCCTGGCACTATAATAAGTATTTTATTAAATGTTATCTCATTTTATCTTCACAACAATTCTGGGAGGTAAGTGCTATTATTATCATTCTGAGGTAGACAGAGTCAGAGTGACTTTTACCCAGGATCGCATAGCCAGTAAGTGTGTGACCAGATTTGAACTCAAGGTTCCTGACTTCAGGAGCAGCACACCATTCTCTGCACCATCTAGCTTCCCCTAGTCCAGCACCTTTTCTATTTACAGACCAGGAAACTGAGGCTTGGAGAGTCCAAGTGACTTGTCTAAAGTCATATTGGTAGTAAGTAGCAGAGCTGGGATTTGAACTCAGGTACAATGACTACAAGTTCAGTAGAATGAGTCGGCACCTTTTCCATTGAGTGGAAGAAAATTTGCTTTCAGGTGCACAATTTGGTCTGTCTACAAAAAAGAATAAGAACCCAAGATTCCTTGAATATATACTTCATTGACTGAAGTGAGATTAAATTATTCTTTGAGACACACACAGAGAACAGGTTTTTGAAATTCCATTGATAAATCATTGCTAAATTATTCCTTGAGCTAATGAAATCAGCTACTTTAGCTACTGAAAGCATTCAAATTCAAAACGTCTCAGGGAACCTCCTTTTGTAAAACTTAAAGTAATACATGTAAAAGTAAATAATGTAATAAATACATAATTTATATAAATACTATTTTAATCCTGAAAGGATAAAAATGTACATTGTTTGCCAATAAGAATGTTTTTTTTTTTTTTTTTTGTAATGGAATACTGCTTTATGCTTAATTGATTTAAGTCAGAGCTGACATCTTATATTTGGTCCAGGTCAGCCCTTGGGTAGTAGCAACCAAGAAAACAGATGGTGTTAACACGTCAATCAGGTAGGTACTGTGTGGTATTCCAGGTTGAGGAATTGCTGTGAAGAAAATCTAAGTATTTTCTTGTATTTTGTATTTGGGCAACAGGTATTTCTCATATACTGGAAACAAATATTTTGTACATATATAAGTCATAATCTGAACTTTTTGGGACAAATAGCAGGGTGGAGGGAAGGGTATAGATCTAAAGAGTCAATCTTATTCCAGCCACTCATAGGTCTAGACATCTGGTATACATTCCTTTAATATACATAAATATTACTTATAGTAAACAGCAATGAGCCTTCTTTCCCTGATATTATCATTACATCCTGTGGTTTAAAAAAGAACAAAATAATGGTGACAGAGAAGTTTTTGGTATTATGGAACAGTCAGGGCCTCTTTTCAATACACCAAAGTGTCCTGATTCCTGATGCCCTGTTTGGGAAGCTACTGTAAATCATATCTGAATATCCAGTGATACATTCCAGTGAAGGCAACTCTTGGTGGTATAAACCCAGTGCATTCTCCCCATGGCCAAAGAACCCATCTTACCGATAATTCTTTTGATGTGGTACAGCCGTCACGCTGTGAAGCTCACGATGATCCCTTGTTAACTGGTACCTCCTTTAAGAGTTTTGGGAAACTGCTGGGAAAGCAAACTCACAGGGCAGCCGTGACGATGCATATAATGTTCCTGGGAGCACACTTTATTTGGCAGTGGATTTCTCCTCCCACTTCCGCTGCATGGGTGTGACAGTAGGTAGACAAATGTTAATTTAATGAAAACATTCCTATAGTGCCAACAAGTAGAAGGAAATTCTTATCTGTGCTTTCTATATCTCCTGAAAGGATCTAGAGAAAAAAAAGTATTAGTTAAAAGTACATTCTTAAAGTCTCATAGGTAGACAGATAAAGCATTTATTAAGCTTTTACAATGTACGAGATACTGTACTAAACAATGGAGTTGCCAATGCAACAAAGAGGCCTTCCTACCTTCAAGGAGCTCATTCTAATTGAGGAAGATGACACAAAAGGGGGCTGGAATAAATTTACTCCAATAAATGATGATATTGTAATTATCTCTTTTTGTAGATATCTTTCTTTTCTATTCTGGGCATGTGAGTGTCATCTCCTAAATCTAAGTGGAAAAATGTTGGGCTATGTTTCTTATTCAGTTAAAAGTTCTGACACTGAGGGAATGTTCTTTATGCCTTTCAAAAGTGTCATCTACAAAGGGAGATAAAAAACTTGAAAATAAAAGCCAAGGCCTTACTGCTTTTTCTATATGTGTACTGTGTCCTCTTAGAGGTTTACTGTTACTGAACTGTCTAGATACCAAGTTCTCTGAAGGCAGTGTTCATGTTTCATTCATATTTTTACATTTGTTTCCTTCAGTGTCTGTAATATCAAATTTAAATTCTGCCTTAGGTCTTGACTACTTACCTCTGATATTGAGCAAGTCAATTAACATCCTTGGGCCTCAGTTTCCTCTGTGAAATGAAGGGTTTGACTAGATAGTCTCTGAAGTCCTTTCCAGTTCTAGATTTGTGGTATGAGAATTATTGAAACATGAGGCATCACCAACTGTAGAGTGATTTTTTTTTCTAATTTAAAAGACCAAGAAATATTGTGGTCCTTATTCTTCATTTGCTATTGTTTCATGATTATACTGAAGTTCCAAGAGTTAGAAATTTCATACAAAGATGACTTTTGGAAAAAAAGTTCTCTCAGTCTTCATCTTGTCATGAGGTAATTGAAGCATGCGCTCAACTTTTATCCTATTGCAGTAGTCTCTTCTGGGGTGGTGTAAAAGCAAGCACAACAACATACACAGGAGGGCCTGCTATCACAGATTCTTTGTTCTGCTTTTCTACAAGGAAAGGTAACTTTTGAGGGGTCAAAAATCACTTTAATCAAGCACATATATCATTCACTTAGTTCACGGGAAAAAGTTAGTACCTTGCACTTCAGAGAAGATACAGAGAAATCAAAATCAACAGACAGGGTTTCCAACTAATTGACAATAAGCAACACATACATCACAAATCAACACATAGATAACTGTCTGACCATATATACATAGTTATCAGAGAGAGAAGCACCAATATGCGGGTTTTCAAAGACAGGGGGCTGCTAGTGGCTTTCCAGAGTCTCATCTAGCACACAAACCTTCTTCCAAAAACTAAGGCCCAAAATAAAACCTCACCACAGAGTTTTTATACACTTTTCAGAGCCAGAGGACATCACAACCCTTGAGAAACAGTTCCTCATTAACAAAAGGTATAGACAAATCTTCCCTAATCAAAATCCCCTTAATGGGTGAGAAAGATGTTCTCTAATCACATTAAAATAATTAACAATTCAAATGCATATACTGTTTCTAGTTAAAGACTCGATTAATTCAAAGACAAGATTTAGTCAGAGGCACTTGATTATACTAAAACAAAAACAGCAAAAGATCCTGCTTTGCTTGCCATTATGCTCCACTCTTTCAGGATCCTTGGCTTTACAATCAAAATGGCCATGGATCCTGGGATAAATATAGTTATTATACTTTAGGATCCCAAATCCAGGCTATTTAAGCAGGTCACTATTAATGGATGGGAAAGATCTTCCTATTAAGAAGCAAATTATATTAACAATTAACGAAAATGCATCATCAATATACGTGGTCCTTTGCACCTAATTTCACATCATGGTTATTCTGCTTGGGAGGCTCTTAAATTACCTAGGGGTAGCTACAGATAGTTGTTGATAGAAATGATATGTAGAGTTAGTGAAATAGAGAGGGGGACAGTGTAGGTTAATAGTGCAACCCTAGTGTCAGAGACCCTTCTGATGTTGGGGTGCACACCTTCTTGAAAACTTAATTTCATAAAAATTATAGCAGAAATTTTTGTGGGAAAAAGAGGCAACCAAAATAGAGAACCTCAAATGAGCAACCAACATTTTCAAAGATGAATTTAAATTCTCAACCTCTTACAGATACAAATGTACATAGGTCTTCTGGCAGAAGTCCTCAAGAACTTCCTTTGAATAATATAACAGGATTATAGATTTAGAACTGGAGGGAAATTTAGAGGTTTATAGGGTTATATAGCTGATAAATATTTGAGGCAGTCTTTCTGACTTCAACTCCAGCATTCTTAACTATTGTGCCTCCCAGCTAATTATGAAAAAATTAATAATTCAGAATGGTGCAAGGTCTGCCCACGTTCTTTGCTTTTTAGGTATTGCTGTAAAGGCAGATGACTAGAGCAAAGGTGGAATACATTTGGCTTTCATTCTTTTGTTCTTACTTAAGCTGATTTACATGTTAGGAATATTATTGACTTTAAGAGAAACTTTTTCCCTTTGCATTTTTTGCGAATTAGATAATGAAATCCCAATGTAATTGGATTTCTGTGTTTGAAGTTCAGAAGAAACTGTTTGTTATCCAGATTTGGATATCTACAAAATGGGCCACACAACCTGCTAGAAATCCCAAGTTCCTTGGGGGAGAGTTTCAGGAAGTCATTATTGTTTCCTTAGTGTCTTAGAAGTCTACCTACTATAAGCCAACCATCAAGCTACTGGTCAAATGTCTAATGAATTTCTAAGGCTGTCCATCCTTTTTTAGAAAAAATGATCAAAGAGTTTTTTTTTTTCAGAGGGAAGACTAATTACTCATTAATAATTAGTTAAAATTAATAAAATAATAATATTCAGTAAAATGTAGATTTCTTACTTTCATATGACAATAGATTCTGATATCACTTTTCATTATAAAATGTCCTAACATAAAACTCTGTTGTTAAGAAACCCCAGAGGAATATTGCAAAAACAAGGTAGCAATTCTCACCAATTCAGTTGGCTTTTGGCTGTAGCGAAAAGAACACTGGACTTTAAATCTAACTCAGCAATTTACTTAACTATGTATGACCCTGAGCAACTCACCTCACCTTGGGAACCTTATTTTCTTATCTGTGGAATGGGCATAGAAACCAAGTCAATCAATTCATACCCAAAGCTCGTACAAGGTGTAAACACTGTCCTAAGTGCAGGAAATACAAAGATGTAACAAAAAAATGAAGCAAATTAGCTCTCATTCTCAAGGAACTTATGTTCTACTGGTGGAAACAACATAGACACACAGATAAATAAATATACAATAATTTGAGGAAAGAGGCCTAAGAACTAGGGGATCAATAAAGGTTTCCCAGAAGAGGTGGTTAGGATTTGTTAAGTACCTACTATATGGTAGATACTAAGTCTAGGTGGGACAAACACAAAAACATAATAGACCCTCTTCAAGGGCCTTGAATACAAGGCTGAGAAATTTGAATTTTAGCCTTTAGGCTGTGGTTCCACTTAGTATTTTGGACAAGGAAAGTAACCAGGAAAAGCAAAAAATAGGGGTAGAAATGAGCAAGATATATGAGTGTGGTGGATGGTCTGCATCCCCACATGGCTCGGTGACAGCAGTGAAAAAGAAAGACACATGGGCGGGCAGGAGAAGATAGGGCAACTCTATTGATCCAAGGGTCAGGGTATTTATAGACAGAGACTGCAAGTCCATGTGAACATGCTGCTCATCTCCTATCCTAGTGATTTGGCCAGTCTTATTGTCTTAAGGACTGTTAGCCTAGAGGGCATCTATTTTACATATCCCTTGTATTCTGTAGGTCTCTTGTTTGTCTCATGAGACAGCAACATCTGGGGGGCATGGAGAGCCATTTCAGATGACAATGAGCACAGACTCAAAAGAACAGTTTATCTGAAGGTCTATCCTGAACTTGTCAACCACACTCCATCCTGGCCCTCCACAATTCCCCCTTTCTTTTGTTGTAACCAGAGATAAGGGACTTGGGTTTGAAGACCTTACCTATGAGAGAGAAGGCACCTATAAATAGGTGGCCGATGCAGAGAAACAAAGGGATAGAGGTAATATAGCTATGAACCAAAGGAACAGGGATGCAAAGGGATTTGTATTAGCAAAATAATCCCAAATCACACTGGCAGTTTTATCGGGATCAAGATTTCCCTCGGAGGCCTGATCTATATTATTAACAGTCTGATTAAGATCTTCAATATGCAAAGTAAGACTGCTATTCCCTATATCCTATTCAAATGATTTCTAATTTTAGTCCAATTATATAGAGTTATTATAATAGACAGTAGTATCAAATAGAAATGAACCTATAATCACATCTCATGGACAATCTTGTTTCCAGAACATCAACTTTGTTTCCCACCACCACAATAGTTTCCCTTAAAGCAAACATTAAATTGTATGTAAGGATAAACCAATTGATACAAAGGAAGCCAATGCTGCCACAAAGCTTATAATGCCTAAAATAATGCAGCTTATACATCTTTTCTGTCTTACTTTCAACATTAACAAGTTTGATCAGATACAGACATATACCAGCTTTTACTTTTGATAAGCATTCAAACAAACCTAGGACATATAACTACAGATATAATGCTAGTGTTAGCTATATGAAAACCAATGTATTCAGTGATAGTACAATTAAAGCATGTTATTTTCCAATCATAAAAACAAAATTTTTTCCTATCTATATATCAATTTGTTTCCTAAAATCCTTTGACTCATATCCTACCATAATTACCTCCTCTATCTTCCTTCCCCATGTCACCACCACCCGTAACCCAAGGCAGATTATGTACAAAAAGCCCATCTATCTCCCTGTTGATCAGTTCCTTCTGCTGCAGTGGCCAGTTGGGGGGGTGCCTAGAAGCAGAATGAGTGTCTTCATTGTCCTGTCAGTACAATGATCATGGCTTCTTCTTTTTTCCTCAGTCCCTATCTTCTTCAATGTATGGCAGAGGTCAGATGTTTCTTTCTGGTATCCAGATCATTTCTTCACCATTTCCTGTGGAAATACAAGCATACCCTAACCCCCACGTTAATAATTTGGGTTGTTCAATTTTTTTCCAATCAGTGAGGTGTGTTTTGCCTTTTTTGAAACTGTTTTTATGCAGGCATAAGCCTCTCTCTACCTCGTGTCAGGTATACAATGCCATGTCAACTCTTCTTATTCTTTTGCCTTCTCCCCTTTTCTTTTGTTTTTGGAGGAGAGTTTTTATGTCATGATTGTGACATTCTACAATGGCCCGACCAGTAGGATTATATGGGATGCCAGTTCTATGATGTATTCTCTATGACAGACAGAACTTAGTAAAGGATTGACTAGTATAAGCTGAACTGTTACCTGTTTTTACAATTTGTGGAATGTCTAGAGTTGCAAAACACCTAAACAGATGATCAATAGTAAATTTTGTTGATTCCCCAGTTAGTGGGGTGGCAATAGTATAACCTGAATATGTGTCTATAGTCACATGAAGGTATTTATTCCTTCCAAATTCTGGGATGTGTGTGACTTCCATTTGCCATATTTCAAGAGGATTGCATCCTCAAGGATTGATGGATGTATTTGATGGAGCTGGCAAAAACAGAATGCGATGTGGACAAGACTTTACTACAATGTTTCTTGCTTGCTCTCTAGTAATATGAAATTGCCTGTGAAGCATGGAAACTGACTGATGAAATTGGTTGTAGGAATGCTGTGCTTCTAAAACTGTCAGTGTGAGCAAGCTGTCTGCTTGTCTATTTCCCTCTAAAATAGGCCCTGGCAGTTGTGTATGGGAGGGGGCCCAAGATCTTTTGGGGTAAGGGATGAAGGTCTCAGCTTCTGAAATTGCTTCCTGCTGAGATTGGATGTAGAGCTGTCCCTGACTCAAGGGGTCCTATTCAAGGGATACATAGCCTGAGCAGTTATCTGGAAGTTGATGGTTGCCCTCTGAAAAAGACAAACCTGGCATGGAGGTTAGAAAAAAAATCAAACAGGAAAAAAGGAATATAAATAAAAGGCAATTTCCCTGGTATAACAGACAAAGAGGGCCAGGCTAGGCCAAGGGCAACAGATTTGAATATGAAAGACTAAATTAAGTGTGAAGATTCTGGAAGACCTGGCTACAAATATGAGTATGAAAAGCCAGGTTAAGTGGCAAGATTCAAAGGGAGTTCAGGGAGATTGCCAGAGTCTGAACCCCATCATTCAGAGTGCTTCAGTTTCCTTTATATTTTCACCGTAGACAAGATAGCTCACAAGCTACCACTCTTCACCAGCATAACTGCATTGTCTTAAACAAAAGAGATTTTAAACTTGAACCTTACAACTGAATAGATGTATATCGTTGTTCACAGGCTAGTTTCTCCTTCTCTGATTACATTTACTCTGGAAGGAAAACTTTTAGAAATTAAGTTGTTAATAAGTTCAAACACTAACTTTAACTTTTGCTCAGGCCATGAAATGGCTACAAATTCAGATTAAAACAGCAAGATCTTTTCTGTTTTATAGATCATTACAAATTAATTTATCAATTACATTGTCTTGAAAATGAAAATTTAGTAGGCATTACAAGAGAGACTGTTTTAAAATATTTCTTCTAAAAGTGTTTTCTTTTGTTTTAAAAGTTTAAAATTTGCCCTGATGTTAACAATAACTTTATAAAGAAAATTAGTTGAAAACCTTTAAAATGATAGTTCTTTTCTACTTTGAAACAAAAATAAAACTTTAAAATTAAAATCCATCAAAACTTGGTTGGTAAGAAAATGTCCTTAAGTGATATGAATGCCTAAAGTATTAGAACCAAATTCTTAATTATCACAGAATTCCTAGATAACACAAAATGCTTTAGTCAAAAAGGTGCAATATGATCTCTCAACAGTAAGAGACTGATTACAGAAAAACATTACTGCTTATAAAGTCCTTTTAAACAATGGGGACATCTTAGGTGAGTCTTAAGCAGTTTACTTAGATTGCTGAACATGTTCTAATTTCAGATAAAAATAATATTAGATTTCCTGGTAAGATTACACAAAAGGGGCTCACATGTTTTGTTGGTCACTTGCTATTGATCATAGAAATTTGCTATAGAAAGAGAAAACAGGGACATGTGACATAGCAAATAGGATAAAACATCCTTGACTCTGAATTCAGATAAGAGTAAAATTCTCCAGTTATGTAGTATCTGTTTCATAGCTGGACTCAGGAATAAGGAGATTGGTATGGCACCTATGCCTGCCAGCCTCTAAGCATACAGGAGGACTGTTCTGAATGGGCAGAACTAATCTAAATGAAGTTTTCATTCAATTCCTTTCTTTCTACACACAGTAATCAATTAACAATTTTAGGTTTAGCATTAAAACAGTAATTCCAAATAACTCGTTAACAATCTTACAACTTTTAAAGTGATAGCCAAGTTGTTTTAGCTGAAACTTCTTTAACAGACAAAGGTGAAAATACCTGGTTTTCTAAGTGACAATTACAAAAACAAAAACATTATAAGACAAAGTTAGCAGGACTGATAAAATTTAAAATAACATAACTGGTTTTACACAATTTTCCCAACACCTTTTAGTTTCAACAAAATTCGGATTAGAAATTGGTTTCTCTAACACTGTTTCTGGATTACAGGGGTTACTCAGTTCTTACAATACAAGACTATTACAATTTTGAAGCACAACTAGTGAACCTTAGGTGTCATTAATTACATTTCCAAACCATCACATATAAGTATTATTAATAGAAAACTGGGCTTACTAAATGTAGGGGCTGGTTGGTTTGTGATCTCATACTGCTGTGGCCCAACCCCTACTCTCGGGGAGGGCAAATTAATTCCTTACTATCCTTTAGCATTCACTTACCCTGATCTAATCTGGGATGATAAGAGTTATCTTTAGCAGTTCTAACAATTAATTCACTGTAGCCCTAACTGGATGATGAATTGGGACTGCAGGGCAAAAAGAATATTAATGGTTCTAACCTTTACTTAAGTAAATTTTACTTCTGTGTCCACTCCTTAAGAACTTCTTGGAAAGAGAGGGCTTTTGAATCTATCAGCTGAAGCGAGGGAGACTTCTGGACAACTATCCAGTGGCGCCAAGTCCCCTCCTTTTTACTGGAGAGTTCAAAAGCTTTATCTCTGCTGAGGTGTCTCTTTTTCAGATCTATGCATTTTTCCAATTTGCCTTAGTGTCAAATAATATGACAAATTTTGACCTGTCTTAAACATCCAATTAGGAGTGACATGTTTCACTTAAAATATGACCAGGATAACTACTTTTTGGTTAGTTCTCATTATACAAAAACTTTCCCTTTTAGGTGAGGCATGTGATAATTAAAATGCTAGTCAGTCTGTCTGCCTCTCTGGTATGAGGGCAAAAGCTTCCCTGATTTCTTCTTGTCTTTCTCTCCACCTTAACAACCTGGCCAGGGTTAGAAGGTAGAAAGAGAGAGAGAATTTTACCAACAACTTTCCAAAACTTTTATGCTTTCCTTAAAACTGCACATATGTTATTTCCTTATATGCCTTATCTGAAACTGCCTTTAGCAATATAAGATTAGCTTCTTTCTTTCTCCCATACCCCTCCCTGATGCTGCAGCCATCAGAGAGGAGGGATGAGAGGAAGGAAAGAGAAAATATGGGAAAGAGATTAACACACAAACACACTCACACAGAACATAGAGACAGAATACATATACAGACAATAAAAAAGAATTCAAAAAAACTGAGAAAAGATTGCCAGAAATGCCCTGCACAAATCGGACCTATGGCTTGATTTCTTTTACTTTGTTCCATGCACAAATCGGACCTATGGCTTGATTTCTTTTACTTTGTTCCAAACACTTTACGAAATTCAAATTTCCACATTAAGTAATCTCCTTCAAGAGTGGTTTTATTTAAATTACATCAATCAGTGGGGCATAGGGCTGTCTGAAAAATGCTGTCTAGAAGAGACTGAATGTAAGGATTACTTGGTCCATAATTGATTGCCCCTTGTTTTAATTCCTTTAAAAATTTTAAATCCAGAAGGATGAATTCTCTTGCAACTCCTCCTGGGTTATTGGGATCTGGGGTTTCTGGAGGAGTATAGAATGGTAGTGGCTCTGTTGGAGTTGAGGGTTCCAGGGGTGCTGGGGCTTCCTTTGACCAGGAATCCACCTCTTCTCCCCCCTCTTCCCTCTCCATGTCCACCCCTACCTGAGTGTTTCTGCCTTTAAAAAGTATCTGACCCATTGTTAACCTTACTTTTGCTGTTTACCTGTCAGTTTTGATTTCTTATGAACAGAATCAGCTTTTTGATTCTGTTAACAGTAAATTCTCCCTGTAAACCTGTAATTGCTGAGATTTTACTGTGTCTGCATGAACCTCGGATAAAGTGAAATGCCCCCGCAGGGGTTCTTCAAGGCTTCTCCTTACCTTAGTTGCTTTGTCACAACTTAAGAGTTCCTTTCCAAGGGGGCCGCTATCACTGAAAGTTGAGTCTCTTTCCTGGGTCAGGTCCTTGTTTGAGGCTCCATTTGTGGAGGATGGCTTGTGTCCCCACATGACTCGGTGACAGCAGTGAAAAAGATAGACACACAGGCAGGTGGAAGAAGATAGGACAACTCCGTGTATCGAGGGTCAGGGTATTTATAGACAGAAACTGCAAGTCTACGTGACATAGTGCTCATCTCCTGTCCTAGTGATGCGGCCAGTCTTATTGTCTTAAAAACTAAGACAATAGTCTTATTGTCTAGAGGGCATCTATTTTACATATCCTTTGTATTCTGTAGTTCTTTTGTTTGTCTCATGGAGACAGCAACATCTGGGGGGCATGGAGAGACATTCCAGATGATAATGAGCACAGTCTCAAAGAACAGTTTCCCTGAAGGTCTATCCTGAACTTGTCAACTGCACTCTATTCTGGTCCTCAACAAATGAGCTCTAGCAATACTCAGTAGGTACCATGAAATTTCTTTGTTTCCTTCAAGACTTAACTTCCTTGCCACTTATTGTATGATGTTTTTCCTGATTCCTCCAACTACTAATACCCCTTGTCTCCTCCCTATTACCATGTATTTATTTTGTATATACTTACACAAATATGTGTGGTCTCCCTGAATAGACTTTAAGTCTAACTCTAAATGCTTTAAGCACTTGACTGTGCCAGGAGTGGGGAACCTGCAAAAGTTTGGATTCAGTCAAAAGAACCATACTTGAGGACCTACAGGGCCATATGTAGCCTTGAGGCTGCTGGTTCCCCACACCTAAATTAGAGAGTCTACTGAAAACAGTGTAAGATTCCTCTGGGCCAGATATATAGCAATACAATCTCTGAACAAAATAAACAACACAGGTCATGATGGAGTAATGTTGATAGTTGGTTCCACTGATGGGGAAAAACATATAGAATCATAGTGGATCTCCTGAATATGAATTGGTCCTATTGGGTTCTTTAAAAAGCCATGGATATTTTATGTTGTAATATTCTGCTTGGGGAAGAACTTATCAGAAAGCTGTGTCCAAGTTCATTCTGTGCTCTTAAAAATAACATTTTCAGAGAAACATTCAACAGTATGGAGATGAAAAAATGATTAAAAAGATATACAACTTGTCTGATGAAGAAAGATTAGTGGTGTTAATCCTAGATGCAGTAAGGATAAAGGATGATGGTAACTATATTCAAGTATCTAAATGATTATTATGAAGCAGATTAGTTTTCCATTTTCATAGAGGACTGAAGAAGAAAAATGTACTTAAATCACATTGAGTGAAAGCAGTTATACATAAGGAAGGAACTTTTTGCCAGCAGTGTTGATTTACCTTGGGAAAGACTGTTTTAGAGGTTGTAGAATCTTCTTCCTAGGAGATCTTTGAAAACAGTAAACAGACTTTAGGTTCTGATTATCTGAAGGAAGAAGACTGGATTAGAAAATCTCTTGAGTGTCTTACAAGCTCTGTAAGAGTTAAGGTAAAAGTAGTTTTGTCCTTGAAAGAATGAATATTGGTGACCTAAAATAGAAAGAATTAGCTCATGTGGGATTCACTTGGAATTTTTGTCTTCATATGAAAACTGTCTGATATAATAGATGCTTAACATATTATATGTATGTGTGTTTCTTTCTGTGTATCTTTCTATCTATCAGTTATCTATACTTAGTTCAGTGAGGGTTCCAGGTTTCATTTCAGAGAGATTGATTTAATCTAAGGCTACCAGATACTATTTTATGAGATATATTGTCAAAAGTCTTTATGTATTTTAGTTTGCTATGGCAACCATTAATTTACTATGCAACAGTGTTTGAAACTGATTGGGTTAGTAATTTAGTATATGAATTCATGGCTTACATCTAGTTTTATGAGATTGTGTATTCTCAAAGGAGTTTCACTCTTTTTTAACCTGAATTTTCTCCATCTCTTTTGGTGTTTTACCATTATGTTCATATTTTGAAAAAAATTTCAAAGCAGGGTTTTTTAATTAAAGTTGTCAGCTCACCATCTGGACTTCTTCACTGGATTTCTTTTCTACAAACAGTACATGCTTGTATAATTTCCAATGATAAAATGGAGGCTACGTTCTATGACTATTGAAAGAATTTGTTATTTGATGTGTGATTTATTAATACTGAATGCTACAATGTTTCAATCTTTTTTTGTTATTATATTTACAATTTAAAATGGATATCTTTTTTATTCCTTTCATTTACAATTATATCTTTTCCTTTGTCCTCACTCAGAGAATCATTCATTATAACAAAATCATTATTATAAAAAAATAGTAAGAGAAAAAAAGCCATTGCACAAAACTAACCCGTCCATTAACCAAGATAAGCAAATCCCATGCCCATAATCCCTTGTCTCTACAAAGGTAGGTATAATTATATAGTCTTCAGTTTCTTTTGTTGCTGACATTGTTGTTAAGTCAACAAGCATTTATGAAGCCATTATTTTGTTCCATTTGATACTGTGCTCAGTGCCAAGGATACAAAAAAGGGCAAAAACTTGGATCCTGTTCTCAAGGAGCTTACATTCCAAGGTGGGGAGACAAGATGCAAACAATAATATCCATACCGCGTATAAGCAGAGTTAATGGAAGGTAGTCTCAGAGAGTAAAAAACTAGCAGCTGGCATGGTCCCCCATCTTTTACCTGGTCAGAAAGGCCTCCTGCAGAAGGTGGAATTAGAGCTGATATTTGAAGGAGGCCAATGATGTAAGGGGAGGCAGAATATTCCAGCCATGGAAAACAGCCAGTAAATAGGTATAGAATTGAGAGATGGATTATAGTGTGCATGAAACAACAAAGAAGGCCAGGGTAGCTGGTTCAAAGAGTGCACAGAGGGAAGTAACATGTAAGAAGACTGGAGGCTTTGAGAAACAATTGACCAAGAATGGGAGGAGAGGAGATAGATAATAAGAGTTTTTGTTGGTTTGTTTTTAAGGATGAGTATTTTTGGAGCCAATGGAGGAAGAGTCAACAAAGAACCATAAAGTCTGTACAGAACCAGGAATCAATAAAGAGCTATAATACATTCCACAGGCTAAATTTCTGTAACTGATCTTGCTTCTGGCTGAAAGCAAGTATGTAGAGAGGTATAGTACAAACATTGAACACCTTAGTTGAAGCCCCCTAAGTCCTTTTATTAGTCAGTGTGACCCTAAGCAAGTTATTTAACCTGTTTGAGCCATGGTTTCCTCATCTGTAAAACTGGAATATTTATTTGCATGAAATACTTCATTGTTATTGTAAAGAAGAAAGCTCCTTTACAGGCATTGTATGTTATTTTTACTATTAGACAAAAATGTCAAGACACATACAAATAAATACTCTTCTCTTAAAAGGAGTCATTGTTGGGAAATGGGTCTACACTGAATTGATGCTGCTCTCGTTTTAAGTTTTTATGAAGATCCTATTCTAGATATTCCCCATTGTGATAAATCTTGGTGGATTTCACTTTTGAAAAAAAGGAAAAAGCTAAAAGCTATTTGGAGGCTATGTTAGTGAATGTGGTGAGTGAATAAACTGGGTAATATTTTTTGAGGAGTGATAAAAATTATATAGCACTTGAGTTTGCAAAACACTATATGAAATATATATACATATATATTTATATACATACACACACATATTTTTCATTTGGGAAGTATGCCGTATTATTCTGTCCAAGTTTGTAGATGGAGAAGGGAATAATCTTTACTCCTCATTAAGTTTGATCCCTCTATTAAAGTTCCTTGATCCCTTTCTTTACTGCTACCTCCAGGACTACAGCAGTTTATTTCTCTCTTCCATGCATCCTTAATATTGCCCTCTTTGCTAGCTCTTTCACATATGCCTTAAAATGTGCTCTGGTCTCCACAATTCTAAAAAAGCTTTCCCTTGTCAGGGGAACTTGTGGCCTTGAGGTCATGTGATCTTCTAGGTCCTTGGGTTTGATCTTTTGACTGAGTCCAAGTTTTATCCAACAAATTCTTTTATTAAGGGATTTTTTTTCTGTTTGGATTCAGTCAAAGGTCACACTTGAGGACCTGGAAGGCCACATGTGACCTTGAGGTCACTAATTCCCCACCCCTGATACCTTTCTATTCCTAACTAGTGTCATATCTTCCTTCACTCCCCTTCTTGGAATCATAGATTGCCAAGAGTAATGGATTTGGAATTAAGAAAGTAAGGGCTTCAGTCCCACTATGACTACTTATTGCCTGTGTCATTTTGATTTACTTTAATGAAAATTAAGTTTCACCCAGAGAAACACAAGGAGGATCTGAGCAACAGAGGAAAGAGAGCTTAGGTAAAGTGATTAGATTTAATTCACAGAGTTTTGCTGATAATTGAATTCTTGAATTTCTTCTTGAGAATCAACCAGAGCAGCTTCTGTTTCCATTTGGACTCAGCAGGAAGGTGCTAATTGCAAATCAAGGCAGCTGAGCATCATATTACAATAAAAGGTACGACATTTGCCATTTATAAAGTAAGGCTCTCCCAGAATATTAACATCACCATGTATTAAATAGGTATTCACCAGGTGGTGAGTTTTAGTAATTAACCATGCAGTTTAGCCACTCCTGCTACTACTGTTGTTGGTTGTCCTTCCTTCTGCTCGAAGAGGACCAACGACATGAGTAGGGTGATGGTTTGACTTACAAGTGAATTGGATTTAAGTGAGGCAGAGATATGCAAAGTCATCAGCCACACTCTGGCCTCCAGAGTCATTCAAAATCCAGTGGCAAGACACAGGTCATCACAACTGGTGATGGCCCCAGATGCAGTAGACCTTGGCCTTTTTAAGCTAAGGACTTTCCCAGGTCTCAATTTGTCTGAGACAACACCCATTCAATAGTTAAAGGGTAGGTCGTTGCTTTTTGTCCTTCATTCTTGACATGACAAAACAAAAGGTTAAGAGACCCTGCTTTAGAAAAAGTAGCTGCCAAGAAATGGTTAGTGACTACATAGGTTCCATTAAGACAGAAGTTATTCATTAATTCATTCTGCTCACTTCACTTTGCATCAGTTCATACAGATCCTCCTAGGTTTTTCTGAAAAAAAATTTGCTTATTTCATATAACACTATAGTGTTCCATAATATTCATGTCATAACTTGTTCAGCCATTCCCCAAAGTGAAGTGACCAGAATGAGGAAGACAATTTCCATGATAATGGCAATATTGTAATTAACTGTGGAAGTCTTAGTTACTCTGATCAGTATAATAATCTGTCCCAAGTCCAAAGGACTCATGATGAAAAATGCTATTCATATCCAGGTAAAGTATTAGTCTCAGAGTATAAATTGGAGCATATTTTTTCCCCTTTATTCTCTCTCTCTCTCTCATTTCACAATCATCTCAAACTCAGTGGTCAAAACCAGACCTCATTATCTTTGCCTCTTAAAATTCCCTTTCTTCCTAAATCCTCTGTTTTTGATGAGGACATCACAATCCTTTCAATGCCTAGGTTCTCAACCTAGCCATGCTCAACTCTACCATTTCCTTCCTAGTGGGGAAGGGGGTCAGTCAACAGTTCACTTAACCTCTGTTTGTTTCAGTTTCCTTGACTGTAAAATGGCAATAACAAAAGCCCCTGCCTCACAGAACTTTTGTGAGGATCAAATGAGAATGTCTGTAAATTGCTTAGCACAGTTCCTGGCACATAGCAGGCACTTAATATTTATTAAGTCAATTATAATTAATAATTAATAAATTAAGTTATTAAGGTTGTCCCCTTAGTATGGAGGAAGTAGATGGCAGAATTGAGAACCTAGGTTATGGAATAATTTCCCCCATTCAGATGAGGATGTCTAGCCTATATTTGAGACCAGATCTAAGGAGAGAAATGAAAGTGAGTTATGTAAATTTTGGAGTCATATGTACATAGATAAAATAGTTATAGGAGTTAATGAGATCAGCAATAGAAAATATGTACAAGGAAGGCTACACTTCTGACTTTCCCAGACTTTATCTATAATGCTCTGAAAATCTATCTACCTTGGAAGGTCTCTCCAACTTCCCACCTTGGAAATATCTCCTACCTCTATGGTCTCTCTTTCTGATTGACTAGCTTCTCCTACAACCTCCATTTTAAGAAAGACATCTAGGTTACTCATTCCTCTCCTGACTTTCATCCTGAACTTTCTCTACAATGTCCTTGCCCCAATACCTTCATCCCACCACCTTCCAGCTTCTTTTTAGGTGTTGTCTTTCTCCATTAGTATGTAAATTCCTTAATTTCAGAGTATACTGGTAAATATTTAACACCTGACTCTGCTCCCCTCTACCCAATTTAGGCACAAAGCATTTTTAAATGTAATTTGCATTATTAACATTTCCTCTACCACTTTCTTAATAAGTAAAATAAGCCCTGACTTGTGGCATTGCCAATTTCTTAGGTATAAAATGGTCACACCAGACATTTAACAATCAACTCTTTGGAGTTAATATGAGATGGCTCCAGCATATTCCTAGTACTGTCTTTCTGCCTGACACATTATAAGCATTTACAAATGCTTGTTGACTTGACCCGGCACAGGTCTCTTTCATATACCCATACAAGGGGACAGACATGGATAAAGAATGTGTGAATAGCAGACAAAGAAGGACTGATCTAATAGAAAAGAAGGAGAATTATGGAACATCAGGTTTAGGAAAATCCAGGGAGGGAGTGGTCAGTAGGGTCAAACACTTCAAAAAGGTCAGGAAGGATGATGACTGGAAAAAGACTCCTGCATTTAGCAATGAAGAGGTTGTTAAAGACTTTGGAAAGACCATTTTCGTTTGAATGATGAAGACAAAAGCCAGATTGTAAGGGGTTGAGAATTAAGAGAAGGCAACAAGTATAAATAATGATCTTTTTCCCTGGAAGTTTTACTGTGAAAAGGAGAGATGTAGGAAGATAGCCTGAAGGGATAGGAAGGCGAAGCAAAGGTGTTTTAAGGACAGGGGAATATTTGTAAGGGGTAGGGAAGGATCCTGTTTATAAGGAGGGATTGAAAATTAGGGAGGAAGAGGGAATGAGTGAAGGGGAAAGCTCCTGGAAATGGGAAGGGATGGTATCAAGGGCACAGATAGAAGGGCTGGCACTGGCAAGGAGAAAATCTATCTCACTGCCTGAGCCTGGAGCAAATCTAGAGAGGATATGGGATAATGTTGAGAGGATAATTGAAATATGGAATAGGGAAGGAGGGGGAACTCTTGACACATAGTTTTAAATTTTTCCAGCAAAGTATGAAATGAAATCCTCTACCAGGAGTGAGGCGTAGGTGGCTTAAGGATACTTTTGGAAAAGTCAATCAAAGGTGAGTAAAAAGATCGGCATCAAGCAATGATAACCCAGCTAAGACTGGATATTATTAATATGTAGCAGAACTAGTCAGCATGGTTCTGTCATAGCTTTGAGTGGCCTTTTAGCAGCACTTGGGGAGACGATGAGAGACAGATAATACAAGTAATTCAGGGATGGGGTCTAGAAAGATATGAATGATAGGGTAATGGAACAGGGGATTGAGAATAGTATAAAGGGTTCAGGATAACATAAAGTTGAACTATAGAGTTGAGATTTAGAAGGGAAGAAAGTAAGACTATAGCAGAGGTGATTGTTTGGAAGAGCCCAAGGTGGCATAGGGGTAGCACAACTGGAAATTGTGAGGAAAGAGAATGAGTTTAGGAAAGGGTGAAGCTAATTAAATAAATATACGATTTTGGGGAGTGCTTGTAACCTCTCAAAGTTTCAATTTACTTATCATTAAAATAAGGCACTCTCTGTACCTACCTTTCTAGGTACCTACCAGGGTTTTTGTTAGTATCAAATGAGACAATGTATTGAAAATAGTTGGCAACAATAAAAATATCAGCCATCATCTTTTATTATATTACGAGCTTTCTTTAGTAATGTGTGACTTAGGATGTGATCCTAGTGGCCCAACTAGCATTTCTTTTTCGAGTCAGACTATATCTGACCTACAGGGCTATTGAATTTTTATTTGTAAATGTTAATGCAGCTTTTTGTTACAAAGCAGGGTTTTTTTTTAGCTTAATTAGAATACTTTAAGATTAGATACATTGTGTTTTATCCTATTAGCACAAATCTCTTTATAAAATAATAAAATAGCACTTTGATATTAGGAGAGCATCTGAAATTAAATCACTTTGTAGCGATCACAGTAGGAAAGTTGTTAGAATTTTCTCTCTTCTTTTGGACTTAAAACACCAAAGAATATGATTTCTATAGACAAAGAGCACAAAAAGAAGAGTCACATGACTTACTTTAAAAGCACAATAAATCCTAAATGTTACTTTAAAAAGTGACCTGGTTATTTGCACTTCATTCTGACTTTCTTTCGTTTTCTTATATACATTTAAACAATTTCATGGTGCTCATTTTTGATTTCACTGTCTAGTATATTGTCATCTTTAATCTTTAGCTTGCACTGCTGAAATAAAGGAAATGCAGAGCAGTGACAAACTTCCTAAATGGAACATAAAAATATAAATGTTTCAGATTTTTATGATTAAAAGGGTGGCCATAGTGAAAAACTTTAAGTATTTTTAGGAGTGCTCAGAAGAGGTAACTTTTTAGTTTTTTATTAGATCTACTTTGGGTGCAGAGGGACAGAGTTAAGGAAGAAAAAGTGTGCTTTGCCAGCACAACATATAGATAGTATTTAAATAAAGGTTAATTAGTCAGTGGTTGATTTATTGTATATTTTGTTTTTCTTCTTGGTCACTTACCTGTGACAATTGCTTGATCCTTGTACTTTTAGCAGAGGGAAAAAAAGAGAGGAGAACTGGTGAGGTTTAGTTTTATGGTTTGTTGGTAACTTTGGTAAACCTTGATTCATTGAAGTCACTGTTATAGCTCCAAAGAAGATTCAAATATTAATAAGATATGGCCACACGATATCTTTACACAAATTGAGCATGTATTAGGGCATAAAAACCTTTTATTTAAAACAAAAGCAGAAATATTTAATAGGGTCTTTACTGACCACAATGCAATAAAATCATATTATATAGGCCATTGTAAAAAAAAAAGTGTTAAAATCAACAGGATGCTAAACAAGTTACTCATAAAGAATTGGTGAGTCAAAGAAAAACTTAGAGAAACATAGATAATTTCATTAAAGATATGAAAATAATGAGGCAACATGCCAACATTTTAGGGATGCAGCCAAATCAGTCCTGAGAAAAACCTATATTTCTGAACACTTTCACTAATTCCCTCAAAAATTATAGATCAATGAGTTTGATGTGTAATTTAAAAAAACCCTAGAAAACAAATAAAAAATTAAACCACAAAATAGAAATCCTAGAATCAAGGAAAAAACAAACAAAGTTTAAAGCCACAACAAAAATTATTGACTTAGAAACTATAACCACTAGCTGCTTTTTTTTTTTGAAGAACAAAATAACAAAGACAAATAACTAGCTAATTTCATTAAAAAGAAGAAAACCAAATTAATGCCATCAAAAATGAAAAATGAGAATTCACAACAAATAAAAAAGTAAAGTATATGATTAGAAAATGCTTTCCCCAAAATTATGCACCAATAAAGCCAACAACTTAAATAAATGAATATTTGCAAAATATAGAATACCTCAATGAACAGAATAAGAAATAAACACCCCAATCTCATAAAAGGAAACAAAACAAGCCATAAATTAACTCCTGAAGTAAAAAACAACTTAGGATCAATTCCCAAACTCATTATTTTTTCCCCAAATTCCCCTTCCCTCCAACTTCCCTATTATTTTAGGGGAAACATCATTTTCCCAGTCCCTCATGTTCATAACCTAGATGTCATCCTCAATTTCTTACTATCTCTCATCCCCCATATCCAATCTGTTGCCAATGAACCCCTTCTTAGAATAGTGAGTTTAAATGGATAAAATAAAATACATAGCATTACAAAGGGTACCCAGTGTATTGGAATATAGTCATAAAAACTTATATTAAAACAAGTCAATTGACCCACTGACTATGATCCTTGGGCTTAGAAAAAGTCACTGATGGCAAGGTTTTCAAATTTCTGGATGACCCAAATTGAAAGGGATAGCTAATACAATCAAATGGCAGAAGTGAGATCTCAAAAGTGCTCGGCAGATTACAACCACGGGCCAAATATAATAAGATCAAATTTTTCCCTTTTTATTTCAAATTTAATGCTTGGTTTTAGAAAATCAGTTGTACAAGTGATTATGAAAGATTCCTGACTGAAGAAGGGTGCCTACAAAAAAGCCCTCAGGGTTTTAGTGGCTTGCAAACTTCATTTTCATCAGTATAATGATAAAAGTTAAAAAAATTACCCCCAAACAAAGAAAAACAAAACAACAAATTAATACCATCTTGACTTGCACTAATTAGACTTATGCAATCAAAAGGAGAGAGTTTCTGGTCTTAATATGCCCTTTGCTGCTCAGCCCACATTTGGTGTGTTTTGTTCAGTTCTGGGCACTACATTTTGGGAAGGGAAGGGCATTGGAAAGTTGGAGTATGCCAGAGGAAAATAACCTATCCAACGGACAGGGAGATTTGAACCCTTGCCATAGGAGTGCTATGTGAAGGCACTGGGCATATCTGTCCTAGAGAAGATAAAACTTTTTTTTTTTTGGTTGGGGAACAAAGCATTATAAAATTTTAACACTGCAAATCAGGCCTCTTTCTAAACTTCAGGTTCCTTATCTGTAAATTTGGAAACCTTGGATATGACTTAATGATCAAGGTTCCACAGCCTGATTAGCGGTGACTAGAGTCTTAATCTTCTGACTCCTTTTCTAATAATCTTTCAGCTTCATCATGCTGTATTTCTGTGATAACTGCTTCACATAGTTAAGCATGTGAAGGGCTATCACATGGAAGTACTGTCAGGATAAAATATTGGCTTAGCTGTCATTCTGGGAAGACAGCAGAGCAAGTCAGAAAATTCCAAGCTCTCCAGATTTCCCCCACAAACAATAGCACCTCAGGGCGAACATACCATGGTAAAAATAAACAAGAATTGAAGCAGAACAGTAGTCCTCTTGGGACAACCAGAGAATATCCAAAGAAAAATCCCAGAACTGAGGGTTGGTCCCTGTGAAGTGTAAAAATCTTTAGGCTAGTTCCACTGAAACAGCAAGCAGCGAGTCTTGGGGCTAGCTGGATTGAGAGGTAGCCTTGGCTCTAACCACAGAAATTTTTGTCCCCAAGACACTGGGCAATTGGACATCTGAGTGTCAGAAGATTGATGGAACCTCTGCTGATTAGGAATGGCAGGCCCAACTGTACCTAGACACAGCCCTAGGTGAGAATTAACCAGCATAGACCTGATGAGGGCAGAAGCCCATTGGCTATGGGCACTTAAAGGAGGGTGAAGTTCTTGGTTTGGGTTCCAGGGCAGAGGGGAAAATTGAAGTAGGATCCTAGGCCAGAGTCACCATGTCCCATACTGAGGACTAGCAGCGTTTACAAAAGTAAGTTGCTACAAATAAAAAAAAAAATGACCAGGTGAAGGAGAAAGAACCCAACTATTGAAAGTAACTATGGGAACAGAGAAAACTGGGGTACCTCTTTAGAGGAGGAAACTGGAGCAAAAAAAGGCCTCTCCTATCAAATGGTCACTTGTCACAAAATAATTCATAGAAGAACTTAGAAAAAACTTTAAAAATCAAATGAGGGAGATTGAGGAAAAATAAAAAAAAGTAGGAACAATCCAAGGAAAACAAAACTATGAAAAGAAAGTCAGCCAACTAGAAAAGGAGATCCAGAATCTTAAGGAAATAAATGATTCCTTGAAAATTAGAATTGGACAAGGGGAAACCAGCAAAGTAATAAGAGACCAGAAATAATAAAACAAAATGTAATGAATGAAAAAAATAGAATAGAATGTGAAACATTGCATAAGAAAAGCAACCGATCTAGAGAATTTATCAAGAAGAGAAAACAGAAGAATAATCAGACTACCTGAAAGTTATGATAAAACATAACAATATTTTATACTATAATACAAGAAATAATTAAAGAAAATTGTCCTGAATCAATAGAACAAGAAGGCAAAATAGAAATAGAAAAAATCCACTGATCACTACCTGAAAGAGAGCTTATGAGGAAAACCTACAGGAATATCATAGTCCAATTGTGAAACCCTCAGCTCAAGGAGAAAATATTAAAAGCAACAAGAAAAAAGGCAATTCAAATATGGTGGAGCCACAATTAGAATTACACAAGATCTAGCAGCAGCTACATTAAAAGACCACAGGTCTTGGAACACAATATATATCAAAGAGCAAAAGAACTGGAGTTGTGGCCAAAAATATCAAACCAGCAAATTTAAGTATAATCCTGAATGAAAAAAAAGGACGTTGAATGAATTGCCAAACTGTCAGGATTTTGTTGCAAAGAGATCTGAAATCACTACAAAATTTGACATACAAGATCCAAGAGAAATAAAAGGCAAACATCAAAGACTCAAGGGACTCAATAATGACAGATTGTTAATATATGAGGAAATGAAAAATTTATGTCTAAGATTATTATTAGTAATTCATCAGTTTCAAAGAAAAATTGTGGTAGACTTGAATATGATGTGATTCTAAAAAGCAGAACCAGTTAGGAAAAGGGAAATAGAGTAATCATCTTATACAGATGAGGTACAAGGGGAAGAACTGACATCGAGAAATTAGATTGGGAGAATAGGACTGGTAATTCTCATCAGGAATGGGTTAAAGAGGGAACAATACATGCTTATTTAGAAGGGTATGCAAGTCTTAAATTCAGAAAGAAATGAGAGACTAATGGAACAGGGTGAGGAGAGAGAATAAGGGAGGGATTTTTAGTGGGAACCCTACTCACATCTGATCTGGGTTAAAGAGAGAACAATGTGTAGATTTAGAAGGGAATAAAAGTCTTCTAAATTTATATAGAAATAAGAAAGTGAGGGAATAGGATTAAGGAAGGAGTACAAAAAAGTGTCTAGATGAACAGGAGTGGGATAAGGAAGGAACAACATATATATTTAGAGGGCTATGAAAGTTTTCTAAACTTAGATTAGAAACAAGAGGGTAAGGGAAAAAAGTGGGAAGGAAAAGATAGGATAAGGGAGGGATCTTTGGAGGAGGAGGTTAAGTAATAAGAGAGCAAGGTAGCTGAGAGAAGTAAAATAGAGGAGTCAGGAGGGGTAGGAAATGAGATACACACAATCATAAAATAAAAATGAGTATAATTTATTAGGAAAAAAGCAGGGGTAGCAATCATGATCTCAAACAAAGTTAAATCTAAAATAGATTAATCAAAAGAGAAAATTAGGGAAGCTATACTATATATTACCCATGTTAATCAATATTGTTTTAGACTATTTAAAATAACTAGATAGTATAAGGTTGGAATATTGCTGTGGTGGACGAAATAAGTTGGTGTACTTAGAAAAATATGGAAAGACTTGGCCATATGAAGGAAGATGCTATCCACCCTTAGAAAAACAGAGGACAAACATGTATAGTATGGTCTTACATAGATGCATATGAATGTATATGTCTACATATATATGAGTATGATTATAAATATCTAAGAATATATATGTATGTAAGTGTATGTATGTAGGTGTATATGTATTTATATATGTGTGTATATATGTATGTATGTGTGTATATGTGTGTGCATGTGTATGTGTGTGTATATCCATGCTTAATTGTAGCCTTTTGAGGGGAATGTGGGGAAGAAGAGGGGAAAAGAAGAAAGTGAAGTGCACAGTAGAGAATAAAAAATTTACAAAGAAGAAAGATGGACAGCTCTCCATGTAATGTGTAGTATTTATAAGACTTTCTTAAAACAGAAATTTATTGCTGTATATTCTGAATCTTCTCTCACATTCTGATGAACACATGGCAATGTTTTTTTTCTTTTATTTTGTATTTAAAATAAATAAATGAATAAATAAATTATTGACTTAGGTCTAGAGGACAGAAATAGGAGCAATGGGTGAGATTTGAATAGAAGAAAAATCTCAGCTTGGTCTTAGGAGGAAAAAAAAGCATTTCCCAAACTGGAGCTGTACAAAAGAGAAATGGATTGTCTCCAGAAAAAGGAAACTGTTCATAATTGGAGGGCTTCATCTGGAGGCTGAATGACTTCTTATTGAGGATATTATGGAGGGGACTCCTGCTCAGGTACAGGTTAAACTAAATGGCCCCATAGGCTCCTTCTAACTCTGAAATCTGTGATTGTAAAGTATTAATTGTGAATGGGGAAGAGAGTAAGGTTGCTGCCCAGGGCACCAAAAAACGTGGGAAGTGGGAGGGGTAGGCAATGGAGAACAAAGGCATTAAAAGAGCCCTGCACCTTGGCTTAATCCCACCCCTAACATTTAACAGGTGTGTGAATTTGGGCGAGTCACTTAATCCGAGTTCTAGTTTCTTCATTAATAAAAATATGGAAAATAACACCTATAGCACTTTAACTCACAGGGATGCTGGCAAGATTAAATGAGACAAAGACCTTGAAATGCCCCAGAAAGGCCAGTTATTATTATCTATATTTACTTTTCTTTTTTTTAAATAGGTAGGTAGTCTAATAGTGGATAGAAGGTTGATCTCTGTGTTGGGAAAACCTGGATTTAGGTCTTGCCACCGATACATACTGGCTGGGTGACCCTAGGAAAATTACGTTAATTACCAGTGTTCCAGGCACCTCCAAGAAGGTAATTCCTAGATGAGCAGATAGAATCAAATATTTGAATCATCCAGACTCCTCAGGGGAAAACAAAACTTAAAATCCCTCTTTTAAAAAAACCCATGCATTTTAATGAATGGAAATTCCATTTTCTGGGAGCATTTATTTATCTGGTAATAAGTCAAATTATAAGTCTTAGAGTGAAGGCTCAAACCCAACAGTAGCCACACCGAAAATGCACTTTCCAGACTTTCCTGGGGCACATACATGTCCTTCTCCAGATTTGTGTATAATGGTGAATTTTTGTAGAGATGTGTATACACCTCTGTTCAGTATTGGAGCTTTACTTAATAAGACCATTTAAGAGCAGGTTGCCAGAAGTCAGAGACTATGCCTTCTGCCTCCCTTTTAACCCTCAAAGGACCTAGTGTAAAGCTTTAAATGTAATACTTCATGAATATTTACTTGTTTATTGATTAAGCACAACTGATATCAGCATGAATGTAAATGTGCCTGGGCTTTTGAAAGCAGGGTAGATGGAGGAGCAGTGTAGTGTTTGGGAGACAGCAATGGATTGGGATAGGAGACCTTTGTTCTGAGTTGCCACTAGTAAACTGTATAATCTAGATGAATCACTTAACCTGTCTGAGCCCCCATTTCTTCATCTGTAAAATGAGGAAAGATATTCTAAGCCCCTTGTAGTCTTAACAGGATGCATTAGAAACAAAATATTAACAGCTGATTTTAAATGTAGAAAGTGCAAGTTCTTGTTATATGCAAGGTCAGACCTGGAGTCAGTAATGCTTTGGACTTTTTAAATGCAACTTATTTGCACAAATGAAAACAAGAGTAGTGTGATTTTCAAATATATAATTTCTTACTGATCAGAAGTGATAATTGTAGCAAATTAAATTGAAAATCCTTTTCTTTCCTTCTCTCCCATCCCCCACCCCTGCCCCAGCTCCCTGGAGAGACGTAGACCACTGGCCTGAAGTTGCCCAGAGCTGATCTGTTTACTGCTTTGGAGTGCGGGTTTCACTGTAGCATAATGAAAACTGCAGGGTGGTTGAACATTACGTGGAAAATAGACACTTCCAAGCTCATTATGCAGTTGGCATGAAGAATTTATTCTATCTATGTACAAGTAAGCATTTATAGATATTTTTGTTTAAAGTAAAGAACAAATGAAGAAAAACAGTATTAGCATGAAAACTACCAGGATGATTTGAATTGGACTAGAACAGAAGTTGCAGACCTTCCAAAGAACACAGAAACTTAAATAACAGATTGAAGGGTATGTTATTAACTAGGACAGTAAAAAAACTGTACAGTGCAAGCAACACCTTACAATAAAATATGACCAATGAGGCAGTCTTTCCAAAGGAAAGCTGAGCAGGGCATTTGAGGAGTGATGAGAAAAAGTATTAAAATCTCATGAATCCTCCATATCGCTTCTCCATTTCTGGAATTTCTTTGGAATAGCTTTCTCCTTCTTCATCTGAAGGCAGGGCATCGGCGAAGCGCTTAAGAAATCCACCATATCTTTTCTGGTAGTCCAGCCACCATTCAGGTCTTCCAACTCTCCTCATAAAGCCCCCATATCTTTTCTGTAGCTCTTTGGCTTCATCTTCCAGTTCTGGACTTCTCTTGTAGCTTCTCATGAAGCCCCCATACCTCTTGCTCATTTCCTCCTCATTTTCATTACCTTCTCGGTAATGACCTGCCTCAGACTTGTCTCCTGTTCCCAGCAGCTCTTTCAGCAACAGGTCTGATGAATTTGCCAATGCATCATCATCAGAATCTTTCTTCATGAAGCCTCCATATCTCTTGGCAAGGACCTCTCCTCCATTCATCTCATCTTCTGGCTCCACTCGATAAAGCTCATCCATTTTCTTCATGAATCCTCCATACCTTTTCATGAAACCCCCATACTTTTTCGCTAGAAGATGACTCTCATCTTCTTTGCTCTCTCCTAGGTGGTTGGTGCCTTCCTGAGAAAGATCCATCTTGATCAGTTGCAGAAGCTCCTTACACGTGTCCCAGGCTTTGGCAGATGGCAATTTTCCTTCACATTCTAGCGTGCAAGCCTGTGGAAAATGATTAATCCAATAGTAAAATATTGTTGTGGCTTTGCTAAATAGATATAATTACCTGCATCTTCTATTCACACCAGCTCTACCTCTTAGAAAGATTATTTAGATCAGCTTGAAATACTTGTATTTATTGATATTAGTTCTTGTTGCTGGAGAATTTTCACATAATAAAGTAATCTTCATTTTCTAAGTACAAACATTCATTGCCCTGAATGGATATTTAAGGATAGAAATAGAGATGGAACCCATAATTTTATCGAATTAGGCAATTCTTTATCAATGAAGACAGAAATTTTTTTGTAATGTATGGCCTTTGAGAGTTGTCTTGAGGGATTAATGTCATTATATGTCAAAGGTAGGACATAACATCAGGTGTTCCTTGAACTACCAGTCTCTTTTGAAAGCAATTAGCAAGTTCAAATGTTATGGAACTAAAACAAATAGTTATTATAGTATCATTGATATTTAAAAGTTTGAATTTTAAATTAAAATGATTTGCACCCACATGGGAGTGATTATATTGACTTGGGTTGACTTTCCTTGATGACTCAAAGCAACTCAACTTTACCAATATGACTGAAACCAAGACTGAATCAAGGAAATGTTACAATAAAATGCATTTGGCTTAAAAAAATAATTTTTTGAAGTACAATACTTGTTAGCAACACAATATGTACATGAATATATTATGTATATTGTAATTTTATTCTAGATAACTCCTAATAATTGCTGTTTTTCTTTATTTTACCTTTTCTATTACAGACAACAAGAATTACAAAGTAGTTGTGGAAAAAGTCTTAAAATTCAAAACTAAGCTTGATAATGCTACAGGATGACCTTATGTTAAATTGAAGTAGAAAATTTTTCATTTTAGTCTTGCCCACTTTTTTTTCATTTTTGTCTTGAAAATTTGCTTTTGAGGTCTAACATAATTAAAATATTATAAATATGCAAATGTGAAGGCCATTCCTCTCATAAACACTTAGTCACTGCAAAATTGAAAGCCTTTTTCAATGAATATCATGTTACTCAATAAAAAGAAATGAATCTGCATACCATTCTTCCCTTTATTCATTATACAGTAATTAAATCTTAACCAGTGTAAGACTTAGGATGAATTGCTCCTAATGGTACTATTCAGATTCTCCTCTACTCAAGAGCAGAATCTACTCTGCCCAAAATATGTAACTACTTCAAAGAAATCATCTCAGTGATGTTTTTTGGTATTGTTCCAAGTCACAATGTTAACAGTATAAATGTTTTAAGAAAGAAATTACTTCTGTTTTCTTTTCTACTATTATGAATATAATCTCATAAATTGGATGCCTTCCATACCTTTGTAGAGGTATTTACTGATTAGCTATCAAGAGTGGACATTCAAATAAAATTTTGCTGAATTAGGATCTTATTAGGATCATTGAGTGTGTGCTTGAAAGGACCCCTAAGGATGTCTAGTCTAACCTCTTATTTTGCAAATTAGGAAACTGAGGCCAAAGGAAGGTAAGTGACTTGCCTGAAGTCATATGCACACCAAGTATCAGAGGTATAATTTGAACTTCTATCTTCTTAGTCAAGAACTAATACTCTTCAAACAGTACCACACTGCCTCCAAAGGACATGATACTGAGATTGAGCCCCATGAATTAAATTGAAGAGGGATTAGGAGTCAGAGAACCTGGACTGGTACCTTGGTTTTGATTTTTGTGGAAGTATATTCTTTCTGGGTCATAATTTCCTCATCTGCAAAATGAGGAAGCTGAGGAGATTGACCTCTAAGATCTCTTCTGAACCTAAATTTTAGATTTATATTCTAATATTTTTACCCTAAGTTTTTGGAGAAAAAACAGGTTAGAAGGAGGAAAAGTGGTATAGTTAGTAAAAAATATTTAAACATAGAATATTTTGTTGCATTTATAAACTTCTCTCTCAAAATACATATATAATATCTGTTATGGGTAGAAAAAGGTTATACATTAAAAATGATTATCACAGTGTATTTCTGTTAAAATATGAAATTACAACTTGTCCTTTTTTCTTCTAGGTTATTTAAAAAACAAATCCCTGCTTTTTCTCATAGAAAACACATCACTGTAAGGATGATAACATCCTTCCTTTGTTAACTACCTTGCAACCTCTACCAGCACTCTTAAGGATTTCTTCACAAATGTGTGATATTGATTAAGCAATTAAATTTCCATGGTGCTTTTGTTTTCATGGTAGCCTGTCTCTCTACTAATGCAATTCTAGTGATATTAACTAGATTAGGATAATTCTAATTTTGACTTACAATCCATTATTAGTTAGCCATTCAAAATGCCTTAAGAGACTATTATAGTTGATAAGAAGCCCATCTGTGTTAAAGGGCTCATAGTAAAGGCTGCTGACCAACATCTGGGCAAAAATGTTATCAGTTCATTTTAATTTTTAAGGAATATTTTGGAAAATGTTGCTTACTTTCAAATGAGTCCCTGAAGGATTTAGAGAAGAAAGGGGAAAAAGATCATAACAAAACAGGGTGGTAAGATTTGTGGGATAATTTAGCTCTTCCACAAGAGAACATGAAAAGAGGAGTATGTTGGGAATTGGGTGAGGGAAAAGATTAAAGAAGAAAAATAATTGAACAAGCAATGCTAATTTTTCATATCACTTTAAATACAATGAAGAGAGTATTCTAATCTTCACCCTACTTTTAGTTCATTAAACAAAAAGATTAGGAATTCTATTATCATTTAGCCAACACATGTGGGGATAACATACACGATGCCTCAGTATGAACATGTGCAGATTGTCACAATGTATATATGTGAAAGTTGGGTGTCAGAACATGACTAAAGAAGGGAGAGCTGTATAATCAGAGACACAGGGTACATTTCTGTAGAATTAGTGCCTGATTCCTCTTTTTCTCTGTTTGTAGCTCTCCAAATGGGTCTATTCTACATTCAGTCTCTAGGCACAGTCAGCCTAAAGCTTAAAAGAGAATGAAGAAGGATGAAGGAAAGAATGATATTTTGTCATTATCATACAAGGCTCCATGATATAGTTTCATTTACTCATTCTTTTATCATTTAACAACCTACATGCAAAGAACTGAGCTGGATAATGGGAGAAATGTGAAAGCAAGTAAGACATGGTCTAGTTCAGAGAATATAATACATATATACATATTTTCAAAAATATGTATACATTTTATAATAATTCTTTATATGCATAGAACAGGTGAAGGAGAATTAGATTATTTTGCCCAAGAAAGGCTGCTTCTACTCTGAAACATACTGTTAAGAATGTTAAATAAATATGCAAAGTTTTTTTGATCATGCAAATACCAGAGTTTACTTGAGGAGTCCCTATCCACCATGTGGAAATGAAAACTTAACCATTGCCTTAGAAAGAGGATTAGAAAACTGTATTTTAAAAATTCCAAGTACCCCATGCAGAATGTCTCAAAATGAATTTCCCAGGGAACCTGATTTTTGTTTTGAATCATTTGTTCTGGATTGGTCTTTTTCCCACCTGCACCTTGCCTCTGTTACTGTTTTGCAATACTTTCTTCAGCTACTCTCCAATACCTTCTGTAGAGTGGGATAAATTATAGTCTCCTAATTATTACAAGATCCAAAAGTGAAATCCCCATTGTCTTTCTTGCATTCTTTCATTTCTACTCTACCAATTTCTTGTTGTTCTTTCCCCGTGGTTTCTCCTTTCAACAAAGGTCGATACTGTTGTCTTTCAGTGAAATTCAGTCTTGAACCAGTAGGGATCTTTAAAGTTATTTAGGCAAACAGTGTTATTTTACAAATGAGGAAAATGAAGCCCAGACGGGGAAATGACATGCCAAGGCTACACAACAAATAGCAGAACTGGAATCTGAACCCTAGTCTGTCTCAAAATAGAGTGCGTTTTCTACTACAATTAAATTGTCCACTAAACAATACTGCTACTCATCCTTTAGCTGAAAGGAAGTGGCTCTAACATTGGTGTCTAGTGGAATGAAGTGGTGAGACAGGGAGCAAGGAGTTGGCATTGTGGGACAATGCTCTTGGGACAGCAGTGCGTCTGCTGCTCTCCGAGGTCCTGAAAAAAACTGCCTGGTGATTTTTTTTAAGTGGACTGATTCAGTCGGTCCAGATATCCAATTGTTAAAGCACACGTACAAAACATACCCACCACGGATGGAAAACAACAACAACACAATGCCGACAGCATAATAGTCGCTGCCAGCCGCCTACTTGTCCATCCCCCTTCCCCGCCTCCCACCTGCCTTTTCCCAAAGCCAAAATTCTCATCCAGATTTCCCGCGGGACCCAGAATAAGCTTAACTCTGGAGTCAGATTTACTCTTTCCTTCAGGTGTAACATGGAGAGTCTAGATTTTGGTTATGGAGAGGTGTATCGTTACTTATGCCGTGTTTAAGTAAAACAGAAACAAAATGTAATAACAAGCATTCCCCCCTTCTTTCTCCTCCTACCCCAGTCCACGCTTACCAATGGATTAATGTCCGCATGTTGTCCCAGGCGGTAGGTGCAAGAGGTGCAGTCCTTGCTGCATTCCGCCCTGACGGTCAGGAAGAGGCCAGGGCTGAGAGCCAGAAGCAAACTGCAGAGCTTCAGAAACAGCGCCATGGGCTGAAAAGAGAGAGTGGGATGCGTAGCTCAGCCACTGTCTAACCATCCTTTGCTAACGCTACGGGAAAAACCGCTTTTCTTCCCTGATCCACGAATTCGTCCCCAGGTTACTCACATTCCCTACTTCCTGAAAGACACACAGAGGAGCAGGGGAAATCTCAAATTCCAACTAGTAATAAACATTTACCTTTTCTTAAGAACTCTGTCTATCCGGACAAGCTTCAGGGAAGAGGCTTCTGTCTTTACCTGCCTTGTGCTGGCTGACTAGGAAGTGAGAGCACCACAACTGGATCTTTCTTGAGACCACCAAGATAGACTAGATTTTGTCCTTTCTTTCACCTGTGTTCCTAAGAAGCCTCAACTTCCTGGGGGCAGATTTCCCCCCGCTAGAATGCTGTGAACACTGAGAGCTCGCTAAAGTACGAAATGGAGTGGCCAGGCTCAGTACCAAGGAAGACTAAAACACACCAGCAGAAGATCTAATACAGGTTCAGTCACAAAAGGGAAAATAGAGGAGGAAAATTAAGAAAACAAAATAAAAGAGGAAACGAACAGCAAATAGGTCCCCCATATCCAGCAGGAAAATCCAATATTCTAGCAAAGTTTACTTACATAGATGCTTCCTTGGATCAAGTGTGGGCTGATTGAAATGCTTTGGTTTGCTCACCAAGTATTTATAGTGGAGCAGGGCAATTTGTGTCCCAGGAGACTCTCTAGAAGGAAGAAGGTGGGGGAGGGTGAGGGGATTGGAGGGGAGATGGGGAGAACAACAAGAGAAAAGCAATAGCCTGCAGTTCCACCTATTACTGCTTCTGGCAAACTTACTACAGTCCCTAGGTTAGAAAGTAAGGAGTTAGTAGAGCTGTGAGGTCTTTACTTACCGTCTTCAGTGGGTAGCTGAAATGGATGGACGTGAAGCGTTGGAGCTCTCCACCTGAATCAGTGTTCTGGGAAGTGGATGGAGCTACTTTATAATTAGTGAAAAAAAGGAAAAACTCAAGCATCCCCCAATCACCTACAGCCTCCAGCTGACGCAGGACCTACGAAATCCCACCTCAGACGCACTTGCTATCTTATTAACTATCATCACTAAGAAGGAGCTGAGCCAGACAGTGTGGGATTGGATAGGATTCATTCTCTATTCTTTCCAGTAGGTTTGGGAAGCTGGGGTGGGCTTGTTACTCACACATGGTGATTTCCTGGGTATTTTCTACACATTAACCATAGGCCTTTTGGGAAAATTCCTCTCAAAGCATTTTTATTTGGGGGAGGGTGGCAGAAGGGGTGGCTCAGGCATCTTCCCATCAATCATCTGAAGGTTTCAAAGTTCGATTAATGTCATGGGGAGTGAAATGGGGGAGAATTTCATCTGGGGAGTTCCTTAGGTTTCTTGGAAATGGTATGTGTAAACAGCAGGGCCACATCAGACTTGTCTCCTCTCTTCCTAAAGCATTCTCCCAGGGTCATAGTTTCAAAGAACATTGAGGACAGTCATACCAATCTGAATCAGTTCCCATTAATGGAACAGGACAGGATATTTCTCCCAAAGTTAAAGCTTTCTTAGCAGAAAGCAAATGCTAACAGAATCTACTGATAAACCTTAAAGCAGATAGTCTGAAGCTGTTACTCAAGCATTTTGCAAAGCTGGCTTGTGAATAATTGCATGAAAAATGCTCATAACCTCAGTGGGAGTTCAAGATAAGCTTAATAAGGCCTCATATTCATGCCTCTTTGCAGATATAACAGTTTTAATTTGGTGGGGAGAGAAAGGGAGAGATCTAAAGAGACACTATGTCCTGGAAGGTTTGGAGAGGGAAAAAAATCCCTCACTTTTTAAATTTTACTTTTACAGCAACAAGAAATTCTCAAAGTCCTGAAAAAGCCTGATTATAGAAATTTTAATATTTGAGCAGAGGAGACAAAGCATGTAAAGACTGATGCCACACTGCTTCTGCTATGCCACTACACTCATGCAAGAGGGATCTGGGACGGACAAGAAGAGGGGAAATGATAAAAGGTCTTCCTCTGCTAGTCTTGGGAAATGCTAGCTTTTTGGACGGCTAGTTGTAGCTCCGCATCTTCTCATTTTGGTCACTAGAGGGCAGCGCGCTCCTGCGCTGGTTCCAGAGAGCCAGGTGGCCGGGTCTTGCTAGCCAAGTTGAAGATGCTGGTCAGGGATTGAGGGTGCGGGCCTGGGGAATCTGAGTGGAAGAATACAGTCAAATAATAAGCACCTCCACCACATTGTTATCTACCAGGATAGATCGAAAGGCAGAGTTTCTCCTTGGCATCAGAGAACTAGGGAAAAGCAAAGATACAGTCTGTTAGGGGCCTCTTTAGTCTTTTGTACTTCATGCAAGAAAAGGCACGATTCCAATGGGACTCTTTATGCCCTTTACAGATGGAAATTATCATGTTGTCCCCAGCTACTGTACTTTCCCGACCTGCGCAACCTTGAAAGTGGAAACAAATGCTTCCTTTAAACCACATTTCTCCCCCTTGTTTTTTGCCAAGAAGTGGTATAGAAAGAATACATTATAGAGCTGCAGTACACATGTCTTCACCTGAGCGCTTATCATCATAACCGGGGTGTGAAAATGAAGGGGATGATCTTATTTACTGGGTTATTTCTTAGTAACAGTGTACACTAAACAATAATGTCCTAAATTGCTCACTAGAGACCAAAAGGAATCAGAGAAGCATGGAATCATGGAAGTTTTTTAGCTGGAAAGGAATGTAGAGTCTATTTACTTATAGAAGTACAGAATCACAGACTTTTAGAACTGAAAGAGACTTTTGAATTCATCTAGTCCAACCTTTCCATTTCTACAGGTTAGCAAACTAAGATCCAGAGAGTTTTACCTTATACACAGTTTGTTTGTACATAATTTTTTACATGTCATCTCCTCCCCTTTGATGTGACTTCATTGAAGCCAAGGATTTTTTTGGGGGGAGGGCTTTTTTGTATTTTCATCATTGGAAATTTTCATCATTGACACATAGTAGGCACTTACTAGATGCTTATTTCCTTTCCTTACCCCCTTTGGAAAGTTCTCTAGGAACCATAAGATCATGTTTTGAGTTGGAACAGACCCTAGCAGCCATCAGGTATAAACCTACTTCCTTTTTACATATAGAGAAAATGAGGCTGAGAGAGATTAAATAACTTGTCTAGGTTCTCCCAAGTACTTGATGTCTGTAGCAAAATCTGAACTCATGTTTTTCTCACTTCAAGTCTAATATTCTATCCAATGGGCTACTTACTTGTCTCTAAATGGGGGGAGGAGGGAAGCAAAAAGGAAAGAAGGCAAGGAGAGAGGAGGGGAAGAGAGAGAGAATATAGAACATCTATTTTTCTGCCCATTATGATAATCACCACTCAATCTTCCCATGGAAATAATGTTTACCAAAGTACAGAGACTAATGTCCCCTACCACTTTTTCTCTGAATGGAGACAGAAATTAAGGAAACTAATGATATAATGGCGCAGCAAGGCATTTCCTAATTCCTTTCACGTAGTTTCCTCAGATCTCTAGTTTTATTATTGGATTAACTGCTTGACTCTGTCAGACCTAACAGGAGATGTAAACTTATTTGTGCCTATCTATCTAATAAAAAAAATACTACTCATGCTCAGAAAGGCTCAGGGACCTTACTGTCACCTTATCTTCTACCTCTGAAAATCAGGAGACTTTGGAAGTCACTCCATGTCCCAACTGAGTAACCATTTGGAGTTTTCCTCAGACCCTTGAGTTCAGAAAGTTTTTTGAGGAAAGAATGTTGCAATTGTCTCTCATGTTTCATGGCTTTAGATCATGGCTTACACACACTCAAATTTCCCTCATTGCATCCATTCTCCTTTCCCCACTTCCCTTTTATAAAATATAGGAACTAGAAAGTTGCTACTATGTCTATAGTAGAAATAAGGCAGTGAAAAATATTATGACTTTTTGCATGAAAAGTCTCCTTGCATTAGAGGCAGCTTGTGGCACAGTGAATACATCAATGGGCCTGAAGTTAGAAAGACTTGAGTTCAAATTCAGCCTCAGACACTTACTAGCTGTGTGACCATGGGTAAGTCACTTAACCTCTGTCTTCCTCAGTTTTCTCAAATGTAAAATGAGGATAATAACAGCACTGACCTCACAAGGTTGTTGTGAGGATCCAATGAGGTAATATTTCTAAAAGAACTTAGCTTGGACTTAGGATGCCATGCATTGTACAAATGAGAGTGGTTTTTCAAGGCTGGATTTTGTTAGGTGTTATTATCTTCATTAAAGTGACAATGAATTAACGGTGTTAAATAGATAATTTTCAACCAAGTTTAAGGCTGTATACATGGAGAGGCCCATATAAGACATATGCTATTGAAATATATGATTAGTTCAGTGTGTGTGTGTGTATGTGGGGGGGAGGGTTTAAAAAGAGACAGAAGGTTGTATAAATTACATATTATGAAATACATGCATTATGTATGTATATAACGTACATACTACTAGCCATGCTGTAGGTTTCAATTCTAAGGAATGATTATACAAGGAAATTTTACCTTTTAAAAATCCAGAAACTGATTAGAAATTTGGTTATTTGGAGAAAAACTGGTAGTGAAAGCAGTCTGAAAATTCCTTTAAATATTAAAAAAAAATCACAAAATGATAAAAGGTTGAATTAACTAAATATTTAAAGCATAGGGGTTATACATTTTCAATTTTGAGGAATTTGGGGGAATTTCTTAACCTGGGTTCCTGGAATGTTTTTTTTAAAATTTATATATATAAGCATTTCCATAGCACAGTACAATAAAAATATGGTTGTACATGAAACTGCAAATCTATTATTCACAACTTGCTATGCCTTTCAAATATGCAACAAAATTATCACATAAATTTCTTTTTCTCCTTCCTCCCCCCTCCTATCCTAGAGATGGCTACTATTATACACAAATAGGGATATATATATATATATATATATATATATATATATATATATATATATATATATATATGTGTGTGTGTGTGTGTGTGTGTATGTATATATGTATATGTGTGTCTATGTATTATATATATAAATGTATACACATAGGTATATGTACATATACAGTATGGATGTATGCATATATATATATAAAATTATTCTACACATACTTCTATTTATCTGTTCTTTTGCTGGATACAGATAGTGTTTTTCTTCATAAGTCCTTTATTTTTTTAAAATTTATTTATTTGTTTTTAGTTTTCAATATTCATTTCCACAAGATTTTGAGTTTCAAATTTTCTCCCCATCTCTCCCCTCCCATACCCCAGGACACTGTATATTCTGATTACCCCTTTCCCCAATCTACCCTTCCTTCTGTCACACCCCTCTCTTCCCTTATCACCATCTTCTTTCTTTTCTTGTAGGGCAAGATAGATTTATATACCCCATTACCTGTATTTCTTATTTCCCAGTTGGATGCAAAAATAATTCTCAACATTCTTTCTTAAAAATTTGAATTCTAACTTCTTTTCCTTCCTCCCTCCTCACCCATCCCCACTGAGAAGGCAAGAAACTCAATATAGGCTATACATATGTAGTTATGAGAAAGACTTCTGTAAAAGTCATGTTGTGAAAGACTAAATATATTTCCCTCCATCCTATCCTGCCCCCCATTTTTCTATTCTCTCTTTTGACCTTGTCCCTCTCCAAAAGTGTTTACTTCTAATTACCCCCTCTTCCCATTTACCCTCCCTTCTATTGTCCCCCCATACCACACTTGTCCCCTTCTCCCCTACTTTCCTGTAGTGTAAGATAGATTTTCATGCTAAATTGAGCGTGCATGTTATTCTCTTCTTAAGCTGAATGTGATTGAGAGTAAGCTTCACTTTTACACTTTCATCTCCCCCTTTTCCCTCCATTGAAAAAGCTTTTTCTTGCCCCTTTTATGAGAGATAATTTGCCCCATTGCATTTCTCCCTTTCTCCTCCAAATATATTCCTTTCTTACCCCTTAATTTTATTTTTTAAATATCATCCTTTCCTATTCAACTCACCTCTCTCTCTCTCTCTCTCTCTCTCTCTCCATATTGAGAAAAGTTTCAAGAGTTATAGATATTATCTTGTCATGTAGGAATGCAAATGGTTCAACTTTATTAAGTTCTTTGTGATTTCCATTTCCTGTTTACCTTTTCATACTTCTCTTGATTCTTGTGCTTGAAAGTTACATTTTCTATTCAGCTCTGGTCTTTTCATCAAGAATTCTTGAAAGTCCTCTGTTTCATTGAATGACCATTTTTCCCCTGAAGTATTGTACTCAGTGTTGCTGGGTAGGTGATTCTTGGTTTTAATCCTAATTTCTTTGACTTCTGGAATATCATATTCCACGTCCTTCAATCCTTTAATGTAGAAGCTGCTAGATCTTATTTTATCTTGATTGTATTTCCACAATACTCGAATTTTTTCTTTCTGGATGCTTGCATTATTTTCTCCTTGATCTGGGAACTCTGGAATTTGGCTACAGTATTCCTAGGAGTTTTCTTTTTCAGATCTCTTTCAGGAGGTGATCAGTGGATTCTTTCAGTATTTATTTTACCCTCTGGTTTTTGAATATCAGGGCAGTTTTCCTTGATAATTTAATGAAAAATGATGTCTAGGCTCTTTTTTTGATCATGGCTTTCAGGCAGTCTTATAATTTTAAAATTGTTTCTCCTGGATCTATTTTCCAGGTCAGTTGCTTTTCCAATGAGATATTTCACCTTGTCTTCTATTTTTTCATTCTTTTGATTTTTTTTTTGTAATTTCTTGGTTTCTCATAAAGTCATTAACCTCCATCTGTTTCATTCTAATTTTTAAAGAACTATTTTCTTCAGTGAACTTTTGAACCTCCTTTTCCATTTGGCTAATTCTGCTTTTTAAAGTATTCTTCTCACTGACTTTTTGGACCTCTTTTGCCATTTGGGTAGTCAATTTTTAAAGGTGTTATTTTCTTCAGCATTTTTGGGGTCTCTTTTACCAGGCTATTGACTGGCTTTTCATGATTTTCTTGCCTTGCTCTCATTTCTCTTCCCATCTTTTCCTCCACCTCTCTAACTCGATTTTCAAAATTCTTTTTGAGTTCTTTCATGGCCTGAGACAATTGCATATGTTTTTGGAGGTTTTGGATACAGAAGCCTTGACTTTGATGTCTTCCTCTGATGGTATGCATTGTTCTTCCTCATCCCAAAGGATGGAAGAAAATACCTGTTAACCAAGAAGGTAACCTTTCATGGTCTTATTTTTTTTTGTCTTTTGTGGGGCATTTTTCCAGCCAATTACTTGACTTTTGAGTGCTTTATCAAGTGGAGAGTATATTTTAAGGACCTATAAGTTCCCATTTCCTCCAAGGTGGCACAATAAGGGGAGAGCAGTTTACTCCTCTTCTGGCCTGTGCTCTTGTCTGGGAGCAACCATAAGCTTTTCTCCTCAGAATCTGGGAATAGAATTCCCTCTCCAGAGCCCCCACCAGCTCCACCACACCAGTATTCTTCCTTACCCCAGGGCTGCCACTCAGGGCTGAGATCCAAATCACCCAATTACCCCAGGATCTTTAGGCCAAGGCCTCCTAAAATAGATGCTGTGCTGCAGTGACTGCTACTGCCCTGGGGCCGAGGCCAGACCATGTTCTCTTCTCACTGAGGTGAAAGAGCTTTCTCACTAACCTTTGCAACTATCTTCAGTGTTTGTGGCTTGAGAGATCTTGGAATCTGAGCTACTACCCATGATTCCATACCCTGAAGTCTGCTCCAGTCCTGTCTGTGCCACACAACTTCACCAAGGCTGGGCTGTCCTCCTCTCTGCACTCCTTGTGATAGACCTTTTCTGTCAGCTGTGCAGACTGTCTTGGGCTGGAAATATCTTTCACTCTGTCATTTTGTAGCTTTTACTGCTCTAGAATTTGTTTAGAGTCATTTTGTACAGGTATTTTATGGGCTTTGCGGGGGGAGAGCTACAACAGGTCCATCTCTCTTCTCTGCCATCTTGGCTCCATCCCACAGTCATCTATAAGTGATATTTATGTCTTCATTGAGAAACTCCTTCTGTCCATTCTTTTAACCATAGGAGTGATGAGGAATCTTTTTCAGCCTCCTTAGCCACTTCCTAGAGTCTCTCTGGCCAATAGAACACTTCCAGTCAGCAATCCTTTGGTTCCTGGAATTTTGAGGGAGAATATCATCCATCTGCTAGATCTGATGATTGAGGGTCAAATAACACAAGTATCCAAACTGCAAAGGAAAGAATTTATTAGTAGACTAAGGAAGACTGTTTGTTGATAGCAGGTTCCAACTCTTACAGAACAGATTTTTTTTTTTTATGACCTTTTAGGATCTTATGGAGCACAGAAAGAAAAGGTGACTGAATACTTTTATAACTGTTAAAGAAGTTCATATGATCTAAGAAAGCAGCGTTGATGTAACCATTTAGACAAAATTGCAGATGTTTCATATTCAAGGACAATACACAATTTTGATGGCGGTGGATGAAACCATCTGCTTTATTGTGTCCTTATGTCATCTATTATATTTTTATTTCTCCTTCATTGGTATAAATGAAAATGAGGTCAGGACACCTCAGTTATAGTGTCAGCCCTTTTACTCATTATTTGTGTCATCTTAGATAAATGCCTTAAACCTCTCAAAGTTTTAGATTGCTCATCTGTAAAAGGAGGACAATAATATGAAATCACATTTGAAATTAGCTTTTTAATTGTAAAACAGTATGTAGATATGAGTTATAGTTACAACCTGCAGATCCTACAGAATACTAGAACACATTTTACAGTTTATAAATCATTTCCTAGGAACCCCGTGTAGATAGTGTCTCATCTCTAATTTTGAGGAAACTGAGGTTCAGAGATGTGAAAATGTAATTATTCTCACATTCATGTATATATGTGCATTAATAAGCATATACCTGCACACATATCTATGTGTATATATATATATATATGTTTGTATGTATACACACATATACATATACAGTGTACCTAGCTATATGTTTGTACACCTTTTAATATTCCTGGACTCTTAAATTGTATGTCTGCGTGTGTGTGTGTGTGTGTGTGTATGTGTGTAAACATACACATGCATTGTTTCCTTTTTCTCATGATAAAATTCATCCTCAAAACAAGAAGAATTTACTGGAAAAACATATTAGAAAAAAAGCTTCTTAATAGACACTATAGAGATCAATCAAATGGAAGATTCTTCTGTGAAAGAAATTGATATTACCAATAAGCAACTCAGGTGTTAATTCTGAGTGTTTTAACTATACTGCATGATTGTGCTGTGAAAAAATTGAGCTCCTGAAGCCAAATGACTTTTTCGCAGTCCCCAAGTTCTCATGTTCTTGGTTTCTTACATTTAATACTATCTTTGAGCTGGCTAAGAAGAATGTTCAAAATAAAATGTGTTCCTTTTTGAAAGAAGGTAAAGTTCAAGTTAGTTCCATTTGTTTTGAATTTGGTTAAAGGAAGTAGACTATTTATTTATGCTGAACTTAGGTTCAATACCACAAGGATTAAAAATGATAAAGGAAGATGTGAATAGAAGCAAGAAGCTGCTTTGTAATTCTTTAGCTATTATGTTATTAATGAAAAACCATTCTTTGATATAACTACACAATTTTATCACTTATTTGATTTGATATTTACTAGGTCACATTCATCTTAATCTTCAAAGTTCAGAAGGGTACTACACTGGGTGAATGTGGGGGGAGGAAACAGTTGAAGGGAATACTTAAGGACCTGCTTAAGCCAGACTGTTCAGCTGAATGAAGTTTATTAATTTATCTCATTAGTTTTGTTGTGTATTGTGTTTGTGTCGTACTCAAATAGAAAAAGGACTACTAATCTGTCCATAAGAATACCTGTGGGTTGCATATTGACATCATATTGAATTCATTATAATTTTTGACAGGATTACTATATTAGTAGGAAAAAGAATACTGTTGATAGAGTTTACCAAGACTTCAGTAAAGCATTTGACAGTTCCTATTTTCTTGAGTCATACAGAAGGAGATGAGTTAGAAAACAGCATACTTAGGTCAGATCCAAATAGATCCAAAGCTTAGCTATTAATGGGTTTGATATCACCTCAGAAGAGGTCTCTAATGACATGTCCCATGAATGTTGTACCAAACAACAGATATTTGTGGTCCTTTGTTGGTTAACATTTTTAACTCTTACTTAGGTGAAAGCAGTCTATCATCCTCATCAAAGCTGGGAGGAATAATTTACATGCTGGATGACAGATTATACATCCAAGACCAACACTTGAATTTTCCATCTGTTATCTAGATATAGGGAAGTTAGGCAGTGCAGTGGATAGAGTGCCAGGTCTGAAGGCAGGAAGACCTAAGTTCAAATTCAACTCAGACACTTACTAGCTCTGTGACACTGGGCAAGTCACTTAACCCTGTTTGTCTCAGTTTTCTCATCTGTAAAATGAGCTGGAGAAGGAAATGGTAAACCACTCCAGTATCTTTGCCAAGAAAAACCCAAATGGAGTCCCAAAGAGTAAATCATGACGGAAGCAACTGAACAACAACTATTGATACATGTTTGTTCCACCTCCTTTCTTGATAATATAGTGGATTATAGCTTTCAATGGATGATAGATCTAAACTTGAAAGGGATATCATAGGACAGCTACTCCAACCCACTTATTTCAGAAATGAGGAAACTGAGGTCCAGGGAGATTAAATATCTTGCCCAAGGTCACTGAAGTACAAAGCATTAGAAGTAAGATTTGAACCCAGGTTCTTTGACCCCAGAACCATGGCTTTTTGATGAACAATGTTGTTTCTTTAATGTTCTTGATGACATATTTTTATACCACTTCCTATGCACATGTCCTTGTTAGCAATAAACCACCCATACTTCTCCCCATTGCCCTTCATTGCGCCACTCAAGTTTATAAGAATGTGGCTCATCACCATCATCACCATTATTATCATTACCATCATCATCATCATCATCATCATCACTCACATTTATATAGGGCCTTACTGATTATGCAGCATGATGTAGTTGATAAGTAGTGGATGGAGTTATGGAGATATGGGTAAAGATTCTACCTCAGACCCTTACTTAGTTTGTGACTGTGCACAAATCACTTAATCTCTCTAGGTGTCATTTTCTTAATCTATAAAATAAGGAAATGAGATTTTAGGACCTTGTGACTTTAAATCTGTTGTTGTTGATACAGGAAACTGAAGCTCATAAAAAATAATGATTTTCTCTCAAGGACACAGAACCAGTTCTTGAGTATCAGTCAGGTTGTTTCTCCATTATGCCATGTAATCTCATTTCTAATGCAATAGGAATAAGTAGCAAAAGACCTTGAGTGTCAAAGATACAATAAAATTTGTTTTAAACCATTTAAGCATTTATTAAGCACTTATTGTGTGCCAGGTACTGTGCTAACAACTTTACAAAAATATCTCATTTTATCTTCACAACCACCTTGGGAAGCAGGTGCTGTCATTATCCCAATTTTATTATTTTTAATTTATTTTAAAATATATCATATTTATTGCATTAAATATTTCCCAATTACATGTACCATTTTAAAATAATCATTTAAAAGTTTTTGATTTCCAAATGATCTCTCTCTTCTCTGCACCCCCTCCTTGAAAAGGCAAGCAATTTGATATCAATTATACATGAAATACAATTATACATGTGAAGTCATGCAAAACGTATTTCCATATTGGTCATACTATAAAAGAAAACACACAAAAAAGTTGAAAAATAAAGTACAAAATGTTTAAATTTGCATCATTCAGAGTTCATTAATTCTCCTTCTGGCTTTGGATGCCATTTTTGCTCATACATCCTTTAGAATTGTCTTGTATCATTGTCTTGATCAGAGCAGCTAAGTTGATCATGCTTACAATATTGTTGTTGCTATGTACAATGTTCTCTTGGTTTTACTCACTTCACTTGGCATGAATTCATGTAAATCTTCCCAGGTTTTTTCTGAAATCATCCTGTTCATCATTTCTTATGGGCATCCCTTCAGTTTCTAATCTTTTGCCACCACAAGAAGATATACTTTAAATTTTTTTGTACAAATGAGTCCTTTCACATTTACTTTGATCTCTTTAGGAAGCAAATCTAGTAGTGAGATGCTGGATCAAAGGGTGTATACAATTTGATAGCTCTTTGTATCCCCATTTTACAGTTGAGGAAATTGAGACAAAGATTAAGTGATTTGTCCAGGATTATGCAGATATTTAATTCTGAAGCTGGATTTGAACTGAAGCCTTCTTAACTTTAGGTCCAGTGCTCTATCCACCTAACTACTACATAACAGTAGCCATGACATATACAATATTGCAAGAAAATAAAAATAGTCTGGTCATACATAAATCTTGATTAGTGATGGGTCATGGTGAGTGATTAAAAGAATAGCCTGCTCCATATATTATGCCTTCAGTGGGTGGGGGAGTTGGAGAGAGATTCAACAGCAAGGTCTCTTAGAAATACAGCAGCTTGCTACTTAGGGTCCCTTCCAAGACTACATCTTAGATGATCTGGCATGCTGTGAAAAATGAAGCAGCAAAAATCATTGCTGAAGGAAGTCTTCTTAGGATTTCTTGTCTGTGGCATGGAGTAAGAACTGACTACTTAGTTCCAGCATGAAATCGTGCAGCCATTTGTAGAAGTCCAAATCACTAATCTTGTTTCTACAAATATTTCTTTTCAGGGAAAGAACTCTATACCACAATCCTCATCCACTTTAGGCGTTCACCTGTTAGGTGAACCATGGCTCCAAGAAGCTATAGTATGTGTAGCAGCAATATCCTGGTAAAATTTTCTCAGCTGACAGTCTAAACCAGGTTGAGGGTAGTCAACAAGCTTCAACCCCATTGGTGAGTTAGGGGGAATGTCTACTCCAAGCATGTGAAGGCTTCCCCTGGCAGAATGGGCAGATGAAAACAATTTGTTCCAATAACCATGAAGGAGAGTGAAGCAGTAGTGCTTAGAGTTTGGTCAGACATTGAAGACACCAAGATCATCCACTGCATCCCAGGCCACTGCCAGCTGTCTTGATTTTTGTCTTGCCACTAGACTTCTATGACTCTGGAAGGGAGAATGAGGCTTTTGACTTTGTGCAACTGTCACTTATATCTAGTTCACTCAAGCATCAAGACATCACCCTGTGATGTCCCTGGTCCTCTTTGAAAACAAAGGACAACCACAACCATCTCTTACAAAAGAGGAAGGAGTTCAAAGGTTTTTGGCATCTTTACTGAGGTATGTGGGAAGGAGAATTATTTCCTTTGGTACTCATATACTTATGCATTCATGTGTTTTATATAAACCCTCCAGAACATATGAACCAGCATATGTTCTGAGGAGAAAGACAGGGAGGGTATGAGTAGGCCTGACTGTGACCCCTTATAGAAATCCTAGTGTACTAGTCAAATCTAGGATTTCAGGGAGCAAAAGAAAACTTACACATTTATCTACAGGAGTTATTGACTGAATTCAAAGTTCTTCTGGATACATTTATGCAGGATACAAGGAGAAATGTAATTGTGGCTTCACTTCTGTTTGCTGACCACTATCTTTGTCTTGTTTAGGGAAATGAAACCATACATCTCACTCTTTCCATGGAGCTGCTTTAACATGACATAGCCTGATACTTGATGGCCCATGACTGTTAGGGCCTGTGTGCTTCTGTACTGACGTAGACAAAGAAAGATGAAACCTCTTACAAATGCATCAATTCTGAAAAATGAGATGCAAGATGTCTTTAATATACAAGGCATATAATTCAGATACTGCTAAACTCAAGGCCTGGAAGAATACCTTTGGTCTCAGGGGCAACATTTATCAATACTCTTCAGTAACTAGATCCTTTCCATTTCAAGTAAAGATAGAGAATTCTCCTCAACTATTTCACCATCAAGCACTTTTTGAAAAACTGATCTGTGTTGAGTACTACATTAGGTGCTGTGATGGTATTGTATAGTCTCTATGTACATGGAATTTTTCCTTTGCCGTAGATGATCTCATTTCAACCTTAAAATCTCCTTGTAAGGTTAATGAACTCTCCATTTTACGGAGGATGGTATAGTCTCAGAGAGATGACACAGCTAATGAATGGCAGGATTGGAAATCAAATCCCAGTCTTCTAAGTCCGGTGTTTCCTTAAAGGAATAAAGAAGCCACTATCACTAAGCCATATATGCCTCTATAGCTAACTTTCCTCAGTTTAATTATAGCCCTTTACATCTAAGTTGGTGGTTGTTCTACATTCTTGAAGAGGACCAAATTGACACCACCATGATAAAGTGAAGTTTCAATGTGTACGACTGTGGCTGATCAGACCAATAGCTTGGAATGCTCTTCTACAGATTGGCATAGATAGTCTGAGTGAACATTTGGGGTGGATACTCTAAATCTGCACATCCTACATTTCCTTTGAGCTGTTTCAATTCTACTTTGCTCACAGGACACAGCACCTTCTCTGATGTGGGCACTCCATGCTGAATGGTCCAGTGCCAGTGTCTCCCATGTCACACAATCAGTTCCAAAGCTCTTGAGAGAGACCTTGAGAGTGTTCTTGTATCCCCTTTTCTGATCCTTGAAGGTTCTCCATAAAAAAGTCTTTTTTGGCAAGCATATGTTTTGCATTTGAACAACCTGGCTAGCCCATTGGAGTTGTGTTCTCTGAAGCATAGTTTGGATGCTTGGAAGTTTAGTTTGAGTAAGGACCTCAATGTCTGGTACCTTATCTTCCCAGGTGATCCTTAACCATCTAGGTTAAGTATATGGTGAAGCACCTCTTGATTGTTGTCAGCTGCTTTGGCAGTTGCTTTGGCAAACCAGTATGTTGAAAACTGTTTATGGATTCTATTCACAAGGTTGACTGCCACTTTATTATACCCTCTCATCCACTCTTAGCTTTCTCTTAAGTGGTCTTCCTGCATCTGGTTTCTTCCCTTTCCAAACTCTTCAGATTGGTGTTTAAAAACCCACTGTATTCTGCTTTCAGCCTACGTTTCCTCCTTGATTACTCACTACTCTCCTTCATAGTCCAGCCAGGCTGGCCTGCTTAAGGACATTCTAGCTCCTGCCTCCATGTCATTCATGGAATTATTTCCTTCTTTCACCTCTGCCTCATGTCAGGTCCAGGTCCCTTTAAGTTTCAACTAAAAACTTTTTCAGAGAGGTTTTTCCTTTTCTGATTCCTCTAGTTATTAGAGGTTTCTGCTCAAATCCTTGTGTGTTTATCTTGTGTATATTTTATATTTACTGATGTATAAAAAGTTAGTACTTATAATGTTTGCAAAACACTTTACACATTTTTCCCCTTTATATTTGCAACAACTTTGGGAGATAGGTGCTATGATTATCCCCATTTTAAAGATGAGGAAACTGAGGCAGACAAAGGTTAGGTGACTTGCCCAGGGTCACATAGCTGGGATTTGAATTTGTCTGAGGTTAGATTTATATTATAGATTTATACTTCCTGACTTCAGAGCTCTATCCATTGTACCAACTAGCTGTCCCATCTGTGGACATGTCATATCCCGGATAGAATATTAGGGACTGTCTCACTTTTGTCTTTATATCCTCAGTGCCTAGCACAGTGACTGTCACAAACTAGGCACTTAATACTTCTTGACTAAGTAAGTGGATGTGTTCCTCACTGCTCTCTGGCTTAAGGTCATGTCTATTTTGCCTGTGGGAGTTTTTGAAATGTGCTGCAGAATAGAAAAAAGATAAAAAGTACTTATTTTTCGTCTTGTGTGCATAATTAAAGTAGAGCTAGAAGCTTACACAGAGCACAAGAGACTCTTAGGTGATATGTAACAATGTTATATTTTGTAGGAGTGAAAAGTGGTGCTGTAGTTTGCTAATAAATATAGACCCATTTGTCAAAAATGCTATGGTACAATGACAATACATAAAATTCAATCTAATCTTCCACTCATACATCTGTAAGGTATTGTGTCTCCTCTCTGAATTTCTCTGCCCACCCTTTGCCTATGTCAGAGATAAAGGAGAGGAACATTTCTGTAAGGAGGGAGGTAAATTTTGCCATGTGCCAGGCTAACCCACAAGAGGTTTCTTTCTTTGTGTGGGATTGTGGGAGATCCAGCCTATTGACTAGAGGATTTAGCTGTATATATTACCTCAGCCTAATCAGAATACTGATTATAGGGAGTGAAACCTTTTATCGAATATGCTACTAGAAAAGAGAAACAAGCCTAGATGTGTCAATGCCTAAAGTATCATGATTGAGCAAAGGGAAATTAACAAGTGAGATCTCTTGGTTTTTAGGGTAAGGTAGATCTGCTTGCAGATCAGAGAAAGGAAAGGAGAAGAGAAGAGAGGACAGGAGAGGAGTTTTATTCATTGGATTAAAAACATTGACCTGAGCAAACATTGGAATATGGACCAGGGACAGATAAGTGTTAGCTGATCCAGTTTGGACTCATATGATTTGAAAAAGTGTCACTGTTAGTTAAAAATGATCCTTAGAATTTTATTTTTCTAAAAATAGTCTTAAATTTTCCTCTTGTGGGGGTTGCTGTGCTTTCTACATTAGCATTGGATGAATGAATATGGGTTTGAGGAAACTAGGTCAACTAAATCATTTTAAAGGTCAAGTTGATTTGGACTCAGGTTTGAACAGACCCAATAGTACCCAAATGCAGGATTTAAATCTCTTTGAATGGCCTTTCCTCAGAACTCTTGTCCTTGACCTCTTTGAAGCACGTGACGTTGTTAACCACAGACTGCTTCTAAACATTCTCTCTTCCCGGGGTTTTCATGACAATTTCCTCTAGGTTAGTTTCTCCTTTTTATAGCAACTCTTTTTCAACTTTTTTGTTAAATCATCATTCATGTATTGTTCCCCTTACTCTCTGATATCTGTCCTGGGCTCTTTTCATTACTGTGCATGTAACTACATCATTTCTCTTGGTGATCATAGCAGATATTCATCTCTATATAGGTAACTAATATGTAATAGCACATCTTTTCCGAGCTCTCTAATTTTGAGTCATTAGCTGCTATTTCTGTTGAAGGGTACTATCATTCTTCCACTCATCCAGGTTCACAACCTAGGAGGCATCTTCTAGTCTTCCCTCTCCTCTCCAATCAGGCACCACCAGGTATTACTAATTCTCTCTTTGCAGCGTAGCTTACCTCTCTTTCCTTGTATCCAATCACTTTGCTACCATCTTAGTTCATTACTGCTCACCTGGGTAAGAATCTTCTCTTTGGTCTTTTGGTCTGTCTTTTATCTGTCATTGACACAGCTACCAAAGTAATTTTTCTAAAGTTCAGGTCACACTCTTACACAAAAAGTTTCAGTGACTTCTTATTGTGTCTAGACAAGGGGCTCTTAACCTGACATCTGTGAATTTGCTGCTAAAAATATTTATTTTATTTTGAACTTAAAAATAAAACAAATATTTTTATAACATAGTAGAATAGAAGAAAAAGATGATTGCCCATGAAATTGCAAATCTAGTATGCATAATTTATTATTCCTTTTAAATATATATAATAAAATTATCATGAAACTTTCCCCCTTTTTTCTTACCTCCCCTCAGCCCTAGAGATGGCTACCATTAGACACACATATGTGTACATACACACAAATATAACACACATCCCCATATATACATGTATGTATATGTATATACATGTGTGTGTATATATGTGTATGTATGTGTTATATACCATTCTATTTTCTCTGAATGTAGATAGTATTTTCCTTCATAGATCCTTTGTAGTTAATTTTAGTATGTATAATAGTCAAAATGATGTAATCACTTAAAGCTATTCTTAAAAACAATATTGCTGTTACTATATACAGTGTACTCTAGGTTCTGCTTTTAAAAATATTTTGATGACTGTATTTCACCACAATTATTTTCCTTTGTAATCTTATTTTATACATTTAAATGCATTATTCTGAGAAAGCTGCTCCCATTTATAAAAGGGATCTCTGACACAAAGAGGTTAAAAATTTATACTCTAGAATAAAATACAAATTCATTAATTTGACACTTAAAACCCATCCATTTCACCTATGCTTTCCCTAGAACTCCTTGGTTTGGAGAACCCCATCTGGTGGCTACTTGGGAGAATCTATGAGTACATTGCCATGCAATAAATATTTCATTGCACATTATTTTTATTGATTCAATGTATACCTCCCAGCCAAGCACCCTCCACGCTCTGGGCTCACAAGGACTGCGTTTGATCTTGGGGCCTGACCTAAAATATGACTCATTGGTTTTTTTATGCTCTTATATAATTAATCTAATTGGTAACTAGAGGAGGTTTTCTTATCCATAGTAGAGGAAAGATATTCTGGGTAGGTAAGGGACCTTTATTTAAGAGAAAGCATTGATTCAGTGGAGCATAATTTTTCCTGTTGGTTCATGGGGTTGGTCTGCTTTCTAAGCCTCAGAAAGGGGCTCATCCCTCATGTTCTGCATTGGTCTTTTTGTACTCAGATGACCAGGAATATGTGTCAGTGGCCTGAAACTTAGTCCTTTGAGCCAATCAAATCTCAAGAATTCCTCCAATAGCTTTTAAGGAAACACTAGTCTAACTTGCACTGGGTAAAAGGTGTGTGCTTAGGTTTTTGCTCCCACAACAGCTCCTATCCAAAATTTATGTTGGGAAGATCATTGAATTGAATTTGTTTTAGGTATCAGAAAAATAGAGGTAATAAATCTCTAACTCCAGTACAATCATTCAAGGTCATACAAGGTATTGAGTACAGGACACTTATTTCACCTCACAGAAAATACTCAAAATGCAAAGGACTCACAGGAGCCTATATTATCAACTAGCCCGAATGACAATGTAAAATGCACAGAAAGGGTCTTTCATAGCCCATAAATCATGAATAAAATTCTCCTCCCGTTCTAGTGGCCCCACTTGTTACACTATGTCCTAGAGTTCTTCAGACTCAGCAATACTGCACTTTGTTTGGATTCCCCCAGAAAGGAAGAGAACTTGATGTTGCCAGTAGGATGAAATTCTGACATTAGAGTGAATTTCTCTCTCTTAAAGTATTCTACCCATCCATGCCCCCTAAACTTGTAATGCTACCTGTACTTTGAACTCCTTGTAGTTTGAGTTCCCTCTCAGAAGTGAAACACTCTTTAGACTGTTGGATGGACAGTCCAGCCCCTTCCCCACTGTAACAGTACTGTCAGAATAACTGGCCATAATATTAGACAGCAATGGCTTTTGTACCTTGATATTGTAGCTGAGGGCAGGGGGGAGGGAGGTGTCATATGGAGTATACCTTTTATTGACTACAGTGGAAGTTACTCAAGAAGTTACCCTTCTTTGGATAGAAGGCTGGATCTATAAATGCTTGAACTTGTACTTGTGAGGCTACTTCCAAGTTTAATGTACCCAAGCAATTTCTCTACTCTGGTTAGAAGGCCAAATTCTGGCATTATGCTACCTATAAATGATTCCTCCCACCTTTGACCAGGGGGCAATGGTTCAGAAGGGATGTTGTCCATGATTTCTGTTCTAGGGTCATGTGGCAAGCATGTGTAATTCCTATGTGTTTCTTAGTATATTCTATTTTTTCTTTGGCTGCTTTTGGGCCAAAAAGGTTTATTCTTGGGTCTCTGACTTGTGCTCAGAAAGGGAAAAGGCACAGCAAAAAGCAACCAGAACTTCTACTGTTGACTGCATGGACAAGAGTGAGAATGTTCTTTGGCTCCTATGGTGTTCATGTCAGCTCTCTGGAAAAAAAATAAAGTGGAAACAAACAAACAAAAAAGCAATGTATAGACTTTGTGGCTCATGTCTGTTGGCTAGTAAAAGTGGCAGCTCCCTTCATCTTCCCAAGAATCTGAACCAACCAATTCATCCTTGAGCAGCTCTAGCCATTAAGATTTATTTAGGAAATCAAGAGATTTTTTCCCCTCCAATTTAACAAGGTATCAGTGGGCATGTACATACTCTTAATGGGGAAAGGTATGGACAGTCACATATTCCAAGCACAGGCCAACATCCCAGTAAGTTCTTCAAACTGATCAGAGAACTTTCCTGATCCAGCCCTTATATGAGCAGAGTAAACTGTTACAACAATTGAGCAAGCTGCTTAAGAGCTTTGACAATATGTTAGGGCTTGAGGGTTGCCTGACTGGATCATTCCATAGTTACCTTTCTCTCCCCCCCTCTAGTAAGTCAGCATGTTCATCTAGAGAGAAGTGGAGCTGGAGCATAGAAAATTGACTTCCCTCCAAGAAACAGAAAAAACTTGGCACTCTTTAGCACTTTCCCCTTTGGAAGGGTACAATGAGACACTTGTCTAACTTCTGATCTTTCCCATTAAATAAAAGGTGAGTGGCTAGCAGTGCCAACTGGTGCTTAATTGAATGTAATTTGTTTTCATACTCAAATGATTTTGTGTTCATTGTCAGAGATTAAAACCTATCTGCACCTTATAAAACAGTTTTTAAGAGTTGCTATGGATAAAAAAAATGTCACCTTGGTGACCAATCTTTTGATGATGGATTTGACTCTAGAATTGTCTTTAAACTATTGATAGACTTGTCATAGTAACTGAAACATTTCTAGTTCGGCAGGACCCAGTGCCACTAACCCTCTTTTGGCATAATCTCAAGAGTTCAGAGTTACCTCCATGACAAGAGATTTCTAACTGGAAGGGACCCCCAAAACTATATAATCCAACTCCTCCCAACTGAGAATTGATAAAACTGAAGGCCAGAGAGATTAAGTCATTTGCCCAAGGTCACACAGAAAGTAAATGGCAGAGCCAGAATTCGATTCCAAGTTCTTCTGGTGCATCAGGTTAGGACTTTAGTGGAGGGCTGATGCCCTTAGAAATTACAAAATGTATACAACAAAACTCTTATGAGGTCATGAGGTGAAAAAAATAACTTTTTCATATTTTCAGAATTTTTTTTAATAGTTTATAGCACCTTGAGACTACATTAAGTTTCTAATTTACTCTGTAGTACTTTTCATGTTGGGTTGTGTCATATCATCATCATCATCATCGTCATCATCATCATCATCATTATCATCATCTACAAGTATTGGAATTAAATTTACCTAATAATACCACTAACCAACAATGCCAAATAACTCCTGCAAATTTAATTTGAGATTTCAAAGAAACACCAGTGACTACCTGTCTACACAATACTGAAGGATATATCCAGTTTGGACCAAAAAGCTCTGTAAACCATACAAATACAATAAATCCTTTGGAATATAAAGATATGTTTTGGGTAGTATAAATGTTAAAATTACATTTATTATTATCATCTTTATAAAATATCGTATTCAACAATAAAAACAATTGAGAACCAGAGAGTCCTTAATGGTGAATGAGAGTAGTGAGTAAGGGATAGGATCAGGTGGATTTTTAAAGGATGAGATGCAAATAAGAAAAGAATGAAGTATTATTATCCCAAAGACAGAGGCCACATTTTGAGGCTATAAAGAAGTAGATATCACGTTTAAGGAATGTCTTTGAGCTTTAGCCACACTGACCTCAGGGAAGACATAATTGCAATATTAGGAAATAAGTCATGTCTTAAGTGGCTTCTAAACTTCAACTTTATCTTTTCTCTTCCAATTTTGTAGCTGCTATAAATTCTATCCTTCTTGATCTGCCTCATGTTTGTCACAGAAAAGTTTGCATTTTTTTTTAACTTATCAAATCAATTACATAAATGTGTTGGAAAGATGTAGGTCAGACTTCTCCAACTGAGACATGTAACTACCACCTGCCAAAGCCCCAGTCTTTCCTAACAAAAGATCCTCATTCAGAAAACCATCATTTGCATCAAGGACAATAATTTCATATGGGAGGAATGAGCCAAGATGTCCTACTAATCAAAAAAAAACAAAAAACCTTCAAGCGTATTAACATTTTGTTTCCACATATTTTGAAGGAAAAGCTGTTTGTCTTTGACTGGCAGAAATACAAAGCTGATCAGCACTTACCAGGCACTATATAACCCCACATGTATATCCCAGGAATAATGTGATGCACATGATTACAGATATCAGTGAAAGAATCAACGCCACATCAGGTACAGCTTTTCATACCTGTCAAACTCAGAACAAATTCAGAAGCTAAGAACGCCAAGACAGAGAGAATATGTGTTTGTGTGAGTTACCAGAGACAGAAGCACCAACATCTAGGTTTTCAAGGGGAGATGGGTGGGGAGGACACAGCTACCCAGAGTCTCATTTGGCACATGAATCTTCTTCCAAGCCCCTAAAGCAAAACGTCACCTCATGTATATACACTTTTCAGAGCCAGAGGGCACAACCTTCCTTATCCAGTGCCTCATTATCAATTAACAAAAGATATGGGCCTTTCTGCAAAACAAACCTCTCCTAATCTGAGGCCCATTAATGGGCCAGGAAGATCTTTCTTTAACATAGATCTCATTAACATTACAACATCAATTGCTTAGTACAGAATATCTCATAGGTATTAAATCTTTTCATAATTTCTTCATTTTGGAAATGGAGAAAATAATGCTTACCCATAGGAGATTGTAAAAAGCAGTGGAATGCTGAAATGAAAAACCATTTTTATTTTTCTTGGTGTCCTTAGGTTTTGCAGTTTAGTACCTAGACTGGCTTAGTGTATTCGTTGGTTGACCAGCTGATAGAGATTGGTGGAAGAGGAGTGCATGTGCAATCATCTTTTTTTGCTGTACTGTGTTATCAAAATGCTTTTTTTTATGAACTAAAAATAAAATAATATAAATATTTATTTATAAAATAAATTTTTTAAAAAGTGATTTTTAAAAAAAGTGATAGCCTAAGTCTTTAGTTGGCTGTTCATAAAGATGGTACTCTAGTAATAGTTACTGCAGAATTAATCCAGTGCAATGGTTAGAAGACAATATTAGTCACCATTAAAAAGTTTTAAACTGTTTACCCATGGAGTATTTTATTTATAGTATACACCCACAGACTGTTTAACTAAAATCTATAAATGACCACTGAAGTGTTTTCTAGTGGAAATGGAAGAGGAAAGGAAATTAGGATTAATTAGTTATCCCCTTCTAGGTTGATAATCCCTTTATCATCTCTAGCGTTCCTTAAATAACTCCCCTGTCCCCAACACCATTGATCACTGACCTAGTATAGGGAAAGAATAGAAAAGAGTTAAGGTCTTAGAGAGACATTCCTGCCATTTTCTTCCAAACTTCCTGCAATCTGGTTTCTGACCTCATCACCCAATTGAGACTACTCTTTCTTCATTCACAAATCTAATGACGTTTCAATCCTCATTCTTCTTGAGCTCTCTGCTACCTTTAACATTATTGATCACCCTCTCCTCTTAGATACTCTTTCCTTTCTGGGTTTATATCATGCTGATCTCTTTCTGATTTTCTTCTCATTCCCCTTTGCTAGATCTTCATGAATGCTATCCCCACTAAAGGTGAATATGCCCCAAGTCATTGTGTCTTTCCTTTTCTTTCTACATTTTTCACTAGATTATTTTGTCAGCTCCTATGTTTTCAGTTATGATCTCTATGCAGAAAACTGCCAAATATGCAATATTCAGTCTTAATTCTAGTTCTGCCTTTTGGATATTTCCAACTGAATGTCCTGCAGAAATCTAAAATTTAACATATCTGAAACAGGACTCATGATCTTTTCCCCTAAACTCATACCTTTCTAAAGTTCCTTATTACTTTCAGTCAACCCGTAGGTTCTTACAACCAGCAGACATGGGCAGCATTGACCATCCATTCACCCAGGCTTGAAACCTCAATATTATTATCAGTTTTTCAGTTCCTTTTTCATCCCATGCATCAAATCAGTTACTATATCTTGTTTCTATCTCCACAACTTTTCTCTTATCTGTTTCCTCCTCTTCACTCATACAACCACCTAATTCTGGTCCTCCTATGACAACAGCCTCCTAATGGATCTCTCTGCACTCCAATCCATTTCCCATTTAGCCACCAAAATGATTTTCCTAAAGTGCAGCACTCACCAATTCCCACAGCCCTGATCCTCTAATTAAAAAATTTTAGTGGCTTCCTATTATCTATAGGATAAAATATCAAGTCTTTGGTTTGGCATTCAAAACTCTTCACACCCGCATTCCTTTTTGCCTTTCTAGTCCTCTTAATTTTTTCTTTTCATAATCTCTGAGGTTCATCCACACACAACTGCTTGCATTTTTTCATACCTGATGCTCTACCTTTGATTTCTCTTCCTTTGAACTAGCAGTTCCACGGTTTCCTTGATTGGAACGCTCATTCCACTACTTCCTCTTGAAACCCCTGGCTTCCTTCAAGATTTAACTCAAAAACCATCTTCTGCTTAAGACCTTTCCTGGTCCTCTCATTAACTGGTGCCTTCTCCTCTAAGGTTACCCTGTATCTACTTCTATATATTTTATGGATACCTGTATATATACATGCTATCTCCCCTATTAGAATGTAAGCTCCCTGATATTTGTCGTTGACCACCAGCACACAGCAATTCGAGCCAGTCTAGCATAGTGTCTGACACATAGTAGGAGCAGAGTAAATGCTGGTTGATTGATTTGATGAAAAAAGAGTGGCTAGAGAATATGGGGAGAATAGAAGACAGGATTATTCTGGGACTTGGAGGAACACAATTAAAGAATGGCAGGTTGGGTAGTCTGCTTCCCAGAGCTCTAATTCGACGAAATTTTACCTAGGGCAAATTCATTTGAATGAAGGAGGAGGAGGGGGAGCAATGGTGCAGAGGATGCTCTACTTTCAGCTCCGGAGAAGAGTGCCATGGCAATGAGACTGGTGGTGATGGGAGACAGCTGGGCTACATCCTGGTGAAGACTTGAATGTGAGATATGGGAGTACTGGTCAATGCAGTAAGAAAGAATGCACTCCAGAGAGGAAAAATCCCTTGCTCCTCTAATATAAGCACCTTGGTACAAAGCCCCATCTGCCCCATGTAAGTTAGACCTCTGCCTCTCTCCCGCCCAACTCATTTTGACATTAAGTCAACTATCTTCTATTGAAATTGCTTTTCACCATCTTAATGACCAAATTCTGTACAGCCAAGTGGTTCATTTGTCCAGTAGAGCATTGGACTTGGAGTGAGGGAGATATGAATTAAAATCTTGCTCAGACTCTTAGTTGTGTGATCATGGGTAAGTCTTGGTTCCCTTAGCTACTAAATGGGGGTGATAATAATACTTATTCACAGAGTTATTGTGAGAATCAAATGAGATAATATAAGTAAAGAGCTTTTCAAATCTTAAAGTTCTCTGTAAGTATTAGGATATGAATTGATATAAGACTTAAATTTTCATCGATATAGGGAATTTGCACATGACAAAGCTCTCTACCAATACAGGTCAGCACCTCCTCTGCAATTTATATTCTTAGTGAGTTGCTTAGAGCAACAAGAAGTTAAGTGACTTGCCCAGGGTCACTCAGTCATTAAGTGTCGTCAGCAAGACATGAACTCTGGTATTCCTGGCTTCAGTGTCGTTTTGTGTCTACTGTGCTATTATTTAGCCTTTAAGACAGTCAATAACATTAGTCATTTTTAGAATTGGTGATTTTTATCTACATATCTGACCCCTTTGGTGTGGTCTAAAGGGTCTGTGTTACAATCTGTCATTAGCGTATCATTTCTTCTAGCCATTGCTATTGTGGGTGAAAAGTATGTAAGAAGTCAGAACATTTTGCTTAGTATCAGTATTGTTCACAAATGTTCTTAATTCAATTTTAAAAATTATTAAGCACCTACTATGTGCATAGCATGAGGCTATGTGCTCAGGAGATATAAAGTTTATAAAGACAAGGTTTTTGTCCTCATAGAATATAGTGGCACTTAGATAAGTAAAATAATGATCATTGGGCAGCTAGGTGGTGCAGTGGATAGAGTTCTTGTCCCAGAGTTGAAAAGATTCATCTTCCTGAATTCAAATCTTCCCTCAGACACTTACTAGTAGTGTGACCCTAGGCAAGTCATTTAACTTTGCTTCAGTTTTCTCATCTATAAAATGATCTGGAGAAGCAAATAGCAAATCACTGCACTATCTTTGCCAAGAAAATCCCAAATAGGTTCATAAAAAGTCAGACTCAACAACAACAGTAATACACACACACACACACACACACACACATATATATATATATAGTTATAAAATAATACACAATAAATGCACAAGGGAGGCATGAGCAAAATGCTCTGGAAGGAAGTGTCTTTATTGACTTAGAGGATGGAGGTGAGTTTTGTGGAGAAAGTGGAATTTGGGTTTTTTTTTTTTTCTTGTTATGATTATTTCATATCTTTTACTGCTGATGTTGCTGTCAAATAACACAGGTGAGAACTTACAAGCTTTCATCTTGTTAGTAAAATTTTCCACATCATTGTAGAATTATTCCTTCTAACATTACATGTTTACTGTGAAGTCAAATAGGCCAACAAGAAAACTTTTAAGCCTTAAGCCTCAGAATCACAACACAGAAAAGGAAGATAGGTCATCTTTGCAAAAACCACAACAAATTTGTTTCCCTTCACAATGGATACCATCCAATACTACTGTACTGTTATTTTGATACTTTCATGAGTCTGTGATGTAATTAATGTGAATATCTCTTCTACTGATTCAGATCCCAATGCCATCCTCCTAGTCCCTCAAGGTCAGATCTGCACTTTTGGAAAACCAAATTGCACCTAAGTGGAGAGAGACTTGTGGTAGGCAGACCAACCAGTAAACTCTTGCAATAGTCAGGTTGTAAGGTCCTGCACCAGGATGGTGGAAGTGTTAGAACAGAGAAGGGAGCATGGGGTAGAAATGATATGGAGATAAAACCAATAATCTCAGCAATAGATTGGATGTGAGGGATGAAAAGGGGTGAAAAATTGAGAATGATGCCTAGGTTGGAAGCCTGAGGAACTGGGAAGATGGTAGAGTCCTTGATGATAATAGGGAGACAAAAATATGAGACAAGCCTTGAAAGGTGGGTTGCTATCATTATTGAGGATCTTGAATTCCAGGCAAAATTGTTTTAGTTTTATTTGGTAGGAAATAACAAGTCATTGAAAGATTTTAAAGCATAGGAGTGACATGAACAGATGTTTGCATAAAGATTTATTCTGATTTGCTGGTGCCTTATAAACTTTTTTTGTCCATCTACCCTGCATTACAAACGTTTTATTTGTCTTAGGTTCTGCTAACTATGTGTTCCTCAAACTTTATTTTGCTTGACCACAATCCTGAGTGACTGTCTTTAATTTGAGTCAGTGGAAAATGCAATGACAATTCCTCTTCTCCCACTGACCTTGGGCAAATCAACCTCTCTGGTGTCAGTTACTTCATCTATAAAATAAGGAGATTGGACCAGATGGCTTTTAAGGTCCTTTCCAACTCTAAATCCATCATACTATACTAAAACTATCATACTGATTCTTCTAGTTCTGAGACTGAACTAGTGATCACCTATGCTGCCACTGTCAACACATCCATGTTCTTCAAAACTCTTCATGCTGGAAGCTTTGCCAGGGTTCTACATGCTGATTTACATACTTTAACTTAGTGTTTAATTTCCACTGGACTACCTGTGGTGGCAAACATGGATATGACATCTCTGTGACATTTTGATAAAAATGAAAAAGATACATATTTTATCTTTATTAGTCAAACAGCTGGCAGACATTTGGAGATATCTGGGTAATTAACTGAGTTCCAGTTCTCATCCAGATGTTGGGCATTGTGTATGTAGTACACAAAAGCATATTAAACATTTCGCTACCTGCCCTATTGTTGGTTTGGTGCACAAGAGATTGTTAACTATGTCTCTTTCATAACAACAGAGGAGAGATGTCACCTTGAATATCTCTTCATTGTCATTGCATTGTCTCTTACAATAAGGGACTCTACATAAAGAATATCAGGGCAGTTCCTTTTTAGTGGGACTATTTTCTCCTATTTTTGCACATGCCTTAGATCAAGTAAGAGCTGGACTCTGCTGATACCAACCACCTCCATGATGGAGCCTCCCTGTATATCACCTGCTTCAGATTGTTCTCTCTGGGCTCCCTGTGATATCCACTGTTACATTTTCTCTGACAGAGGTGGGGAACCTGTGGCCTAGAGATCATATGTAGCCTTCTAGATCCTTGGGTGCAGCCTGTTGACTGAGTCTAAGTTTTATAGAACAAATCCTTTTGTTAAGGGGGTTTGTAATGTGAAGTTTGGATTTCGTCAAAGGGCCACACTTGAGGACCTAGAGGGCCACATGTGGTCTCGAGGCCACAGGTTCCCCACCCCTATTTTATGATCTCTGGTGTATATATCTGTAAAGTCTCTACTTCTCAGCCACTCCCAGCCTGGCCTGTCACCTGAATTCTGGTGTTCAGGATTCCTTTTTATTTGTAAGGCTTACAAGTGCTTAGTGGATTGGGGTGAAACTGGGGTGATTGGAGTTGATGATTTCCTCTCCTGCCCCTCTGTTCCACACATGTACTGTGCAGACAGACGGCCTCTATTTGCTCTAGTAATGGCACCACAAGTGTTGCTTCTTACCAAATACCTGACCCGATTCAATGATAAGGCTCTAAAATTGCTATTCACATACTCATTCCAGGACTTACGCACACTACTCCCTAACAGAGAGTGCTCTGGATCTAATGTCAAGCTTTCTATATCTGTCAGAGACTGGGCTATTTCTATCCCCTAGTTCTACCCCTTTTGTGAGCTATCCTCCTTGTCTTATTAGTCTAAGGGGCTGGGCTGACTGAATTTGTCCTAGCAGGGAGCTTGATATTCTCACCCACTAGAAAACACACACACAGACACACACAGTTCTGTAAAACCTGTCATTTTCTCTTCACTGTTGAATTTCAATGGAATTAGTTCTATATGGCATAACTTAACTATATACAGTTTTTCACTCATAATGGTAGGGAAAGCAAAAAACCCATAAACATTCATGAGACATGGAAAAGTAGAAAGAATATGGGATTTAGAGTAAGAGAAACTGGGTTCAAATCCTGGCATTGTCCCTACTCTTTGTATGACCATGGGAAAAATCACTTTATTTCTCTGAGTCTGATAACTTATCTTCCAGGTCTAAATCCTTTACCTCATGGACTGCCATAGACATCTTCAAATTGTGTCCTCTAAGCCTAGGAAGCCTCAAATATTGTAGACTGAGGGCATGCTCCCAAACTCAAGAGCTCAAGGAACACAGTTCAAATTCTTAAAATGAAATCTCTCCCTTTTGCACTGCTATGGGAAGGAAAAACATCAGCTACTCTTGGGACCTTAATGACTAGGGTAGGTGCTCCAGAACCTTGTAGCCTTCTAATACTGCTACTTTTCCATTCCTTATTCTCATTCATACGAGCAAGTCTATAAGTTAGAGTTCTCCTCAATACATGCCTAACCCAGGTTCCCCAGTCTTGTTCAAAGAGGAACTTGTAAGTGTCTAGTGCTACTAGATACTGGTAGCTAGGTGGCACAGTAGCTAGAGTGCTGGGCTTGGAGTCAGTAAGACCTGAGTTCAAGTCCTACCTAAGATACCTCCTATTTCTTGGGTAAATTGCTTAACCTTTGTTTGACCCAGTTTCTTTACCTGTAAAATGGGGAAAATGATAATGCCTTCCTCTTAGGTGAAGATCAAAGAAATATTATGGATAGAGTACTTAAAATAGTGTCTGGCACATTTTAAGTCACTACATAAATGCTCATCATCATCATCATCATCACTTGTTCAGTTGTTAAATCATGTCTGATTTAACATGGACCAAAGCATGACTTTTCTTAGCAAAGATACTGGTGGTTTTCCATGTCCTCTTCCTGTAGATTAAGCAGGGTCATGTAACTAGTGAGTGTCAGAAGCTGGATTTGAACTCAGGTCTTCTTACAGTGTTCTATCCGCTGTGCTATCTATTACTAATAGCTCATTTTCTTTCCCCTGTCCTTTCTCCCATTTGAAAAACTCATGCCCTTGCCTAGCTTGTATTCACATTATTTCCCACTATTCCAAATTCATATTTGCCCCTTCTTCAATTCCTTGCATAGTTTCTCATCCCTCAATTTTGGTAGTTGGACTGATAGAGTTACCAGTTGGGTGGTGGGTGGGTGGGTGTCACACAATCTAATTGAATTGGCCTGTTTGTATACTTGAACTTAAGAAGAATGTATTTTCACAGTCACAGAATGCATTTTGTATCTTTTATATCTCCTAGAGGGGTTTATGGGGTGTTCAGGGAGGACTAGCCCCTCTGGTGTAAGGGCTTGCTGAGTCCTTTCCAGGACTGCTCACACTCCTTTGGTGTCCATCTGATTCACTCAACACTCACTGGTGGCTGTAAGAAGCTATAGTATGTGCAGCAGGCACACCCTCGTAAAACCATCTTGGGCTAAACCAGGTTGAGGGTAACTGACAAGCCTCAGACCCATTGGTGAGTTAGGGGTATGTCTACCACAAGTATGTGAAGACTTCCCCTGGTGGAATGGATGGATGTAAACGATTGTTTCAATGCCTGTGATTGAGGCAGAAGCAGGTGCTCTGGATCACTTAGAGCTTGGTCAGACATTCAAGATGCCAAAATCCTCCATGACATCCCTAGCTGTCCTGACTTTAGTCCCGTCACTAGTCTTGGATGCCTTTGGAAGGGAAAGTGAGGCTGATGACTTTAACTCTGTCTCACTTCAGTCCAGTTCAGGGGCAAGTCAAGAATCACACTGTGATGTCGCTGGTCTTCTTCAAGGCTCTTAAAATTCTTAGCTTCCTTTAAGACATAGCTAGTTCTGTGGGAATCCTTTCCTGAAACTTTAGTTTCAAGTGCTTTCTCCCTATTCCTCAAATTATCATGTATTTGCTTATAAGTTTGGATGTTACATTTCCTACCTTATGTGCTCCTCCCTTCCTTGGCTGGAATGTTAGGTCCTGGAGAGACCAAACTGTTTTTGTTTGTTTTATCTTGGCATCTCCAGGGCTTGAGACAGTGCTTTGCACATAGTAGATGTTTAATGCATGCTTGTTGGACTGAATTTTACAAGTGTCTATTGCTCTTTAACTACAAAATGATCACACATTATGTGACTGAATGAATACTACTCTCCCAAATTGAAGAATTCAATTAAATGAAACTGATCAATTGGTGGAAAAATAGTTTTTTCAAAATGGTTTTCAAAATGGAAAATTTTGAGAATGTAGAAAAATGGTTTTATTTATGCCTTTGCTTTTACATCATAATTATTAATAGATATATACCCTCACTCAGTGACCCTTTCCATTCTGACAAATGAAAATAGTTGAATGAAATCAGCCAACACAGTAGCTGCGTCTGACAGCATATAAAATGATTTGCACCCATAGTCTTACATGTCTCCAAGGAAAGGAGCAAGGTACATTTTGAGAACTGATTGTTGATGATAAATTTGGTCTGCCAGCTGGTGCTAAAGGGGGTAAACTTAATTTGCATTCAAAATATCCTTCTCTGTACTCCAGACCTATTTCTTCTGTTTCTGGGCACTGCAGCATTTCTGTTTCCTTTGAAAAATAAGCTGCTTTGGTTACCCCTATTTCAGCATCTGAAACTTAATTCTCATACTATTGTAAACACTTTCCTCAGAACAGTACATTCTCACTCCTTTCACGGACTGATAAGTTTAAGAAACCTTTTTTTTTTTTTTGAGTTTGTTGAACAGTAGAATGAAGGTCTTGCCAATTTTTCTACAGCAGTCAGAAAACCAATTTGTCATGCAAATAGTCTGTTCTTTGACATAAAAGACATTTGGAAGGACTACTGCAAATCAGGAAGAAATGGCTAGCATGATATTTCCGTACTCTGAGGAGAGAGATATCTGCTCAAAATGGTAAGTGTTTCATGGTGTTCGCTCAGCAGAATGTGAGTCGGTAGTGACTGGGAAAGAGATAAGAATTCTTTCCACTTAACCCAGACGTCACAAAGAGAGAGAAAAGTCAAGTTCATTGTCTCCGATGATTTCAGCTGCAAATTGCCATTTCTTAAGAGATGTTCACAGTTGTGTTGTAAAGATGGCACTTTCTTTTTTTGGTATATAGGTGACAAATTCAAAACCTAAATATGGCAATAAAAATACTTGTAGAAGGAAAGTGAATGGATTTTCAAATATTGGTTACTCACTTTCTGGGGAAAGGGCTAGGCTACTCTTGGCCTATGGTAATGAGATATGAAGCCTTTCCTTTCAGACAGTAGCTTCAATTGACCTGAGTGAGTTGCATCTGAATTTAGATGCCCTCTCTTACATTCAGTGGTCCATGTAAAATAATGTGGTCATCTTCTTCCTGGTTTTTCACGATCCCTTTATCATATTTTAAAGAATTCTTATAATTTTAGCCTTCAGATGTTTATTTTTGTCTTAAACTTAATTTCCATTCCACTTAAGAATTAGTTATTTTATCGGATGTTAAAAACGGAATGGAGTTGAATTCTTTATCTTCCAACTTGGGGTTCACAGTTTTCCATTTAATGTAACAAACATTAATTAAATTCCATTGCAAGGCATGGTGCTGAGTGATAGGGACATGAAGAAAAGAATGACCTAGCTCCTGTCCTCAGGGAGGTTAGGTGCTACTAGGAACAGATCATAATGTACAATGATAAAGAAATGCCAGAGTTTTCACTAAGTAGGTGAGGGACCAGGGCTTTGCCATAAGATGAGGCTTTGCCTAAGGACAGGGTGTTTGCCCTAGTTTGGGAAACTGAAAGGGATTTTGGAGAGTATTTTGTCAGAGCCAGCTCAAAGGGCCAATTTTAAAATTTTCAGTGAGCATTTAGAGCTTGGATGCCACAAATTAGGGCTTAGCTTCCTGTTGGTTTTATGAAAGTAATGGAGAAAATATTAATGCAGATCAAATTAAATTGAGTATGCCTTATATATTTTTTGGGGGAGGAAGCAAGTATTTAAACATTTATCAACACTGCACTAATTGTGCACCTTTAGAGAAGAAAATGGAGGCAGGGGCTCTGTAGGGGTAAGGCACTGGTGGGTGCAGTTAGCATGGAAAATATGGGGACAGGAATAACAACTCCAGCTCTTAGAGAGGAAAGTCTTTGAAGAGGGAGAAAAGGAGGTCAGAGAGAAACCATGGATCAGACCTACGATCTGTTCAAAGGACGCCATGTAGAACATTCTGTTTGGAGATAGGATACCACAGTTTATAGGACAGCTCAGGAAATGACCAGCACACACAATTGGCTTTCAGATTTCTGAAAATATTACACATTTTCCTCTACAACAATATGCCTCCTTCTGGGCCTTCTTTTTTCTATATATTTGCTTTCAGTCTTCTCATTAGCTCCCATAGATTCACCTATCATCTCCATACAACTATCTCCAAAATCTACATATCCAGTCCTCATGTTTTTCATGATCTTGATTTTCCCCATCTCTAGACATTTCCACCAAGATATCTTATAGACGCATCTCAAACTTAACTGGTCAAAAATAAAGGGCATTATCTTTCTTTCTAAACTCATCCCTCCTGTTAACTTTGCTGTCTAAATTGATATCATCACATTTTCTTCCTAACCTAGGTTCAGAACCTGGGAGACACCTTCTAGACTTCATTCTTACTCACTTCCCTTTTCTAGTCAGTTGCCAAGTTTTCTCAATATTGCCTCCTGTGATGTCTCTCATGTTTCTGTCTCTTTTCACTCTAACCACAACTATGGCTGAGCTGGGCTCTGCTCCACCTCCAACAGACCTTTCCTGTCAGCCTTTCAGGTCACCCTGGGCTAGAAATCTCCTCCACTCTGTTGTTCTGTGGCTTCTGCTGCTCTAGAATTTTTTGAGAGTCTTTCTTTGCAGGTATTATATAGGCTGTGAGTGGAGGGAAGAGCTAGTGTATGTGCATCTTTCTACCCTGCCATCTTGGCTCCACCACTGATGAAGTCTTGAGAACAGAACAGATGGGCTTTCACAAATTATTTCTGTCAACAGATACTATCTATAATGACTTGCTCATGGATATTATTCATTATGCATAGGATTAGAAAGGGGGAAGTGTGTTATAGGGGATAGAAAGCTAGCCTTAAGGTCAGGTCAGTGGGGCAACTGGTATCAACAGAACTTTAATAGGGATAACAGCAAATAAACATATAAAACAATATTTCAGGCAAGTGGTGTCAACAGAACTTTACAACAATAACAGGCATCACACAAAATAAGTATCCCTTGAGCACAAGGACCCTTCTGCAAACTCCTTCCACCACAGTGTGCTCCATGTGACTCAGACTTCCATGTGACCTAGACAGGTCACATGGGTTTGTTAATGAATGGGAAAGATCTTCCCATTTAAATTATCATTGTAGGTGGAAACAAGATAACTATCTCAAGACAAAATTGTTATCCTCAAAAAAAATTCCTGTGTGGTTGAGGAGAGACAAAGATCTCAATACAAAGAATAATACAGAGCAATGTATGACAGTGCTGAATTGCATTGTACATGTCATATGTGTTGCAGGTATGAGTGAGGCAGGAAGATCAGGCAGTTAAATCAGTTGGGGATAGTTTTTTTTTAGAAGAATTGAGGAGGGTACGAAGGATTAACATTGTACAAGAAGACGCTTACACGCCCATGTGTATGTGTGTGTATGCAGATGCACCTAAGAGGAAAGACATAATGGAGATCATTTGATTGAGAAGTAAGAAGGAGAAACATGGACAATATTGTGGTGTTTATATATGACAGGTCAGTGGGCTGCTGCAGGAATTGGATGAAACTGGACAGAGATGTAATGGGAGGTTTCAGTTATCCAGACATTTAAATCTTAGTCTTGCTTAACAATTTCAAGCTGAGGCTGACTAAAAGACTAGCAGATTAAGAGTAGTTTCAGGAAGACTGAAGTTGAAGATGAGTTATAGTTTGTCACAGAAATTCTAAGGATGATTTGGCAGATGGTGCACATGGTGGACAGAGGGCAAAACTTAGATGACTCCTATTTTGATTCTATTTTTTTTCTACCAAGTAGATATTATTCAGAACAGGAAGGACAGAACAAAAATGGTTAACAGGGAATTAAAATGCAAGATAAAGAACTAGATAAGAAAAGAGCACCTGGGTGTTTTTGATAAATTCAGTTTACCTGGCTCACATGGCTTTCTAGAGTTTTGGATGAATGAGTGGATGTGGTTACTTTTGAGGAACTGTGGCAAATTGGAGAAGTGCCATACTGCTGCAGATGGGTGATTATTGTGTCCATCATGGTACTTCTCAAGTATTTGCACAATTCCCTTAGAAAGAACATTGACAAACTGGATCATTTAGGGAAGGGTGACTAAGATGGCAAGAGGACTTAAAACAATGATATGCAAGTCCAAGTTACAGGAATTGAAAATACTCAGGAAAGAGAAGGTTCAGTGGGGACATGATAGCAGTCTTCAACTATGGAAAAGGCTGCCATATATCAGAGGAATTAGGTTTGTTACAATTAACTCCTGAGGACAGAATAAGGAAGAATGGGGGAAAGGGATGAAGAATCAGATTTTGACTTAGAGAAAAAAAGTCTTAAAATTAAAGCTGTTAAAAAATGGAACTGTTTACCTGGGGATGGGGGAGAGGGTTGGGTCATAAAGAATTTTTTATAACTGAAATTCTTTAAGCAGATGTTTGATTGCCACTTGGGAATGTTATAGACAAGAGTCATTATTTGGATAGGGAATTGGTTTCATAACTAGCCTATAGTTTATATGGGCGACTGTGTGGCATAGTCAGTAGAGTACAGGATTTGGAATGAGGAAGACACTGAATTAGAATCCTACCTCAGACACTTACTAGCTGTGTGACTCTGGGCACATCACTTAATCTTTCTGTTCCTCAGTTTCCTCATCTGTAAAATGGGGATAATAAAAGCACATATTCCTAGAGGTTGTTGTGAAGATTAAATGAGTTAATGTATATAAAGCACTTTGCAAATCCCAAGTCACTATATAAATGCTGTGTGTTATTATTATCATTGCCTCTGAGATTTTTCCAGTTCTAAAATTCTAAGATACTATAAAGCTTAAATTTGATTTTTAAGGAAGGTAAGGACATCATGGATAGATCTAACTTGGTAGATAGAAAGGAAGGGGTATTCTAGGGAAGGAAGATACATTGGGCAATGGCAAGGATATGAGAATAAGCAGGGTGTTTGTGGAGGGTTTTAAAGGATTTTCTTCAAACAAACCAAGGAAACTGGGCAATTCTCTAGCAAACAAGTTTGCAAGAAGTATAACTCAGTAATTCCTCTCTCTTGTGAGACACATGAGGACTATTTTTTTCACATGGACTAATTGGCAGCTACATCTTGTTTGGAAAAACAGAAACCAACAGGAGAACACTGTATTTACTGATCTTAACTCAGAAACATCTTTGACCACAAACATTTTTCATTTTTATTTACTCATTCTAAGACATGATGAAATGGATTTTTCCCTCCACAAAGGATTTCAGCGAGCATAATAAAAGAAAAAAACAAGTGCCCTCATGATCTGATATCTACGATTTGGCTAAAGAAAAGAAGTTTGGAATTCATCAAGGCTGATAAACAGGAATCTCACTAGTCTCCTGAGTGTTGGTGCTGTCCAACAACACCTTGGCTTATCTCAGCTTCCTTTTCATTTCATAGTAAGGAACTAATATATTTAATATTTTGAACATCCTTTGAATTATGTAATAAAGACCTTATAAATGTGAAGCACTGTGCCAGGTCCTAGGAGAAAGAAAGATGAAATAAGGCATAGATAGCCCCTGGCCTCAATGAGCTGACATTCTGGGAGAAGAGATAAGGAAATAAGCAAGATCACAAATAACTATTACATGGAATAAATTGTTCTGGATGCATTGGACGGATACAAAAGATCATGGAAGGAGAGATCATTTTAAGCTCCAGGAATCAGGGAAAACTTCATGGAGATAGCACCGTTGTTGGAAATATTCCAACAAGTAAAGATGGGGGTAGGAACTGGCTATCTATTTCAGTCCTCAGAGACTAATGTGACCAAAGGCAGAAGAGTGTAAGGTATGTTCTGAAATGGCTTGGCTGAATTGGAGGGTGGTATGTGAATGAAAATAATGTGAAATAAGGCTACAAAGGTAGGTTGGAGCCAGCATGTATTTCAAATAAACAAATGATTTTTTTTTTAACAAGGGGCAGTTTTCACTGGGCCTTTTAGTGTTCCCTTCATTAACTATCCATTTGTAGCCCTATACTTCACATTGAAGTCAGTGGAAATTACACTGATGCATTTAGGGCTATGTATGGCCCTCGTTATGTGAGGGCAGGAACAAATGTCTGGCAGACCCTCTCACACATGTTTGCAGTTACCAATATTTGCATTGCTCCAGTTGAAGGATGCATTCTTCCTACACATATATGTTAAGGATGGTTAGAAAGATCTGGTTTGAATTAAGTTGCCTTGCTTTGATATGTGTTTCCAATTGCCAACCAAATGTTGTTTAATCCTGTTTGTAGGAAGCTGAATTGATGTTGAATAAAAGAAGATTGTTCCCTGGACTGTGTTCCTTCCATACATGGCCTTTTCGGAGTCTCATATCATTGATCTTCTGGGAGCTTGGAAAGAGTCTCCAGTCAGATTTAAGGGAACGTAGGATAGTATTTTCTGATACTAGTTGGACCTCATGACTTCTGAGACCCCTTCCAACTCTAAGGTTCTGTGATTCTATATTCTCCTTTCTCTCCATCATGTCCAGATATGGGCTTCATTTTTAAACTTTTGCATGCATGTGTAGGTCACATTGAAAAGAGCCTTACACTTATAAGATGTGAGATTGAATGTTGTCTTTACAACTAAGTTCTGTTATCTTAGTCATTTCACTTTGCCACCTGGAGACTCACTTTCCTTATATGTAAGGTGAAAATGATATCATCTGTCAGAGCTGTAAATACATCTTCCAGAGGACCTTGAAGTTGGGCTGCTACTGATAGTGCTTACACTTCTTCAGCAGGCATAAACAACTGAACTTAGTGTTAGGAATAATAGTTACTTTATATAGAAAAGGCAATCTCTCTTTTAAAATTAGATTCCTCTTCTGAATTTATCTTGACAAGTTGATTTGAGGGCACCTGGATGTTTGCCTCATGTGTGCATTTAATTGAGCTTGCCCAAATTTCTAGAATTGCTGCTTGTAACTCTGACATCTACCGTACCTACTTCAAAGGCTTAGGATGAGGATCAAATGAGAAGCTGATGTGAAAGAACTTTGTATGCTTTATAGCCTCTTAGCAGTTAGGATGATGAAGATAGCTATGCTGTGGCTGCTGCTGCCTTTTCTCAAAGTGAAACTTACGGTCATTGGATTTAACCCCAATATTCGGAAGAGTGCAAACATTTAAAACAGATTCATTTTATTACTTCCAAATAGGTGAAATCATCAATTAAACACGGCTCCAGTTGTAAACTGGACACGACAATCTCCTTTGTGGTTCTCCTCACTGGTCTTCTTGTATTCCCCTAAACATAATATTTGAAATTGGTGGTTAAATAAGTTTTTTTCATTATTCTTATATAATGATGCCATCCTTAGGCAAATGATCTACAAAATTTTAATCATATATTTTATCAGCAAAAAACCCCAAAACATATATCTCTAATATATTTATATTTATTCATATACTTAGTAGTCATATTTATTCAAATATATTTATAAATTATATAAATTTAACACGATACCAATAATTGTATAAATTATACAACTTACACAAAAATAGAAATAAAAAAAGGATAAGATAAAGTATTTGATATTAGAGTCAATAGGGTAGACTGGTGTTTATTGAACATCAGAACGATGTAGTCAGAGATGTGTTTAAGGGAAATCATTTTGATTGGAGTGTGGATGACAGATTGGAGAGGCAAGAGAGGAAGCAGAGAACCCACTATTGTGATAGTCTATATGAGAGGTTGAGATATTGGATTTGGTGATAGCTCTGTGAGTAGTGAGTAGAGGACAGATGAGAGTAACATGGAGTCAGAAGCAACAAGATTTGACAACTGGAAGGTCAAAGAGAGTGAGTGGTTGAAGAAGACATGGAGATTGTGGGGGAAAAAAGAGCTAATATAATAAGATCTTTGTTCTGTCACAACTTACTCATATATGTTCATCCACTGTCCCAGAGTTGTCCTCTGTCTCATTCTGTCTCATCCAAAATGCAAAGGAGAAAGAAAGGGCTCTTAGTCACTGGTCATTTTCTTGGAGTATAAAACCCACTATCATATGAGTATCTATAAGCCTGTACTGATAAATGTTTAACAACTGTAAGATGTATTTTTAAATTTAATCTGCATAATCAATATTTTTCTCTATCACTATCTTGTCTCTAGCCAATGAACAAAATAACAAACCAAACATTGATTTTAACTGTTTGTCAATTTCTAAGCTGTGAATTTTCACACTGAATTCAACAGTGGACTCTCCCAAGCCTATTTAAGCTGTCTCCAGCATACCCATGGGCATCTGCCATAGTCACAAGGCAATATGGGGGCCAGAGAATGAACATGCTCGTAGGGAAGAGGTGGCATATTTTCCTCTCAAAAGTACTTGAGGAGCTGCTACTGTGGGTGCTCAGATCATAGTTAGGTCATAACTTCCCTGGGGGCTGAACACAATCTCAGAAATGGGAAGATTGGTAGCCTACCCTTTGGAGGGACAGGGTGGAGTTTAAGAAGTTTGGGAGATAAGGGTAGGAGTTGTTCAGAAGACAAAACCCCATGATGGATTTTTTGGAAAAATACTGATCCTATATCCCTTGGATCATTCCACAGTCCCCTTGAAATTAAGCCATGTCCCAAGGGAGTCTTTGCCCCCATTTTAGGTACCACTTCTCTATCTGTACGTTGCATCCCAGAAAGAATGATGGACAAAAGGAGACAGAGATGACTGATTACGTTGATTCCCGGGAGCAGAATAAGATTCTAAAGTAGAATTGTGGGATCACTAATTAGAATAGCTAGTCTCCAAAAGAGTCTTTCTGGAGTTTTAATGAGGTAAAAAGTAACTAGGACACTGAAATTAGTGCTGCTCCCATAAATAAGAAATACCAGTGTTCTGGGCTCTCATCACTAACAAGCTTGCTAATTTAACACATCAACTTTGCTATGAAATTGAAAACCATCTTCCTTCCCTCACAAACTCTTTTGCTTAATTGTTCTCACCCATGAACTATCCCACAGCTGTTCTTCATTATGCTCTGTATTAGAAACTAAGTAAATCTATTTCACGCTCTTGGCCAAAAGCTATTTTAAAACCAGGATTTTTCCCCTTCATTATTTTATCTCCCATGTTTTTAACTGGTTATTGGAAAGAACAAAAAAGATCACCTGTGCACTGACTCATTTGCTACATGCTCTTCTGGAAAGCAGGTGTGGGGGAGCTCTGAATCATGTCACAAAGAAACCACAATTTTATTTTCTCAAATCTTGACTTTAGAATCCTCCGCTCCAAAACCAGAGGCAAAAGTCAGATATTTTCTTTCTTGTTTAAGGCCAGAGAGGTTTGAAAAAGATTACAGATTTTCAACTTATTTTCCTGTTTATTTTAAAAGACTAGCTCAGTTCTGAGAGCATGGACATCAGTATAACTACGCTGGGAGCTCATAGAATAGGTCATCTTTTTTGTTGTGTTCAGAATCTGCTGATGCTGTTTACTAAGAGCTGAATTTAAATATGGTTAATGACATTTTATAAGATAAAATACTTTTACAGATGAGGAAACTGAGACATAGAGGTGTCTATGATTTGTCTGAGGTCACACAAGTGACAAGGATGTGTACCAAATTCCTTTGGCTTTAAATTCAGTATTCTTGTCACTGTATCATTAATATCTATATTCCTCGATAATGATAATAATTCTTTATTCATTAGGGGAAGGGTTTCCTTGTAGCATTTTGATATCTTTTCCAATGTGTGCCCTAAGACCTGATAGTTTTATACTTTAAAAAACCAGCACATATGGGCACTATGGCGAAATAAGATCCTATAAAACAGACAGTGAACACCAAAGCTTATCCTTTAGCACCTGTTCCAGACCTTCTGTTTTGCTCTATCTTGTTGACTATTGTTCCCTTTTTACTCCTCTTAAAACTATATTGAAGTAATGTGATGAAGAAAGCACTGGACATGAAACCTTTAAATCCTGCCTCAGTTGACTTACTGGGCATTTCTGGGCAAGTGATTTATTAATAAAAATAATGATACCCTTTAGAGTTGGTATTTACAACTTTAGAGTTGTTGTGAGAATCATTGAGATTCTATGTCTTAAAGTGCTATGTAAATGTTGACTATTACAATTATTAATGATCATAAGTATTAATTAATACTATTATTACTTACTATTTAATTATTACTATTGCTAATTGTCATTATTACTAGATGCCCTGATCTCCTTTTACTCTTCTTGACACAGAGGATATGATAAATACATGCTGGACATGTTAGCTGTTATAATTTTTGTTATCATCACCATTCTAATTCTTCCTATTCTGATATATCACATTTTTGCATTTTCCCTAATTTTGCCAAGTCCTACTTTAATAAAATTCTCTTTGGGGCTATACTTCCGCTTTCTCCAGCTCTTTGGTAAGATCTTTGAACCAGACCATAACCATTGAGTTTCTTTGCTTTCTAATTTCTGATGCCAATCCTTTCATCCTTATGATATATCATCTTCTAGTGACATGAATTTTAAGCTTTACCTGGCCCAGTGTTGATAGGATAGCTAAAGTCATTCACATGCAATAAGCATGAACAGAATAAAATAATAAAATCCCCACTTAGTTATTAGTGCCTCTCCCTGGGTCCCCTGCTTTCTAGTGTTCCACTTGTTGATTTTTCTAGATACTGAATTCAACTGTTTGATTATATCCTGTCAAACTTATATGCTCCTCTGATGCTCAAAGACTGGTCTATTGAGGGCCTTCCTTTTTATTTGACTTCCTGTCCTTGGCCTTATGTAGTCAATTCTGCCTCATTGACATTTATATAACATCATACTATCCAGTCACACAACGGAATCATCAAGATCTGCTCCAGAGGCAAGGTCAAGTGGTAGGACATTCCCTGTAGGTATGTGAAAAATCTGAATTTCAATCCTTTATTAACATGAAACATTATAGAAATCACTTTTGAGGTCTCAATTTCCCATCTGTAAATATTAGGGACAGGAGAATAATGACCCCTCAAACTTTAGTACTTCTATGAACCTATGACTTCATCAATATGGAAACCATCTTTAAAGATACGGACCATAATCTAATCATTCCAACCATAAAGATACAGACCATAATCCAACAGTTTTTGTCTATGTCTTCCCAATCATCCCTAAGTCTTCCACAAAGAGTTTACCCCCAATACTGGGGTCTTCCTCTTGATCCTTTGAAACTAGATGGATAACAGTGAACATGCTATAGATTCCACACTGTTTATCCCTTGCTCTTGTTATGTGACCAGCACATCTCCTTTTCCGGTGTCTTCAATGGCATCTTTTATTTTGCTTCTCCTAAACAATTCTTCATTGTTTTACTCATGCCACAGCTTGCTCATGTCTAAAATGAATCTCTTTTTTTCTCCTTTGGGTAATCTGAAGTTTTAGTTCTTTAGAAACTATGGTATTAATCAATAAATATTAATGCCATAGTATATATAATAGTATATATTCTATATAATATATAATAGTATACATTACAGATGTACTGATAAGAATATATAATAGTATATATAATATGTAATATATAATAGTATATACTATATACTATATAATCATATAGTATTATCTAGAAATACTGATGTTAAAAAGATGAATCTTTACTTCATGGAAAAGCTTTGTGTCATGAAAAGAATGATTCAATTCTGGCCTAAGCTTGTTGTTTATGCAAGACACACACATATATGTTAAGTGTATGCACACATATGCATATCCAAGATATAGACATATACATATATGACATATGTGTATGTATCTTACATAAACAAACTATATGTATGTGTGTAATTATTTGTATATATTCACACAAACATCATATGTGCATATACATATGTACATATATATACATATACACATGTGTATGTATATCTAATATTCATCCAAAGCATACATGAACTTTGAATAGTAAGAATTCTTCATTGACTTGATTTTGCTATGTGGAGATTTAGGTCAAAGTCTTTTAAATGATTTAGGATGTGCTATGATTCTGGGGCTTGATGCAGTCAATACAATGCTATCAACAAAGAGAGTCATTTGGAGAGTTTCACCATATAGGATGTTCCCAAAATCTCCCTCTTCATTAAGCTTTAATAAGCTTAGTAGACTATATCAATTTTTTTGGGATGCCCTGTGAATGAAAAATCCCTTTCTCAAGTGTTGTCTGCACTGAATATATTCCATGATGGTGGCAAACACTTCTGGTGAAATTTCTGCATCCCTGTTTTATTTCTTGCTTTGTATTAATAATCAGAGGGTTGTTGAACAAAGTTATAATTGTTGCTTTTTTTAGAAGACTCTTGTATGATTTTGGTATATGTATGGGGGATACTTTGTTGGAAGACAGTTTTTAAAGTAGAATTTTGCTATAACCAATAAAAAAACTTTTTTATAATCAGCAAACACTAAGTACAGTGGGGTGGATCTTTTATTCTCCATACATTTTGATAAATTCATTGACTGTAAATATGTGATTTTTCCATAGATGATCATTTGTGAAGATTTGCCCAGTCCATTCTCCTATCTTCATAAGGATGACCTGGATATGTTCTTAGATTATTCTCATAAGGATCTTCTAAAGAAGGAAAAATAAGTATATCAAAGGTAATTTATCAGATACCTTTCAAATGGCATAAGGTATATAATTTTTTTTCCTAAGAATTTTCTATCCTATCTTTTCTAAATACCTTTAAAATCAATCTTTCAATGCTTTCAAAAGCATGTAGCCTCCATTATAAGTTCTTCTCTGTAACTGATTCAATCCAATTGCTTTCCCTACTTTTGTTATCTTTTGTACCATTTCTTCTTTAGGTAGCACAAATGACTAGGAAATTAGCATGCAAATAATTTGGCTCCATTGTGATTAATGGAAAATAAAAATATGTTTTACCAGTCTTTTCCATTTTTGCCTTTTGTTCTCCTTCATTATATTTCCAGATTAATTTTGCTTAATTTAGTCTCTTGATAAACTTTCTGTAAACTTTTTCTTCTATTCATCTACTGCTTTATAAGGTGATACTGCTCATCATATTGTTTCACCGTTCTCCTGGATTATATAGACCAGTTTATATTATAAACCACTGTTGATCTTGGCTGATTCTTCCTTCCACTTGGCAAGGATATCAAGTATTTGGTGCCTGCCGTAATTTCTACGGTATTTTGGTTTCCTTGTGGTGATTTGCATTGGTTAAATTTCCATAGGAAATGGTGATAGCCAGTATTGATGTCTTTTTAAAAGCCCAAAGCCCATCTCCTCTCCCCCTCCTTTTTTGGCCATCAATAGTTTTTAAAAATAGGTCAGGTTAGAGTTTCCTCAGTTGCACGCCATACTTTTTATTTTTATTCTTTCTTTTCATTTGGCGTTGATTTAAAAAAAAATCTTTGTTCCTACAAGTTATTGGTTTGGCTACATGCATACATCTGATTCAGAAATGATTCCCACATTGGTAACTAGTAATTTTTTGTATGTTAAAATATAGCCAACTTAATTGTTTGCGATGTTATTTGGAACTTGCCCTTTCCAGTGCCTGTTGAGTCTTTTCTTTAAGAAAATGAATATGATATATAAAATAAGGTGACACGTTGCCTACAACCACCATTTCAATAAGTGCCCAGACCATTCATGCTCACTTATTTCTGGCTCTGTTCCTAACTCCAGAATTTTCCAGCTTTTTCCTGCCATGACCCTTCCATCTCCGTTTTATGTGTTATCTTCCTTCCTTTCAGTGTAAGCTTCTTAAGTGTAGGAACTATATTTTTTATGTGTTTGTATCTCCAACACTTAGCACTGTGCTTGGAACACAGTAAATGTTTAACAAATGTTCTATGTATCTATCTGACTGTACCCATCTTTCTGTATCTCTTTCTTAAGCTGTCTCTTTCTTTCTCTCTCTATTTCTCCCTCTCTCTCTTTCTCTCTGAAGCTTCTGTATGATCTATAGACTTTTGGGGCTCTCTCATTTCTTATTCCAGAACTATATTTCCCAACATATTTTCATCACTGTCCCCATTGATGTGGATCAGTATTAAAATATGTGCTAATTTAATTTGGGATGAGGGGTGAGTGTCCTAACGTGTCCTTCAGCAACATGGATAATAAATAGGGAGCTTACCTTTGAGCTAGGAAGACCTGAATTTGAGTGTTTCCTTCTTTCATGGGACTCATGGAAGGTCATTTAACCTCTTGATGACTTGGGCAACTCTGTAAATCCATAAATTACAAAACAAGTGCTAATCTATGCTAGTTAAGGGAGTTCTTCACTGGAAGTTCCTTACCCTGATGTACTTAAAGGTCCAGGAAAAAAAAAGACAAAACAAACAGAAAAAGAAATACCAAAAAAACAGTTCTTCATAGGCTTTATCTTCTGAAACAGATAGTGCACAAGTAAAATGACCCTTGTGGTTGTCTTTTTTTCAAAATACTTTCCATAATCCTGGAAGATGAAATGACCAAATGGCTGTACAAGTATTTGCTATACCCACTTTGGGTCTACTTTCCCTGACTTGCTAAGTAAAGTTTATACATAGTCCAAAGACTAGTTCTTAGTTCCATGAACTTTTCCGTGCTCTGCCATTTTTGCAGTTGAAGTGGAAACATAGCAGCAAGACTCATTGTATATTTCTTTGTTTCATGGGTTCCTTAGAACCAGTCATCAAGTTGCCCTCTTTTTGGTGATTACTCTGTCTTAGTTTGGCTAAGTCCCTTCCTATCTTTGTCTCTTGGAAGTCTTAGCTCCCCACAAAATAAGAGCTATCTCTTTGAAGATGATTTTTTTTTTATATTCCCAGCTGTTAGTTTCCTCCCTTCCCTACCCCTCAGAATTTGACTTTATTTTGAATATATCTTGTATTTACTAATCTATGAATACGTTGCATCTCTCTAGTTAAATACAAGCTCCTGATAGCAGAGATTGTTACACTTTTGTATATGTATTTAATGAAGCCTTGATGGTAGATTGATTGTTTTTCAGCAGGCAGAAACAATCTACTATTTCTAACAAAAAATGTCTCCAACACTTTTATGTCAGATCTTTTCCTCTGTGACTTGACGTTCACGAATCCAGCATTACCTCCATTCTGTAATGAATTGAAATAGGACCTTTTAGAGCAGAGGGTATCTGTGGACCCCAGTGGCCTTATACATAGATTTCAGAGTGTCCAGGAACTTACGCATTTCATTTTAGGCATTTAAATATATTACTATGACATTAATAGTCTAATATAACATATAGCAAGAATTAATATTGTTTTGAGAAGGGGTCCATAGGCTTCACCAGACTGCTAAAGGTGTCCATGACACAATGAAGGCAAAGAAGCCCATTTATGCTGATATTTAATGTTTTGGATGGATATGGAATATATACTTGCTGAGTCCTATCTCCCTTTTCTTCATCTATACAAATGCTATATTATATTCTGACTTGTAATTATATTATCTTTCTCCATGACAACATGAGCTCCTTGAGAGCAGGGACTGTGTAGCTTTTGCATTGCATCCCTGGTATTTAAGTGTATTGTAATGTAGAAAGAACTTACTAAATATTTTTTCATCGATTCATTCACTCATTGATTCAGAGCCCCAATGTGAGTTAGAGAGATTGAGAATGGCAATTCATGGAATCAGATAATTTTAGAGCTGAAAAGAACCTTGGAGATCATGCAGTCTGCCCTTAGCTGATGACTTAATTAAAGGTCAGAGAAATTAAATGTCAAAAAGTTTACAAGTTAATTCAGTATATAGCGTAAATAGAAATCATGGAATCACAAAACTTTGTTGTTGAAGGAGACTTTAAGATTCATTTGGTCCAGCCTCCTTCTTGTACAGAATAGAACAGTGATATTCAGGGACATTATGAGACTTGTCCAATGTTACACAAATAGTGACATTGTTGGGACTAGATTCTGAAAATACTTAAAATGTTTTATATATATATATATATGTATATATATATACACACACATATATATGCACATATACATATATATCTCTATATAGCATAAATATGTAACTACATATGAATATATAACTATATTCATGAATATATTACATTTACTTCCACAAAATTTTCAATTTTCACATTTTCTCCCTGTCTCCCCTCTTCCCCCACCCCAGGACAGTGTGTATTCTGATTACCCTTTCATCTAATCTGCCCTCCCTTCTATCACCTCACCTTCCCCATCTCCTTCCCTTCTATTTTTCTATAGGGCAAGATAGATTCCTATACTCCGTTGCCTATATATCTTATTTCCTAGTTGCATGTAAATACAACTTTTATCATTCAATTTTAAAGTTCCCCCCCTTCCCCTCATCCACCCTCATTGAGAAGGAAAGCAATTTGATATAGATTATACCTGTGTAGTCATGCAAAACACTGCCGTAACAGTTGTGTTGTGAAAGATTAATTATAATTCCCTCTATCCTGTACTTCCCTCCATTTATTCTGTTCTCTCCTTTGACCTGTCCCTCTACCCAACTATTTGCTTTCAACTACCTGTTCTCACAATCTACTGTCCTTTCTATTATCCCCCCTCTCTTATCCCCTTACCTCCCTGCTTTCCTGTAGGGTAAGATAAGCTTCCCTACCCAATTGAGTGTGTGTGTGTGTGTGTGATTCCCTCCTGAAGCCAAATCTGATGAAAGGCTCACTTATTCCCTCTCATCTTTCTCTTCCCCCCATTATAAAAGCTGTTTCTTGCCTCTTTTATGTGAGATTTACTACATTGTACCTCTTCCTTTCCCTTTCTCCTAGTACATTCTTCTCAACACTTGGTTTCTTTTTAGATATCATTCCTTCATATTCAGTTCACCCTGGCTCTCTCTCTTTCTCTCCATACACATGCATACACATACATACAATATATTATATACACATACACATATATTCATCTGTTCCAATACTGAGAAACGTCTCATGGGCTACAATTATCAACTTTTCATGCAGGAATGTAAACAGTTCAACTTTAAAAAGTCCCTTATGGTTTCTCTTTTCTGTTTACCTTTTCATGCTTCTCTTAATTCTTGTATTTGAAAGTCAAATTTTCTATCCAGCTCTGTTTTTTTTCAACAAAAATACTTGGAAATCCTCTATTTTATTGAAGTTCCATTTTGTCCTCTGAAGTATGATGCTCGGTTTTTCTGGGTAGGTGATTCTTGGTTTTAATCCTATCTCCTTTGACCTCTGGAATATCATATTCTAAGCCTTTTGATCCCTCTATGTAGAAGCTGCTAAATCTTGTGTTATATTGATTGTGTTTTCACAATACTTGACTCATTTCTTTCTGGCTGTTAGAAATATTTTCTCTTGGATCTGGGAACTCTGGAATTTGGCTACAATATTCCTAGGAGTTTTCATTTTGGGGTCTCTTTCAGGAGGTGATCTGTGGATTCTTTCCAATTCTATTTCACTCTCTGTTTATAAAATATCAGGGCATTTTTCCTTGACAATTTCTTGAAAGATGACAATTAGGTTCTTTTTTTGATCATGTCTTTCAGGTAGTCCAATAATTTTTAAATTATCTCTCCTGGATCTATTTTCCAGGTCAATTGTTTTTCAAATGAGGTACTTCTTATTGTCTTCTTTTTTTCATTCTTTTGGTTTTCTTTTATAATTTCTTAATTTCTCATAAAGTCATTAGCTTTCATTTGCTCCTTTCTAATTTTTAAAGAATTATTTTCTTCAGTGAAATTTTGTACCTCCTTTTCCATTTGGCCTATTCTGCTCTTTAAGGCATTCTTCTCCTCATTGACTTTCTGGATCTCTTTTGCTGTTTGGGTTAGTCTAATATTAAAGCTCTTAAGTTCTTCAGCATTTTTTTATGTTTCCTTTAGCAAGTTGTTTCCTCATTTTTCATGATTCTTTTGCATCACTCATTTTTTCCCCCGATTTTTCCTTTACTTCTCTTATTTGATTTTCAAAAAAAATCCTTTTTGAGCTCTTCCACGGCCTGAGACCAATTCAAATGTTTTGTGGAGGCTTTGGATGCAGGAGCTTTGGTTTTGTTGTCTTCTTCTGGTTGTATGTTTTGATCTTCTTCGTCACTAATGACATAAGAAGCTATGTCTTATCTGAGAAAGTAAGAATCTATAATCTGTTTCTTTTTCTCATTTGTTCATTTTCCCCACCAATTACTTGACTTTTGAGTTCTTTGTTAAATGTATTGCTCCAGAAGCAGCCTCTGCTTTAGCAGTGGCTGCAGTCACCCTGGTTCTGGGGCTGGTGCTAGACCATCCTACCCTTTCAGCCAGGTGAGAGACCCTTTCTACTGACCTTAGAAAAGTGTCTTTGGCATTTATGAGTTGAGAAGTCTGAAAATTGCAGCTTCTGCCAGTGATTCAGTCCCCTAATGCCTGCTCCTGCTCTGTCTTTGCCTGCAGAGGGTGATCCACTCCTAGCCCAGTGCAATAGATCCTTTCTATTGATCTTCTAGATTTTCTTATGCTGAAAATTTGCTTCAGTCTGTCATTTTCTGTGGCTTCTACTGCTCTAGAATTTGTTTAGAGTCATTTTTACAGGTTTTTTGAAGGGTTTGGGGGGAGAGCTCTAGCAGTTTCCTGCTTCTATGTTGCACTCCTGGCTGTGCCCCTTCTGGTGATCTTTCTAAAGTGCAAAACTGACTATGTCACTCCCCTACTCAACAAACTCTAATAATCTTCTATCACCCTGGGGATCAAATATGGAATCTTCTATTTGGCATTCACACCTGTTCCTAAGTTGCATTCCCTCTACCATTTATAGTCTTTTACATCTTCCCAACTTCCTCCCTTATTACCTACCCCCAAATCCTACTAGTGTACTTTGTGATCCAGATGCTGATCTCCTTACTGTTCTGTGAATAAGAAACTCCACTCTAACTAACTTCACTCTTTTAACTGACTGTTTGTAGTTCATGAAATGTTTTCCCTTCTTGTCTCTGCCTCCTGGCTTTCCTGGCTTGCTTCAAGTCTCAGCTAAAATTCCACTTTGTACAGGAAAGGGATCTTCCAGATCCCTCTTAATCTATTCATTATTTCTTATTTATTTAATTTATTTATCTCTTCATCATTTCCTATTATTTTCTTATTTATCCTATATATATCTTATTTATATGTAGTTGTTTCCATGTGGTCTTCTCCATCAGATTTTGAGTTCTTCCAGGGCAGGGACTGGTTTTTGTTTTTTTGGTGCTTAGCAGAGTTCCTGTCACATAGTAGGCTTTTAATAAATGTTTGTTGACTGACTATGGAGGATTTGACATAGCGATAAATCCTTCCTATTTGGAAGGGGCAGAGCTGCTGGTCCTAAGGAGTAGAATAGAAAGGTGACATCTGCCTGTACTTAGGAGGCAGACATTCTCTCTCTGGTGGAGAGGCTGAGGAAGATTGTGTATTGGGAAAAAAAGACAGACAAAAGAGAGACAGATAGAAAAAGACAAAAAGATTAAAGTGTACCCTTTGATTTGATTGGTACATGCCCAAAGCTGTATACTGTGCTGAGACATTGTTTATTTTTCTTAACCCTCCAGGTACAGAAAACAATCACATAAAATAATCTAGTGACTGAGGGCTGGGAGATATGTATTTGTTCTTTCCTCTATTAGTATTATCTGGGAAGTATCTCTAAGAATAATATAATAGCTCACATTTACAAAGTATTGTCCTTGAATCAACCCATGATTGGCCATGCAATTATTATTAGCATTTTCTTACAGTTGAGGAAACTGAAACTCACATAGATAAAAGAACTTGTCCTCATCTAGATAGCCAATAGAAATAGAGCTTAAGCCTAGGTCTTCTGGTACTGAGTCCATTGTTTTCCCCACTATACCACTCTTCTCCTTCATCCAGGTAAAGTTTTATTTGATAATTGCTGAATGATTATTGTTTAACAAATTGTTTATCAAATCAGTATCAGGATTAAGTGTGACCTTGACCAAGTTATTATCTGGGGCTCTGACCTCCAGAGGTGAAAGTGAGGCTGATGACTTTGCATAGCCCTCCCTCACTTACATCCAGTTCACTTGCATGTCACAGCATCACCTTTCTGATGTCATAGTCCTCTTTGAGAAGGAAGGAAAAATAGCAGCTTCTGTGAAACTGGACCTGCCTTTGGTTCCACTGGGGACCAAACCGGAACTTGGCAATTGGGCAACACAGCTTTTCTTTCTTCTTTTTCTTCACTCCCCTTCCCCTCTCTTCCCTTTTTTCTTTCCTTTTTTCTTTCTTTCTTCTTCCTTTCCTTCTTCCTTCTTTCCTTTCTTTCCTTCTTTCTTTTCTTTACTTTCCTTCTGTCCACATAAGGTATCACACTCTTACCAGCAAGTGCAAAGGGAATATAAATTTTTAATCTAATTTTTTTTTCCTTTTCTCTTAAAAATTAGCCTTAACCCCTAATCACTTTGGCTCTCACTGATTGACCAATAATGGGTTCCAAGTCAAGCCCTACTCTGGTTGTTTTTTGGGCCCTGATTGGCTCTGAATGAATGTAAATAGCAATTGTTTCTTGCTTTGGCCAGAAACCCTGAGGGTCTTCCTCTCCCAGATTTTTTTTTTTTTTAAAGATACCACTTTTTGCTTTATTTCTTATTAAACCTTAATTTACCACTTATTATTTACTCTTTTGACCAGTAACCCTGAGGGTCTTCACCTCCCAGTTTGATTTTTTTTTTTTATTAAAGGGGCCATCCCTTGACTCATTTCTTAAAGAGACCTGTTTACTGAACAGGCACTACATCACTCAAAGTAACCTGAAAAGACCTTAATCTAAAAGGAACAGTGTCTCCCATTTCATCCTGGGCCATCTCCAGTCGTCCTGATGAATATTGTGCCACTGGACCCAGATGGTTCTGTAGGAGAAAGTGAAGCTGATGACTTTGCACAGCCCTCCCTTGCTTAAATCCAATTCATTTGCATGTCATGGCATCACGTTTCTGATGTCATGGTCCTCATTGAGAACAAAGAACCAAAAGCAACAGCAGCAACCTGGGCTACTGTTTCCTCATCTGTAATATGAAGGAATTGAAGTAGATTGTCTCTCAGGTCCCTTCCATCTCTAGATTTATGATTCTGTGATGGCAAATATCATATGAATATCAAATATAAAAATGACTTATTCATTAATTTATGAGTCAAAACCAATCACTAAGTTCTCAACTCCATTTTATATCTGCTGTTCTGCCTTTGTTTCAGCATTGTCCATGGAAAAAGATGCCACCAAACCAGATACAGCCCTTGTGTCCAGTCTCTCCTATCTCCCCATTAGATTGTAAGCTCTTTGAGGGCAGGGATTATCTTTCTTTTTATTACTTGTATTCACAGAATTTAGCACAGTGCCTGGCATATAGCAGGCACTAAATATATATTTACTGGATTGAAAAAAAATGTTTTAGGAGTTCACTGATTTAAACCTAGAAGAGATCTTAGAGGACAGAGAATCATATATTTAAAACTAGAATGGACTGCAAGATATCATTTAGTCCATCCCCTTCATTTTATAGTAGAGAAAAATGAGATCCAAGAAGGATAAATAAATTGACCAAAGTCACATAGATAGCAAGGGGCAAAGTCAGGATTTGAACTCAGGTCCTCCAACTTCAAATATAGTGGTTTTTTTCCTTTCATAGATCTTTGTTCCATCTAGTTCTCCTCCCTCATTTTAAATATGAGAAAACTGAGGTTCACAGAGGTAGAATAATCAGATGGCTATTAAGTGGCAATGCCTAATTTGAACTTGGGACCTTTAACTACAAATCTATTGCTTTTGCCACTAAACTGCTATATTTTTCCCTATGCCAATATTACTTGGAATATAATGGTGGTTCATCCTTCCGCTTTCCCCTTAAACTATGGAACACAACTCTTAAATCCCTAAAAACTCTACCCGAATATCCCCTCCAGGCGTTTCAAAATCAACAAGTCCAAAATGCAACCATACATTTCTTCCCAAACCCATAACTCTTCCACACTTAGCCATTTTTGTTGGTTATATCGCCTTCCAGTCATCCAGTCTTTCAACGATAAAATCAAATGTCATTTTTCTCTCCTTTTTTTTTCTTTCTACATTTTCAGTTAGGTTCCTTCATGTTCACAATGCCTCTGAAACATCATTTGCACCCATTTCCCTGTCTGTACTCACACAACCTCTACCCTGATTAAGCCTCTCAATATTTCTAACAGGGTCTATTGTGATAACCTTCTATTTGGTCTCTTTCTGCTTTCTTTATTTTCTCCCTTCTCTATTCTATTCTACAAATAACTGTCAATTTTATATCTCTAGAACAAAGTTCTGTCTACGACCCCTCACCCTCTCAAAAATCTTCAATGCCTTCCTTTGACTTTTAGGGTAAAATGCAAACTACTCAACCTGGCATTTGAAGCTTTTCACAATGTGACTCCCACCTATGTTTTCATATGACTTTTTTCCTGCTCTCTCCATTCCAGTCAGATAATCCTGTAAGCACTATGTACTATCTACTACCTCCTTACTTTTGCATAAATGGTTCGATATGTCTAGAATATGCTCCTTCTTCACTTAAGTTTTATAGAATCCTTAGTTTTCCTCAAAGGAATTTGCTGAATTGGATTCATGCATAGCAATTGTTCATTTAAAATTATTTGAGTAAAATAAAAATGAGGCATTAAATGTATGAGAACTTAAATTAAGCACAAAGAGCCAGTTTACTATTTATGTAAAAATTAAGCAATACAAAAGTATTAACCAGGACTATTGCAAATGATCCCCAGAGTTTTCATAATAGGTTGCAAAGACAGGATTTATCATGCATACTGTATATTATGTGTTGAACACAAGTTGCTAAAAAAGGAATGATGTGACCGCACCTTTCATTAGTGAAAAGAATATGGAACAAAGAAGTCTGAGGACATGTTATGCAAAATTCTCTTATAGATGATGTGAGTAGCTTTCTTACTCCTTTATGTTCCACAATTTTTGATGGTAATAGTATTCTTGTTTGTTTTTTTCCAAAAGGGGTATCTTGGCATAATTTCTTGCCTTGGAAATGGCAAGAACTAAGATCAGTTCCTACCTCTGATAAAATATTTTCTGAATGTCTCTGGGCAGTTCACTTATCCTTTCAAGACCTCATGTAACTCTGTAAGCTTATAAATTACAGAAGAGGTGCCATATGCACTGATGGAAGGAGTTTACTCACCAGAACTTCTCTCTACCATTGAAATCACACCTCCAATAAAAATTGTATTTTTTTTATCTATTCCCTTTTTGTAATAACATTGACAATGAACTGATAGTTTCAAATGAATGAAATGTTTTCAAAATAATATTTGATCAGATGTTAAAATATATATTTTAATTGGATGAATTTTAGGAGGGTTAGTTTGAATGCTCATGCCCCTAGGAAATTTTTTTTTAAAAACTTCCATATAATTACAATTAAATTCCCCACTCTGTAACTTTGTTTTGTTCCCCCTTCCAAGAAATGGACACAGGTCCTTCTACTGTCTTCCATCCCAGTCTATAACTTACCTGCAATCCCAATCACAGGTTCACTTCTGGCTCCAACCGTGAGGGCAGTGGAGGGCATTTTGAATGCTACTTTTCATACTGGGAAGAAGATAAACATTGTTTCTATCAGGGAAAAGTGCTAAGTTATGCAAGGGAACTCTTTCAAAGTCAAAACTTGGATCATAATAATAGAGAACATAAAACCTTTACATTTTAGGCTGTCAAGAATGATAACCAGCCAGCAATGCTATTCTGTTTCATTTTTTAGTATAGCCTACATACACCTAACAGCCTGAGGGAACAGTGCTGCTGAATGACTGGTCATAAAAGCTGAAGTCATTTAAAAATTACAAGCACCATTAGCTGGGAACTATTAGAGTATTTAGAAGGATTTCTTTAAGGTTTTCTTCCATCCTGCATAAACTCTCTGTTTTTTTCCTTTTTCTTTCCTAGACGCAAGAGTGAAATCTGAGCAGGTACATTAGAGCAAATTAGAGAGACCCAGTGAGACCTTCAATATGGTGCTAGACACAGGCCGAATGCCAGGTGACAACAGCTATAGGGATGGCTGTCATTTTAATCTTGCAGCCCAAACTAACATGCACCATCTTGTCCTCTAGTAATGACTGTGAATAATGGCCCTAATGCCCAACACCTGAACATCCACTAATGGGGTTGACTCTTTTGCTTTATTTTTTCAAATTACAAATCTTCAATTCCCAAAACTTGTCTTCAAGAACATCAGCTTTTTTTTATTTGAGGTAGGACAGCTTTTGAGAAATTGCTTCAAATATCCCAACTCCAGCCTGTTGAAGTATGTGATTGTTTGTGTGGAAATTTTCTTTCTTTTTTCCATTTTTTTTCTCTAACACATTTCAAAATATTTACCTGACAATCCTTGATGCACTGGGAAACAGATCTGAATTGTTCATATGCCAGTATGAGACATTTTGAAGAAGGTATTGGGCAGTGATGAGAAAGGCACTTAACTTTTAGGGGTGAAAAAGGGGATAATAGACAAATGATAAATTGTTCCTCATTTCGAGATTATACAATTCCAGTGATAGGCTGCTAAGAGATGATGTGAAAATCTTTCTTTTTCAAAATGGCAGCCCATTTTTATTAAAAGGGTTTCTATAGCATTAACATTAGACACAAACACTACATGTTGACAGATCTGTCAGGAGATTTAAAGAAAACCAAAGAACAGTAACAAGTTTGGTTATAAGGAGGCAGAAAGAATTGAAATAACCACAGAAGACCTTATTTGTTTTGTTTGCTTTTCTTTTTCTCTTTATTTTTCTTTCATCTAAATTCCTATTATGATGACATGGAAGTAACCCTGCTTTCCCATAGGCTGGTCAAGGGGCACATAAGCTTTGGCAGATCCTACTATGCTGGAGGGGCTTTCAGACTGGGCCTGATCTATGTGTCTGCTGTCTAAGGAGCAGCCTCACTTAATTAGGAGAACCTCATCCCTGGATCAGATTTTAAAAAATAATCCTTTCTGACTTAAAAAGCTTTTCACAACCTGGCCTTCTTCCTATGTTTTTTAGTCTTCTTACATTTTAATTCTCTCTATGTACTCTATTATCCAATTACTGTGACTTACTTGCTGATTCTGCCATATGACGTTCTGTTTTTTGACTTCATGACTTTTCACTAGCTGTACCTCATGCCTAGAATTAATGCTCTCCTTTCTGATTTTAGCCTACTGACTCCTTGACTTCTTTCAAGGCTGAGTTCAAATACCATGTTTTACAGGAGGTCTTTTACATATCCCATCCCCAAGTCCTTCCTCTGTAAGATTGTCTTGGTTAATTGTTTCAGCCATGTCTGACTCTTCATGACCCCATTTGGAATTTTCTTAACAAAAATGCTGGAATGGTTTGCCATTTCCTTTTCCAGCTCATTTTATAGAGGAGGAAACTGAGAAAAACAGGATAAAGTGACTTGCCCAGGTCACATAGCTAGTAAGTGACTGAGGCCAGATTTGAACTCAGTAAGAGGAGTCTTCCTGCCCTTAGGCCTGGCATTCTATTCAATGTACCACCTAACTGCATGATTCAAGAATGATTCCCATCTTGGTAACAAGTTCTTCTTGTCTTAAAAAAGTGGCTCCATTTTTTAGATGTTATTTGATATTTGCATATACAGCACCTCTCAATTGTTTTCTTAAGGAAAGTATTAATGACATATACTTTTTAGCACTGCCTTGGAAGAGATAAAAATTGATACAAAGGTAGAAGAATAAAAAGGAGAATAAAAGCATAATGTAATTAAAAACAACTTTAACTGACCAATTCAAATAAGGGTATGAGGGTTATGATAGTGTTTTTTCCCCTTCTGTTCATTATTTCTGAATCATAATTTAATCACTTTTCTTCATTTGTAAAGTGAAAAGTAAAGTGATCTGTTTGTCTCACAGTGGTTTGAAGGTCACATAAGACAATACATATGCACATAAAGTTAATACTATCATTTTGTAGAAAGATCCTGTCCACTACTTCATTAGGCTATGAACATGAACTTGGGTTCTTGTAGTCTGTGACAATAGAGAATGAGTTCTGGTGAGTTCAGCCAAGTTGAAAGGGCTTCAAGTACAAGACTCAGAGACTGACTAAAAGTGTTTTATTTTGAAGACAGTAAGCCTAACTAAATACTGAGAAGTTCATCACTGGAAAGTGTGCTACAAGATGATTAGTTTCTTTGGTTAAGGTGACCTATTAAACAAATAAAGAAATAGAATAACATCAGTTCTATGTTACCTCTCTTACGTTTTCATAATAATGCTGGTGGAGAGGCAGAAATAAGATATTATGAATGACTTTTTTCTTACACTGTCTACTAACAGTAACTTAAGTTAATATTTTTAATGTGTGACTTTTGTTCCAGGGACCTATAAAAAACTATTCATACTATCCAAGGAAATGAATCAAACTCTGTTGATATTCTTGCTATTAGTGAAACTAGAAAACATAAATGAGTTGCTGTTAAACGGAAGGAAAATATATAGATTCTAGGAAAAATAGAGTTGGTTAATTATGTGCCCAAAGGCAATAAGAAACATGGTTGTCTCATCTTCCAGTGCTCTTGATGGGCATGTCTAAACAGACCATCATGAAAATAATTGCAGTTTATGTATCAAATACTTATTGCAGAGTATGGAAGAAGAGATTTTACTAAGGAAGATTTGGTGACTCTAAACTAAGTCAACATAGACATTAATATGTGATGACTTTGATGTGAAGGTGAGAATAACGAAAAAAATGTTGGGAAATTTGATTTGGGATCAGGAAATGGAAATGGATTGTAGTCTGCTTGGAATTTTCACATCTTTATGGCACAGAGGTTTTCTATAAGAAGAGGGTCAGAATGCTCTCTTTCGTGGTAAATACTCTAAAGCATGTCCAAAATGAAAGTGTACCATAGCAAATGACCCACTGTCTTCTGAGATTACTCTGGGACCCAACCTGGGAATGAATAATGAGATGTTGAAAAGAAGGAAAGTTGGTTCTTGTTCAGGAAAAATCTTCCAAATGGTTAGCCTATCTAAAAGTAGAATGGACTGACTTAGAAAGTAGTGGGTTTTCTCTTAGTGAGAAAACAAAACATTGGCTTTTCTTCTAAAAGCTATATAGTTATATTCATTAGGTATGATGGTGTTTTATTTGGCTATGTTTTGGCCAAGAAAGTATTTTGTAGTTAAGACTGTGCAATTCTATGAGCAGAATAGCATGTTAGACAAAAAAGCAAATATAAATTTAACTTGAACTAAGGATGGTGTGGTGCTCAGAAGGAAGAAAATGACAATCCCACTATTTCTTTTCTGCTAAGATCCTATGTAGAGTATTTTATTCAGTTTTGGGAATCTCATCTTTGTAAGGACATTGATGAACCATCCTGCACCCAGATGAAGTTGAACAAGATGACAAAGAATCTTCAGATCATGCCATAAGAAGATTAGTTGGAGGATCTTGGAATGTTAAGCCTGAAGTCAGGCAATTTTATTTGGTAGAGTAAAATATAACCTTAAATGCTTTACTTAAGTATCACCTATACTTATATTAAAGTCATAAAGTTGGTGGATAGTGATAGATATGCGAAAAAGAGTATTAATAAAATATTTTTCAAGATACATTGAAGAAAATAAAAGGTATGGAAACACAAACAGTAATTTTGGTAATTTTATGTACAATTGCTCTAAGATGCCTATCCTCTCTCTCTCTCTCTCTCTCTTTCTCTCTCTCTCCTTAAATCCAAGATTATCTAAAAAAGAAGTTAATCACTTTTTAAATGCAATTCTCTTTCTTATTCTCCTTGAAAGATTAAAAATTTTTTTGTGGATAACTACATATTCACACCAAAAAAGAAGATAAAATGAAGATACCATAATATTTGCAAATTCATTCATAAGTTTGCCTAATGAGGTACACTGCATATGGAAATCCTAGTCCTCCAGCACTTTTGGTGTCCTGAGGTTCAGGATCCTAGCACAGTGGAATGATTATTTGATTGGGTATCAAAGAACTTGGGTTCACATCTCATCTCTATCACAACTTGTGTAACTTTGGGAAAGTATGACCCATCCTTCTGGATCCCAAGTTTCTCATCAGTAAAATGAGGAGATTGGATTGATGACCTCTAAGGTCCCTTCCACCTTTAAGTCTATGAAGTTATCATCCCATGAATCATCTGCTTAGTTTCACCATTAATTACAGTATAAAGCAAAGAGACATTTATGTTCCACAAAGATTTTTGCCAGTATCTTGGAGGCTTTCCAATGTAAACCTAAACTAGAAAGGTTGCCTATAGACTGTGACACTATGAGATGCTTCTGTTCATGATCATCATTGTGTTGATTGCACCAAAGATAACAAGATCTCTTTAATGAGATCCTTTGTCACTCAAAAGTCCTTGGTAGTCGTCCATACCAAAACATTTAAATAGACAACAAATTGTCCAGATTATGAGGTACCTTTGTATATGCTTCCTGTTGCGTCAGTCTATCAGTAGATAAATATCTAGGAATAGACTAGGTTAGATTACACTTGGGAACCTGTGAAGGGCTTTCAATAATCTTTAGCTGTACTTTACCATAAATGCCCATCTTTCTAAGACCAATGTTCTTTTATTGACATTATGTGAATGTAAATAAGAGGTTACCATTACCTTAGAAGGTTCAAAATTGTACATGTCCCAAAAGATAATAACAGGAAGACATTCAGTATTTTAGATAGATTCTCTATTGTAGATTTATGGAAATAGATGGATAAGAATAACACAAGATGAGAAGGTGTAGATGGGTTGTGATCTGCACTGAGGGAAGGACTATTAGAACATCAATCTTTGAAATATTGAATTATTATTAAAAAAGAACTTATCAAAATATATATTAAAAATTGCATTCAACCTTGAGTCTAGAATATACTATAATGGCTCTTCATATAAACCTCCTTGTCAATTCTAGTAAGGTCCAATTATTTCTCTAATTTACTCCACTATTATCAACTTTGGATTATCCAAACCTTTACCAGAGCTTTAACAAAGATCAGTCAGTTTAAATTTCATCTTTTCCTTCTGCTATACATTTTCAGTGGAAGTACTGGTGATTAGTGAAAGAACCTAGTTATAGGATAGAAAAAAGGAACTAAAGGAGCATGAAAGAATACTGATTATCTATAAACTGGGAAATTACACTTAGAAAGAAATATGTATGGCAGGTAGTAGCTCCCAGGGTTCTCTGATTCGCTGCTATGTTTGCTATTCAGGCACATTTCCCATCTAAATCTAAAGTATGCTGAAAGATGCTATGATAGGAGAACTAAGAACACTTTTAATATTAGGGCAGGGAATGTTTCATTTTGTCAAACCTCCAAAGCCTGATGCATACATCCTTATATGTTCATACTGATAAGATCTGGGTTATTATCAGAATTATTATTATCTACTATCAGGATTATCCCCAAAATGAAGAAATAGTTTGAATATAGGTTATAGGAAAGTAATCTTATATTTAGTCCAGGGGTCCTTAATCTGAGATTTACGAACTTATTTGTTTAACATTTTGACAACGGTACTTCAGTATAATTTGTTTCCTCTATAATTCAATGTATATTATTTTATGCATTTAAAATTATTTTAGAAGAAATCCATAGGTTTCAAAAACAGCCAGAGAGATCCATGACATAAAAATGTTTAAGAGTCTGTGGTCTTGGCACTCCTTTAATGTCCCCTCCATCACTACCAAAATGTTTGCTGACTTGACCACCAGATAGATATAGCACTTTGGTATTTAGAGTAACTGCATTTGGGCTGATAGCATCCAAGTTTGACCAATGAGAATTCGTAAATGGTTTACAAAATGGACCAACTTCTAGGCTAGTTATGGGCTTCAGATCATGATGAACTTCTCCAGAGGAGATATTTCCAGAGTATTGACACAGGGGCTCAGTTTTTCTAAGAAAAAGCGTGATTCATGTGACTCAAGTCTGGATTTGTACTAGTTTTATGAACTGCTTAGTCAAGTTCAAAAGCAGATCTTCAACCACAAGCAAACCATGTCATTCTATTGCTCTGACAAATTGTATTTTCATCCCTTGAGGAAGATAGTCAAATAAACACATTGCTGACCCTGTTACCCTCATGCTGTGCATTTGTTTCTAGTGCATTTGATTTCTTAAATTTTTGGCAGAGCTAAAGCAGCTCTCCCTCTTGGCAAATGCTGAAGCTTCTTTTTCTGTTCCATTGTAAATGATTAAGAAAAAAGTTCCTTTTTTAAAACTTTGGGAAAATCAGTGCTTGGAATGAAATGTTACCTTTTTCAAGTTTGAGTGTTCTACACCTGTCAAATTCTCTTTCATTGTAGGGACAAAGTTATTAAAAATGGTTTTTTATAGCCTTGGAATTTTGTTAAAGCATTTTGTAATGTAAAAGTGTTAGGCATCAAAAAGAAGAAAAAAAGTTAGATGAAAATGATTTTTCTCATTAGCTGATATTCAGTGATGTGTCAAATCTTGCTATACTCAATTTATCTCATTTCAACTTTACTTCTGGGTTTGCCAATACCAATTTTATAAGACTTGAAAGACATCATGTTGTTGTCACTAATTCCTCCTACTCAGCTTTCAGAGCTTCATTGTTCAGAGAAAGAAATTGTCATTCTCCTTCCCCCAACTCATGCTCATGCATTTTAAGAGTATGACAGACTTAGACTCTTTCATCTATGCTTAAATCAAATCTGTCCCAAGGGAACCTGCAGACCCTCTCTTGCAAGGGAAGCTTCACCTGGCTTTCCCCTCTCCAAAGCAATTTCTGTTATCAAAGATGAAAAGGAATATGTCCCCAAATGGGACTGGTAATGGTATGGGCATACAGATATACCCGCTGTGTATCAACTACCGGGGGCAAGGGAAAGAGTTCTATTATGCAATACCTCTTACTCCCACCCATGCAGTTATGTGGGATGCTTACAAAATTGTGACAGTCTGGTGATTCCTACCGCATAGCATGACGGAAAAATAATCATGATGCCTGCCAGTCTGTTAAACAGAATTTCTTGAAGTCATCTCCGCTCTCTCAATCTCACTAAGTTCTCTGTTGGACAACAGGCATGTGCTCAGTTACTGGATATTGGTTTCTTCCTTTAACCACTACTAAACTTCACAAGGTTAATAATTATGTCTTGTCCAGTTTTTGTACCTTCCCTAGTATGGTGTTCTCCACATAGCAGGAAGAAAATAATAATTAGTACTGAAATAATGCTTTATATATTATAACTCACGGCATAAGCCCTAGGTTCCTATCATGGTGGCTTATTTAAAGAGGTAATTTTTTCTTTTGACTCCTATACCTCAACTCAATACTTACCCTGAGAAATCTCCAGATATGATCATGTGCAGAAAAAACAGAATTCTAGTACTTTTCACATAACAAGTGCTAGCTAAATGTTTTATCCTCTATTCATTCACTTTTGAATAAGTTCTAGATTTATAGTTGAAAAAGTCGCTAGATATTATCTCACCCAACCTCTTTATTTGTGCCAATGAAGAAAATGATAATAAGAGAGATGAAATATTTTATCTAAGATCATACCAGTTCTAAGTATCAAAGACTGAATTTGAACTTAACCTGCCTTCTATGGTTAGCAAGATTTTAAGATCTTTTATAAGCACCAAAGATAACACAAATATATTTGGTAGAGGATAGCCTTTACCCCATCTCACAAATGTAGTAAACTCCTAAAGCACTTATTTTAGCTATTAATTTCCCTTCAGAAGGGAACTGAATTTGGGGTTGACACTGGAGCAACAATCTGAAGTTTTTACATTTTCTTCCCCAGGGTCCTTCCCAGAAAACAATGTAATTTAGTCTGCCCTAGGTAGGTAAACATAGGCAGTCTCTTTCCTATTGGACCTTCACCATCCAAATCACCCATGGTAGTAGAAAAGAGCAAAGTACAGCTTTGGCTCCCACATCTCGTGGGACCTTTATTACTCTCCAGCTGTGAGGACAAACCTCCAGGGAAATCCTCTTCTTTCCCCAAGAGGTATGCTGCTTAGTAACTCTCCTTTCTCTAAACTGGAAGTAAAGTGGAGGTGGGTAGCTGGTTGATCCCTACAGTTAAGTAATTGTCTTTGCAGTTCAGGTAAGCTTAAATACTCACCTTTTCACATTCTTCTATTAGTTAATCTGCGGGCAGGGGTTGGGAATAAAAAATCATGTTTGTATCCCCTGCTACACCATAGAAGAGAGATACAAGGGAAAATGCCCAAATATGGCAACAAAGAAAATGAACAGGCCTAGCATTTCATTTTTATATCTCATTGTTTATACACGAAGAATAATCTCAAATGCTAAGGGACAATTGTATTTGTGCATTTACACCCTCCTCCCCCAATCTCACATTTCCACAGATGGCAACAGTAGGAAGTTGGTAGCTGTGTTTGTCCTTTGTTTTTGAAGAGGACCATGACATGAGAGAAATGATTACATGACATGACTTGCATTTGACTTTGTTCTAGAGGAGTAACCTCCCACTGCCCAAAATTCTTAGACCATCTTTCTGGAGAGATCATATAGTCCCAGAGTTGGAGGAGCAGCAAGAGACAGAGCCATGATATAGAAGAACAAGCCTGAATCATGTTCTTCGTTATTATATCTGTGAATTTTTCAGACCGTGTCTTTCTAATTAGAAGGGTATTGATTTTCTAAGAAGTCAAGCAAGACTTATTTCTGAGATTGTCTTTCATCTACTCTCTCTCTCTATCTTGTTTACAGTTATTTATTGGCATATAGTGTATTTTTCTTCTAGAAAAGCCTAAACAATATGATATTATACAGTCTCATAAAAATCTTTGGGAAAGTGAGACTCACTTGAGAGAAAAATTGTCTTGACTATTCTTTGGCCTCATTTGTGAACCTATTGTATAGTGCACTGTTGCTGTTATTGGTTGGGTTTTTCTTTCTTTTGGTGGATTGAAAAGAGTCTTGTATTTGCTATGTATTTTTTATCCTGAAGACTAACATAAGGGGCTGCAGGTCCTTTTACATTTTCTGTAGATACCTAGACATAAATCAAATTCTGAGGTTCTCAGGGAAAACCTTGGATGGCAGTACAAACCCAAGAATGCTTTGTGAGAATTCCCTAGGATTGAACCTGGTATGTATTAGCTCAGTGCTGGGGTTATGAACCATGATTATATTTCTATTATTAATTAAAATATAAACTCTTCAGTATGACAGGGTATTTAAATTATCATGGAACCATCAAAAAAAAATTTTTTTTCCTGTACATCTTTTCCTCTATCTTGTAAAATTTACCCAAACCCAGTCAAATTACTGTTATCATCCCACCACTCTATTACATTTGCCCGAAGAATTACATGCATCTTCTTGGTCTGTGTTTTCTTTCATAACATGACTAATATTGAAATATGCTTTGCATGACTGCACATGTATAATCTGTGTCAAACTTCTTGCCTCCTTAATGAGGGGGGAGGGGAAGGAAGGAGAAAGAGAATTCAGAACTCAAATTTTAAGAAATGAATGTTAAAATTGTTTTTATAAGTAATTATTGAAAAAATAAAATATTGAATTAAAAAAGAATCATATCAAGTCAACCCTCTGTGTGTGTGTGTGTGTGTGTATACACACATATATATGCATACACACATATATAAATAAATAATAAGACACTGTGTGAGACATGGGACATGGAACTTAGCCTCATCACACATCATGATGATGTGCACTGAAACGATGCTGGACATAGTTTTTAGGTGAGAGACCTATCTAATAGTATTTCTATTATATCACTTGAAGAGGCATGAGCAATTTGAAAGGTTAAAATATCTTCAGCACACAAAGTGGGCTAGAACTTAATTCTGTGATGAGAAATAAGAAGAGTTTATGGAAGACAACCCAGTTAGAATTCCATTAGAGCCCATCCCAATTTTTTGCTACTACAAAGGCTTATCTTTTTGCTCAGAGAGAAAGGGATAAATTTAATGGATTTGCTGAGAATCATATGATCCCTGGGCAGAGTTTGCTCTTTGGCATTGATTTTTTGTTTTCATAGCACAAAACTGAAATTATATCACAGAGAGGCACAGAGATTAATTAATCCTCAAGTTGAAGGTATATGAGATGCCCTATTCATCTTTATTAGATCTTGGACTTTTTGAACTTTTTTGTTTCTTTCATACGTCTCAGATTGTGATTAAGTTCTAAGAAATTTCCTGGAGTTCTCTTCGGTGTAAGCTCTAGTCTGGTTATTAAACCAGTAATTCCACGGGGTGGCTATTTGTCTGATTTTTCTCCCTTTCCATATCTTAGTTTTGTTGTTGTTTTGTGCTCTTTCTCATATAACATCCGCTGCTCCCAGGGAGTCTTGCTTTCAACTCTCCAGAAGGACTCATAGTGACTTGAAAAAAAATTTATTTTATGTAGACTTTTTAAATGTTGCATTTTCTTTAACAATGAGAGAAAACTAATCTCACTGGATAACATACATTATCTGTGGTTTGAACGGTGGGGGTGGGGGGAGTAGGGGGAGGGAAGGAGCTATGTCCCAAGGTAAAAAGATACCTTACTTTCACTAAAATAAAAACTGAAAAGAAAGCAAAAGCAAATATCTTGATGGAGAAAGTTTACCTAAGTCAACTACATGACTTTGAATATAATTTCCCTTATTTTGTATATATCTCACTAAGGTAAAGGTGAAAGCTTTTTGGCCTTTCTGCTATTTTGTGGTTGTGTAATCTTGTTCTCCATTTTGTTGTTCTGTTATGTAATGTAGTCACCAGAAAAACCATTTTCCCCCCAGAGATCTTATCTTCATTGTCCTTAATTCAACATATGTATATCTATCTATCATCTATCTATCTATTTATCTATCTATCTATCTATCTATCTATCTGTCTGTCTGTCTGTCTGTCTATCTACTTGTCTGTCTGTGTTTGTACATACACAAAATATGCTATATATATGTATATGTATGTACACACACACACATATGTTTGTAATGTATAAATAGAGAGTTGGTTCCAGGGTTAGGAAGACCTGAGATAAAGTCCCTATTATTCACATACTGGCTGTATGCCCTGGATCAATTGCTAGTTTCTCTGGTTTCCTTCAAGACTCAAATCAGATTCCATCTCCTGCAGGAGGCTTTTCTTGGTACTCTCTTGGTACTTGGTACTTTGCATCCCATACCTCTGATATTTTCTTCCTTCTACTTAGTGCATGTCTTGTCTATAAATAGTTATCTTCCCGGTACACAGTAAGCACTTAATTCTATTGTTTTTATTGATTTAACTTAGCAATATCCCAGAAAGTGTTCTGCTTTGCAGGACAGGTGCTGATCTGTATTGGAAGAGGAAATTCCTTACCAAAGGCTTCCTACATTAGAAAAATTACAGATTTTTTTTTTTAATCCAAACCAGACAATATCTAATTCTGGGTTTAGGGTCCCTCTCATGGTTTGTGGGGACCATGTTGCTTTCTATATATTCTTCTATCATTTCTTGTGTTGTTTTGGTTGATTCCAAAGGGCATGTGCCATATTAGAAAGAGCATTGACCTTTGGGTCAATGGCTTCTGTTTCTATGCCTGCCACTAATTAGCTGTGTCACCTTGGAAAAGGCACTCCTAATGTCTGTAGCATGAAGATGTCTTCAGATGAAGATATGTGAAAAAGCTAGGAAAAATAACAAGTATAATTCAAATATAAGCTCTCACTATTAAATACATGATTTCTCTTTCCCTATAAGTGGTACAATGTGGTTAAATGCAAAGAGTGCTAGATCTAGAGTTGGAAAGTTATAGTAGTTCAAATACTACGTCAGATACTTGTAATTTCTACTGCAAGTCACTGAATCTTCCTAGCCTCAATTTCCTCAGGGATAAAATGCAGACAATAAGAGCACCTATGCCTCAGAGTTATTATGAGGATATTCTAAGATATTTTGCAAGCCTTAAAGGTCTATAAAAATGTTAATTATTATTATTAGCTACACTGAAAGCTCTTTGAGGCTGGGAACACATCGGTTTTTAAAAATGTCTTTCTACTGAGAGAAATGATTACTAATAACCAATATCTTGGGGAGATTCAGAGCTCTCCCTTTCTTCCAAATTTCTGATTTTAAAAAAAGTTTCGTCTCTTGTAGTACATTACCGATGATGAGATTGAATTAACTCTTCTCATCTTGGTCAGACTCCACCCAACCCTGAAGGAATTTAATCTAAGGTGGGGAAGCCCAATGTGTTCTACTCAAAGTTGAGTGAAGAAAGATCTTTGTCTAAATAATCTAAGGCTGGGAGTGGTCTGAGTACAGAGATATTTTCTCTGTCCAAAGGTGACATGATGGTGGGTGTCAAAAGTCCCTCATTGAACACTTACTCTTCTAAATGTATATAAACTGTGATCCTGTTGCCATGATGCTCTTTGGTTCAAGAAAACTGACCAAATGACCATCCTTTTATTAATAACATTCTGGTCTTATTATTAATTAAACATTTAAATTACACAGAAACTATGTCTTTTGAACTTTTTTAATCATCATGTTATCGTACCTTAATAGAGTTTGTACTTCACTTTGACTTTCTGTGAATCAGTAGGTATTTTTGGAATGGAGCAGAAAAATAATTTTGAGGTTGTGCGTTTGCTTCCGAATCCCTTCCTTGATTACTGGAACTAGTCAGAACAGTTACTCCACCTCTAAAACTCTAAATTGGCAGGTAGATGGCACAGTGGATGAAAAACGAGTTCAGATGTGGATCAGTCACTTAACAGTTGTGCAACCTTGGACTAGTCACTTAAACTTATTTGCCTCTCTATCCTCATCTTTAAAATGAGCTGGAGAAGGAAATGGCAAGTTCCTCAGTATCTTTGCCAAGAAAACCCCAAATGGGGTCACAATGAGCTGGACATGATTTTGAACTAAAAAATCTAAGTGTTGCTATCTTCAAGGCTCAGGTTTTCTTCACTCATTTCAGTTAGAGACGTCTATATTTCTCTCCCTTCACCCTCACTATGATATCATGCCAAAAAGAGAGTTTAATAAGGAGGTTGAGTCACAAAGCTATAGGAAGAGTAGCCTAAAACACGAGGCAGTGAGGAGGTGCTGTGGATAGAGTGCTGGACCTAGAGTCAGGAAGATAGGAGTTCAAGAGTAATCTCAGATACTTACTAGCTGTTTTATTCTAGCTGAGTCACTTAATTGTTCTTTATCTCAGTTTCCTCAGTTGTAAACATGGGGATGATAATAGTACTTACCTCTCAGTGTTGTAGTGAGAATAATATGAGAAAAAATTTGCAAAGCTTTTTGAAAACTTTTAAGTGTTATGTTAATAGTATTATTATTTTGAGAAAGAAAGAGCTGAGAATGACCTCAGGCATGACAAAAGCTTTGTAAAACTAATCTCCAAATCATGTGTTTGGGGAAGAATTGATTATTTTTTAAGTCTATTTTTTTCCCCATCCCCCGCTCTAGTTCCTCCCTTCTACTACCCACCCTTCTTCCATCCCCCTCCCCTCTAGTTTCCTGTAGGGCAAAAGAGACTTCTATTCCCCATTGCTTGCACATCACATTTCTTAGTTGCATGCTAAAATAATTTTTAACTTTCATTATTAAAGTTTTGAGTTCCATATTCTCTCCCTTCCTCCCCTCCCCCCCCACCCTCATTGAGAAAGCAAGCAATTCAATATTGGTCATACATGTGTAGCCATACACAATACTTCCATGATAATTACGTAGCGAAAGACTAACCACCTTTCCCTCTGTTTTATCCTGCCCTCCATTTATTCCATTCTCTTCCTTGACTTGTCCTCCCACAATGTGTTTGTGTCTGATTATCCCTTTCCCCAATTTGCTGTGCCTTTTGTTATCTTCCCTCTCCTATCCCCTTCCCCTCTGCCTTCCTGCAGGGTAAAATAAAATAGATTTCCATATTTAATTGAGTGTGTGCTATTTTCTCCTTACTTTTCATCTTCTCCCTATTCCCCTCCATTGTAAAAGCTCTTTCTGGCCTCTTTTACGTGAGATAATTTGATACATTCTACCTCTCCCTTTCTCTTATATATGCTCCTAGTATATTCCACTCAACAGTAAATTTTATTTTTAAATATTCTCCCTTTATATTCAGCTCACCCTGTGCCCTCTATGCATGTATATACATGCACAACACACCTATGTACATATACATACCTGCACATATGTAATATACACATACATACATACCCATGCACACATACATATACATATAAATATATATATATATTCTTCTAACTACTCATCTTAGTTCTGCCCTCAAATGCTTAAGTCAGTCTTAAAAAAATAATTTTATTGATATCTTTTATTTGTATGTCACATTCCTCTCAATAAAAAATATTTTTTAAAAAGAGAAAAGTGAATAAAACTGATCAATACATTAAAAACATCTGAAATTAGATGCATGGTTTCCTACTTGTGGACCTCCCACTTCTACAAAGGAGTTGGAAGGGTCTTCTCACTACTCTTATCTAGGACTATGATTGTTCATTGTAATTCTGCAACGTAGATTTCCAGTTGTCCTGTAGTTGTTCTTGCCATTTACACGGTTGTAATTATTGTGTATGTTGTTTTCTTAGTGCTGTTTTCTCCACTCTGTGTCAGTTCATTTGCATTTTTCCATGCATCTCTGTATTTAAGCAAAATGGTTATTTCTTACACCACAGCAACATTCCATTACATTTGTGTATCTCAATTTATTTAACCATTCCCCAAACAATGATTATATATTTGTTTCCAATTCTTTGCTAGCACAAAAAAACATTGCTTTAAATATTTTAGTGTGTATGGTAATTTTTTTCTCTTATCAATGACTTCTCTGGTGTATATACTTAGTAGTAGAATCTTTGGTTCAAAGGGTATGAAAATTTTAGTCACTTTTCTTTGCATGATTCTAAATTGTTTTCTGAAATGATTGTATTGTTTTTCAATTCCACCAAAAGGTGCTCCAATGTGCTAATCTTCCTGGGGCAGCTAAGTGGAACAGTAAACAGGGTGTTGGACCTGAAGTTAGAAAGATTCATCTTCCTGATAAATGTTGGAAAAAATGTGGGAGAGTTGGAACACTAATTCATTGTACGTGGAGGTGTGAATTGATCCAACCATTCTGGAGAGCAATTTGAAACTATGCCCAAATGGCTACAAAAATGTACATATCCTTTGACCCAGCAATATTGCTTCTAGGGCTATAGCCCAAAGAGAACATAAAAATGGGAAAATGTACCACACGTACAAAAATATTTATAACAGCCCTTTTTTTGGTGGCCAAGAACTGGAACTCGAGGGGAATGCCAATTAACTGGGAATGGCTGAATAAGTTGTGGTATATGAATGTAATGAAATACTATTGTTCTGTAAGAAAGGACAAACAGTTGGACTTCAGAAAAACCTTGAAAGACTTATATGAACTGATTCTCAGGAAAATGAGCAGAACTAGGATAACATTGTACATAGTAACAGTCACAATATACCAGGACTATTTCTGATTCAGCCCTTCACAGCAATGCAAGGACCTAAAACATTCCCAAAGGACTCGAGGCAAAATGCCATCCACATCCAGAGAAATAACTATGGAATCAGAACACAGAATGAAGCAAACTATTTCCTCTTGTGCTATGTTTTGTTTTTGTTTTTTTTTCTCATGGTTTCTGCCATTCATTTTAATTCTTCTATGCAACATGACTAATGTGAAAGTGTGTTTAATAAGAATGTAAGTGTAGAACCCATATAAGATTGCATGCCTTCTCGGGAAGGGAGGGGGAGAAAATTTAAAACTTATGGAAATGATTGTTGAAACCTGAAAACAAATACATTTTTTAAATTTAATTTAAATTCACCTTCCTAAATTCAAATCTAGCCTCAGACACTCATTAGCTGTGTGACCCTCGGCAAGTCGCTTAACCCTGTTTGCCTCAGTTCCTCATCTGTGAAATGAGATGGAGAAGGAAATGGCAAACCACTCTAGAGTGTTTGCCAAGAAAACCCTATATCGAGTCATGGAGAGTTGGACAAAAGTGAAGCCTATCTTTCTATAGCCCTTCTATTATTAACTATTCCCATCTTTTTTTAGATGTGCCATTTTTTTTAGATGTGAAGTGTTATTGGTGATTTAGAGTATTCTTTTGTATGGTTATTAATATTTTGCAATTCTTTTTTTTGAGAACTGTTTGTCCACATCCTTTGACCACTAGTTTATTAGGGGACAAGATTTTGATGTTTTATTTACATATATCAGTTACTTATTTCTATCTTGGTATCCCTTGTTTAAGAAATTGGATACAAAAAAATTTCCCAGTCAACCATTTGCCTTTCTAACCTAGATCTTTTAGCTTTGTTTTAGCAGATGCTTTTCACTTAAAACAAAATTATCTGTTTTACCTTTTGAAATTGTCTAATCTCCTACCAGGATCTATGAAAAGTACATGATCTACTTATTTTTTAATGTAAAATCATTTATTAATATTAAAGCCGCATATTCATTTTGAATTGACTGAAGAATATTGTATAAGATTTTGATCTGTCTAATTTCTGCCAGATTTCTTTCCAGTTCTCTCATCAACTACTTTTAAAGTAATTTGTGTTTTAGGACTTGAACTCCGAGTTATGAAGTTTCATTGTTTCTGATTCTCCCTTGCCTACTCACTTCCATATACCTACTTCTTTATCATATAACCAATGCCAGATGATTCTGATGAAAGTTGCTTTTTTAGAATATATTTTGAGGTCCGAAAGTGCTATTGGTACTTAATTCCTGTGTTTTTGGGGAGCAATGTTTCACTTGAGATTCTAGATTTTATCTCCCCAAATGAATTTTGTCATTATTTTGTCAGCTATTGTAAAGTACCCCTTTGATAATTTGATTGGTATAGCATTAAAATTATAAATTATCTTTGGTTGCATCATAATTTTATTGTATTGGTACCATTTAGCCATATGCACTTTAGCTATTTAAATTTTTCTATATTTCCTTAATGTGTTGTTGTGGTTTGTCCTTCATCACTGGGTGATGTCTTGGACTCACACATGAACTGGATTTAAGTGAGGCAGAGTTGCACAAAGTCTCACTTTCTCTTCCTAAGTCATTGAAATCCAGTGGAAAGACAAAAGTGAAGATGACTGGTGATGGCCTGGGATGCAGTGGAAGACCTTGGTGTCTTCAATGCCTGGCCAAGCTTTAAGCTCTCCACAGTGTCTGCTTCAGATGTCTTCATGGACGTTGAAGGAAGTTATTCTGATCCACCCATTCTTCTGGGGAAAGTCTTCAAATGCTTGAGGTAGACATCCCCTTAACTCAGTGACAGATTTGAGCCCTGTTGGTTTCCCTCAGCCTGGTTTAGCCCACCTACTGAGACAGTTTATTAGAGTGTGGCCACTGCACATATTTCTTGGAGCCACAGGTGAGAGTTGGGTGAATCACATGGACACAAAAAGTAGATGAGCAATCCTAAAAGGGCTCTTCTTTAACATGAACTTTGTAATTGAATCTATACAAGTATGCTGTGTGCTTTGGTAAACTGATCCTTCTTTTATGCATTTTGTAGGTTTAGGAATAGGCTGTACCTTTCTATTACTGGCAGTCAGTCAATCAACATTTATTAAGTACCTACTACATGCTAGGTACTGTGCTAAGCACCAAGGTCTAAAGATGGAGCCACAAGAACGTCATTGTCAGTGTAATAAAGAGTATACAGCAGGAAGTGATATGTAAGATTGGAAAAGTAGGAGAAGGATGAGTTGGGAAGAGCTTAAAATGCCTAACAGGATTTTTTGTGTGATCCTGGAGGCAATAGGGAATCAAGAGATTATTGAGTTCATTGGAGTTATTGAGTCCACATGGTTGGACAAGTACTTTAGGAAAATCACTTTGGTGGCTGAATGGAGAATGGATTGGAGTGAGAAGAAAATTGAAGCAGGCAGCCTCCTAATTAGAAGGCTAATGCAATACTCCTGGCCTGACGTGATGAGGGTTTGCACCCAGTGTCAGAGGAGAGAAGGAGGCATATTTGAGAGATATTGCAGAGGTGAAATCAGCAGGCTTTGGCAACAGATTGTGTATGGGGTGGTAGTGAGAGACTGTGAAGAGTTGCCAGCTTGAAATATTGGGAGGTTAGTGTTGCCCTTTTCAGTAATAGGGAAGGTAGGAGATAGGGAGGCTTTAGGGCAGGGGTTTGCATAACATATGGCCTGTAGACAGCTTGTGGTCCACCACAGGATTTGAAGTAGTCTGTGAAAAATGTAAAGGAAAGTAAGGATGTAATAAGTGCTCTGTCCATGTCCCATGCCATGTTGTGTTTGTCATGCAACTGAGCGAATGGGTTGCCACTGCACACTCTCTCCTGTTTGTCACGTGACCTATGGCAACACACCATCATCAGTCTGTCTCTAGTCTGAGAGGAGCAATTTCATGGTAAATCAAAATCTTAAGGAATAAGTGATTAATTGAGACTAATTGACAATTGATATTAATTGAAATTTTACCCTTTTTAAAAAAAATGTGGTTATTTGCAAAATAGTTTAATCATTAATTATACCTTTGCTTGGAAAGTGAGCCACTAAAAACCTATCTGTGGCCTGAAGAAGTTTAGCCTATTTTAATTTTGGCCCCTACCCACTGCCAAGTTGTGCAGGTCTGGTTTAGGGTTTCAAACGTGTTACAGATATGCTCAGTTCTAGGTATCTGAAATAGAACTGGAGATGTGAGATTGGAAGGCAGCAGAGAAGGTAGAGAAGGATACTGCCTCTTGGTTTTTGTTATTTCATATATATATATATAATAGATATACATATACATATATATGTATATATGCACTCACATATACACAAAGATATATATGTATGTGTATACATACATGTCTATATATGAATGTGTATGCATATGTGTGTATGTATATATGTAATTGATTTTTATGTATTTATTTTGTAGTCTTTGACTTTACTGAAGCAGTCACTTGCCTCGATTAGTGCCTGCAGGAAGGGTGGCCATCCTTACTTCACTCCCATATTTAATGGGGAAACTATTGTAGTTCAATTTCCTATGATGCTTGCTTTTAGCTTTGTATACTTTTTATGATATTAAAAAGGTCCCCCTATGCTTATACTTTCTAGGATTTTTACCATAAATAGGTGTTATACTTTGTAATGGTTTTTTTCTGCATTTACTGGGAGAATCATGTTGTTTTGGATGTTTTACTTTTAATATGACCTCTTGATAGTTTTCCTAATGTTGAACCATTCTTGAATGCCTGATATAAATCCATTTTGGTAAAAATGAATAATTTACTTAATGAATTGTTTTAGTCTGTTTGTCAGGATTTAATTCTATTTTTAATTGATATTCATTAAGGACATTGGTCTGTAGTTTTCCTTGGCTTTATCCTTCCCTAGTTTATAAAATAGAACTATATTTGACTCATAAAAAAAAAAGAGTGTGGTAGAGTACATTCTTTTCTACTTTTTAAAATTTGTGTAGTATTGATACTATTGTTTAATATTGCCTCTTGTGCTCATTTTGGATTTGTTTATGTGTTGGCTTTCTTCTTTTTTTAAAGAATATCTGTTCATTAATCCTCTTCCTTTCTCTTTTAAATATTAATTTTGGAGGGATATAATTTTTGTTTCCTTATATTTTTCTGGATCCATTCCTCTCCTTTCCCCCATCCTGGAACTGCTTTAGCAGAATTTTAGATATTTTGATATTTTTTTCATCACTGTCATTTTCTTTCACATAATCATTAACAGTTTTTATGATTCATTTAAGACCTACTCATTATTTAGGGTTTCATTGTTAAGACTTTCATTTGATTTTACATGATAGCTTGTAAAGGATGTGTCTATTATTTCTACCTTTTAACATTTGTTTGTAATACCTCAGTGCTCTAAGTACCAAGGTAACATTAAGAAGCAAAAGTTCCTTCTGCTCTCAAGAAACTTATAATCTAATGGGGGAGATACACACAAACACAAGGTATATGAAAGACAAATAAGAAATAAATGAGTGAGGAAAGGCACTGTAATTAAGAGGAGTTGGGAAAGGCTTCTTGTAGAAGATAGAATTTTAGTTGGGGCTTAAAGGAAGTAAGGGAAACTAATAGACAGAGATGAAGGAGAGCACTGAAGTACTGCAGACAGACAGAGAAAATGCCTATAGCCAAGAGATGGAGTTTCTTGTTTGTGGAACAGTAAGGAGGCCAGTGTCACTACAATGAAAAGTATGTATGAGGATTAAAGTGTGAGAACACTGGAAAGGTAGGAAAAGTCTAGGTCTTGGAGGGAAAATAGAAGATTTTGTGTTCAATCCTGGAGGCACTAGGGAGCCACTGGAGTTAATTGAATGGAAGGGTGACATGGTTAGATTTGTACTTTTAGGAAAATCATAATGATTGCAACTCTAGATCTGTTGAATTCACTTGATGCATAGTTTATTCTGTGTATATTTTTGCTTTTTTAGGTGTGTTTCTTACATGCAACTAATTTGTGCGTTTTTTTTATCCAATCTGTTATTATCTTTTGTTTTATCAATTTGTTTAGTGCAGTTCATATTCTAAGTTATGAAAGTTAGGTTTAGATAATCCTCTATTTTCCTTGAATATTGTAAATATTCCTTTTTTCTGAAATTATATATATATATATATATATATATATATATATATATATATATATATATATATATATATATATAGTTCTTCCTTTGTAAAAAACAGTACTTTGTCTCCAGTTACTTTTCCTTAATCTCTTTTAAGGTCAATTCTATTCCTGCAGGTTCTTTTCCCTTCATTCTCAAACCCCACCCCCATTTATTATTCTTTTTTCCTACTTTGTATTTTACTTAATTCATTCTTTTTTCTTCCTTCATTTTACCTAGTTATCTAGTCCTCCCCTTCTTTTTTCTCTCAGCTGAACAGTTAATTAGCATCCTCTTCTCTTTCCTTCCCTTCAACTATCTGCACCCTTTTTTTTTTATAAAAATTTATTTATTTAACTTTTTACATTCATTTTCACAAATTTTTGGGTTCCAAATTTTCTCCCTATTTATCCCCTCCCCCTACCCCAATATACCAAGCATTCTAATTTTTCCTATCACCAATCTGCCTTCTCTTCTATAATCCCTCCCTTCTCTTGTCCCCATCTTCTCTTTTGTCCTGTAGGGCCAGATGACTTTCTATTCCCCATTAACTGTATTTCTTATTTCCTAGTAGCAAGAACAATACTCAACAGCTGTTCCTAAAACTTTGAGTTCCAAATTCTCCCCATCCCTCCCCTCCCCACCCATTCCCTTTGGGAAGGCAGGCAATTCAATATAGGCCCATCTGTGTAGTTTTGCAAATGACCTCCCTGATAGTCGTGTTTGTGTAAGACTAACTGAATTACCCTCCATCCGATCCTGCTCCCCATTGTTTCTATCCTGTCTTTTGATCCTGTCCCTCCCCAAGTGTTGACTTCAAATTGCTCCCTCCTCCCATTGCCCTCCCTTCCATCATCCCCCCCCCCCCTGCTTATCTCCTTCTCCCCTACTTTCCTGTACTGTAAGATAGGTTTTCATACCAAAATGAGTGTGCATTTCATTCCTTCCTTTAGTCAAGTGTGATAAGGGTAAACTTCTTGGTTTTTTTTCTCAGCTCTCCTCTTTTTCCCTCCACTAAAAAGTCTCCTGCTTGCCTCTTAAATGACATGTAATTTACCCCATTCCATTTCACCCTCTTTCCTCCCCCTACCTTTCTCTCTCACCATTTACCTTAATTTCTTTTAAGATATTGTCCCATCCTATTCAATTCACTCTGTGCTCTCTGTCTCTGTATGTGCATGCATGTGTGTATGTGTGTGTGCGTGCACATGTGTACATGTGTGTGTGTCTGTGTGTGTGTGATCCCACCAACTACCCAGATACTGAAAAGTTTTAAGAGTTACAGATATTGTCTTTCCATGTAGGAATGTAAACAGTTCAACTTTGGTAAGTCCCTTATGACTTCTCTTTGTTGTTTACTTTTTCATGCTTCTCATTCTTGTGTTTGAAAGTCAAATTTTCTTTTCAGCTCTGGTCTTTTCATCAAGAATGCTTGAAAGTCCTCTATTTCATTGAAAGACCATATTTTCCCCTGAAGTATTATACTCAGTTTTGCTGGGTAGGTGATTCTTGGTTTGAGTCCTAGTTCCTTTGCCTTCTGGAATATTCTATTCCACGCCCTTCGATCCCTTAATGTAGAAGCTGCTAGATCTTGAGTTATCCTGATTATATTTCCACAATACTGGAATTGTTTCTTTCTAGCTGCTTGCAAGATTTTCTCCTTGACCTGGGAGTTCTGGAATTTGGCCACAATGTTCCTAGGAATTTCTCTTTTTGGATCTCTTTCAGATGGTGATCGATGGATTCTTTCAATACTTATTTTGCCTTCTGGTTGTAGAATGTCAGGGAAGTTTTCCTCGGTAATTTCATGGAAGATGATAACTAGGCTCTTTTTTTGATCATGACTTTCAGGTAGTCCCATAATTTTTAAATTGTCTCTCCTGGATCTATTTTCCAGGTCAGTTGTTTTTCCCCTGAGATATTTTACATTCTCTTCCATTTTTTTCATTCTTTTGGTTTTGTTTTGTGATTTCTTGGTTTCTCATAAAGTCATTAGACTCCATCTGTTCCATTCTAATTTTGAAAGAACTATTCTCTTTAGTGGGCTTTTGAACCTCTTTTTCCATTTGGCTAATTCTGCTTTTGAAAGCATTCTTCTCCTCATTGGCTTTTTGAACCTCTTTTGCCAACTGAGTGAGCCTATTTTTCAAGGTGTTATTTTCTTCAGCAATTTTTGGGTCTCCTTTACCAAGGTATTGACCCGTTTTTCATACTTTTCTTGCATCTGTCTCATTTCTCTTCCCAGTTTTTCCTCCACCTGTCTAACTTGCTTTTCAAAATCCTTTTTGAGCTCTTCCATGGCCTGAGCCCACCCGACATCCCCCTGGGATGTCTGGGATGCAGAGACCCTGCCCTCCACGTCTTTCCCTGATGGTAAGAATAGTTCCTTGTCATCAGAATTGAAAGGCGGGAACATTTGCACCTGCTCAAAGAAACTTTCTATAGTCTTATTTTTCTTCCCTTTTCTGGGCATTTTCCCAGCCATTTACTTGACTTCTGAGATTCCTGTCCACCCCTGCCTAGATCTGCCCAGCTAGTGCTTGGGGTCTGAGATTCAAATGGGCTTTCTGCAGCAGGCGTGGCTGCTATTCAATGTGAGCTTAAGTTCTGGTGCTGGGGTGGGGGCAGGGCCACCTTCCAGGCTCAGTTCCCTCAGGGGCTTTATGCAGAGACCTTCAGTAATGGAGTGAGTGGGGACAGGGCCACCTCCCAGTCTCAGCTCCTTCAGGTGATTTATGCAGAGACCTTCAGTAATGAAGATCCTGTCTGCTCGGGGAGTCCTGGGCCGGGCCACTACTGCTGCCGCTGCCCCTGCCTCTGCCTCCACAGCTTCCTCCCGAGGGGGCCCGAGTCATGGAGACACCCTGCTCCCCTCTCGGCCAGCCTAGACGTCTCTCTCACTGACCTGTAGCGCCTGTGGGTGGAGGGACTTTCCTGGCTGCTGTAGATTCTGTCCCTGAAGCCTGCTTGAATCTGCTCCTCTGGGGCCATGGCCAGGGCAGCACAGGGGTGGACTCCACTTTCCGAGGTGCAACGGACCCTGGGGACGGCTCTCCAGGGCTCTCTGGAACGGAAATCTCTTCCACTGTGTTTCTGCACACCCTGCAGTGATCCAGAACTTGTGGGGAACTCTTCTTACATTAAATCCATGGGCTGTGGGTTCGGAGCTAGCATACGTGAGTCTTTCTACTCCGCCATCTTGACTCCACCGTTTTCTTAAAAAAAAATCATTACCTCATTGACTTCATTAATTCTTTTCCCTTTATGTTTGTTATGAACTTTAATTACTTGGTTAGTGGTATTTGTACCTATTTATTCCTTCTTTAGTCTCTTTGTATTCTTAATGGAATTAAAACTTCTAAGGTATCTATTTTAAGTTTCCTCTTCTAAACAATTTCTAGCATTTTCTTGTAGAACCTGCTTCCTCCTCACTTTGATCTGTTGTGCTTCATTCTTCAAAATATTAGGCCCTACAGTTGATCGAGAGGATATTGCCTTATGGTAGGAATTTTCCTGAGTCTTCAATTACGTGGTCCATGAATGCCTATTTTTCTCTCCATGATCACTTTCTTTTCCACTTGTTGTAAAATATCTACTCAGGTTCAATGCCCTCCTTTTTCTCTTAGTGCTGGTTATTCTCAGGAGTTCTCTTTCCCTGTTTTCTATGTAGGCATTACATTCTTTCAAAGGTAGTGTTCTCCTTAAACACTAGCTCCTTACATAATAAATCCATTGTAATATTCTTCTTTTCCATTACAGAATATATCTCTTCCTCTGAAAAGTGTTCTTTAGTGGGACCCCATCCCACCATCAAATTGCTATTCCTTCCTTCAAACTTTCCCTTTGCCACTGCTCCATTGTCCCAAAGCCTTATCTTGAGGAGTTATTTTCCCTTCATTGTCCTACTATTGACTTGATTAGGGTGTATCACACATTCCTTTTTTACCTCCCCTCTCCCATTTTAGACCCCATTCCATTTTTCAGTTTAGTTTTACACACACACACACACACACACACACACACACACACACACCCCAAAACTGGAAACGAACAAAAACCAAAACATGAATTCATCCTGGGAGTAGTAGGTAGTGAATAGGCAGTGGGATTTACTTCATGGTGTTTCATGCCTGTTCCCTTACCATCAATTTTCCTATTTAAATTCCTCTTTCATTTTTATGCTCTTCTGTACTTCTACCACTTAATGTCTTAATAGTTCCCTTGCTGTTCTAGTTTTTAAACTCCATTGGTTTCGTTTTCTTTTTAATTTTTCCCTCTTTTAATAGAAATAGAGTAATTTATTTCATTGATGGTGCTTTTTTAGTAGCTGTAGCTGTTTATTTACTTTTCCTATGTTTTTTATGACTGGTATGTTGTAAGCAGAATAATCAGTTTACACTTTTTTTTCCTCTCTAGGAATTCCTAAAATTGAATGTCCATCTTTTTCTCATGGATTACTAGGCTCAGGTTTCCAGGACATATCATTTTTGGTTGCATTTTGAGCTCATTTGATTTTTGAAATTTATTATTTAATTCCCTTCTGTGATTTCTAATGGTTTTATGTTATTCAAATTTCTTGTCCTTTATTTTTGAAGTTCTTGTTCCTAGTTGCATGCAGAATTTTTTATTTTCTTTGGGATTATAACATTTAACCATTTTCTATCTAGTACTTTTGCAGGATAGTTTTTCCTCCCCATTTCTGGTGGCTATCTATGAATTCTTTTGATTGGTGCTTTGTTTTTTGTATTCTAAGATTGTGGGCAGTTTTTTTCGTCTTATTTCTTTAATTGATAAGTCTTTTTGACATATTCTTCTGGAGCCATATTATCTTCCCCCCAATTTTATAATATTTTACTTCTTCCCTAATTACATGTTAGAACAATTTTTAACATTTTTTTAAAGTTATGACTTCCAAATTCTATCTGTTTCCCTCCTTTCCCTTCCCCCTCCCCTGAGACAGTAACCAGTGTGCAATCATGTAAAATATTTCATTGTTAGTCATTTTTGCACAGGATGAGATGAATAAAAAGAAAAAGAAAAAGTGAAAAATAGCATGCTTCAGTCTGTACTCAGACAATATCAGTTCTTTCTCTGGAGGTGGATAACCTGCCCCATCATGCATCCAGTTTTTCCAGGAGTTTTTGCCAAATAATGAGTTTGAGCTTGAGCCCTATTATCTTTTGGAAGTTTCTACACATCCTTTTCTTGAGATCAATATATTTTGCTTACATAGAGATCATACGCTCTTTTAATGTTATCATTTTATTGCTTCTCTTTCTTCAGATTGTCTTTCACTTGTATTCTCAATGAGTTATTATCTTTTTTGTTTCTTTGGAAGGCCTACCAGTATGGATTCAAGTTCTTCTATTCTGCCAATTATTTCTGCTAAATGGGCCATACATTCTACTTTCAGAATTTACGAAAAATTCGGAATATCCTGCTTTGGTTAGGGAAGCTAGATGTACAGTGGATGGAACACCGGACCCAAAGTCAGGAAGATCTGAGTTCAAATTTGGCCTCAGATATTGACTGTGTGATCCTGGGCAAGTCACTTAACATCTGCCTGGTCAGTTTCGAATTCTGTAAAATGTGCATGATAATAGTTTAATAATTTTTCCCATTATCCCCTCAGTGTTGTTATGAGGATAAAATGAGAAAAAATTTGTAAAACACTTTGCAAACCATAAAATATTATGTGACTATCGTCCTCACCATAACCATGAGCATAACCAGTACCACCGCCGCCACCACCATCATCATCCCCATGCTGCAAGTGTCCTGTTTTTGAAAGTGGATGCATCATCTCTCCTTCTACCCGCACCTCATATACTGATTCCCTGTCCCTGTTCCCTCTATTCTTTCATTTTCACAGTGAACTGCGCTGCAGAACACTGCTACTGCAGACAGAACATGCCTCTGCTTTCCTCTATTAAGGAGGACATAGACAGAGTTGAAATCTGCTGCTTGTTTCCACAAAATGGTGGAATGAGGAAGATAGGGCAAGGGTATTCTGGCAGAGACTGTGGCAGCAAGAAACAGAGCATAAGCTTGCAAGTGGTCTGACTGTCAGTTTCGATGAGGGAGAGAATATTAAGTGCGCATATAGTGATTAGTCTTATTTGCTGTTAAGTTAACAAGTTCTTACCTTGTTTGATGTATTTGTGTCTTGGCCTGTGGCGACAACTGTAATTACTTTGCCTCTTGCACATAATTCTTATTTTGGCAGAGTTTTGAGGGGTCATGAGAACTTGAGGAATGTTTAGCCTTTCATCTTGTTAGTCACATGACCTGCCCACACTTTCTTTTTATTCCATAGATCCCTCTTGAGGTTATGCACTGACACAATATAAGAAATTAATGATGATAATAAACAAAAAAATAACTCAAGTGTATATGCTACTTGAATTTTTTAAAAGAAATGCTTTTCTTTCCAATAACCTTGTGCTTATTAACTCAATAACAAGGAGTCCTCTATCCTAGAATGATCAGGAACCCAGACAACCACATGGAAAACACTGTGTTCCCCTCTGTCCTCCCCCACCATTCTGGGTCAGTGATCAGATGCATTTAAATAAAAGAACCCACTGGAAATGTGCAGATTGTAGGCTAATGAGGTTTGGAACCATAAGGGATATTAGATAAGATCTGGCTCAACCTTATCCCACTTTTCCACAGATGAGGAAATGGAAGCTTGAAGAGAACAGAAGTAACTCTGCCTCCCTTATCATGCCCAATTTAATATTAAAGCATTTCCTTGCAAAGTAATTCCTACTAACCCATGCATTTCTTTTGGGTCTCCATTTTTTGTGACCTCTTCTATTCTTCTGAACTTTGTGGCTCCATAGGTCTTTTCTTTCCTTAGTTAAGTGAAGATGCTAGCTGGAGCTATCACTTCTGTCTTATATACTCTTTCTGTTCTCTTATTCAATACTCCAACTCTGATTTGGATATTAGTTGCCTTTGTATCCCATTTCCTTATATAACCTCTCTCAAAAACATGAACCTCATGTATATCTGTTTCCAAAGATGGACTTGTCACTTTCTTCAAGGCCTCCCAACTCCCTTTTTTTTACTGATGGCTCAGGACACAAATTCTATCCCTAGCCCCAGTCCTGAGACTTGTAACAATCTGTCTCTTCTAACTCTCCCAAGGAAGAAGGAGTGTAGACAAGTCCCTTTCTTGTGAGTCACCTCAACTCTCCCATCCCCACTGCTTTTCCTAGTCTGCTCTTTCCTAGGCCAAACCAAACATGGCCTCTAGTAAACTGTACCCTTGGCATGGAATGAATACTGTGGAATTGCTCAAACTGTTTCTGTCTGAACTGGTGGTAAAAGTGCAGTAAAATTATATAGTGGGAGTAACCTCAGAAAGATTTTCAAAACATGCTTTCATCCACTCAACAAGCATTTATTAAGCACCTATTATTTACAGAGTGCTGTGTTTGATATTGGGTGAGAGTAAAAAAACCTTTAGGTAACACACAGTGCCTGCCCTCATGGAGTTTACAGTCTAATAGGGAGCTAAGACATAAGCATAGAAAGCTATAAACGAACAATATTATATTAGAACTCAATTAAGGAGCTTGCAAGATGCAATGCTATGTGATATTCAAGGGAAAAAAATGGTTCCTTCACAGAAAAGGTCAGGGAAGTCTTCCCAGAGGACATGGAATTTGATTCGAGTTTTGAATAGGGGATGCGGTGGGCTTGGGGTCTTCAGGATTAGGAATAAGGAATAAGGAGAGTCATGAATAAAGAGAAAGTGACAATCAGTAAATCAGCAAGCATTTATTAAGCCTTTAACTAATCAACGATCCTGTTCTCTATGTGTCAGGTACTGTGTTGGGGCAAGTGGAAAATTGGAATGCAATGGTAAGGTAGACCTGGGAAGGTATGATGGTCCCAGACTGTAGAGTGCTGAATTTTAAATAAAGTTGTTCATATCTAAGCATAAGGAAGAGGTATAAAAGACAGGTAGGGAGAACATTTTAGGCAGAGGGGACATCATTAACAAAGGCATGGATGAGGTAAAACAATGGGTGTGCTTTTTTTTTTTAAGGTGTCAGAGAAGAGTAGTTTAGATAAGCTGGATCATAGAATATAGGATAAGGTATGTGGCATCAACAAAAAATAAGGTTCTGCCATATAGTAGAAGGGCTTGAATGCCAAACAAAGAAGTGTGAACTTCAGGTAGGCAATAGGGAACTAGTGAAGAATCCCTATTGAGATGTTATTTTTAGGCCTTAAATAAAAACTTATTCTTTGAAAGGGTTAATGCTGTTAGTTATAATTTCTTAATGAGATGGCAGGGTCATTGAAGAGATGAATACATTCAATTTAGTTAATCTTCAATTAGGAACTATTAAAATTTAGAAAAATTTGATAACACCAGCCTTCATTAAATCACTAAATGAATTCAAAGCATCATTTTCCCTACCTGTGATTACTAAATTAGCCTACTGCAAATTTGATTTAATTAACTCACTGACAGGATGCATTTTGGTTTGATTTTAGTGATGAAGCCTAAGAATTTGAAGTAAGGGCTCAGAAGGATTTATTAGAATTTGAAAATTCAGTGATGAAATATGCATATTGAAAAGGACATTTGTTCTAATTATAGAAATATTAATAGATGTTTGACCAATAAAATACCTTAAATTTTGGAAATAGAATCAAATGTTGACAACTGGAAGGGATCTCAGTGGCCATCTAGGTTAATTTCCAATTTTACAGATGAGGAAACTGATGCCCATAAAGGTTAAGTGGTTTGCTTTACATCAGACACTAAATAAATGATCAGAGGCAAGATTTGAATTCAAGTCCTCTGCTAGAGGATTCAGTCCTTTTTCCTCTATGCCACAATGAGTCTGCAGTCAGAGAAGGTCACATCTAGATGCTATGTCAAAAGTCCAAGCTGTACTTAAGAAGGAATTTCTCTACAAAATCTTTAAGAAGCCATCATGTAGGTTGAAGTTCTTTGCTGATGGAGAACTCATTAACTAAACCCCAGGAAATGTTTTAAACAGATTTAAATCTGCCTCTCTTTAACTTCCACATATTACTCCTCATTCTGTATTTTGTTTGACTTCCCTGTAATTCACATCTCATGGAATATTGTGCATTAGAGTTATTTATGTTAGTGTCTTATCCCATTACTACACAGTAGAAGGACAGATTGGATCATACAAATCTCTCCCATTGATTTGCATAGTACTTTGTAAATAGTATTTAATAAATGTTTGTTGAATGAATTAAATTAGAGTAAAAAAACATTTGTTAAGAATTCCACTGTGTGGAATGTTACAAAAGCTGCTGGGAAAAATATGAAACTTCTTCATGGGTCTTATATTTCATTGAGAGATAAGATAAAGATACTATGATGTATAATCAGACATGACAAGTGTTTTAGAGAGATGCAAAACAGATTGTCATGTGGAAGATTTTTATGAAAGAAAGTGAGGTCAAGGAGAATATCCAAGAATGGGTGGTTCTTGAACTGGGTCTTAAAAGATTGGTAGAATTTAATAGGCAAAGAAGGGTGAGGTCTAGAAGACAAAGAGCTGGAAGAGAACTTAGAACTCATCTAGTCCATTCTCCTCCTTTTACAGATGAAGAAACTGAGACCCAGGGAAGTTAAGTGACCTGCCTAGTGTCACAGGGCTAGTAAGTGCAACTATGCTAAGTGCTTTACAAATGTTATCTCATTCAATCCTCAAAGCAATCATGGAAGGTAGGAGCTGGTGTCATCTGTACTTTTCACCTGCAGAAGGAACTGGCAAATTATTCTACTTTGCCAAGAAAACCCCAAGAACCTTATTAAAAGGCTAAAAGATATGACACCAGAATGATGTGCTATGGTCCGTGGGGCTGCAAAGAATTGGACACAACTGGACGACAGAACAATGACCAAGATGATTACAACAACATCAACGGTAACAACAACATTTTTTCAACTGAGGAAACTGAGGCAGACTTGCCCAGGTCACATATCTAATAAGAGCTTGAAGCTGGATTTAAAATCAGGTCCAGCCCTCGCTAGCTTTCCTATACGCTATACTCCCCAGTCTTCTTATACTTTACTAGCTCCTCTCTCCCCACGTACTCTTTGATCCAATGATGCTAACCTTCTTGCTGTTCCTACAACAATGCATTCCATATCCTGACTGGAAGTTTTCACTGGCTGTCCCTAGAATGCTCTCTCTTCTCATCTCCACTTCTTGGTTTCCCTGGCTTCCTTTAAGGATTATCCAAAAAGGAGCGCTTCCCAATCCTTCTTGATTCTAGTGCCTTCCTTCTGTTAGTTATTTCATGTTTGTCCTACCTATAACTTCCTTGTATGTAGTTGTATAACTTTTGGTTGAAAGGGTTATTTGCATGGGCTTGTCCTCATTGATGGATATTGATTGCTCAGTGCTCCATGCCTGCCAGAACTGGTGATATCTAGAGAGAAAAGAGATACTGGTTTCTTGGCTTCCAACTCTGAGAGAAAATATATGGGGCTCCAGAGTCTCTTCAGTGATCTGAAGAGAAAGAAAAAGTCTGGGAAGAAACTTACACGTAGAGGAGCTGGCAAACTCAATCATGTCCTTATTTCCAGATTACCATACTAGGGACTTTGGAGAATTTCCCTGTGGGTGATATCTGAGACTCTTGGTTGTGCTGAATTATCTCACTTCCCAAGGCAGACCTTGTTTACTCAGTGTATTGTCTGGTATATATTCTCATATGTATATTTTCTCTGATTTCTGTTTGCTTTCTTTTTGGATAAATGGGTTTATTTGATATTTGCTTTGTGCGTTTATTATGGAACTAGCATTTAGGAAGCAAATTTGGAGATATAGCTAAGGGTACTCCTCCTTTAAGGGACAGTAATCAGGAGCATAGCCTGAACCTAAAAAATATTTTCCCTAAACTAACAATATCTAAAGGGACAGGGAAATATAATTCTGGTCTAGAGCCTCTCAATTTGAGAAGAGCAGAGTGGCAAGCTTCTGGTTCCAACATTTTAATTTCTAGCAAGTCTCAATCTCCCTTGGTGAAGGATGGGTGGTCGGAGGAAAACACTTTGTGTGGTTGGTTGTTCACTTGTGTCTGACTCTGTGACCTCATTTGTGGTTTTCTTGGCAAAGATACTGGAGTGATTTGCCATTTTCTTCTTCAGCTTGTTTTACAGATGAGAAAACCAAGGCAAATGGGTCAAGTGACTTGCCCAGGGTCACATAACTAGTAAATGCTAAAAATACAGTAAATACAGTAAAAAAACTGGCTTTGAACTCAGGTCTTCCTGACCCCAGACCTCGCATTCTATCCACTGTAGTACCTAACTGCCCAACCTAATAAATGTCTGAGGCTGGATTTGAACTCAGAGAGATGAATCTTCCTGACTCTGGGTCTGTCACTCTATCCACTGAGTAACCTAGATGCCTACAGAAACTCTAAAGGTATCTATTCTTGCCTCCTTGTGAGCCACATCTAGACATGCCTATGTGTACACACATAACCTACATGAGTAAGCCATAGACTGTTTACCTCAGATTGAAGTCAAGCCCTCCTTAGCTGAACTTCCAATTGAAGAAGAGGTTTTGAGGGCCTTTCATGTGGCAGCTGAGATTTACAAGGTAGGGGGACCATTGCTCATACAAAAGCTGACTGAAATTTTCCAGGTTATATGGCAAGAGGAAGTTATCTCCAAGGAGTTCAAGGATGCCACCATTGTCCATCTTTATAAGGGTAAAGGGAATAGATTGTCCTGCAACAATCACAGTGTGGGGATCTCTCTCTTAGTCATTGCTGGCACTATTCTGGCTAGAGTTCTCCTTAATAGGCTGATCCTTCGTCTGGAAGATGGTTGTATTCCTGAGGGCTAGTGTGTCTTCAGAAAGGGCTGAGGAACAGTTATGGTATTTGCTGCCTGACAATTCCAGGAGAAATGCCAGGAGCAGCACAGAGGTCTGTACACAGTTTGTAGGTCTGACCAATGCCTTTGACACTGTTAGTTGTGAGGGCTTATGGAAAATTATGTCACAATTTTGCTACCCAGAGAAGTTCATCAGTATTGTATGTCAATTTCATGATGACATATTTGCCTGGGTTTTGAATAGTGAACAATGCACTCGTACCTTCCCAGTCGCTAATGGAGTGAAACAGGGCTGTGTGCTTGCTCCCATGCTTTTTAACCTGATGTTTTCAGCCATATTGTCAAATACTTTCAGTGAGGATGAACACAGCATCAAGGTCAACTACTGTACTGATGGTAAGTTCTTCCATTTGAAAAGTCTACAATGTAAAATCAAAGTGGAGGGAGTGTTGGTGCATGATTTTCTGTTTGCAGATGATTGTGCACCCAATGCAGCCTCTGAAGCTGAGATGCAATAAAGTATGGATCAATTCTTTGCTGCCTGTGTTAATTTTGACCTAATAATTAGCACCAAGAAAACACAGGTGCTCCATCAGCCACCACCACACTATCCATATGTGGAACCATTGATTACAACAAATGGAGAAGTGTGGAATGCTGGATAATGTGGATAAGTTCACTTACCTTGGTAGTGTATTTTCCCAGGGATGTACACACTGACAATGAGGTTGACACATGCATTGTCAGAGCTAGCTCAGTGCTTGAGAGGCTCCAAAGAAAACTTTGGGAGAGAAGAGGTATTAGACTGACTACCAAATTGAAAGTCTACAGAGTCATTATGTTGACCTCATTGTTGTATGCCTATGAAGCATGGACAGTCTACCAGCCCCATGCCAGGAAACTGGATCATTTTCATTTGAACTGTGTTAGGGAGATTCTGAAGATCACCTGGCAGGATAAGGTACTAGACACTGAAGTCCTTGCTCGAGCTGAACTGCCAAGTATTCAAACTATGCTTCAGAGAGTACAACTCTGATGACCTGGCCATGTTGTTCAATTGCAAAATATATACTTGCCAAAAAGACTATTTTATGGAGAACTCACATGAGGCAGGAGATTACATGGTGGTCAGAAGAAGTGATACAAGGACTCTCTTAAGGTCTCTCTCAAGAACTTTGGATTTGACTGTGACATGGGAGACACTGGCACATGACTGCTCAGCATGGCATGCCCACATCAGAAAGGGCACTGTGCTCTTTGAGCAAAGCAGAATTGAGATAGCACAAAATAAATGCAGGATGCACAAATTTGGAGTACCCACCCCAAATTTTCACAAGGACTATCTCTGCCCAACCTGTGGTGGAGCATTCTGAGCTCGTATTGGTCCGATCAGCCACAGTCGGACACACTGAAATTTCACTTTATCATGGTGATGTCATTTTGGTCCTCTTCGAAGACGAAGGACAACAACCAACATGAGTAAAACACCATACAACACCATACACCTCCTTACAATTGTTTACATGCTATTTGCCCCATTATATTGTGAACTCTTTGAGGACAGGGACTATTTATTGTTTTTTCTTTGTATTCTCAGCACTTAGCATGGTGCATGACACATAATAAACAGTCGTTGACTGACAGGTCTTCTTGACTCCAGGTTTAGTTGTCTCTCCAATGTACCCCCTCGTGCTGATGAAGCAGTTATACATTTATGAAGCAATGGTGATCCCATGGATCATAGCACAGAAACAATACCATGCAAAATCATTAAGAAATAAGAGTTCTTGGAACTCTTATTTCTCCCTTCTATTTTGGAATGCCAGTTTTCTAACCCTGTGCAAATGCTCATCCATCTAAGCTGTACCCTTACCTGGACTCTGAACAGATTCTCATATTTCTCTAGCATTCTTCTCCTATATCTATTTGCTGGATTTCCATCAATGACATATTCTTTAGCCTTTGTTGCTTTCGTGCATCTTTGAATCTTCATGGTGCAATGGATCAAACCTTGAACTCTAAATACTTATTTGGTCTATGAATCTCATCCCTACAAGTCTCGATCAAACCTATGAGGACAAATATATTTCTTTCAATTATGATCTCCAGTTAATTCAATTCATTACCCATCCTTTGTGCATTTGTGAATAGATGGCTGAGGTTATGGCTGCTCTCCATCAGTGGCAATTCCCCAAGATAGTTATCCTAGAACTCACAGGTCTAGGATCACAATTCCCAGGACATCTTGTTGATTACTTCCTCTCCATTCTGTAGTTCATACCCCACATGCTCTGATGCAGCAAAAAGTACTTTGGTAGCTGTACTTTGGTTCCTTGTTCCATGCCACTGTATCATCTGTTTCATCAATCCATCATCAGCTGAGTAATCAAAGCATGACTGCTTCTCTGCAGTCTTGTTAGCATTACCATGGCATCCTCTTTGTGAAATGTAAATACCAAGAACTGAATAAACAAGTCACAGGATCACAGAATGTTGGGATTGGAAGGAACCTCAGAAGCTGTGTACGTCTACCTAAATCTCCAAAAGAATCCCCTCCAAAACACATCCCAGAAATGGTCATCCAGCCTCTACTTTGAATCAGGACTTTTTACTTCCAGAGGCAACCCATCCTGCATTTGGAAAGCTCTAATTGTTAGGTAATTTTATCTGGCATCAAGCTTATATTTTCTTTTCTCTACCTTTTTTTTTTTGTTTTCTTTTCACTTACACTCATTGCTTTTAGTTCTTTACTCTGGGACCAAACAGAATTACTCAGATTCCTCTTCTACAGTGGGCAACAATCTGTTTACTTGGAGACAACTATCATGTGTTCTGTAATATTCTCTTCTCCAGGTTAAACATTTCTAATTCCTTCATCTGGTCTTCAAATAGCATGGACTTCAGGGTCTTCACCATTATGGCTGCCTTCTTATACTCAAATTAGCATTTTTCACTGAAGACCTTGCCCTCAAGAGATAAAATTCACTCCAGCTGATATTGTGTTGAACTTCAATAACCCTTATTTTATACTGTGTATCTTATCCTAGTATAAAAACAAATTTGGAATTTAATCTGTATTATGACATTTAAAATATCCCCATTATAATTTTAAATTTAACTACCACCAGTACCACCACCATCACCACCCACTGACAAAACCACCACCACCCCATTGTCTTCTGAGGGTCAGAACCACTGAGCCCTTATGACAGGGCCCTTATGAGAGAGAATGACATCTTTAATTTTATTTATTTAAATTTTGTTGGTCTTTAGTACTTTATACCATTCATTTTCCAATAATTCCTCACCCATTTCCCTCATAAAAAGAAAAACTATTAAGTGAAACTGACTGATCTGGTGACTATATCTGACTTGATAAATAACATTTTGTACACATAGAGATTTACCTCTCTGTCAAGAAGAGAGGTGTGTTTTCTTATTTGTTCTCTAGGACTCACAAAAGGACCAATGCCTTTTAATAGCTTTTGCTTAGTTACCCCAAATACTTGAAATTTTGCTTCAAGTTATTGAGCTAAAAGAGGAAAATTCTTCACATACCATTACATTCCAAGTTCCTTGACTTAGATTTTACAATGAATTTAGGAATAAATAGCATAAGGACATTTATTCTCAGGAGATAAAATCCATTTGCTACATAGATCCACTGTGATGGTCATGCTACAGTGAAGCATTATGGTCAATTCTGTACGCCACATTGTATGAGAGATTGTCAAGTCTGAGTTGGTACGGAGGAGGGCAACAAGAATGATGAAAGGACTAAGGACTATGAGGTTTGACTGAAGGAACTTAGGATGTTTATTGTAAAAGAAAAGAAAGTGCTGTCAAATCAAAATGAGCTCACGTGAATAAATATGATGGATATGAGAGGGCCATAGATGGAGATCCTTCTGAGCAACAAGAGGGTTGAGGTTGGCACTATGTTCTAAAGATAAAAACAATACTGGCATACTGTCACCTCATTGAGTGAATATAATTACATACTAAGCTCCTCTAAATATGTAAGAGCTTATTCTTTTCTGGATACCTGATTTCTTTCTTATGCCCAGCCTTGTACTTCATTTCCTTTTTCCCCCACTTCTTCCACAGACTCATTCTTTTAAAATGTTGTTCTTTGCCTTCATCTTGACCTCTAATAACTTGATTTATTTATGTAGTTATCTCTTCCAAATCATGATTTTCCAATCATGGTTTTGATATATTGTGAGTTGGCATAAGAAATTAAATGAGAATTTGGGGGGAGTTTTGCAGAAGTCAGAGATGATACATGAAGACAACAGATGACACAGAAAAAGTTTAGCAACTCAGAAATGCATAAAATATATATTTAGTATTATATAATATCAGGATATTTTATCTTTTAATACCATAATAATTCAGACTTCTTCTTTGGTATAAGGGAGGGGAAAAATTTTTATGTGAATTTTCCACATAGTGTGGAGGAGCCACATTCCTAACCCCATAACGTAGAAGGGTTAATTGCATTCTAGGTCACTCCCACAGTTCTGACAATTTCCTTTCCTTCTCATTTTTGACCTCATAGTTAACCATTTTAACAAAGCTCAACAGGTAGAATCATAGATCTACAGCTGGAAGGGACATTTGCAGTTACATGGTCCAAAACTCTCATTTTACAGATGAAGAAACTGAGGACATATAAGGTTAAATGTCTTGCTCAAGATCATTACTTGGTCAAGTAATAACTGGCAGAGCTGGTATTGAAGCTTGTGTCTTGGGAGACTAAGTTCAGACTTCATTGAACCATTCTGTCCTTATCTTTTGCTCCTGCTTCCTTTTACTCTTCTTATCCTGATAATTCCTTATCATTTCCACCCATGACATCCTCCATTCTACTCTTGAGCTGGGAAAAAATGATGAAATCCTACTGACCAGGTCCGTTACAAAGCTGTCATCTAACATCAACTCCCATTGTTTTGGAGCCTGTATGGAGTGGATTGGAGGAGAGAGGAAGGCACAGGCTGAAAAATGTCACTCCCTTGCTCAAAAGCCTTCAGCAATTTCTTATTGATTATTGAATAAAATCCTTAGCACGGAAATTAATGTGATTCATAAGCTGTCTCTGTTATCATTTCAGTCTTATTTTATATTACTATCCTTAATACCCTCTATATATTTGCCAAGCTGTTCTATTAGATTTGACTTGATCTCTACTCCTAAGCACACCCCACCCCCAAATTTCTTCCTTCACTTTTCTGTCTCTGGGTATAGGCACAGGCTGGCCTCTATATATGAAAAATGATTCCTTCTCATGTAATGTCTTCTTTTCCAAGGCCTAACTTGGGTACTGTGTTACTTCTTTAAGAAGCATTCCTTGACCTCTCCAGCTGAAAGTGATTTCTTCCTCCTTAAATTTCCTGGAACTCTTTGTCTGGGTCTTCAATTTGCCCCTATCACAATCTACTTTATATCATACTTATTTGTATGCATGTTTTTCTCCCTCTCCAATTCAACTGTGAGTTCCTTGAGGACAAATACTTTAAAAAAATAGTTTTATCCCTAACATCTATCAGAGTATCTTGCTCACAGTAGGCACTTAATCTTGTGTTAAATTATATTCAACATAATTGAATACCTTAGGTTTTATTGCCAATATGCTGTCAAATTGTGCTAGTTCCTAGATATGTTTCTTGTTTCCATTTCTTTTTTGCTTAAAATTTCATGATGATGGAACCTTACATTCTGTATGGCACACCTTTTGTTCTGCACTAACAGAGATATTCCAGTTGCAGATTGTCAAGTCTAACTCAGGTAGGTCACTTGGCCTTCCAGCTTGTAATTTGAAGGTATCCTGGCCTTAGACTCCATGGTCTATGGAATCCCAGTTTTCTTGCCACAGACCTGAGTGAATATATGAAAGGGAGTGGATAACTATTTTTATATATGAGAAGAGCTGTAACATGGAAGAGAAACTAGATTAATTGTGTGTGGCTCTGGAGGGCAGAACTAGGACCAAAGTGTAGAATTTATGGGGGAGCTAATTTTGTCTCAGTTTTAAGAACTGCCTAAAATTGAGTTCTCTGGAAGTAGAATAGTTTGCCTCAGGAAGAAATAAATTAAAAAAATTCCCTTGTTAGTGCTTACTATGTGCCAAGTACTTTACTATGAGCTAGAGGGTACACATAGAAGAGTGATACTTTTTCTGCTCTGATAGTTTATATTCTAATAGGTAAGGCCATCACAGGGAGTATGATTCAGTTGCAGGGCAGATGGCAAGGCTTGGTCCCTAGGTTCAGAAACAGGGCAGAAGGCAAGGCCCATGGATCTAGACAGTTCAATATTAGAATGAATAGTAATACCTCATAGGCTGGACCTCAGGTGGCAACACCTAGAAGTCCAGATAGTGAATGAACAAAGCAGTTGGCAAGGCTGTTGGACCTTTGTCCACCAGGAAGTACATTAATCAATAAACATTTATTAAGCACTTACTATGTTCCAGGAACTGTGCTAAATTGATGAAGAGGAAAATGGAATTTTCCTTCATCACTTGTCTACTAGGCATAGATGGGTGTGAGGTGTAACACTAGCCCTACTACCACCACTATCTACTCCTCCCCAGCCCTTTCACCACCACCCACACTCCCCTCTCTCGCAGTTGTGAGAAATAAAACATTTTCCAATGCTGATTATCGTAAAACAGAAGCTGTGAAGCCTTGGTGGAAGTTGTAAAGATTCTTCCAAAGTCAGAATCACTGACCTCAAAGGAACCTCTTATTTCTAGGCATTTAGATGCTAAGGGATGCGTTTTAAGGATAGTCACTTTATATGACTTTGTCTGCCGCGGCTGATCGTAAGTTTATGCTGTTCCTCCCCATCCTATCTCAGTGAGGTAGAGCAACATTTAATCTAAAATCTCATAGATGAGTTTATGCTTAACTCAATTGCAAATAAGCTGTCCATAAACTGTTAGACAGGAACATCTTTATTATGATGATGCTTATTCAGTGGGTGACAATTGCTGAAGCACTTTATTAGCTTTCTAGTTTGCAATTTTCATTTCCTTCCAATATCGTTATTATATCCCCCACCCTAAGTCTTCAGTCAATAGTTCTTTATTGTCATTTCTTTTCATGGAAAGCTACAGTGCAAAGGTTTCACAAGCAGACTTGCATTTTAATAACCTGGTACTGCCATCTTATCTACAGTTTGCACTGCGTCATTGAAAAGGATTGTAGCTCAAAGCTGAAAGAAAATCTTAAAGCAATAGCAGGTAACTTTCATTATTATTGACTTCATAGTTGGACAGTACAATAACTCCTCAATACCAGAGTAACCACATTCCAAATCCTTTATTTCTCATTAAGCATAAGTTATTTTCCAAAGTAGACACTCCATCACAGACCAACAAACACTGAATGTTCTTAAAAATGAATGAAACTTGCCACTGTTTATTGGAAAAAAATAAAGAATTCTCATATGAGATGTTGGCAGTAATCTTGTAGTTCCAAGAGACAGAGAAATGATCTGACTCTTTTATTCATTTCAGTAAGCTTTAATTTCACTAAAGTTTAATTTTCAGTAATGGTAGCACACTGTTAATTTGTATGAGATTAGAGAGACTTCTTGAATGAGTGAATGAACCAATGATAATGTTAGGTTTTCACTTAAACCTCAGAACTTTTGTGAACAATAATTTCATCTTACTATTTTTCCAAGTTGGAGGAGAGTGAAGAACTAAATGTCACCTTTTCCTGGATTGTTTTGGACAGCAGAATTCCTTCAAGAGAGAGGAGAGACAACGTTCATATTTAATTTGCTGTCCAAGTTTATCTTTAATTTCTTTCTTTTTCTTTTCCATTGAAAATTGGAGAAAAATTTAATATAATCCTATGGGAAATAATGACCTGGCACTGGGTCCTACAGGAATTACCAAATCTAAATGGAATTAGAACTGTGCATATACAATCATATAAAACATAGTAAGAAAAGATGACTAATAAATCCCTATAAGGAATAGTGAATCTAGAGTTTTTCCATCCCTGTAGGATCTCTAATATAATGGCTTAAGTATTCACATTAAGAGATTCTATCTGTAAATGCAGGTCAAGGGAGAATGAAACATCTTGGGAAGACTTCATCACACAATCCCTTATAAACCATGGCAAAATGAACCAGCTAAGTGAGTGGCATTTGCATTAGGCATAGATCATGTTAAAAAAATAGGAAGAGATTTTCAATAGACCAAGAAGATGTTACTACATTAGACTACAGTCTTGTTAACTACCTTGAACATCTCCCTTGAATATTTCTTGTGTGATTGTCAGCTGCTTGGATTAGTTCTGATACAATTTCTTTGTGAATTGCTAAGGAAGGGATAACCAATTTAATTGGTCTAGCCCCTCCACCAAATCTACTTTCTTTAACCCTTTAATGTTTTTTGTTGAAGTTTGCATCATTTTAAACTATTACCACCCCCGAGATCCTTGGAGAACCCCCCAGAGGGTGGTGTCACCCACCTTGGGAACCTATGATAGAGATTGTGTGTGGGGAACAGAGGAAACTGTCTTGCCTTAAGAGGAATTTGAAGAGAAAGAGGACTGACTACATTTCCTGGCCTGATAATGTCCAACACTTGCCTTTTAGTTTTAATTTCTGAACATTAAGGGTATAGATCTAGATCCTGGGACTGTCTCTTGTTATCACCACTGTTTACGATGTTCTTGAACTTTGATAATTTGCTATTGCTTGCATAAGAGGTCACCAGTGATTGATTAGGTTGACTCTGACTAATCCAGGTGACCTCTGCCATATTATATGCTAGCTATATATACATATATACAGATAGATAGATAGATATTGTTATAGATAGACAGATATAGATACAGATATGGATAATGTAGTCCACAGTCTTTTAGCAAGTGTTTGTAAATTTTGTGTGGAAGAAAAGTTACAGTATGTAGATTTTTTTAGTAGCCAGTTCCATACTAGAATTGACTTTATTTAGGTACATAAGTATTTTGAAAAGTGATTTGTAAGAGAAAACATGTTACTTTGAAATAGCAGAAGTAATGTTCTGCTACTGTGGCTGGGGAAAAGAGTTGATTGGATGGAGCCACTTTAATATGTTTAGCATTCCCTAAAAGTTTAAGACGCTGTATTGCTTTGGGTTATGGGATTTAGTATTGGAAGAGATATTCGAGATCATCTAGTTCAACCCCTTCATTTCATGGATAAGGAAATTTAGTCACAAGAATGCTGCATAACTTGTTCACAATTATATAAGTAATTAGCGGAACTGAAATTGGAAGTTTCAGGTTCTCTAACTTCAACTCACTATTCTTATTTCAGCCAGCAAGGTTGTGACGCACTATGATTTTGTCCTTATTTGTGGCTGGAATCTTTTGCTATTACAGATTTTAGCTGGGGGACAGATTGCTTATTCTTTGCTCCTAAAAACAAATTTCCTCTGAAAGTTGCAAGAAAAAAACTGTCAAGAGTCTGGCTGGTCTCACTTAACTTTAGAGATGGAGCAACGAAGTCTGTAAGTGTAAGCATCCGCAAAGATTTATTTTGGCCTCTCTTTCCCCTCTACATTCTCTCACTTAAGTCATCTTATTAGCTCTCATGGGTTCAAATACTCTCTCTATGATGATGACTGCTGCATTATCCTGTTTCATACTAATCTTAGATATTCCCACACTTCAATCCTACCTTCCAACTTTTGGATGGACACATCTACAGAGTCCTACACTTAATATTTCACTTAAAATGGACAAATCAGACTCAAAATTTTCCCATTCATCCTCCAAGCTACTTATTGAAACCACTATTCTTTAAATCACTTAGGTCTGCAACCTTAAAGTCATCTTTAAATCTTTCTCTCCACTTTCATCTCCATTTAGACCCATTGATTCTACCTTTACAGCATTTCTTCGGTGCATCCATTTTAACTCTACTCACCCACATTTTGCTCTTATTCAAACTTTTATCATCCTTTACCTGGAATATTGCAATTCCTTCCCAATTATTCTCATCCTTCACACAGCTTCTGAATTGATATTCCATAAGTGTGGATCTGACCTCATTTCCTTGCTCAAAAAATCTTCAATGATTATGTCTTCTAGTATAAAATGCAAATTTCTCAGTTTGGTATTTAAAATTCTTCATAATTTGTGTCTACATTTCTAGTATTTTTTCTTTTTATTCCTCTTTTTACACTCTCCATATCAGCCAAACTTGTCTATTGTCAATTTGTTATGCATGTCATGTATCTCTTAATTTTCTTTCCTAGGTATGGTCCAACCTCTCCTCCGCTCCCCCACTTTAAAAAATCCTTGGCATTCTAAAATGGTCAAATACCAGAAAAATATTTGAATTTATTAATGGAAATGACACTAAAGAATATGGGCTACCATTTGCATTGCCATTTCACCCTAAGAATTCACTGGTCCTTATAACTGGACTTGTAACTGAAACTACATGCCTTGTCTCTCTATTACAAAGTGAATTTCACAAGAACAGAAACTCTTTTGCTTTTCTACTTGTCTCATACTTAGTATATTGCTTTTAAAAACAATAAATGCTTTTCATACATTTATTATTTCATAATATTAATGTATTTCATACATTTATTATTTGAAGTCAGAGACTGGTTTTCGTGTTTGTACTTTCAACATTTGCCATACTTTTTAAAAATTTATTTCATTTTTAATTTATGGAATGAAACAAGCATTTCCACAACATAGCACAATAAAAAAAGGTGATTACACATGAAACACCAAGTCCACTATGCACAACTTGCCATTCCTTTCAAATATACACCAAAATTATCATATAAATTTCTTTTTCTTCCTCTTTTCTCCCCTACCCCACTTCCACCCTAGAGATGGCTACCATTAGACATAAATAGGTATATATATATATATATATATATATATATATATATATATATATATGTACACACACATATATACATATGTAAAATTATTCTATATTTACTTCTATTTATTAGTTCTTTCTCTGGATGCAGACAGCATCTTTCTTCACATCTCCCTTATAGTTAATTTGGGTATTTATAAAAATCAAAATAATTTATTTGCTCAAAATCTTTCTTAAAACAATATTGCTGTTACTGTATATAATGTTCCCTTGGTTCTGCTCATTCCACTCTTCATTATTTTGAGCAAGTCTTTCCATGCTTTCTAAGATCCCCGAGCTCATAATTTCCTATAGCATATGCCTATAATTTCTTATAGCACATATCTATAAATGAACACATACCATAGCTTGTTCAGCCATTCTCCAATTGTTGATCATCCCTGTAATTTCCAGTTCTTTGTCAACACAAAGAGAACTGCTATAAAGATTTTAGAACATATAGGCTCTTTTCCTCTTCTCCAATCATCTTTGAAAATAGACCTAGTGGTGTTATTGCTGGGTCAAAGGGTATACAGGTAGTTTAATAACTTTTTGTACATAATTCCAGATTGCTTTCCAAAATGGCTAGATCGGTTCACAATTCCACCAACAATGAATCAGCGTCCCGATTTTTCCACATCCCTTCCAATATTTGTTATTTTCCTCTTCAATCATTTTGGCCAATCTGGTAGGTGTAAAATGACATATTGAGGTTGTTTTAATTTGCATTTCTCTAATCAGTAATGATTTAGAACATTTTTTCATATGTTTTGCACATGGCAAGTTCTTAAATGTTCATCTGTTTAAACTTTATTAATAAAAACTGTGTAAATGTATGTATTAAATTGTAAATCCGTTATGAAGGTTGTTTTCAAATATGGGTGTGGCCTTGAGATCCAAGATCAACCCAAGAATGATATCTTTGGGTATGTCTTCATGGGAATAGAGTAGATAAAAGGTAAATCTCATAAGCCAGGGATCTCACACCTGAAGAAAGAATCAAAAAGCAAATTTTTAGAGAATAGGAACCTCATACTGGCCTGTGTAGGAAGTGAGCTACAGTGAAAAAAGATATTGTGTTAGAGAAATAGGGTTCAAATCCTGGGTCACCCAAATATGAGATATGTCACGTATAACAATTTACTTAATACTCTGGCATTTAGTTTCCTCAACTGTAAAACGAAGGGATTAAACTAGATGACATCTAAGATGCCTTTCAGATCTAAATCTATGACTTTACCCTGACTAGCAAATTAAAGATTGATTCAGCAAACCACTCAGACAGAATGAAGTGAGTTGACACGAGGGTCTGAAAAGAGTAGTTCACCCAGAGAATTGGAGAATTTGAGAACGACTAAGGCCTAGATTCTTATATATCTGCATGAAAGCCAATGGTTAATATGGAAGGTATTTAAAAATAAAAAGGTTATTTCAGAATTAACCTTTGTTTTTTTAGCCACCGTTATGGCTCTTTGTGAGACCTCTTAAGAAGCTCGAAGGGTCTGATACAAGGGAGCAGAGCAGGTGAAAAGCGGAAATCTGTGATTGCTTTTTACAGATAATATAAAAAACTGCCTGCTGAGTAGCATAGAATGAGAGGGTTATGGCCTTGAAAATTCAACGTTCAGTTAACTGGAATTTATTAAGTACTTACCATGAGCCAAATACTGTGCAAAGCACTGGGGATACAAATACAAGTAGAAAGAAGGACAGTCCCTGTCCTCAAGGAGTCTACTTTTTAATAGGGGATGACAAAATTCATAAGGTAGCTGGAAGGCATGTGTGAAATGAAGGTTCCCCTGAAGGGGTTGTGGTAGAGAAAGCCCAGAGTGCATCCTGGAGAGAAATGAGACATGACTGATCTGAGAATCCTTCTTAAATGGAGGTTCTGAAAAGTAGTTATCCAATCAGGAGATGCCTCAGGGGCATATGATACTTCCAATATGTGAATTCCAGGACTAGAAGAAGAAGATTTTTTGTTGTACACAAGTAAGCCTTGGGCACAATGTGCAGATGAATGAGAAGTCAATTGGAGAAGTGAGGGAGTCAAATTGTGTGTCCTGCTAATGGAGGAATAAAATGGGGACGGTGAGGGGGAGGAGAATTTCAAGGCATGATGGACTAGAAATCCACAGAATTGATAAAGATCTGAGAGGTGTTTTAGAGGCCCCAAAGTGCCTCACTAATTATAAAAGGAATTCTCTCTGGATACACCTCTTTTTTCTTTACCTTTCAGATGGAAGAACTGATTGACCCTTTTCTGTACTTTTTACCACTCAGGATATTGCCAACCTGACCTACAGATAGTCAGGGATGGAATTAGAGCACTACAGTAAAATAGTCTGGGCACGAGGACCTTTATAAGTCACTGGCAATGAACTGACCCTCTTCAAAAAGTTATGAAGATAGCGGTCTTTGTTTATGACTAAGTTGTCCTCTATGAGAAAGAGCCAGTTAAGTCACTTGGGAACATTGTATTCAACTACTCCACCTTTTTGCTGACAGATGGATCTTAGATCTTCCTACAATCTCATTAATTAAAAGAGACCTAAGAAGAAAGCATTGTCTCTTTCCTATCCAAATGTTTCATTAGTTGTAGCTTGATATCTATTTAATTTCCAAAGGGTTTAGCATGGGCTACTGTGGGTGTCAGTCATGGTAAGAAAATCAAGAGATAATGTTAACACTTCATATTCATCATCTTTCTACACAGAAGAAAGTAAATCATTTCAATGTTATTGAAATCAACAGGTTCAAATTTTTGCTTTCTCAGATTCCCTTTGTCAGAAGTATGATTTCTGCCCATGAGCTTACCGTAGCAATTGTGGCAAAATTTAAATGTGTGGACCTCTAGAATAACGTCAATACTTACTAATATGTAATTTTGCTGTTGCTGAATCATTTTCAACTCTTTGGACAACTCATTTGAGGCTTTCTGCAAAAATATTGGAGTGATTTACCATTTTCTTCTCCAGCTCATTTTACAGATGAGTTTCTTAACTGAGGTAAGCAGGTTTAAGTGACTCACCAAGGGTCACAGAGCTAGTAAGTATCTGAAGTCAAATTTGAACACAGGAAGGAGATGAGTCTCTCTGACTCCAGATCTGGCAGTCTCCACCATACCACCTAGCTGACCTATAGATAGGTAATGTTGGAATATAAAAAATAGCTTTATAGAAGACATAAAAATTCAGTGCATTTTGAAATAGACAAACTATGTTTTGTTTCTTTTTTTTCTTGGGTCTTTTACTAAGGACTGAATGAATTTCAAAATAGTAGGTTTATTTTTTTTAAAGGCTCAATATTTCACATGCTGTTCTTTTTTTGATAAAGATAGGATGATCACATCTTTCAATTTGGAAGACCGACAGGCTTATTAATCAGAAGAGATTCATTTTCAACTGTTATTACAGTTAATTTTTTTCTTATCATTCCTAAAATGTCAGAGCCAAAATAATGGGGTATATTGACAAGACTGCTTCTTTTACTGTAAAATGATAATAGAATTTTAGAAAATATTATCACATTTTAAGAGAAACTTCCAATTATGTTTAGATTAGAAAATTTTATCTTTATTCATCTTATTGTTATTAGTTCTAATGAATTAGTTTGTTTAAAGTTTTGGTAATAGGGTGTTATTTATGTTTTCAATAGCCATTTTTTTCATCCATTATGTATACTAACTAGTGGAGAGGCAGAAAAAAAAGCACATGGACATAACCATGAATCGCTGCAGGACTAAATATTTCATCTTCAAAGTATTGCTCTCTCAAGAGTGCCTTATCTTTTTTTAGGCTGGAAGAAACTCTTATGAAACATGGGTTAATCTATAAGCAAAAAGAAAATTTGCAAAAATATTTTGCAATTTATTTATTATTATCATTATCTATGTATTTATATATTTATTGTTTATTATTACACCAATATTGCAAATTTGAAATTATAGTGATAGAGGTGACCAAATCTAGGGTAGAAGACTTAAGCATAGTTAATGTATTGAAGTCAATAACTTAATATTTTTATTCTAAAAGACATGGGAAATTGAGAGAAGGAAGGAAGAAAGGGGAGAATTAAGGACGGAAGGGAGGAAGGAAAGGAGTAGGGAAGGAAGAGAGGGAAAGAAGAAAGGGTGGAAAGAAGGAAGGAGGGAGGAAAGGAGGGAAGGGAAGAGAAGAGTTGCAGAAAGGGAGAAAGGGAAGGAAGGAAGGAAGGAAAGAAGAAAGGAAGGAAGGAAGGAAAGAACGAAAAAATGGAGGAAGGAAAGAGGGAAGAAAGGTGATACTAAACCTTGAGTCAAGAAGTCTGAAGTTCAAATATGGTGACTTCATATACCCCACAAACTATCACATTTGGAAAATTCTTTGACCTTTAGAAGATTTACTTTAGTTTTCCTTAGCATTTCATTTTAATTATTAAAAATAGAGCAAAGCTTAAAATTGGTGATGCCTATAAAGAATTTCAAGGGATATTGTACCAGTTCTTTTTTTCTTGCAAACTATATAGACATTGGATGATAAACAGATGAAGATAAGGTATGGAATGAAATCTTGGATACCCTTGAAATACTAAGATAGATTTCCAAATACAATTAGAGATGTTTATCCTTTTTCAGGTGCCTTTAGTGATGTGGAAAGTGTTAATAAATTTTGTTGGTTTGCCTATATGTTGCTTGATGACTATGGAACATGTATATGAACATAAAGACCAACAAGTAGCTATCATTTGAGGGGTGCCAAAATATCTCCCTCAAAGGTCTGATGTGCTTGAAGTTTTCAAAATTTAAGAATCATATTTTTTTAAAAAAAGTTAAGGCATTGCAATATCATCAGTTAGTAGTAAGTTAAGGCTGAGGCACACATGATGAAATGACTAGAGTGCCACTTTGAATCGGAAGACCTGAGTTCAAATTCTGTCTCAGACACTTCTAGCAGTATGACCCTGGGTAAGTCACTTAACCTCTCTGGGCCTCAATTTCCTCATCTGGTAAATTGAGGGACTGACTTGATGGCCTCTAACTTCCCTTTCAGCAATAAATCTATGATGCTATAAGCTACAAATACCCAAAGAATCTAACAAAGTAATCCATTTTCTTTGATAGCTCAGTAAAGAGGCAGTGTGGGATAGTGTATAGAAGACTGGTCTCAGAATCAGCAAGAACTGCATTCAAATCCTGCTTCTGATCCATCCTAGGCAAGTTATTTAACCTTTTAATGTTCCAGACTGGTGTTCACCTCCATTAGTGGAGGGAATTTCCTCGTAGATAACGGAAGTCTCCCATCATCCTTTGTACCAGGCTTATACAGTTATCCCTTCCATATCACAACTTTCCCCACTGTGGTTTCAATATATCATGGTCGGCATAAGAAATTAAATGGGAATTTTTGGAAGGTTTGAGGAAGCTGCAGATGACAAACAAAGACCAGCTGGTGACACAGTAGAAGTTTAGAATGTAGAATTACATAAAATACATGTATAGTATTCTATAATATCACCATAATTTACATTTTTATATTTTAAAGATGCTGTAAAAGAGAAAGAAAAACCTCAGACTTTTTATCTACTATGAAGGGAAAGCCAAAATTTTTTTCAGGATTTTCGAGATAGTGGGGGGCCCCATACTCTCTAACCCCCGTGATGTGGAGGAGATAACTGTAATCTGTTTTTTGTGTATATTTCCTCTCTATGTCTATAATGTACTACAATAACAGCAATGCTTCTGATTCTACCTCTATGGTTCCCTACCCATATCCTCTCTATTTTGCTTCTACTTTGCCCTAGTTTCTGTATTTCATATGTTTCTAATAGACAGTACCATGGCTCCTTCTTCCTACCGTTCTCCTTATCCTTTTCCTTTTGAATATGGCATACCTGTTCAGAGCTATGTTCTTTTTCTTTTCTTTTTTTGTTTTTTTTTGGAAATGAATCCCATTTCATCAAGTCTCCATGATAGAGAAGGTAGTTGTTGTATCCTCTCTTTAGACTAACATTCACCTTGCTTGTTTCCCACATTGTACTTTATTGCTGAATGGATGTATATTTTGGGGGTGAGCTGGACTAGATGACTTCCGATATCTTTTACTCTTTGCATCTCTGATTTAGTGATTCACAGCTTTCCAACCCACAAAGAGAGTTTCAAAGCAAATACCATATTTTCAATTACATTTTATGCATTCCGAAAACTCAAATTAACATTGGATAATAGCCACTCTAGTTTTTTGCCTGGGGCCTGCCTCAACCTTCACAATCATCCCCTAAGGGAAGTATTATCTTCTTTCATGAGGTCTAAAGGTGCTTTATTTATTGAGTAGAGAATAGATAGAACAACAACTGTGATTTGGGGGGAAGGGAGGTGAAATTTATTATACTTATCTGTACAATTGAAGTTTTAGTCTTTTTTTTATGAACACCCATCTGACTATGGCATACATCTAGGCTACATCAAGTGAAAGAAAGAATAGGATAGGTATGTCCAGGTCATTTTTGATAAGGGTTAGTAAATGACTGCCCTTTGTCTGCATGAAGTTTGGGTGGAATTTGGGGGAAAGTTCTTGCAAATGCTATCTGATTCTGATATTTTTGTGAAAGAGAAAACTTCATAACCTCAGGAGAGATAACCATGTGACTGCAATGAATATATTAAATACAGTCACTGACTGGGTTGGAAAAAGCTTTAGAAAGCTGTCAGAGAGGTGTTCCAATTGTCAGACCACTAGTTGACACTTTCAAATTAGGATTAGGAGCTGGAGAATAGCTACTGTCTATGCATCATTGACACAGACAAAAGGCAGAATAAATTACATGCAACACCAAAGAGGGATGTTTTCAAGTGGAGCAGTCAACTCACATTTTGTCTTTAAAGCATGTTGTTATTGTGATTCAATTGTTTCAGTCAGTTTGTTGGTTTGTCTATATGTTGCTTGATGACTACGGAATATGTATATGTACATAAAGTACATATGTACTTTATGTACATATGTACATAGGTAGCTATCATTCAAGGGGTGCCAAAATATCTCCCTCAAAGGTCTGATGTGCTTGAAGTTTTCAAAATTAAAGAATCATAAAAACCCAATTCAGGTTTTCTTGGTAGGGATATAGAGTGAGTAACGACTCTCACCATTTCTTTCTCTAAGTCATTTTACAGGTAGGGAAGCTGAGGCAAATAGGGTTAAGTGACTTAGAGTCATACAACTAGTAAGTGTCTCAGGCTGGATTTGAACTCAGGTTCTCCTGACTCTAGACCCAACACAGTTAACTTCGATACCTACCTACCCCAATAAAACTTTCACACTTGGTAACTGGAGAAAATTTGGGATTCTCTATGAGTTTTTTTAAAGTATTCTTAAGAGAATTTCTATGTCAAGTCATATGGTTTGAAGATAAATGCTCTGTAAAACTTCTGGTTAATAAGCTACTGTTCTGTATCCAATCTAAGTTATCTCCTACCTCAGGAGAAGGAAACTTGAGAGACAAAGGTTAAATAAGGTAATAATTTGGAAATCAAAGGCCTTCCAGATAGAAAACTTCAAAAGTTAATTAGTGACTTCATAGAAATAAAGGCCAGAAAAGTCTTAAATTTAAAAAAAAACAATGAAGGAAAATATGAGAGAGTGTAGGCAAAATATACAAAAAAGATCAGTGAAAGAGGTGGAAATTTATTGCACATTTGTTATTCTAGAAAAAATATGGAAGAGCTTTTTGTCTATTATCTAGAATGAATTGAAGAAAATTTCATGGAAGTATGATTTAATAGTTCTTGGATTTGGAGAAAGAAGATCTACATGTGAGTCCTGATTTTACCTCTTTACAAGATGATCTTGGTCAAGTCACTTAGTCTTATTCAGCCTCAGTTTTCCCAACTGTAAAATGACATTGATAACATTTGCATGACTATATCATAGGTTATTTGAGAAAATTATTATATTTATCATATTATATTATATATCATATCATATCATATTATTTTTATCATATTATATTATATCATATTATTTGAGAAAATGAGAAAGCCTTTTGTCACTGTGAAGTTTCATATAAATGTAAGCTAAGAATATTATTGTGTAGATTTAAAGGGCTAGAAGAAGAAAATTAGCATGATTATAGAAGGGATGCTGGATAACTTTTAATAGCTAGGAATTATTTTATTTTGGCTCATCATATCCTAGATTAATTGAAAGAAATATGAAGAGAAAAATGTCACAGATCTGACTTTCGGAGTGCACCTAGGTAAAATTAAGCTTCTCATTGGGTTCAATAGCAGTCACATGACTACTTCGCCCAAATCTCTGCTAGAGAAAATCAACATACTGACTGAAATCTTATTTCTTGTGGATTTGTGTTTTATGAGTGACTTATTCTTGCACTCATTCAAAAATATGTAATACCTAGTGCTTAGAGAATTACTGCTAGGCAAAAAACAAAGAGGAGTGCTAAGATTTCTTGTGGACACTTTATAATTGGTGCTCCATGGGACACTGCTAGGAAGATTTTGGGGCATAAGAATAGACTCCTTCCTGAGTTGTTAATACATCACAATATTATCAAACATGATAATATTTGAAAAGGAGCGCAGTTCCTAGTACATATTTGGCACTATATGCATGCTTTACTCCATTCTGTTCCCTTCCCTTTATTTGGAGGAACACATAGTCTTCTTTGCCCTTGTTCCATAGGATTGAAATCAATCTGAAGGACTTCAGCAAAGAATTTGTTTGAATTATATGTATTTTAATTGGACATTTTAATGAAAGTTTGATGACCTTTAGAAATATTAGGAAATAGGAGAGGCACAAGAATGGAATGGGGGAGAATTTATGATTTCTAACCTTTTTGAGTATGGAGAAATATGATATAGTAGAAAGACTAGATTTAAAATCAAGAGGATCTGGGTATTAATGTTGGCTCCACCATTTACTTGAGTGATGTTGGGCAAGTTGTATAAACTCTCTAGGCCTGTTTCCCCATTCATACAGTGCAGGCATTGGACTAGAAGGTCTCTGAGATCCCTTCTAGGTCCAAATCTATGATCCTATGACACCCTCTTTTAATGTCAAAAAAAAGAATTATGCAGATTTCCATAGGATAATTACTGAGAGCAGTAATTGAACCACTTAGTATATGTTTATTGAGAAAACATATAATGATAAAATGGCAATCCTTGCAATCGCTCTGTAGCTTCCTAGGGTTTTTGGATCACAACTAGGGAACTGCTAGAGAGTAGGGACAAGCAGCAGCTTCTATTCCATAGTCCTACTAGAAATGATGGATCCTATTGCCTTTAGACAATAAAATGATGACAAAAGTGGAAGAAACCCAAGAATTTATCTGGTCTAACCCCTCTCCAAATCATGAATATTTTTTGCTATCTGGGAAAAGTAGATATTCAGATCTATTCAAATAACTCTAGTGATAAAGCTATAACTCTGGGGCAATATATTCCATTTTAGCAACTAGTAACTCTTTGAAAGATATTCTTTATATTAAACTTAAATCTTCCTGACCATCCTGCAAATATTGGAAGACTGATGTCACACACATACCCCTTAGCCTTTTTTGCTTTAGGTTAAACATCCTTAGCTCTGTCATCTAATTTAAAAAAATATGACATGGTTTCTAGCTTCCTCACCATTCTGCAAATGCTGAGGAAATACTTTATCTTGTCAATAACCCTTATAAATGTATCCCAGAGTTATACTCAATTATCTAGATGTAATCTGAGCAGAACAGATGGCACTAGAGCTCCATTATGAAGTTTCAGAATTGGAATTTCAGGGATCATCAATTTAATTCCATAGCTTGGTAGTAATCCCCTCTAGGACTTTAAAAGCCACTGTGGTATAGCAGAAAAGACTTTGGCTTTGCAATCGGAGACCTGGGTTTGAATGTTGGTTCTTCTATTTACTACCTCTGTGACTTTGATTGAGTCACTTAATTTTTCAGTCTCAGTTTCCTCATATGGAAAATGAGGCCTTTGGATTAAATGATCTGCAAGGCTCCTTAATTACTTTGATTCCTGACAAGTGATCATCAGACCTCTACCTGAAAACCTTCCGTATTGGGGACCTAACTTCTCTAGAAGCAGTACATTCCACTTTTCAATACCTCTAATTGGTAAGAAGTTTTTCCTCTACATCTAATCAAAATCCACCTTTCTGCAATTTCTTCCTGTTACTTATTGTTCATTTCTTTAGGACCAAAGAGAAAATGTTTGTCTATGGTGCTGTCCACTGAGGGACAATGACATAAAAAACTGGAAAATTGACTGATGAAATCTGTCAGTGGAAATGGTGCAGCTCTATCTAGGGTAGAGTGACTAAAGCTTTTCGGAATGTTATCAACATTTAGACAATTCTGACAGCAACATCCACAGTGCACCTCCCTTCTATTGGTGCCCACTGTTGTCGAAGTTGGTTTAATCCCAAGACATACTTTTAACCCCCAGAATCCCTAGAGTCTCCCTCCTCAGACCCTCCAAACAATAACTTGTCCTTCAGCTTGGAATCTTGTGATGTCCTAGAGTAGAGTTCCATTTCCTTGCCCAGGTACTACATACCTAGTTCCAGCTCTGACAACAAATAAAAACAATTTTGGTTAAAATGAACATCGATATGCAGTGCCTACTGAAATTACTGGACCACAGGATAACTTATATATAAGACAAATTCTAGGCAGCAGTTTATCACACATAAAGCTTCTCTTTGATATTTCTCTCCTTACTCGCATGACTGAACCATCAATATATTCCCTGGGAAATAAAATATTTGGAGGTATGTGTTGCCCTGTACTCTTTAATTTACTTTTTAGATGAGTGACCATTCTTCCTGTTTACATAAGGCTACCCTGCTCAGCGGGCAGTTAATTGGCACAGTGGTTAGAGTACTGGGCCTGAAGTCAGGAAGATTTATCTTCCTGAGTTCAAATCAGACATTAGACACTTATTAGCAGAATGACCCTGGGCAAATTGCTTAACCCTGTTTGTCTCAGTTCCTCATCTATAAAATAAGTTGGAGAAGGAAATGGAAAACCACTCCAGTATCTTTGCCAAGAAAACCCCAAATAGGGTCATAAAGAGTCAGGCTGAATAACAGTGGAACCACCCTGTTCTAAGTCTTCAGTTTTTTCATCTGCAAAATGAAAAGGTTAAATTAGATGATCCTTGATATCTCCTGCTCTCACATTCTATGATGATTTGATTTATTTTGACAGCTTTAATGACCAAAGTGGATTTTGAAGAAATGATTTTCATTTAAATGACTACAAAAATTACAGAAGTAATAGATTGCTTTTACTTCCTCTGGCTGATTTGTTTGCACTGATGATACCTGGCTAATCCCATTTGTGCATGGAAAGCTTGATGAAACAAAAGTACAAGTAGCTCATGGAATCTCAGAACATTGACATAAGAAACCAAAGCAAATATGTCAAAGAAAATCAAAAGTGTTAGCCTTGGTCCCATTTCACAGGGCCAATCAATTTTTACTAAACAAATGAACACCATATGTATATGGCTCTTTGATTAGAATAACAATTTCAATTGATCAACGAAGCATCCAAATATAAAAGAGTCGGAACTCTCAGATTTCTTTATAACAAGAATATCAAATTTGGAAAACTCAGAATGGAATCATCAGCGTCTTTTTAAAACTCTAGAAGACCTAGGCCATACTGCTAATGCTCTGAGAAGCTTTATAATCTTGAAAAGTCTCTTTAACAACATTAAAGCTTCATAGAAATGTGAATTATTCATAACAACTGACATCTAAAGTGTGCAATAAGCCAGGGACAGTTTCAATTTTGTCTTTGCATTCTCAATATCTAGCACAATGCCTGGCACATAGTAGGTACTTGATAAGTTTTTGATTGATTGAACATATCAGCAGTTTATCTGAAGTAGATTTCAGTATTGAATAATGGTGAAAATTTACCACATAAAAATTTGAGTTATTATGAATAGCTCCCATTTCTATGATCTTTTCTGACCAGGCTATGAGAGTATTATTTGCCCCATTTTATAAAAGATGAGGAAATTAAGTCTGTAGATTCTCCTTAGTGACTTCTCTAAGGTCATAGGGTTTTCCAAATCCAATTCTCTTTTCCCTACACTAGGCTGCCACATTGTGATGTCAGATTTTGTCTCTCAAGCTTATTTTTGGTTTTTTAATTTGCTTGTTTTCCAGAGTTCAGAGCAGGTTAATATTCTTGCTTTTGACTAATTCATCTCTGGTCTAGTAATAAGTCTATATTGCTTAACTTGGGGCTTAGACTAACTGAATATCTGAGGTAGTAAGAATTCTTAGCAAAGACTAACATTTTCTAAGTGATTTTGTGGGTGTCCCTCCAAAAAAGAACCTTAATAAAAACAAGTCTTACAATTATTTTTTTTATTGAAATGTCTTGTTGCTTTCAGAACATACCTAGAGTACAACCTTCTACATGAAAGTTTTCCCAATCCTGCTAGGTCCCCATGCTCTTCTTCCCCAATTTATTTCCAATTTGTTCTGTGTGTATTCTCTGTCCATGTTGGCTCCTCTAATAAAATGTCAGGTTCCTGAAGATGGGGACAGATTCATTTTGTAAAAATATATATTTATTTATTTTTAGTTCTCAACATATCCTTGCATAAGATTTGGATTTCCAAATTTTCTCCCCATCTCCCCCTCCCTCCATCCCAAGGCAGTGTGTAATTTGATATAGGATTTACATATATACTCATATTTAACCTATTTTCACATGAGTCATGTTGTAAAGAAGAATTAGAACAATGAAAGAAACTACAAGAGAGAAGAAACAAAAAAGGGAGAGAGAGGGGGAGAGAGAGAGAGAGAGAGAGAGAGAGAGAGAGAGAGAGAGAGAGAGAGAGAGAGAGAGAGAGAGAGAGAGAGAGCAAATAATATGCTTCACTCTGCGTTCAGACTCCATAGCTCTTTTTCTGATGGTGGACAGTATTTTCCATCATAATTCCTTTGGAGTTGTCTTGGATCTTTGCATTGCTAAGAAGAGATAAGTCTATTACAGTTTGTCATTACCACTGTAGCTGTTACCATGTACAATGTTTTCCTGCTTTTGCTCACTTCGCTCAGCATCTATTCAAGTCTTTACAGGTTTTTCTGAAGTCTGCCTGTTCATCATTTCAATACAATAGTATTTCATTCCATTCAATATCCAGTTTTTTACCACCACAAAAAGAACTACTATAAATATTTTTGTACATGTGGGTCTTTTTCCTGTTTGTATGACCTTTTTGACATACACCTAGAAGCGGTATTGCTGGGTCAGATTCATTTTTGTCTTTGTATTCCCAGTACATGAATTCACATGATTCTAGGTACATGGTAGACACTTAAGAATCATTTTTGACTGCATATGTCACAACTCTCTTTATCTGAAGTAGGCTTCAGTGTTGAAAAATGGTAGAGAAGTACCACAATGATTTGCCAGACAGAAGATGAATGGTACAGCCATTTTAATCACTAGGGGAGTCTAAAATTAGACTCCGGTGTTTAACAATTTATATATTCAGACAGAACTATTTCTTTTTCTACAATAGTCTCTCTTCCCATACATATGGAAATATACAGTAAATGGTTGGTTGGTTGTTGTTCTGTTCTCATAAAGGACCAAAATGACATCACTATGATGAAGTCAAGTTTCAATGTGTCCAACTATGGTTGATGAGACCAATATGAGCTCTACCACACATCAAGAACAAATAGTTTAGCTGATCATTTGGGGTGGGTACTCTAAATTTGCACATCTGGTGTTTCCTTAGAGCTACTTCAATTCTGCTTTGCTCATAGAGCACAGCACCTTCTCTGATATGGGCACCCCATTTTGAGTTGTCCTATTCCAGTGTCTCCCATGTGACACAATCAATTCCAAAGTTCTTGAAAGACACCTGGAAAGTGTCCTTGTATCTCTTCTTCTGACCACCATGCGATCACTTGCTCTGTGAGTTCTTCATAAAATAGTTTGAATGGTTGGCAGTTTAGTTTGAGCAAGGACTTCAGCATCTGGTACCTTATCCTTCCAGATGATCTTCAGAATCTTCCTAAGAAATTCAAATGGAAGTGATTCAGTTTCCTGGCAGCTTTCCAAACACTGAACTAGCTCTGGCAATGCTTGTGTCAACTCCATCATCAATGTAGACATCCTTGGAAAGTACACTACCAAGGTAAGCGAACTTATCCACAGACTTCAAAACTTCTCCATTAGCTGTAACTGATGGTTGCATATAAGGATGGTGTGGTGATGACTGATGGAGCACGTATGCCTTCTTGCTGTTAACTGTTAGGCCACAAACAGCAGAGAATCTATCCATATAACCCTAAATATATTTCAACTTCAGAGGCTGCACTGAGTGCACGATTATCTGCAAACAGAAAATCATGCACCAACACTCCCTCTACTTTAATCATAGCTTGTAGCCTTTTCAAATTGAAGAATTTATACCAGTGTGGTAGCTGACCTTGATGTCATTTTCATCCTTATTGAAAGCATTTGAAAACATGGCTGAAAACATCATGCTAAAAAGCATGGAAGCAAGCACACTGCCTTGTTTCATTCCTTTGGGAAGTGGGAAGGCATGAGAGCACTGTCCATTATCTAGATGTCCATTATCAGGGATGCATGCCATCATGAAATTGATGTACAATACTAGTGAACTTTTTTGGGCAACCAAATTTTGACATAATTTTCCATAAGCCCTCATGACTAACAGTATCAAAGACTTTGGTCAGATCTACACCCCACACACTCTATGCCTCAATACAGTAAATACTTTATTCAAGAAGACCTGGATTCAAGTCTCATTTCTAATATATTGTTTCTAACACTCTGGGCAAGTCATTTAACCTTTATAGTGCCTTTGGTGACTCTGAGTTAAATTGAAATGAAAGTGACTTTCAGGAGAGGGGGATTTCTTATCTGGGCGACTCCTATAATGCTGAAGTAACATGTAAACAGATACACTTATACAGTATATGTTGACAAGAGAGAGGAGAACCTTCTCTGAATCAAGCCTCTCCCCACTCATCAGTCCTACACTGTTATCCTCTCTCCCCCTTTCTCCAAGACAGAATGCAATCTGATATAGGCTCTATGTATGTGTTTTCATCCTTCATTGCCAAAAAAGACCATGTCATCAAAGAAATAATGACATGACTTGCACTTGACTTTGTTTTGAGTGAGGGAGGGCTATGCAGGTTACCAGCCTCACTTCTCCTCCAGAGTCATCTGAATCCAGTGACCAGATACTCATCAGGATGACTGGAGATGACCCCGGTTGAGGCAATTGGGTTAAATGACTTGCCCAAGGTCACACAGCTAGTGCATGTCAAGTATCTGAGGTGAGGTTTGAACTCAGGTCCTCCTGACTCCTGTACTGGTGCTCTATCCACTGCACCTCCTAACTGTCCCAAGCTGCATGTATACATTCACATTAAACATATTTTCACATTAGTCATGTTGCAAAGAAGAATTATAACCAGTGGAATGAACTTTGAGAAAAAATAAACAAAACAAAATAAAACATATAAAGAGAGAGAGAATAAAGGGTAAACTTCAATCTGCATTTAGACTCTGTAATTCTTTCTCTGGATGTGGACAGAATTTTCCATCATGAGCCTTTTGGAGTTCTCTTAGAACTTTGTATTGCTGAGAAGAGCCAAGTCTATCAATGTGGCTGTAACTGTGTACAACATTCTCATGGTTCTGCTCCCCTCACTTTGCATCAGTTTACATGTCTTTCTAGGTTTTTCTGAATTCTGCCTGCTCATCATTTCTTATAGCACAGTAGCATTCCCATTACATTCATATACCACAAATTGTTCAATCATTTCCCAATTGATGGGTATCCCCTCAATTTCCAGTTCTTGGCTACCACAAAAAGAGTTGCTATAAACATTTTTGTACATGTGGGTTCTTTTCCCATTTGTATGATCTCTTTGGGATGCAGACCTAGTAGTGTTATTGCTGGATCAAAGAGTATGCACAGTTTTGTAATCTTTTGGGCATAGTTCCAAATTGCTCTCCAAAATGGTTAGATCAGTTCACAACTCTACCAACAATGCACTAGTGTTTCAATTTTCCCGTATTTTCTCCAACATTTATAATTTTCCTGTTTTGTCATGTTAGCCAGTCGGACAAGTGTGATATGCTACCTAAGAATTATTTTGATTTATATTTCTTTAATCAATAGGGATTTAGAGCTTTTTTCATATGACCATAGATATTTTTAATTTCTACCTCTGAAAACTTCCTGTAATGACTTGAATTCTTATAAATTTGACTCATTTCTCTATGTGTTTTAGAAATGAGGCCTTTGTCGGAGACACTAGTTGAAAAAATTCTTTCCCAGTTTTCTGCTTCCTTCCTAATCTTGGCTGCACTGACTTTGTAAAAAAATTTTCAATGTAATCAGCATTATCCATTTTGTATTTCATAATGCTCTCTATCTCTTGTTTGGTCATAAATTCTTTTGTTCTCCATAAATCTGACAGGTAAACTATTCCTTGCTCTCCCAGTTTGCTTATAATATCAGCCTTTATATCAGTCTTGCATCCATTTGAACTTTATTTTGGTACACTGTGTAAGATATTGGTCTATGTTCAGTTTCTGCCATACCATTCCCCAGTTTTCCCAGTAGTTTTTGTCAGAAAGTGAGTTCTCATCCCAGAAGCTGGGGTCTTTGAGTTTATCAAACAGTAGATTACTATAGTCAGACAACTGTCTTGTGTACCTAACCTATTTCACTGATCATCACTATTTCTTAGCCAGTACCAACTAGTTTTGATGATTACTGCTTTATAATACAATTTAAGATCTGGTATGGCAAGGTCATCTTCTCTAACATTTCTTTTCATTAATTCCCTTGATGTTCTGGAACTTTTGTTCTTCCAGATGAATTTTGTTATTATTTTTTCTAGCTCTAGAAAATATTTTGGGTAGTTTAGTAGTATGGCACCAAATAAGTAGATTAATTCAGATAAAATTATCTTTTTTATTATATTAGCTTGGCCTACCCACAAGCAACTGGTATTTTTCCAATTATTTAGATCTGACTTCATTTGTATGAAAAGTGTTTTGTAAATGTGTTCATATAGTTCCTGGGTTTATTTTGGCAGATAGATGCACAAGTATTTTATGATGTCTACAGTAACTTTATGTTAAGAGAAATGGAATTTCTCTTTCTTTCCTTGTTCTTGGGCTTTGTTAGTAATATATACAAATGCTGAAGATTTATGTGGTTTTATTTTATATCCTGCAACTTTGCTAAAATTATTTATTCCTTAAAGTAGGTTTTTACTTGATTCTCTAGAATACTCTAAGCATATCATCATATCATTGGCGAAGGGTGATAGTTTTGTTTCTTTTTGCCTAATCTAATTTCTTCAATTTCTTTTTCTTTTCTTATTGCTAAAGTTAACTTTTCCAGCATCATATTAAATGACAGTAATGATAATGGACATCCTTCTTTTATGGCCTATTTTATTGGAAATGCTTTTAGCTTATCCCTATTACAAATAATACTTGCTAATGGTTTTAGGTAGATGCTAAAAGAAATCTTTTAAAGAAGACTCCATATATTCCTATGCTCTTTAGTGTTTTTTAAAAATAGGAATGAGTGTTGTATTTTGTTAAAAAGGCTTTTCTGCATCTACTGAGATAATCATATGGTTTCTGTTGGTTTTATTGTCGATATGATCAGTTTTTCTGATAGTTTCTCTAATATTGAAACAGCCCTGCATTCCTGGAATAAATCCTACCTAGTCATAATGTTTTATTTTCATGATATAATATTTTTGTTAATATTTTATTTAAAATTTTTGCATCTATATTCATAAGGGAGATTGGTTTATAATTTTTTTCTCTGTTATGACTCATCTTGATTTAGGTATAAGTACCATATTCGTATCATAAAAAAAATTTAATGGGATTCCTTCTTTACGTATTTTCCCAAACAGTCTTTAAGAATTTGAATTAATTGTTCTTTAAATGTTTGATAGAATTCACTTGTAAATCCATCTGATTCTGGAGTTTTTTTCCAACGGAGTTCATTGATGGTTTCTTCAATTTCATTTTTTAAGATGAGGTTATTTAAATATTTTACTTCTTCTGTTGTTAATCTGCGAAGTTTATATTTTTGTAAATATTCATCCATTTCACTAGCATTGTTAAATTTATGAGCATGCAGTTGGGTAAAATAGTTCCTAATTATTTTTTAAAATTTTTTTCTTCATTGGTGGTGAATTTACCCTTTTCATTTTTGATATTGGTAATTTGGTTTTCTTCTTTTTAAACATCTAATCAATCAAAGGTTTATCTATTTTATTGGTTCTAATAGTCTTTTCTGTTCTTAACCTTTTAAAACCTCTTGTTGATCACCTTATCCTCCTCTATACTATCTCATGATCCTGTTTTCATTTGGTTCTCTTCTTTTCTCTTTGACTACTTCATTTCAGTCTTCATTGCTTGTTTTTATTCAAGGTCATGCCACTAACTGTGGGTGTCCTTCAACGACTGTTCTGGGTCCTCTTTTCTTTTGCCTCTATATCAGAGATTATTAATGCTTTTGCTTTATAGACCTCTTTGGCAATCTGTTGAAGCCCATGGACACCTTTGGTTACCTATTTTTATAATTGAAGGAAAAGCTAAATTTTAGCTAGAGGCTAGTGAAAATGAAGATATCTTTTTCTCATAGTTTCCCCTATTCCTTTTAATTCTTCTGTGCAACATGACTAATGTGAAAATGTGTTTAATAAAATGTATGTGTAGAACCCAAATAAGATTGCATGCCCTTTCAGGGAGGAAGGCGTACAGAGCGGGAGGAAATCTAAGACTTATGGCGGTGATTGTACAAAACTAAAAACAAATTAATTAATAATAAAAAAGAAAATAAAAATGTAATTCTTCACCATCCAAATTCATGGATACCTGAAAACCCTTGTATGGTAGACCTTTCATTGACCTCTGGTTTATACTATCTCATTGGGTGATGTCATTAATTCTCAAAGGTTTAATTATTGTCATCTATGCAGATATAATTTCTAGATCGATATATCAAGCCCTATGATGATCTCCAGTCTCAAAATATCAACTGCCTTTTGGACATATTGAACTAGGTGTTCTATAGACACCTCGCAGACAGTAAAGAAGTTTGGAACAGGTACTATGATTATAATGACAGCATTGGATGGAAGTCTCAGAGAGTTGAATGTTTTCTAAATATTAGAGTATCTAATGGTGGAATGAACTACTTTGAAAAGTAGTGGGTTCTTGTTTTGGACAGCTATTTCGATAAGATCTGAATGATCACTTCTTGAGATTATTATAATGCCACTTCTCAGTCAGGCATGACTAACCTAGATGGTTCTGTGATTCTGGAATCTTTACTTTTCCCCCCAAGTTATTATTGTTGTGTTTGTCCTTCATTTTATTATTATTTTTTAATTTATTTTTAGTTTTCAACATTTATTTCCACAAGATTTTGAGTTCCAAATTTTCTCCCCAGCTCTCCTCTCCCCCAACCCCAAGACATAATGCATTCTGATTACTCTTTCCCTTAGTCTGCCCTCCTTTCTATCACACCCTTCCCTTCCCTTATCCCCATCTCCTCTCTTTTCTTATAGGGCAAGATAAATTTCTATACCCCATTACCTGTATTTCTTATTTCCTAGTTGCATGCAAAAACAATTCTCAGCATTTGTTACTAAATCTTTGAGTTCCAACTTCTCTTCCTCCCTCCCTCCCCACACATCCCCACTGAGAAGGCAAGCAATTCAATATAGGCTATACATGTACAGTTATGCAAAAGACTTCTACAAGTCATGTTGTGAAAGACTAACTATATTTCCTTCCATCCTATCCTGCCTCCCATTTATTCTATTCTCTCTTTTGACCTTGTCCCTCCCCAAAAGTGTTACTTCTAATTACTCCCTCCTCCCATTTGCCCTCCCTTCTATCATCCCCCACCCTTCTTATCCCCTTCTCCCCTACTTTCCTGTAGCATAAGATAGACTTTCATACCAAATTGAGTGTGCACGTTATTCCCTCCTTAAGCCAAATGTGATGAAAGTAAGCTTCACTTTTTGCCTCTCATTCCCCCTCTTTTGCCGTCCATTGATAAAGCTTTTTCTTGCTTCTTTTATGAGAAATAATCTGCCCCATTGCATTTCTCCCTTTCTCTGCTCAATGTATTCCTCTATTATTCCTTAATTTTATCTTTTTAGATATCATCCCTTTCTATTCAACTCATCCTGTGCCCTCTGTCTATACATATATATGTATGTATGTATGTATGTATGTATGTATGTATGTATGTATGTATATAATCCCTCCTACTACTCAAATACTAAGAAAAATCTCAAGAGTTACAAATATTATCTTTCCATGTAGGAATGCAAATGGTTCAACTTTATTAAGTCTTTTATGATTTCTACTTCCTGTTTACCTTTTTGTGCTTCTCTTGATTCTTGTGTTTGAAAATCAAATTTTCTATTCAGCTCTGGTCTTTTCATAAAGAATGCTTCAGAGTCCTCTGTTTCATTGAATGACCATCTTTTCCCTCTAAAGTATTATACTCAGTTTTTCTGGGTAAGTGATTCTTGGTTTTAATCCTAGTTCCTTTGAATGCAATTCCAAGTCCTTTGATCCCTTAATGTAGGAGTGGCTAGATTTTGTGTAATCCTGATTGTATTTCCACAATACTCAAACTGTTTCTTTCCAGCTGCTTGTAATATTTTCTTCTTGATCTGGGAACTCTGGAACTTGGCTACAATATTCCTATGAGTTTTTTTTTTTGATCACTTTTAGCAGGTGATTGGTGTATTCTTTCAATAATTATTTTTCCCTCTGGTTGTAGAATATCAGGGTAGTTTTCCTTGGTAATTTCAGGAAAGATGTGATCTAGGTTATTTTTTTTTATCTTGGCTGTGAGGTAGTCCCATGATCTTTAAATTGTCTCTCCTGGATCTATTTTCCAGGTCAGTTGTTTTTCCAATGAGATATTTCACAGTCTTCTATCTTTTCATTGTTTTGGTTTTGTTTTGTAGTTTCTTGGTTTCTCATGAAGTCATTAACTTCCATCTGTTCCAGTCTCATTTTTAAAGAAGTATTTTCTTCAGTGAACTTTTGAACCTCTTTTTCCATTTGGTTAATTCTGCTTTTTAAAGCATTCTTCTCCTCATTGACTTTTTGAACCTCTTTTGCCATTTGGGTTAGTATCTATGTTTAATGGTGTTATTTTCTTCAGCATTTTTTTGATCTCCTTTAGCAAGCTTTTGGCTTGCTTTTTCATGATTTTCTTGCTTTGCTCTCTTTTCTCTTCCCAATTTTTCCTTCACATCTCTTACTTGATTTTCAAAATCCTTTTTGAGCTCTTCCATGGCCTGAGACAATTGCATGTTTATTTTTGTTTTGGATGCAGAATCCTTGACTTTGATGTCTTCCTCTGATGGTATGCATTGTTCTTCTTCATGTGAAAGAATGGAAGGAAATACCTGTTCACCTAGAAAGTAACCTTCCATAGTCTTATTATTTTCCCCTTTTTGGCATTTTCCCAGCCAGTTATTTGATTTTTGTTTCTTTTGTCAAGTGGAAGTTATGCTCCAGGAACCTGTAAGTTCTCAGTTCCTTCAAGGTGGCACAATCAAAGGGGCATTTTCTCCTCTCCTGGCCTGCACTCTGTTCTAGGAGCAACGACAAGCTTTGCTGCCCAGGATCTTTGAGTAGAATTCCCTCTCCAGAGCCTCCACCAGCTCCACTTTGCCAGCGCTGCTCCTCATCCCAGGTCTGCCACTAGGGGTTGAGACTCAGATCGGCAGCTCTATTCTCCCAGGGGAATTTTCCCTAGAATTCCCCCTAAAATGAATGCTGTGCCATAGTGACTTCAGCTGTCCTGGGTCTGAGGCTAGGGCTGGACCCTGTTCCCTTCTTATCCTGGTGGAAGAGATTTCTTACTGACCTTTGAAGCTGTTCTTGACATTTGTGGGTTGAGGAATCTGGGAACCACAGCAGTTACCTGGGATTCCTCACCCTCAAGCTTTTTGCAGTCCTGTCCCTGCTGCCCCACATGGCCAAGCCTGGGCTGCACTCTGCTCTGAACCCAGTGTAACAGACCTTTCCTGTCGATCTTCCAGGCTGCCTTGGGCGGGAAGTCTCTTTCATTCTGTCGTTTTGTGGCTTCTGATGCTCTAGAATTTGTTTAGAGTCATTTTTTTTACAGGTATTTTATGGGCTATGGCAGGGAGAGCTACAGCAAGTCTTTCCTTATACTCTGCCATCTCGGCGCCACCTTGTCGTTCCTTTTCAAAGAGGATCATGACATTAGGGAGATGGTGATATGACTTGTAGTTGACTCTGATTTGAGTGATCAGAGCAAGGTCACCAACATCACTTTTTCCTCCAGGGACATCCTCCAGATATTTGCCAGGATGACTGGAGATGGTTCAGGATGCAATGGGAGACTCTGGCTCATTTAGATTATTGCATTTTCAGGTACTCACTTAGAGTGAGGTAAGGCCCATTCAATGAATAGACTTCTTTAAGAAACTGAGTCAAGGGATGACCTCTTTTAATTAGAAAAAGAAAAAAAGAAGATAGGAGGGGAAGACCTTCAGAGTTGCTGTTCCAAAGAGAAACAGTTACCCTTGACATTCACTCTTAAATCAGGAGGGACCAAAATACAGTCATTAAGTGGAGCTTGGGCAGGGACCTATGAGTTTCAGAGTGAGTTGGGTTTAAGGTTTGGTGAAGAAATAAATAAAAAAAGATGGGAAAGAAAGAAGGAAGGAAGGAAGAGGAAGAAAGAAAGAAAGAAAGAAAGGAAAAGAAAGAAAGAAAATAAAGAAATCTAGCCAATAAATCCCAAATTGACTGGGCAGCTTCTGGCCATAAAAAGTAGGCTTTCTTATTAGAAAGATGTACTTTGCACCATAAAATATGAAATTGAATCTTATATTAGTTTTGAGATGCTTTGAGTGATATGATATGATTTTTCAAAAAAGGAATAGGGCTTGATCACCTCATAAAAAGTTAAAAATATAGCTTAGGGATAAGCAGAACTAAGAGACCAAATCCTATAGCCCATAGAAGTAGCAACCATCTCTAGTTCTTTTCTGACTATTAGTTGTTCCTCTTGGCCTAATACAATGCAACATTTTCTAAGATATTAAGTTAAAACAAGATCGTAAAATGGAATTGCTGCTCTTGAAAAATTAAAATGGTGAAGGTATAAAACTAATATATTATAGGTAAGTGTTAAGTGCTTAAAAGCAGTCTATAATTTTCTTGAGGGATCAAAAGATTTGAAGAGGCTAGGCATGAACTCTTTTTAGAAATTTTCCAGATGATAAAATGTTTGCTACTGATTTCAAACTATTTCTCATCGTTCAGTTTTTGAAAAACTATTTATTGTTAGCTTGTTGAAATGCTACAACACATGAAGGATTCTTTATAATAAAAAAGTATGGACAAAGCACTTGAAGAAAGAAATGAGAAATTACAACTTCAAAATGGAAGCAACAAACATTTAGCTCCATGTAATTAGAAATTATACCGCTTAAGACACAATCATTTAAAAAAGCACTTGAATCCTTTGTGTCCAATAATGTGATTTACGGTGGCATATCAAACCAAACTCCTCCCAAGAAAGTTCCTGCTCCCTCAAGTTCAGTAAAATAGAGAATATGACTGTTCAACACATTTCAAACTTTAACCAAACAAAAAGCATTTCAAATGTGTCATGTTTATTGTTGCAAAGAACTAATTGAGGTCGTTATAATTAACTTCTACATGACCTAAGATCTGTGAGTAATAGAAATGCATGCTGATACATAAACCTCACTGAATAATATATTTTCTTCAAATAATATAATTAGTAGGAAATAAAAAAAAAAAACCCACCCACCATGGATGACAGAATCCTGGGACTACTGTGGACAAAACCAGGTCTCACTTACTAATTATTAAACCTTTGTTTCTACCTTAGTGAACATTAGTGACTAATATGGCCAATCCTCATTGATGTTGGTAGGGCAGTCCTAAGCTTTAATGAAATATAACCTGTTGCCAAAATGATGGACTTTTAGAGAGGTATGATACCAAAGAGACCAATTTAGGTCTCTAAATGATACCAAAAGGGATGATATTGTGATTCCTTAAAATGTCCATGCACAAGCACATGGAATTTGGAGTTGGGAAGGATCTTGGCATTCATCTTGTCCAACTTCCCTCCAAACTCCAAACTCCCTCAGACAGAAACCCCATCATGCCGAAGCCTGTCATTTTGCTTGTATGGAATAAACATTGGTGAGCTTGGCTGATTTTTTAATGTTTATGACTTACCAGTGGGGGCTCAAATATAAAAAGATTTTTCTAAAAAAAATAAATTCCTATTGGATTTCCATTCTGGGAGTCAGCAGATGTCAAGTTTAGAATTATGTGTACAGGGAAACAAAATAAGCTAGTCAGTGAAACAAAAATCTTTCAAATTGCTTGTTTGGCAACCTGTTGACTAAACTAATTTTTCTTTTCAGACATTAGTTTTGGCATTGCATATAGACAGTACTGATTCAAGAAGCTTGTGCCCTGCTTGCCATCTGATTTGTAACTAATGGAAAGAAGAAGAATTGTATAGAGAGCCAAAAGACTTAGATTCTTGTCCTGAGCCACTTATTTGCTGAGTTAACTTGGATAAATAAACTACTTAATTTCCTCAAATTTCAGTTTCTTCATCTGTAAAATGGAGAAAACAGTAATTGTTTTGCCTCCCTCACAAGCTTTCTATGAACATCAAACAAGGAGAACACATAGCATGATGGTAAGGGATCTGAGTTTAAATCCTGGTTCTATCACTTTACTAATTGTGTGATGTCAAGTTAGTTTACCTTCCTGGACCTTTGTGTTCTCTTCCATAAAAGGGGAACTCTCAACTAGGTGCACTCTAAGGTCCCTCTTAGCTGTAGGACTTACCATTTTCATGTATGTGAAAAGTACCTTGGAAACTGTGCAAATGGACAATGGTACTGTTAAGTAAGATGAAAACAAACTCTTCTAAGCAAGCACGAAAAAATGATAAATCTCTGCAGAATTTATTCTCAAAGCTCACTTACTCAGTCTCCTATGATCTACATGAAGAATAGTTCATGTTGTTTTTTTTAAGAGATATTTATAGTACTTACTATTTATTGTTAAGTGGGAAGAATGATAGGTAAAACAGTAAGTACACAATCTTGATTATAGCATTCTTGTTGAAGTTTCCCATGTAAGATAAATAATGAAGATTTTAGATCAGCCCTATGGCTGAAATAAACAGTATGCTTTTTTCTTAATCTGAGAAAAATATTTTTTGTAAGGTTCTTTTAAAAAAATACATACACAACATGACCAGAAATTTCTTCCAGAAGATACATAAAAATGTTGGTTTCCTAATTATGCAGTGACAACTCATATAGATTTTATTATCTAGGGCAATTTATATGACTTCATATGTGTGCATATTGCTATTACATATGTATAGTTTCAGCTACTGTCAATTATACGTTCCTGAAACTTACTCTTTTTATACTTTCTGTCATTCTACTGTTCCTACATCCTGTGCAATTATAAGAGTGGGAACTGTAAACAATGTGAAAGAAGAAATAAGATTACCCAACTAGGGGCAGGGAGGGCTAAGATAATAAGAATAGCTAGAAGGGGTTCTAATCTTTGACTTCCTCATCCTTTTTCCTATAAACATTGGTAGTATGGTAGTATGCAGAAGCAGTTGATCAGAATACTAAAGGACATGGAAATGTTCAAAGTACTTTCATATGTGGAAAAGAAGGTTAAGGGCTACTTTGATGATTATTATATTTTCAAAATACTTGAAGGATGATCATATGAATGATAAATTTAATTTGTTCTGTATGGTTCTTAGGGACTGACTTTGAGCCAGTAAGAGAAGCCTGCTGTAGGGAGGCGCATTTCAGTTGAGTACCAAAGGAAGAATTTTCTAACAATTAGCTACCTTTCTGCAGAGGTCAGCAGGACAAGTAGGTAGGATTGAATGGGAAATACACGTTAGCTTAACATTAGGAAGGATGTTCTAAAATGATTGCTGTCTGAGAGTGGAACAGCCTACCTTTTTAGATAGTGAAGTCTTCATAAATGATAGTGCTAGAATATTCTGTTTTAAGAATGCTGTAGAAACAATTCCTGACTTGGGGAGAAGGTTGGGCTAGATAATCTTTACCATCCATTTCTATTCTATAGTTCTATGACTTGCAAATCCAGTTATTTGTGAAAATACCTAAGTGCTTTTAGGCATTTCTCAAAGCTGAATTAAACCTAATCAATTGTACCATGAAATGAAAACAGCACAAAAATAGTGAATAACATTTCATTGCTGTACTTGAAAGGAATGGTGTCTATGTTGCAAATATAAATGGAACGTGTACATTTTTTTGTTTCCAAAGTTTCTCCAGTAGTAATGTGGCATTTGGTAACAGTTACCTATAGAAAAACAAAGTCAGGTAAAAATTTCATCTATGTTAGTGGAAATGAAATGACCCTTTATTCACTCATTTATTGAAGAATGTTAGCATTAGAATGTTAGTATAGATGATGCAAGAATTATGAAGACACAAACTGCCAATCAGAAAGGAAAAGAAAGCTGATTAATTCACTTGTTGACTAAGGTTTTAAAATGATGTCTATGAGCACTGGAAGCAACGGCAGGTAACAAAGATTTTAAGAATAATGTCAGGAACATTAAGTTTTATAATGAGCTGAGGTGCCTGATAAACAGTGAAGACAAAAATGGACTTTCCAAAAATTGCTTTGTTGAAAAGGGGAAGAGGACTCTTGCACAGGGAGGAGAAGATCAAGCTAACTGATGAAGGCGTGAAAGTTATGACAGAATTCATTTAAATTCTTTTGATTCTACCAAGTGGACTGATCTTCTGATCAGGGGATAAATAGAATAAATAAACAGAATAAAAGCAGTTGTCACAGATTTAAAATCAAGATGGAGAAAGAGAAAGCACCTAGCTGCCTTCAGTGAGTTAGGTCTTGGTGAATATATCTCAGAGTACTGAAAGAAATGATAGATCCTATTTACTGAGCCATTGTGCATAATGCAATAGATGCTACAAGACAAGACATAGGAAAACATTTTCCTAATTCTCAAGAAGAGAAGGATGATCCATTTTTCAAATTATATGTTGGTGCACTTGCCTTTAATTCTTGGCAAAATTTTTAAACATATTTTTGAAGGGAAGGTAAGTGAACACTTGGAAAGGGATATAGTAATCACAAAAAGCCAGCATAGGTTCATGAAGAGCATATCATTTCTGACTAGTGTAATTTCCCCTTTCGGCAATGATATTTAAGGAAAATGCTACAGACACAGTACATCTGGACTTTGGTGAAACAATTGACAAAATTTCAAATGACATTTTTGGGTACAAGGTGAAGAACAGTGGAATTAGTATTAGTTGTATGACCAAACCCATAGAATTGTGATTAGGAAATCTATACCAACCTGGAGAAGGGAGTCTTTAGTGAGATGCCTTAGGGATTTTTGTTTTCAACTTCCTTCTGTTTAATTTTTTTTATCAGTGCCTTGAACAATAAGAATATATGACACATATAGTGCTTGCTTTGTGCTAGGCACTGCTAAGTGCTTTATAATTATAATCTCATTTAACAGATGGCATGATTATAAAGTTTGCAGATAATGCAGAGGGATTAACTAGCTTAAAGAAGATGAAACTTAATAAGGATAAATTTAAATTCCTATATGTCAGTTCAAAAAAATCAATTGAATAACTAGGGATAAGAGAGGAATTAGGTGAGAGATAATGATGAGAAAGAGTCCTGGGAATTTTATACAGATGCAAACTTAATGTGAGTCACAGTGTGGTATATATCTAGAGTTATAGCATTAAGAAAGAGAAGACAATCTTGAGTTGTGTTAATAGACATGGTATCCAAAATGAGAAAAGCGATAGTTTTGTCATATTCTGTCATGGTAAAACCATGATTCTATGATTTTCTCTACATTGTGAATAATTGATTATTATCTGTCTTCTGCTTGAGTATTTTATTTGATGGGGGAAACACACTCCTTCATTAGACAGGCCATTTTATTTTTGAGCAGGTCTTAATTTTAAGGAAGTTCTTTATATTAGTCTAAAGTATGACTCCTAGTAAGCTTGTTTCTAATTCTTCCCAATGGAGTGGCACAGAATGTGGCTAATATTTCTTTCATATAATTGTTTTTCAGGGTAATGCTCAGGATCTGAGTTCAAACCCAGCCTCAGACAAACTAACTGTGTGACACTGGGCAAATCATGTTAATCCCCCCAAAAAGAATATTCCAACCATGGTCCGAATATCAGTGAACAAAAATGAGAGTATTTCTTTTTTCTAAACATTATACTTTTATAGATTGTGCCCAAAGTGGAATTAGGGGTTTTTTGGGGGGGCGGGGCAGCGGTAGAGCTACCCTACATTGTTGAGACCTTTGGTGAACCAGAACCAACTAAGGATTGGCTAACTGTTTAGCTAAGTTGCGAATAGTGTGATGAAGCTGAAATCTAATTCAATCTCAGATACAATTCATAAAAGTTCAATGCTTCGAAAAAGAAATAGTCCTTTTTTTACTCAGTGATACACAGTTGGAATATTCTGAGTTCATGTGTAACTAAAAAAAAGTGGAAAGCTGGTCATGTAGGAAAAATGATTGATAGACTGAATTTTGTAGTGGTATCTCAAACTTTAGATACTGCAGATAAAACTTACTAGTTTGTGGGGTAGTACTGTGGAGAAGAATGTCGAGGGAAGAAAAAGCATGGATGGTTTGAGAGTCCTCTCATGAATGATAAACTGGAGCCATTCAAGTTTTGAACAAAGGAAGAACTTTAAATAAGTCATCAACAGATTTTATTTTGTTGGTTTCCACCTACCTTTTGAAACTGAAAACTTGAAATCCTGATTCTGTCATCTGAAACATTAGCTGTCATTCCTAGCTTTTTGTCATTTACAGATTGACAAGCATGGATTTTCTATCTTTGTCTAAGTCCTTTCCAAAATACTGAATCAGTAGGGGCAAGGATAGAGACCTAGATCATGTTTCTAAGCTGAAATTGATTCATTGTCAATCTTACACTTTTTTGGTATAAGTCATCTATTTCTCTACCTAACTGAATGATTATCTAGCTGATAGTTCTCCATTTCCCCCCCTGGAGAGATTATCTTGATGTTTATTAAAATTAAGATGCACCAGTTTGATTACAATTCTACAATATACCAGCCAAGTGACTCTTTAAAATATTTGGCTTGGCATGATTGATTTTTATCAATATTAATGACAATTATAACTCATACCTGATGTATAAATGCTTCAAGGTTTGTGAAATGCTTTATATACATTACCTCATTGTGTTGTTCAGTCACTTTTCAGTCCTGTCCAAATCTTTGTGATCCCATCTGAGGTTTCCTTGGCAAAGATACTGGAATGATTTGCCATGTCCTCCTCCAGCTCATTTTATAGATGAGGAAAATGAGACAAACAGGCTTGTGCCACCAGAGTCACACAGCTAATAAGTGTCTGAGGCCAGATTTGAATTCAGGAAGATGCCCTGCATTCTATCCACTGGGCCACCTAGATGTCCTTTATCTTATTATATTTCATTTTAAGTGAAACTATATTTAATTTATGACCCTGCCCACAAACCATTCATTTAATAATCCATTTCAAACAGGTGATTTCTGAGCACTTCAAACCAGTCAACAAGTTTTTATTTAGCACCTACTATATGCCTAGCAATGTGCTATCATTTAGGATACAAATAAAATAAGTGAGAAATCTCCTTATTTGAGAAAATGAAGATGTGTATATAGAAATATATGTATATATTTCTATATACACATATACATACACATGTATATATATATGAAGGTTGATAGTATGTACATGTATACACAATAAATACATGATGAATAATATAAGGTCATTAAGTACAAGGTATTTTGAGATGGAGAGCACTGGCAGTTGGGTGGATCAGGAAAGCCTTTGCGTAGAAAGTGGTGCTTGAGCTTAGTTCTGAAATACAAGAGGGATTCCTTGAAGTGGAAATGAGAAGAGAGCAAATTTCAGGCATGGTAGATGGCCAGTGCAATGATAAGAGGTGATCATGTAGCACCATGTGAGAAAGTCAGTTTGGCTTTATCAGAGTGTAGGATGGGGAGGACTGCCCAACAAGGCTGGAAAATTTAGTTGGGGCAATGTAAGGAATGGTTTAAAAACTAATTGGAGGTGTTTATAGTTTACCCCAGAGACACTATGGAGCTATTGCAGTTTATTGAGTACAGAAGTTGACATGGTCAGATCTGTACTTAAGGGAAATGACTTTGGTAACTAAGGGTGGAACAGACTGGAATGGGGAGAGATTTGAGGCCAGACGAGCAATTACAAGGCCGTTTCAGTATCATAGGTGAGAGACGATGAGAGCCTCACCTCAAGTGGTAGCTATGTGAATAGGAAAAAGGAGTTCATCAAAGAGAGGCTTATTGAGCATCTACTATTGCATTGCGCTATGTGCTATGGAAAATACTTAGAAGAATAAGCAGGAGAATTTACAATTCGTGGAGGGAAAATGTAGAAAACAAAATAACGTGTGAATTGTACCATGAAGGAGGCAAAAAGTGTTTTAAGATGTCAGAAGAGGGAAGGAAAAACTTTTGATTAGGCTGATCAGGGAAGCCATTAAGGAAGAGGTGATATTTGAACTAGATCTTAAAGGATGCACAGGATTTGACCAGCAGAGATGGAGGATTATTATAGGCATAGGGAATCACATAAGCAAAGGCAAGGAACTGGGAAAGTACACGACACTTCTGGATTTTTGGAGCAGAATGAGTTGTCCAATTTGACTGAAGTATAGGACATGTGTAAAGGAGTAGTGAGGTCACTGGATTGAAAAACCTAGAATTTAAGACCCTTCATAATTTGACTCCCACCCTTTGTGCCTTATTTCATATTCCTCTTCTTCACATTCAGTTTTTTTTGACAGACTGTTATATTGACTATTACCCCAAATCAGCTTATTATTTCATGTTTTCCCTCATTTATACAGGCTGTCCCTGGGCCTAGGTTGTACTCTGTATTCTCTTTTATTTGTAATCCTACTTTTTAGGTTAGCCCCATTGCTGCTTTCTCCAGGAATCCTTCTTTGATTCTATCCCCCTTCCAGCTAAAAATATTCATCTCCTAAAATTTTCCTAGATCAGTTTGCCTAGATTTCTCTTTTGACCCTGTCACACTCCACCTTGTATTATGCTTACTTACATGTCACATCCCCCCTATTAAATGACCAATTCTTTGAGATATGGGTGAGAGTGGCAGGTTTCATCTTTGTGTTTTTTAGCACATCGTGTAGAGTTTTGTACATAGTTGGTGCTAAATACACACTGAATTAAATCTAGGCTAGGTTGTGGATTGTCTTTGACTGCCAATTAAGGAGCCTGAGTACAGGTTGTAACTTCTTATCCTTGAGTTCTTGTTGGGAGAGGCATAAAACCTGAAAGATACACATAAATCTGTGTTTGAAAGTGGTGGCAGTGTGCCTTAGTAGTTTAGAACCATCATAGCATCCTCAATTACTGCTGAATTATGGAAATGTTCAGAGTTGCAAATAAAATAAAATAAATGACATGGCAAATAGGAAAGAGCATAAAATCAAGCTTGGGAAAAGAAGTTAAATTATTACATGGAAAAAAGAAATTTACTCTCAGAGAGATTTACTTACCATTATGTCATCAGGACTGCAAAAATATGAAACTGAATCAAATTGCAAATAATTACAATTCAAGAGAGAAGTGCGGTGATATGCCAGAGAATACTGGCTGGACAGAGGATGGAAATGAACTGTTCCACAACATTAAAATTGTAGTGTCATCTTTGTATATCCCATAGGCTTGGATATTTAGAGTGGTGTGCATTTATTATTTAATGGGTCACCCTAAAGATTTACATTTCAGATAGAAACAAAGGCCTTTTACAAGGACTGGACCTTATATTGTAAGTGGCCTTGATTAACTGCCATACTCAGAATATCAAGGGTTCTATTAACAAAAGATTAATTATAAATCCATTTTGTTTGAAGACTAATTGAAACCTTTCCCCTCCTCACAATTTTATCACAACTCTTGGGACTTCTTCAAGTACACCCAGGCAGCCACCTTGGGACCTGAACCAGCCTCTGTATTTTCATTTTTTTCCTCCAGAGTCTTCTCCAGTTGGGCCCAACTCATGTTGCCACCTCTTGTTTTCTGACTCAGTTCTCCAGGATCATACTAACTATGAGCCTCATCTGCTGGGAACCAATAGCATTTCCACCTTCTAAGAATTTGTACCTTGAGAAAAAAACTAATTCCTTAATGGCAAGCATTCTCCCATCTTCTAATACTCTCTGCATCCTGGTGATTTCTTTCCCGACTCTATCTTTCTCACTCCATTATTACCATCTACCTCAACGTGCTTTGCCCCAAGTCATCCTTCTCCCCAGTCCACACCCCATGTAGTGCTACAGAAATTCTCTCCCTTTCCACTGCGCCATCTGGAAGGCTTGCTCCATAGTTTTTCTTTTAGATTTCCTATAATCTTAAACCTTTTCCTTTTTTACTCCTTCCATCCTTTGTCACTGCTATGACTTGGATCCCTGCTGATAATGTTGCTTCCCTTGCCATGTTTTGCAGTATTTGTTGCACTTTCACTCAAACACTGACTCACTTATCTTGGTGAGGAAGATATTCTTTGCTTCCCATTGCGACCTTCACACTCTCTCTACCACCATCGTCTGGTAAACTTTCTTTTGATATTCATGCTTAACATATTTGTTGTTGATCATTATGTATCGACCAGTAGGACATTTTCTTTCCTTCATTAATGAATTCAGTGCCCCCAACTTCTTTCTCTTCATCCCAACTTCCACTCATAATAGAATACTTCAACACACATACATACATGTATAGATACATACACATATATACATATATTCCCTAAAATATCCTAATTTTTCAAGTCCTTAATCTAATAATTTCTCATGGCATACTCTTTTACTTTACCTCTATTACATAGAAAGATGACCGTCTCATCGATCTTGCCTCCATCTGTAAGTGTTTCACTTTCATGTTCATAAACCCACATTCATTTATATGATCATAACTTTTTATTATTATATATTTCTTTATGTCTTGTAATCCATAATCTTATCCACTATACTCATTGTGTCCTCTATTCTCGCCAATGATCAGTTCCTTCCCAGAGCATCACCCCTGCTCTAGCTACAATCTCCTCCCTTTCCATAATGGCCCCTTGGTTAACCAGTCCAACTCTACAATATCTTTTACTCTCATCCATTGCTTCTTTTTTCTATTGCTTGATCATACTTTTCCAAATCTCAGCCCTAGATTACTGCCATCATCTGTCCTTAGTTACTGTTTATGTGCTGCTGAGAAGAGCTGATGAAAATGACAAAGTTGCACTGATTTGGTTCCCTACAAATTTGTGATACCTTATCTAACTTGGGTCCTCACCACAGCAAAGCAATGGTTTTGTTCCTATATACCTCATTCATGGTGGTTGTTCCAAACCATCTCATTGTTCTTCAAATTTCCCATAACACCCCCTAAACCCTTCCTGAAGTGCATTTTTCCTCATTCTTAACTGAAAAAATTGAGGCCATTTGCCAAGGGCTCCTTCTTATTTCTACCCCATTTCATATCATTCAGGCATCTTTCCTCAATATCTTCTTCATACCTTCTTTTGTCACAGTCTATTCTTCTACAAGCACCCTTGATTCCATTTCATCTGATCCAAAAGATTTACCATCATCCTCCTCATGTCTTCCTATCTACTAATTACTTTCCTAATTTCTATAAACATGCCTATATTTCCCTCATCCTTTGGGATAGAGTAGCATTTAAAACTCTTTTTAATGTCACTCTTTTCTACATTTCCAATATTCTTACACTTTATTCCCCTCTACAAACTCTAAAGTCTAACCATACTGGTCCATTTATTATATCTTGCTTGTGACATGTGATTTCCCATTTTGTGCCTTTGTACTGACTCTCCTTTATTCCAGTAATGTCTCCTCTCTCTCCTAGGCTTTTTAGTTTGCCTGGCTTCAATATTCAGATCTAATTTTATATTCTGCAAGAGAACTTTCACGATCTCCCAGCTGCTAGTGCTTTCCTCTTTGATACTGCTTTCTATCTGGTCTGTATATCTCTTCCATAAATCTAGCTAATTTCATGTTCATCTCTCTCATTTGACTGTGAGCTCCTTGAAGGCAGGCATGATTTTCGCACTTCTCTGTATCTCCAGTATCACAGTGGCTGGAAGAGAGTGTTTAATAATTGTTTGCAGATTAATTGAGAACCTCATAATTCCAGTAATAGGAGCAAAAGTAGTGGGCAATAAGGAGAAAGGAGAAATTTAACTCAATGGCCATTGATCTGTACAGGTTGGAAATAATGAAAAGAGTGGGGCCACAGATGAAAAATGGGCTTAATAAGTGATAATTGGTGAAATGATGGGCATTCAGCCTACTGTTAGTATTTTATTAGTTGGATATTCAATGTCACTAGAAAATATTATGCAAAATTAAAATAATTATTCTTGCACTTCTCATGGTGGTGGTATATTGTTCTTCTCATGTTGTTCAGTGGAGTTTGGAAGATTAAAAAATGTAAATAATGAAAGTAAGGCCAGGTTATTGAGAATAGATGTGTGTAAGGCCATATGGTGTGGTGGATAGGACACTGGATCTGATGTCAGAAAGATCTACCTTAGATACTTTGTAAGCAAGTCACTACATTTCTTGGTGCTTTAGTTTCCTCAACTGTAAAATAAGGATGGATGGACTTGATGGTCTCAAAATTTACTCCCTGATATAGAATCTATTATTCTGTAAAAATATGTCAGGAGAGCTAAAGCTTAGAATAAGTTGACAAAAGTGAGGAAAACTAAGGTCAACAAAAATATGGGTAGAGAAAGGGAACTGATGAAGATATAGCATCACTGCTTAGGGTGGATGTGGAAAATTGTGTTCAGTTTGGGATGCCATGTTTCAAGAAGACTGATTACTTGGAAAATATCCAGAAAAGAACAATCAGAAGTCCGAGTTATAGGAAATTTAGTTAAGTCTAGAGAAGAGAAGCCTCAAAAAGAAAGCTGCTGACATCTTTCAGTATTTGAAAGGCTGTCAGATGAAGTAAAGAGTAGACTTGCTCTGTTTAGTCCTAGGGCATGGACCAGGAACAGTGAACAGAAGTTGTAAAAAAAAATTAACTTGATCTTGGGAAAAAACTTCTTAATGATTAGAACTATCCAGAAGTAGAAGGTTCTAGAAATTAAATAATTTGGGAATTGGATGAAGTATATATCATCCCCATCATCTTGTCTGCTTCTGGAATTGTATGAAGGAGGCTTTCAGTGAGTCCATGGAAAATGATTTTATATCCCAAATTGTTTATCCAAATGAACACATCAATTGTTTTATCCAAAAGAACAATAGCCAGGTAGTAACTTGTCCCAGGTTAAAATGGGTTTAAAATCCCAGTTCAATCTAGCAAGAGGGAAATTGAAAGTTCCCTTGCTGCTGTGGCCTCACAGCTGTGACCCAGATTCCTGACTACTTTTGTATTTGTATTTTCTTGATTCCCAAGCAAGGCACCTTTAGGTTGGTGATAAGGCTACAAAATTCCTAACAATTTGAGCTATCCAAAAGTGGAATAATCCACCTCAGGAAGCCATGAGCTTTCTTTGTGATAGGTCTGCAAAGTACAGGCCATTTAATCCCTTTTTTAGATCTTCTGTAGACATAATTCTTAGATGAGTTGGACAGCTGAGGTACCTTCCAGTTCTAAAATTCTGTGATTCATTGACATGCTTATACTTTGTTCTAGAGCAATTTCCACATTGAATACTCCTAGTTTGATTTTGAATTTAAAGTCTCAGACTCCTTTGCCTATTCTTTACCTAACAGCCCTCCTCTTTAACCTTAGCATTTTCCATAGACAGGATGCTGACAGTTTCTGGTTCAGATTTTGGCTGTATCACCACAGCAAACGATTGCATTATAATAAATTTTTGGTGCTTAAGTTCAATGAATTGAAAAACAATAAACACTCTTATTTTGCTGTGCTGAGTATCAGTAAACAAGTAAAAATGCCTCCAGGCAGAAGCTCCATTCTAGAAATCACTGCCTCATGCAACTCTGAAGGAATCAAACCATCCCTATCATATCCGATGTCCCTTTGGTATACATAATGATTCTCTTTTTTCGTATAATACTGTGTACTCACTATTAGAATGCCTGTGAGAGGTTTGAATTCAGGATAAAAAGAAAATCCCCTGATCAGTTGTACAGACATTTCACTATTCCTCTATCACATAATCTGTATTTGAGTCAAAATAGTCTACTCTTTCCCCAAACTCAACACTCCATTCTCCACCTCTATATGTTTTCCTCAGCCTCTCCCTTACACTGAAATGGGCTCCCTGCTGATCTCTGTCTCTTTGAGTTCATCTTAAAAACTCAGTTAAAGTGCCATTTACTATGGAAAGTCTTTACTGATCCCCTGGTTGTTAATGTTCTCTCTCTCCTCGTTCATTCGATAAGCATTAAGTTCCTACCATCTACCATGCTGTCTCTAAAGAATTAAAAGGTTAGTAGAGAGGGACATGGTAGACATGAGCAGATTGCTGTGTAACCACTGAAGAACTCTCAATAGAAATGAAATATGGCATCAAATTGTACAACTCTCAAGAAGGGAAGATGGATTGGTTATGTGGTGAGAGTGAGAGACATTGAGCGCTCTGCTGATACTCTCAGGATACGAGGAAGAAAAACTGTGGAAAAACTCAAGCACATTGGGAAGACCCCTGTGATGAACACATGGAAGGAAACAGACAAAAAGACAGGGTGGGTGGGTTTGGAATTGTTATCATCTTTATTTTTTGAGGGAACAGATTGAGCAAGATCACATGTCCATTTGAGTAGTGAATATAAGTGCCAGCCATTGTGCTGAGCACTTGATGGAAAAATCACAGTAGCCCCTGCCCTCAACAAACTTAAATTCTCTAGGGGAAAGTGACATGTAGACAGAAAATTCAATAGAAAATATATGCAAAAAAAGAAATAAAGGTGTTTCTCCTCAAGTCATTCTGTATTCACTAATCTTTTATTCTAGTATAATATAAGCTCAATGAGGACAGGGACTATTAATTTTTTTAAATTCCCAGTATCTAGTAAAGTGCCTTATACATAGTAGGTGCTTTAAAAATGCTTTCTGGATTTGGTTGGATTAGTCCTCCAATACCTCATCTTGATTCAAGATGGCTTCGGTTCTTGAAGGATAAGCATTCAGAGAAAGAAAGCAAGCCCTTTCTTTCAGGCTAAAAAGGCTTTGAGATCAGGTCTGACAAAAGATGAATAGATGTGTTTCCTGGAAGAACAATGTAGCTTAATTCAGAAAGGCCTGTAACCAAGGGATTGTGACCCAGACCGAAGATCATGCCCTAGAGGTCCCACTTTCACCTTTGAAAACTTCTCTGAAACTCCTTGCTCTGGGGTTCCATTGCCTATTGCCTCACATGTCCAACTATGTCAGAACAGGCTGACTTCATCCAAGCTTCACTTAATTCCTTGGCAAAGTCCTTATACCATTTGCCTTTTCATTCTCTGGGATAGCCTTCACCCCTCCCCCCTTTCCACAATTCTTTGCTTCCTAGTTCTGGAATAAAAATCAAATCAATATTGTCCTTGTAACTAGAAAGAGTGTGTCAGTCTATTACGGAATCATTCACCATCCTTGTAAGTTTGCAGACCAAAATATTACTGCTTGGGCACCATGCTTCTTTCTGTACTATCTCTATTAGAATGTCAACTTCTTGAAGGCAGGGGCTGAGTGTACTCACTTAGGTACTTGCATCCCTAGCCCTTAGGACAATGTTTGGAAGGAACTTAGTAAGCTCTATGATAAAGGCTTTTTTCTTTCTTTCATTCATTCGTTCAACTCACATATCTCTGGGGTATGGAAGTATAAATACATAGCAGGAAAATTTTCTCTTTCCAATTTCATCCTAAGGTGGTATACTGATTCTTGTTGGGAAGGAAAAAGGAAGGGGCAGGTGCCTACACTAATAAAGGAAACATTAACATGTGGTAGACCTGTTAACAGTGGCAGACAGTGTTTGAAAATGGGGAGGGGAACATGGTAGTGGAGACTGACCTGCTTGCTTGTCTCTGAAAAGAGGTCTGCAGTTCATTTTTGGCACCTCTGCTATATATTATCTGACCCCTGTGCTGGGGAGGGAATCAGTCTTCTTGGTGCTTTTGAAGTGAGCCCTACCCTCCAAGTTTCTCTGCCTCTTATGGACATGAGGAAGTTATCTACTTCTTTCTGAGGGTCCCACATAAAATGACTGCTAACACAGTTTTGAAAAGAATTTTACCTTTTGAAAATAATATATCCATTACCAAACACTCAGATACACTAGACTGAGAATGATAATAGGAAGTCAGACCAAGGATAAAGACTTCATATCTTGGATCTTGTTTTAGGAAAAAAATCTCAAGGAAAGAAATACATTTGGGACCTTTTTTAAACATTTATTCTTAGAAAAGAGATGGATCTCTGTAAAAAGGTAGTTAATGAAATGACAACTTTGTGCTTGTGATGTACTCCATAACATATTAAGCTAAGAGGTGGAACTTGCAGAAACTTGCTGAGAGGAGAGAGTGAGTGAGTGAGTGTGTGAGAAAAAAAGAGGTGGAACTGAGAAGGATATGAAATGTAGCCCCTTCTCTCCTACTCAATGGAATAATTTTCTTTTCATGTTCTAGTGTTCCATAACAAAGAGTAACTGTTCTTTCCCTTACCTCAAGAGGCAAAGCAGATGCAGACTATATGATGTGGGGCTTACTTTTCTTCCTAGGAAACATTTTTATAGCCAAGCATTTCAAAAAAAAAAAACATTCAATAGCAAACCTGGCTCCTTGACCAGTTTTTTTTCCTCCTGAGAGCAAGCTGGGCAATCTCCCTGCAGGAGCAGGTGTATGCTTGTACTTGCAACAGTGGTGGATGAGGGGAGGAGGGGATGAGATGAGAGAGAGAAAGAGAGACAGAGACAGAGAGAGACAGAGAGATGCACACACACAGAGGGGCGTGGGGAGAGAGAGAGAGTGAGAGAGAGAGAGAGGAGAGAGAGAGTTAGGGAGCAAGGGAGGAGAGAGAAAGGCAGAGAGAGACAGAGAGACAGACAAAGAGATTCCTTGCCCTAATTTTATGTACTCCATACTATACCAAATAATGAAGGAACTAGAGAAACTATTCCAATATCAGGGAATTAAGTTTAGTTTCTCTGACACTGATTGTAGGTGGTGAATATCAGGTCTAGATTTCTGCAGAGAACTAGATAAGAGGCCATTGGTAGAACTGCAACTGAAAGAATTTAGGTTAGAAATGAAACATTTCTAAAGTGTAAAGACTAAGAAGCTAAAACATGTTCACCCAAGTTGTGGCCTCTTCTTTAGGGCTGTTAGCCACTCTCTCTGAACTTTATGGTTCTGAGGATTTTAAGAATTTTTTAAGAATTGAGAAATCTGAAGTAAATATTGGATGAATGATTGTTAGTCATACAACAAACTCATATTCCCTATTGTTACTTCACTAGAAAGTTAGCCTGCAACTTTCAACATTTGAAGATATGTATATACACATATACATACATATATCCATGTATATACACATATATACACACATACACATATTTACAAATCACGTTACATAATTAATTCAGTTACAAAACAATTCACATACTAATTTCTTCCTAGGAACTGGCAGTCATATGTGTATAATCTTTCACCAAGAATACTGATAGATAGGAGAGGGCTTCAAATTTCCTAGAAATTAGAGTTGGCCTCAGAGGAAATGAATTGCCCAGGGAGGTAATGAATTCTCCATCACTGCAGATCTTCACGCATGCTTTGCTCTCATTGTCCTCCTTTCTGAATCGGGACCTTATGACTATCTAGTTCAGCACCTTAGGTCTCTTACCCCCCTTGTTCTATTACTGCTCATCTCTTCAGAAGGTCACACCCTGGATTATTTTCACTCTTTGTCTTTTTCACTCCTATAAGAATTCAATAAAAATTAAGTTCCTACTATATATTACACTGTCTCCAAAGATAATTAAGGAATTATCACAAATGGAGGAAATTACATAACCACTCTTACTGGGTCTACTTCAAATTTGTTATATGTAACCACAAAGTGGTGTTGGCAAGGAGGAAAGGCAGAGCTATCAATCATCCTGAGCCAGAGAAGCTATCTGCATACTAGGGAAAACTGCTTCCCTTCTCAAAAGTGAAATCTCCCTCCCCATATGGAGCATGGCTTTCCTTTCAAATCACAATGTAATCAGCTTGCCAGGGAACTTGCTTTGCTCAATTGCTTTTGGGGATATGCTTCTTGCATTTCCTAGGAGAATGGGAATCCCTTCTGGGGACAGAGATCCATGGGTTTCTTTCGTTAGAAGAAACTAATGAAGTCATTTGTATTTACTGTGTTCCTCTAACTCTTAACTTGGTTCTCATGTCTAAGCAAGTATGACTCCCAGGCTGTTCTGGGAAAGATGAATCTCTATGAACTCCTCAAATTGTGAATAGTAATCAAATATCACTGAATCACTGGCTAGTGAGTTTTTTTGGGGGGGAAGGTAGATAAAATCTAAACTGAATGAAAGAGATAAGCAAAACACATGAGTCTGCTGAGATATGAAAAGGTTCACTGAAAAATGGTTTCTCCTAAAAGAGGAAGGGGAGAAAGAAGAAGAGAATAGACAGCATCATGAACCTAGGCAAGTGTCTCTTTTATCACCCCTGGAGTTGAGATTTACTGGCTACCCCCTTTTCTGCTTCTTGCAAGGAACCTTGATCAGAATAATTCCTCCTCCTCCTCCTCTTCCTCCTCCTGCTCTTCCTTCCTGTCACTGAGATTCTTATAGCTTAACTTCTAGCAGCTGCTTCTGGTGGTATCTCACCTATTCTTTCTACTTGTGATAGCTCCCTTCTCTCATTTGTTATGAGTTCTTTACTTCTCTTTCTCAGCATTCCCTTTTCCAAAAATCAGGATCAAAGGGTGGACCGTGGTAACTGTCTTTCTTACAGGAAGAATAGTTTCCTCCTCATGAAGTTCTCTGCCCCTTTTGTGTGTGGCCAAGCAGGGACCCTACATGCAATTTCAACTGGGTTCTCCATTGCTGAACATCAGTCATCTTTCCCTACTCCCAGCATCTGTTTGAAAGATATTCTCTCCTCAAGTCACCTATTTCATCCCTTTCTCATCTCTCTCAACAGAGAATCTAGCTAAATACTTCACTAAAAAAACTGAGGCCATCCATCATATAAGCCTTTCTCCCCAACTCTACATTCCAAATTACCTTAACAGAACTCTCATCCTCTCTTTTCTTTCTTTGTCTTTGTTTTAGTGGAAGAGATGGCCCTTCTCGCAAATGTCAGGCCTGCTATTTGTGTCCCTGGTCTTATGCCCCTGTCTTCTCTTGGTATTTATCCCTTGGATCATTCTTCTCTATCTCTCTTTAATTTCATTATCTCTCTCATTATCTACTCTTTTATCACCCCTTTCATTGTCTACTGGTTGCTTTTCTACTGCTTGTAAACATGCCCAGAGTTCTCCCAATTCAAAACAAACAAAACTTCACTTGATCCTGTGTCCCCTTGAGCTACCATCCTATATATCTTTTTACAAGAACTGACAGAAGAAAATTGGAGGCTTTTATTACTTCCACATCCTCTCCATTGCCTCACTTCTAAGCTCCTTGCACTCTGTCTTATAGCCTTATTACTCAACTGAAATTCGTCTCTCCAAGCTTGGCAATGATTTGCTAATTGCCAAATCTGATGATCTTTTCTCATATCATCTCTTTTGATCCCTTTGTAGCATTTGAAACATTTTACTACCTTCTCCTCCTAGACACTCCTTCCCCTCTGGGTTTTCATAACATTGCTCTCTCCTGGTTCTCCTACTTGTCCTACTGCTTGTTCTCAGTTTCCTTGGTTGCATAATCATTCTTGCTACATTCCCTATTTGTGGGTGTGTTCTAGGGCTCTTTCCCCACACCTTGTTCTGTTCTTTTTAAATTATTTCTTTCAGCGATATCATGAGTAATGGGTTCAGATATGAACTATAGGCAGATGACTTCCAGAATATTCTGAATGTTCAAACTCAGTTTCCTTCTAGACCCCATCCTGAATGATCAACTGATATTGGACATTTTCAGCTGAATGTTCATAGGCATCTCAATCTCAACATGTCCACGATGTAATTTATGATTTCTCCTTTCTCCCTTTACCTACTCTTCCCTAATTTCCTATTTCTCCCTCATTTCCCTATTTCTGCTGAGAGCAGCACTGTCCTTCCCATCACTCAGTTATCTTTGACTCTTCCCTTTCTCTTTTCCCTCACAGCTAATCAATCACCAAGTTTTATTGACTCTAACTCTGCAATATATCTCACATTATCCCTCATTGTCCTTACTCACATGGCTGCCACTTTAATTAATCTTTATCATGAACTACTGCTATTGCCTTAAGAGGTTTCCAAATGGAGAGTCTCTTTCCTATCCAAGAGCTCAAGTTTGATCACGTCCCTCCATGGTTCAAGTGACACCCACTTGCTTCTAGAGAAAAAAAACATATTCTTCTGACATTTTTTTTCTTAAACAGCCTTTAAGTGCTACAGTCTATCCTTCCAAGCTTAGTGTATTTCATTCTTTTTCATGAAGTTAACATTCCAGCCAAACTGGTCTGCTTGGTGTTCTCTGTATATGACATTCCATCTCCTTTCTCTTTGCTTATGAAGAGTTTCACCCTATACTTAGAGTGCACTTCACAGCTCTGGTTTCATAATCTCTGGCTTTGTTCAAAGTATATTCTATGTCACCTCCTATAGGAAACTTGCCCTAATCCCCTCACAATTACTAATACTCTCCCCTGTAAACTTTGTCTCTATTTTGTATTTCACTGTGTATGTGATGTTTCTAATTGATCTCTGAATTGTTTCAATTTTTCACCTCTAGTATTATTTATCCCCACTGGAATGTAAGTTCCTTTAGGGAGGGAATTATTATATATTTGATTTTGTATCCCTACAGGCAAACATAGTAGTCAGAACACATAAGTACTTAATATATGCTTTTTGAATGACTAAAAATTTGAGCAGTGACCACTGGTGACCACTTGTTGGTAATGTTATAGAAGGGATTCATGCTTCAGGTGCAGAGTAGATCTTTTCTAAAAGCTACACTTTGTCTGATTTCCCTAGTCCTGCTCTTATGTGAATCTTGTCCTAACCCTGTGCACTAAGAAGCTTTTCTGGGACCGATGACTTTTCTAAAAGTCAGTGTGAATGCCCTAGAATACAAAGAAAATACAAGATGTTCCAGCCTCAAGAAAAGTAGCATTAAATGAGGAAGACAACAGCATAAGAATGTGTCTAAGAGAGCAATGAGAACAAACCCAATTTGAACTATTGTGTACTGCTAGAGTCGCTACCATGATTAGGATGAGCCTGATTAGTGAAGGATTAGTGAAGTTGAGTGGCCAAATGCTTTGCCTTCTCCAGGGAGAAGCTGTTGATTTGTTGGGAACAATTCTTCTATCTAGGCAGTGGGTTGATCAGAGGGCAAAATTGTCAGGGCAAGGTTTTAAAGAGCGTGCTGTCTTTTCTGAAAGCCAGGAGGGTTCCTGGTTTCTGGTTTCTTGATTGCAAAACAGGAGAATCAGGCTACCTTATACAATAGGAGCAGAAAGCTTTTGATCACTTGGTTAATTGAAATAATTTTCAAAGAAGCTATTATCTCTGCCTTTCATCCATTCCAGTGTGATAGATGAGATGATTATGATTATTGATAATATTATCACTTATTATGAAGTTAAATTCTAGAACAATGGGAAACTGCCAAAAGGGCTAATGTGTTTTCTTCATCACAAGCTCCCTGTCCTGCTTTGTTAATGTAAATGCATCTTCATATCTTGAGGATCATTTTTATCTTCTAATCAGATTTTTCAGGCATTTTTGAAGATTTTTTCCCTCTTGCATAAAAATCTAATTTGTCAGGGGAAAAATACATAACTAAATGGTAAGAATACCATTTGCTCAGCTAGTAGTAATTAGGACCAAGACTGAGAAACTCCTGCCATACCTTCTATATGGAAGATATCTGATGAGCACATTTCCTTATACTGGGATTAGCACAATCTCACATATATAGCATGCCTGCAAATAAATTTCAGATATGTGTGTATATGTGTGTGTGTGTGAGTGTGTTTATGTGCGTGCATGGGCATGTGTATGTTTGTGTATTTGTGTTTTAGTTGGATTTTGTCAAATACCATAACAGGGTGACATTTTTTTTCTGATATCCCAATCTTTCATTTCTATACCCCTGTCCTCAATAGCTTACAATCTAATGGAGGAAATAACAAGTAAACAAATATTTACAATCAGAATATATATGCATATGTATAAAGAGGAAATCATCAAGGGAGGAAAAGCATTTGAATTAAGAGGGATTGGGGAAGACTTCTTATAGAAAATGAGATTTTAGTAGGTACTTGAAAGAATCTAGGAAAGCCAGGAAGTGGAAATGAGGAAGGAGAATGTTTCAAGCATGGAAACACCCAGAGAAAATGCCCAGTGTGGAGAGATGGAGTATTTTCTTTGGAGAATGTCAAGGAAGTATGTGTTATGGATTAAAGAGTATGTGGTGGCATATAAGATGTTAAAAGACTTAAAAGATAGGAGTTGACTTTTGAAGGACTTTGAATGCCAGAGGATTTAGTATCTGATACTGGAGGTGATAGGGAAGGAGTCAATGCAATTTAATGAATAGAGGGGTGGCTCATCAACAGGCTATTGCAGTAATCCAGGTGGGAGTTGGTGAGAGCCTGCACCACAGTGGTGATTACATCAGAAAGGAGTGGCCTTCTCTTTTCTATTGGTTACTCCGGGCTGGGGCCCTTCAAGTGGTAGAGAAAAAAGACATGACTAATCCATCTACAATAAGATTTTAGTTACTTAGATATGTTCTCTTCCCAGAGATACTTGCATTTCAAGTGCATCATTTACAAAGGACAATGCTTAATTCAAATTACTCAGCATTTATACGTAGAGTTGGGGTACCTGACTGGCGGACTAGTGAAAAGAAGAGATTCCAGAACTCTAAGACCTTTTTTGCACTTCTTAAATCATGCCATTGTGGCAATAATTTCTCTGTCTTTATAGAACAGTATTTATTGAACAGTATCCTCACAGTACAGTTGAAAGAGGGTTGGGTTTGGAGTCAGAAGACCTTATTGTCTATGAGACTTTGTTCAGACCTCTTTGAGCTTCAGTTTCCTCATGTATAAAATAAAGGGATTGGACTGACCTCTTAGCTTCCTTCTATCTCTGAATCCATGACCAAGGACATACCAGGCAAAACTTTGATTTGACAAAAGTAGTTTGCAAACTTACTTTGAAAGTCATGTCACATGTCAGAGGACGTGTCAATCCTGGAAAACTTTGTCTATTAGTGTGTGGCTTATTCATATATTTTTATGATCAACTTAATGACATCAAATTGCTAGCATTGCTGAAACTAATCCCTATGGTCTACATTGAACCAGTGTTTTCATTCTGTACCTCTTGCAGTCTGTACGTGGCAATCCCTAACAACTAGAAGATTAAATCTTTTAAAAATATATTAATTTATTTTTAACATTAAAAATTTTAACTTCCAAATCCTCTCCCTCTCTCCCACCCCATACCTACCCACTGAGAAGGCAAGCAATATGATTGAAATCATACAAACTAATTTTCATATTAGCCATATTTCAAAAAAAGCAAAAAAAAATTTAAAGCGAGAAAATTATACTTCAATTAGCACTCAGAGTTCATCAGTTTTCTTTCTGGAGGTGGATAGCCTTTTTTCATCATGAGTCCTTTGGAACTGTCTTGGATCATTCCATTGATCAGAGTAGCCAAGTTTTTCACAGTTGATCATCATTATAACATTGCTGTTACTGTATACAGTGATCTAGGAGATTAAATCTTAAGACTGTCACCAAAATGGATTTGTTCCCTGGCCCTCTTCTAGAGGTACTTTATTACAGGCTGGATGAATTTTATGCTGCTTTCAGCTCTTGACACAATCTCAGTCCTCTCCAGGATGAGAATACATAATGAGAGCATGGATGAAGGATGCCCCCAAAGGGAGCACGATTTCTTCCTGGAGAGAGGCACAGTCTGAAGAAGAGGAGATGAGGGCAAAGCATTCAACCTTACTTCAGAGGACCAAGTAATGACAGAGAATGCAGATGGGCAGCCAGACCCCCTGCTCTTTAGGGGAAGGTGGCAAAGCATAAAGGAAAGGATATTAGCATTACTCATTTTCGTGATGTTTTTAAGTTTATTAAGATTTTGGTACTCATTCCCCCACTCTCATACCTCACCCAGAGGCAGAGGAGGCTCTGCAGAGCTATAGCATCCCTGCGGCAGTGATTCAGACAATCACTTGATATCAGCTGGAGAGGCCAATGGCACAGACTGGCAAGCTGAGCCACATTCTGCTTCGGGCTAGTCTGGGATTTTTAACTATTCTTTTGCTTCTTCCATCTTCTCCCCACTGGAGTCATTTCAGTAAGTTCATTCTGGCTATAACGCCTCATTCTTCCAGGCAGCAGGAAGATTGTGTCTAAAGATGACTGATCAAGCCATACTTGGACAGAGGTGTGTGTGTGTGTGTGCGTGCTTCTCCCTGAGAAATCCAAGTGGGGGCAGGGGTTGGGAGTTGGTAACTGGCACTCACAAATAGGTTTTCTCAGATACCAACAAAATGTCTACACGAACCCTGTCCTTAAGAAAGATTTACTCATTTTGTTCATTTTCCACCTTTGTGCACAAACATTTCCATCACCTTGAATGCCTTCCTTGCTTCTCACTGGGTAAGTTTCTGAACCCTATTATTTTTCAAAGACTAACTCCTAGCTCTTAAAGGAATCCTTCTCAGACTATCTCACTCAATTCATAGGATGATATGATCATAGATCTAAAGCTGAAAAGGATATCAATCTTTTTACAGCCGAGGAAACTGAGGACAAGTGACTCACTCAAAGACACACTGGCAGTAAGAGTCAGAGCTAGTATTCAAATTCAGATCCTGGAATTCTGACTTCAGTCTCCTTTTTTTATATCCTGAACTATTGTAGCATTCATAAGTATCAATCATGTAATACATTGAAATCATATATTAAAGTTTGATGATATATTATTTGAGGACATATTAAATGATGATATATTAAAATTTATGTTAAGGATATTTTTGCAAATATGATTCTGTTGGTTAAATTTTAAGAACCTCAAAAGCAGAAACCATGCCCTTTGTATTCGTAGTTCTTTGTATTCTCCATAGCCCTTAGCTCCTGTAATTTCCTAGATTTGACTGAAATATAGACTTTCAGTGAACAAGGTCTCTCTCAGGGACTTTGAATTTGACTGTGCAACATGGGAGACACTGGCACAGGACCACTCAGCATGGTGTGCCCACATCAGAAAAGGTACTGTGCTGTTTGAGCAAAGCAGAACTGAGACATCACAAAGTAAGCACAGGATGCCCAAATTTGGGACATCTACCCCACATATTCACACAAACTGTCTGTGCCCAATCTGTGGTAGAGCATTCTGAGCTCATATTGGTCTGATCAGCCACAGTCGGACACACTGAAATTTCACTTTATCATGGTGATGTCATTGTGGTCCTCTTCGAAGATGAAGGACGACAACCAACCAACCAGACTTCCAGTGACAGTATTATATTCCTGGTATTGTCTTCAGAGAACCACTGAAAATAGATTTTCCATTTTGGAAAAGAGCTCAAAATAAACATAATTTAATCTATATCTGACAAAATATTCCTGCTATAATATCACTAGCAAATATTTATTCAATTTTGGTTGAAGACCTCTAGAGTGGAGGAACCCACTAGAGATTTCTGGGGCAATCTATTCAACTTTTTGATAGTTTTAAAAATGGATTTGTATTGATATCTTTTGTTTTCCTATCACCTAGATTTCAGGAAAACTTAGGTATGTATATTTGTATGTATATGTACATATATGTATGTGCATGTATTATATGTGTATATATGTACATGCATATGTACATATATATGTGTGTGTGTATACACACACACACACAGTCTGACATTCTTTGCAACACTTATCTTTATTTCCCAGCTGGCTCTATTCTTTTGGACTTCTCCATTATGCCCCCCAGTGAATGCATCGTGAGGAACCCTATCACCTCAGATCAGCTTTGGTACTCATATCTCAGCAATGCCTTCTGCCCTTCTGTTTAGAGGTTGGAGTGAAGAACTCCTTCCCAAACTTCCCTTTAAGGAGGTGAGTCAGCTGGGGATGTACTTCTTTTGGCTTCATTATGCCCTGGAGTTGGGTACCTTCATCCTCAGTCTCTTGTCTTTTATGGCCTTTTGTGTTTCGCCTTCCTTCTTTAGACTGTAGACTCTTCCAAGTCAGGCATTATCTTCCTTGTTTTACAGTCACACTCCCAGCGCTTGCTTAGCTTAGTGCTGGGCACATAGTAACTAACAAATGCTGGCAGGTTGACTGATGCTCCTTAGCCATGTTTCGCCTCCTTGCCTCCACAAAGGAATAGATGTGTCTGTCCAGGTTCCTGAAAAATGGATAGAGTGTACTGCTTTCAGTGCTGCAGGCATTCCATCAAGAACCTGTAGAGATCACATTTACCAGGGATTCCAAAAGTGGCCATGGTTATGCTGGGAAAACCGACCCCCCAGGTAGCATGCAGAGTTGTTGTATGATTCAAAGAGAGTCAAAATAAGCATTTGTAGCCTCTTCTCCCACCCTTCTCCAAAGAGAATTCCTGCCAGGAGAGGAGGAAGTATGTGGGGTCCAGAACTTTGTCCACTCTGTTCTTCTTCTTCTGAGGGGCAGGGGTACTGGGCTAGAATTACATCTATCTGCTCCCTTACATATTATTAGTCTAGGCAGAGATGCAATTTTCAGATTTAAGCTAACTTCTGATTGCTGTTTCATTAATTAGGGGGTGGGCAGGATCCCAAACTTTATATTCAAGACTTGACCCTTGTCTTACTAAATACCCATTACACAATAATTGCCCATATAGCAATTAGACAAGAAATCCATTTTTTCAAGTTAATAGCAAAAATAGAAGTCATGGAAAGTATCCTTAGGAGAATATATACTAGAGTGATGAAGCTCTCCCATTGGAAGTGAGGTAACTCAGCTCAACCAAGACAGAGAGAATACTAAATATCACCCAAATGGAAGGTGCCCATAGTCTCTACTGTAGAAAGTTGCAGCCAAGGATGTGATGGAGACTGCCAGCTCCTCTCATGTATGCTTCTTATCAGACCTTTTTCCTTTAGCAACCTGAAGTGGAGTTAGCATTATCCAGCAATTCACTGAAAGCCAGAAACACCCAAAGCAATTGTGTCTCTAATGAAAGGATAGGACTAGATGGTTAGGAGCTCTTCACCTTCAAGAGTCTGAAGAAAAACTGTCAAATTTCCTCTCTTCTCATCTCACCAACCCTATCCTACTCCCCACAGAGGCACAGGCCAATGACTTCCAAAAATAAGGAGAGCATCCTATTCCAATGGGCTTTGGGACTGAGGTCATTGTTATGTGACATTTCTGGGTCTCTAAAAAGTCAAGAGGAATGAATCTTAATGGTAATCCTAGAGTTGGGCAAGGCATTTAAACTCCATATATATTCAAAAAGGCGTCTGCTGTCTGTGCTCTCTAATACAGACAGTGCATCTGATGATATACTTTGCATCTATGTCTCAGAACATATTTTCCAGTAATGATTGATGAATGAAAAAGCATTAAATGCTTAACATATATGTCAAGCACTGTTAGGTGTTTAGGGTACAGGTACATAAACAAGCCCAGTCCTTGTCCTGAAAGAATTTACATTCTAATAAAGGAAGGCAATGTACTTAGGGAATTGGTATCCAAAGTCTTTTAGTTTGAAAATGTATAGGGATGGTGAGTAGACGTAGAAGGGAGTAAACTCAGACATACTTTTTAAGGGTCATATTGTTGTTCCTGAACTGCAAAGCAGGAGGTATGGAATAGTTTACCACTACCTCTAGACATTACCTCAGATATGTCTCTGCCCCAAGGCAGAGTAGCCAGTGGGTTAGGGGTAGATGCAGCGTTAGGGAAGGAGGTTGTGTTATCTGGAGGTGAATATGGGGTTGCTTTAGAAAAATCAACATAAAAACATCTCAACTTGAAAAACAGGTACAGTGTGTATGTGTGTGTGCGTGCACGTGTGCATGTGTGCCTGAGCACGCACATGCACATGTATATAACGATTATTTATGCTACAAAGGGATTCTGCTTTTAGTAGAAACACCTCTACTGAACACAGAATTTTTGGAGAAATGTGGTGTAATTTTTGGAGACCCTGCCAAGTGATTAGCCTTTAGAAATAAAGAGAAATAAGGAAATGGTAATGTAAATCAATAGAAAGCTAATTTTGCTTACCAAAATGTTGACTTACATATATTTTTTCAAGTCCATTCCCCTTCTTTCCCCCCTCTTCCCCTAATAAAATAAGGTATATATTTATCATGAAAATGAGTATTCTGAGGGATAGTTTGGGGGCATAAGGCCAGAGCAGACATAAAAGGAATCTGGTAGGAAGGTACTATAACAGATTACATGAAAGTTTTTGTACTCTCTCTTATGTTGCACTGAGACAAAACTTATTTTTAAAATTTTATTGTTCCCATTACATGTAAAAATAATTTTAACATTTTTTTTCAAATTTTGAGTTCCAAATTCTTTCCCTCTCCTTCTTTCTCCCATTGGAAAAGCAAGCAATTTGACATAGGTCATACATGTGTAGTCATACAAAACATATTTCCGTGTAAGTCATTCTGTGAAAGACAATACAGACAAAAAACCCCAAGAAAAACAAAGACAGTACAGAAAAGGTGTTTTTGATTTGCATTCAAGGTCTACAGTTCTCTCTCTGGAGGTGGTCAGCACCTTTCCTCATAAGTCCTGCAAAGTTCTCTTGGATCACTGTATTCCTGGGAATATCCAAGTTATTCACAGTAGATCATCATACAATATTGCTGTTACTATGTACAATATTCTCCTGGTTCTGCTCATTTCATGTTTCATTACTTCATTTTAGTCTCTCCAGGTTTTTATGAGAGTGTCCTGCTCATTATTTCTTAAAGCACAATAGTATTCCATCATAATCATATACAACAACTTGTTTAGGCATTTCCAAATTGGTGGATATCTCAATTTTCAACTTTTTGCCCCCACAGAAAGAGCTGCTATAAATATTTTTGTGTGCTTAGGTCCTTTACTTTTTTAAAAAATCTCCTTGAGATATAGAACTAGTAGCGGTATTATTGCTTGGTCAACTATTATGCATGGTTTTATAGCCATTTGGGCATAGTTCCAAATTGCTCTCCAGAAAGGTTGAATCAGCATACGACTTCATCAAGTGCACCAGTGTTTTAATTTTCCCACATCTTCTTCAACATTTGTTGTTTTCCTTTTCTGTCATATCAGCAAATCTGAGGTAGTTGCATTTCTCTCATCAGTAGTGATTTAGAACATTTTTTTCCACATGATAAGAGATAGCTTTGATTACTTTGTCTGAAAACTTTCTGTTTATATCCTTTGACCATTTATCAGTTGAGGAATGGCTTTTATTTCTATAAATTTGACCCAGTTTTCTATATGTTTGAAAAATGAAGTCTTTATCTTAGAAAATCACTATAAATTTCCTTTCATGAGAATGATTGCCAACTATGTATTTTCCTCCATCCTATTTAACTCCTGTTTATTCTACTCTTCCTCTCCTTTTACCCTATCCCAAGGGTGGGAAATGTGCAGCCTTGAGGCCACATGTGGCCCTCTAAGTCCTCCAAGTTTTACCAAACAAATCCTTTTATTAAGAATTTATTATTGTACTATAATTTTATATCATATATTGTGTACAATATTATTATTATTGTTATAAGGATGTGTTCTGTAAAACTTGGACTCAGTCAAAGGGCTACACTTGAGGACTTAGAGAGCCACATGGGGCCTTGAGGTCACAGGGGCCCTACTCTTGCCTTGTTCATTCTCAAAAGTGTTTTGGTTCTGACTTTGTCTTCTCCCAAACTGCCCTCCATTCTGTCAGCTTCCCCCCTTCTCTCATCCCCTTCCCTTCCTACTTTCATGTGCAGTAAGATACATTCTAAACCCAACTGAGTGTGTATGTTATTTTCTCTTTGATCCAATGCTGATAAGAGTAAGGTTCATGCTCTTCTCCTCATTTCCTCCATTTCCCCCTCCACTGTGAAATCTCTTTCAGTCCCCTTTTATGTCAGAAAATTTATTCCACTCTACCTCTTTATTTCCCCTTCTCCCAGTGCATTCTTCTTTCTCATCCCTTAATTTTATTTTTTTAGATAATTATACCTTCACATTCAACTCGCACTTCTGCTTTCTGTCTATTATATACTTCTAACTATCTTACTAATGAGAACATTTTTTAGGAGTCATAAATATCATTTTCCCATGTAGGACTATAAACAGATTAATGAATCCCTTACAATTTCTCTTCTCTTTTGTACTTTTTATGCTTTCCTTGGGTCTTATATTTAAAAGCCAAAATTTCTATTCAACTCTGGTATTTTCATCAGGAATATTTGAAAGTCCTCTATTTCATTAAATGTCCACTTTATGCCCTGAAAGATTATACTCAGTTTTGCCGGGGAGGTGATTTTTGGTTGTAATCCTAGCTCTTTTGCCCTCTGGATATAATATTTCAAGCCCTCTTTAATGTAGAAGCTGCTAAATCTTGTGTTATCCTGAATATGGCTCCATGATATTTAAATTGTTTCTGTTTGTTTGCAGTATTTTCTCCTTGATCTGGGAACTCAGGAGTTTGGCTATGATACTCTTGGGAGTTTTTGTTTTGGGATCTCTTTCAGGAGGTGGTTCTTTTAATTTGTATTTTACCCTCTGGTTCTACCTGGATACTACCTGGAAGAGCCAAAAACTTAAAAGTCTCCAGAATTATCTCTGAAAACAGCTGCACAAAACAATGTCAAGAATATCAGGGCAGTATTCCTTGAAAATTTCTTGAAAGATGATGTCTAGGGTTTTTTTTTTTTTTGGTCATAACTTTGAGATAGTCCAATAATTTTAAAATTACCCCTCCTGGATCTATTTCTAGTTCAATTGGTTTTCCAAGAAGATACTTCAAATTTTATTTTATTTTTTCATTCTTTTGATTTTATTTGATTGCTTCTTGATGTCTCATAAAGCCATTAGATTCCACTTGCCCAATTCTAACTTTTAAGAAATTATTTTCTTCACTGAATCTTTGTACCTCTTTTCCCATTTGGTCAATTCTACTTTTAAAGGAATTCTTCTCTTTAGTGAATTTTTGTATATCTTTTTCCATTTTGCCAGTTCTTATTTTCAAGGCATCCTTCCTTTCATTGGATTTTTTTGTGCTTCTTTTACTATTTGGCTTATTATAGTTTTTTTAGGTGTTATTTTCTTCAATATTTTTTGTGTGTGCCTCCTTTACTAAGCTGTTGACTTTTTTCTCATGTTTTTCTTGGATCACTTTCATTTCTCTTTCAATTTTTTTCCTCTACTTCTCTTATTTGATTTTTAAAATCCTTTTTCAGTTCTTCCATGGCTTTAAACCAATTCATATTTTTCTTTTCAGCTTTAGATGAAGGAACTTTGACTTTGTTGTCTTCTTCTAAGTATGTTTTGATCTTCCTTGTCACCACAGAAACTATGGTCAGTTTTTTATTTGCGTAGTCATTTGCCAGCCTATTTCTTGACTTTTAACTCTATGCAAAAGTTGAGCTCTGCTTTCCAAGTGGAAGGGGCACTGTCCCAAGCTTTAGGTTGTTTTTTGCAGCTGTTTTCAGAGATAATTCTGGGGACCTTTAAGTTTTGGCTCTTCCAGGTAGTATGATGAGAAGTGTATTTATGACTCTCCTGTATCATGCACTGGTTTGTGAGCAACCAAAAACATTCTTTTCAACCCTGGAACTGTAACCAGGGTTCCTCTCTCCTGTGTCCAGAAGCTCTCCTGGGCTAGTGATCTTCCTCACACTGGGACTAATACCCAAGACTGCAACCCAGATCAAAATATAACAATGCAACAGAGTCCTTTCCCTGGTGCCCCTGTAAATCTCCTGACCTTTTGTCCAATTCCTTTACCATCTGTGGATTGAGAGGTTTGGAAACCACCACTGCTGCCACTGATTCAGTCACTCCAAAGTGTGTTCCTGATTTGATGGGGCCAGATCTGTGCTGGTATGGTCTGTGCTGGACTGCCCTTCTCTCATTCAAGTTATTTGGCACTTAATTGGGCAAAAAAGTTTCTAAAACTCCTCTGTTGTGATTTATACTTCACTTGTTAATTTTATCTTTAATTTATGGAATAAAACAAATATTTCTATGACATAGTATAATAAAAAAGACAATTTTACATGAAACTGTTAATTTACTATGCACAAATTGTTATTCCTTTAAAAATTGCAATGAAATTACCACTTATTTTTCTTTTTTTTCTTCCCTCTCCCTTTGCCTTAGTGATGGCTACCATTAGACACAAATAAGTATATATATATAAAAGTATTCTATACATACTTCTTTATCAGTTCTTTCTCTGGATGCAGATAGTATCTTTGTAAACAATGTTCTCTTAATTCTCTTTATTTCTGCTCATTTCACTCTTTATAATTTCATGCAAGTCTTTCCATGCTTTTCTAAAATCATTGAACTCATCTCTTTTTATAGCACAATAATATTCCATTACAATCATATAACACAACTTGTTCAGCCATTCACCACTTGATGGGCATCCCTCCAATTTCTAGTTCTTTGCTACCACAAAGTTAGCTGCTATAAACATTTTGGAACATATATGTTCTTTTTCTTTTCCCTTAATTCATCTTTGGAAACAGACCAAAGTAGTGGTATTGCTGGGTCAAAAGGTATAGGTAGTTTAATAACTCTTTGGGCATAATTCCAGATTGCTCTCCAAAATGGTTGGATCATTTTACAATTCCACCAACAATGAATTTGTGTCCCAATTTTTCTACATCCTTGCCAACATCTGTCATGTTAGCCAATTTGGTAGGTATACAATGATATCTCAAGGTTATTTTACTTTGCATTTCTCTAATCAGTAATAATTTAGAGCATTTTTATCTGACTATAAATTCTTTTGATTTCTTCATTGAAAACTTCCTGTTTACATCTTTTGACTATTTATCAATTGGGGAATGTCTCATATTCTTATAAATTTGACATAGTTCTAATTACTATTTGTGAATTTTTCTCCATCTTACTTTTACTAGCTATTTTCCTTCTCAGTTTCTCTTTTTACTCTATAACTATTACCTTAGCTTCCCCTCTTTATATTATTGATTTAGTTTTTCTCTTTCAAAAAATCAATATTACTAATTATTTGTCTAATTTTACTAATGATCTTAATAGTCTTTAAAAATGACACAGTTTTATTCTATTTTTGTTTTTATTTACCTCTTTTTACATTTGGAGAATGTCTACTTTTAAATTTGTTTGGTTCTTTTTGATTAATTTTTTTTAACTAGATTTCATAGTTACCTGTTTGATGGGAGAAGAGATTCAGGATGATAACTGGAGGATATAGCCAAGTCAAGATATTTTATTTTAATGAAGATGAGGTGGATATGTTTGTGTATAGTGTGAAAGGAATCATTGTATAAGGAGAGAATGGAATTGAGGAAAGAGAAAGAATAATTACTCAGGTTCCTGGAGGAGAGGGAAATGGAAGGGATCAAGAACAGATGTAGAATGTTATTCTTCATGAGGAGAAAGGCAACCTGTTCTTTGGAGAATATAGCAAAAGAGGAGAAAGAGAAGAGCAATAAGAAAAGGTTTTGAAATATAAAGTAGGGAAAAAGGAAGTTTTCCTGATTTTTTTCATAGATAATTATTTTGTGATGTAGGTAGGTGGCAGAATAGATAATGTCCCAAACCTTGAGATAGGAATAAACATTGTTGTATATGTACTCTTAGAGATTTATTCTTTTGAATTAGCATTAAATATATTTAAAGATCTTTGTAAGCTGTACAGAATTATACTATATAAATGTGAGTTATTATTATTAGATCTTTGATAAATATTTGTTGATGAATGAACAAAACCTTTTTTTCAGAAGAGAAACTTGTGCCACCAAGACATAAAATAGTTTGTTCAAAATCACGCAAATAGTAAATGGCAGAGCTGGAATTTGAACCTGCAATGGGTGAAATATGAAAAAACTGAGGAAAGAAGGATTCGAGTTCTTGAGCATATCAGCTTATTAAGCAATGTATGCCAATAGCATAATAAATCATGACCAGATCTCCTCCACTTGACACTGGACCCCAAATACAGACGTTGATGCATCAAAAGAAAACAATTAACAGGGTATAAGCCAGGATACAAAATTAAGTAACCTGATTTTAGTTGGAGGGAAAATGTGGGGCTTTCCATGTTGTGGAGAGTAAACAGGTGCAATTCCCTGAAATCAGAAAAAGGGGGGTTTCATTTCCCTGCCCCCTATCAAGTGTCTGAATACAATCAAAGGATCCAGGAAATAGTAACAGACTCACTAGTATGGGTCCAATTTTCAGAGAAGATAGATGAGTTCCTTGAAATGTATCATGTGAGAAAACTCCTTGCATCAATCCTCAGATCTGACTGGGTTTCTGTTCAGCAAAATCTAGGTAATTTGTTAAAGGTCTTTAAGCAACCAGTCATGCAAAGCTAGGTTCAAATAATACAATAAAGTTTTCTAACAATTCCCAAAATTCAAAAAAGTTTTCTCATAAGACATAAATCTGAGTAGATTCATAATTGAATAGAAAGGGAACCAAGTCGCCCCCAAAATTTAGTCAAAAGAGGGAGTTAGTTTGGTTTACACAAATCTCACAATTCTCTCAAACTCAAATCTTTTTACTCAAATCTATTGCTCAGATTTCTGGGAAATGTGAGTACCCTGTGTACTTAGTAGATAGATTTGGAAGTGAGGATGACAGTACAGAATGGGTAGACAGAAGAGTTTGGAAGATAAACTAAATTGTACAGTTTTCAGAAGGCCAGCCTAGATCCAAGGTGACTGACACCCGAGAGTTGAATTTTGCCTGGGAACCACTTGTCAATTTCTCCTTTACTATGTTGTATATGGGGATAGTGTTAGATTTTCTAAAAGATCAGGATGACCGAAAGAATCTGTGAACTAGAGCCATAAATAGGATGAGATTAGACTATTAAAAGGTGAAAGAAAGATGTGAATTAAGATGAGGTGACTCCTACATGGACTTTTTAGTATTAAGTCTTGGAAGTCACTATAGTGGTTTATATCTGCCCAAAATGAATGTGAAAGATGTTTTCCCTGCTTTTTTATATATATTCATGCAAAATGATAGACTGTTAGGGTGATAGTAAAAAATCTGTAGTTTATGGAGGAAAGGGAATACTAATCTTTTACATTCCCCTGACTACTTCAAATGTCCATCCCCATAACTCAACACTACTTAGGAGATAATCAAACATAGAGGGTTATACATAAATTTTTCATGCTAGATCATACTACTGAGTTCATTATCCCTGAGGCCCATGGAGTGAGTGCAGCAAATTTCAAATAAAAGTAATTAAACTTAGTATTTTGCTACTACGAGCACTACATTTTTTACATATAGATACCCTCAGATTCCTCTGTGACTACAGCAAATTTGGGGTATATTTAAACTCTATTAAAGCATATATATATATATATATATATATATATATTTTTTTTTTTAAAAACATCAGCTTTTTTCTGAGATAGGACTCCTTCCATTCCTTAGAAATGATGGGTTTTTATATTTGTTTTAAATAAATTTTTTCTGTTTGCTTCCTTTCTAAATGAGTCTCAGTTAATTAGTATGTATGCAGATAAGCAAGGGTTTCTCATATGCATAATTGGGACCTCTTAGTTATTTCTCAGAAATTCTAACTTAAATGACTGAAAAGATCCCATGGAGGCAAGTCACTGATACTCATTGCACTTCAAAGAAACTCAAGCACAGGAAGTGTTAGTGGCAGTTGGAAAATTTTTACTCATGAGGATACAGTGAGAAAAAGGAAAGGCAGGGTGTTTACAAAATGACCTCAACTTATGGCTATTTTACATGAGCTGCTGAAGTGGTTGTCCAGCTGAGTTGGCCTGTCTAACTGATTAAGTTTCCTTGTACAGTAATATCCTGTTTCAACTCTTATTTACCTGTGAAGTTCAGAGACAATACTTCCTTACAGGGCTCCTGAGAGGGGTCATGTCTCAAATCCCAGTAGAATTCTGAGCTGTGACCACAAGACCCTACTTCTTTCTAATGTTTTCTGTAAAGTCTCTCATATCCTTGATTGTGTGATCCATGGAAAATCTGAGATTTATTTCCTATGTTCAGAGCCTGAGAGTGTAAAAATGTTATTCTGGTCTTTTCTATGAATTTCTGTTTCAAAAGAGAACATTGTTTGGGCAGATGGTTTGTCCATTTCTTTAAAAGAGCCAAATGAATATGCTTATTCAAAAAGCATTTTTGATTCCTTCATAGTCTGACTTTAACTATGATACATTAACTTTGAGAATTTATTCTATCACCACAGACTATCACTGATCTAATTTCCCTTAGAGCATCTAGACATCTTTAAGTGAGGGTGTATTCACTGAGTGTGTATGGGGTATATGCAATAAACGATGACAAGGTTAATCATTGATAATGGGTTATGTCAGTTATGTGTATTGAGGAACTTAATAAATACTTTTTGATGTTGATATTTATAATAACGCCTCCACTCTATCACATCAGGGTCAAGCTAGATCAATATGGTATTCAAAGTCCTTTAAAATTGAAACCTCACTCATTAGTATACAAAAGGAATTCAATATTATGGTCAGGCTGGTCTCTACTGAAAATACAAGGGGGAAAATGGAATAAATCAAAAAGAACAGTTAGTTCATTAGAGAAGACCAAATAGGGCCTTTGACAACTAGCTATATGAGCCTGGAAAAGTCACTTAACCTCTGTCTGCCTCAGTTTCCTCATCTATAAAATATGGGTGATAATAGTACCAATTTCCCCGGGTTGTTGTGAGCATTAAACAATATAATGCTTATAAAAAAGCACTTAGCACAAAGCATTATATAAATGCTATTACAATTACAATGTTTAAGATAGTCTATGAACAGAGATATAGCGATGATAAATACACAAAAACTTACCTGAATGCCTCTGTGGCATAATCATCCTACATCATTTTTGGCCTCTGGAGAAGGGAGGAGAGTTATTCTCCAGGATTAATCCAGTTCCTACTTAGCATTACTTCTAAGCCAAACTCCCACTGAGGCTGAAATACCTCACCTGGCATGTTGGGTTCCCAATCCTCACAGCTTGAGCTGCCAGGTTGGACACTGCCCTCCATACACATAAAACAAAGGAAGGAGATATCCCAAACCTGTTTCTGGGAGTCACATGACCAGAAGGGGCAGAGGACTGTGCTGGTAAATGCTTGACAACTGGCACTTGGGGGAGAAAATGTCTTCAGTATATATTTTTAAAATTTAATCTGCATTATACACATTTTCTTCATAGCTTTCTTAAGCCTAGATAATCAACAAAACAGTAGATCAATTATTATTTGAAATGTAATTATTAGTATTCAAATGAACTACAAAGGACATATGAAAGCAAATGTTATCTACATCCAGAGAAAGAATTGACAAATACGTGTACAGAATAGTTTTTACATATACATATACATGTGTGAATATATACATATATCTGTGTTCAAATGTACACACATTATTTATATATGCATGTGCACGCACATATATTTATGTCTAATGGTAGTCAACTCAGATTGAGGGGAAGAAAAAAAGAAAAAGAAAGTTATATGATAACTTTATTATATTTTAAAAGCCATAGCATGTTATACATAATAGATTTGCAGTTTGATGTGTGATCTTTTCATTCTATTCTACTATTATGGAAATGCTTGCTTTGTTTCTTAAGTTCAGAATAAAATAAATAAATTTTTAAAAAATGACAATAAAACAAAACAAAAAAGTGAAATATTATGTTTACTGATTTGCCACATGTAAATGCTCACACTGCATTTACCAAATGGCTGATACTGACCTTGGCATAGGCAGGCCCTCTGCCCCTACCTGCTGAATTATCTGCTATAAGTGAAGGAGTCATTTGAATGCAGGAAATAGAGAGAGACAGTGAAATAGAAAAAAAATGATTAAAAACCGAAAAAAAATTTAATGTAAATGGTTCGGAATCTGCAGCCAGAAAAGGATGCTCCTAGTCACATGATGGGTCAACACAGAATGTTCACAAACCCATTCTTTGTCTTATCCCCCAGAAACAAGTCCTCAGCAGGACCCAAGCATCTACCATATGGGTGATGTCATTTTAAGTTTGGACAGGCACTAAAAATCCAGGTTACCTCATTAAAAGGAGACAGGGAATCTTAGATTGGGGTCTGGTACCTTTTCTTCTTTGACAGAGACTCTATTTGTCATCTCTAGGGAAATAGGGAGCTTGTGACTGAGTAATTCCCCTTTCAGAAGGCATGTAGGGGTTGGGAAGACTGGGGATTGGAGAAGAAAATCCCACTCAGGAGGCAGAGTTAGAGCTTTCTGTGCAGTTTTCAACTTTATCCTTCTGGCTGGGAGAGGTAAGAGTGAGGAGAACACAGGCTCTACAGTGACACCTAGGGGCTTCATTAGTAAATGAAAAATAGATTACAAAGTAATTTCAAGGTAATTTCAGAGAGTGGTGGCTGTTGGAGAGGAGGAGGGATATGAAAAACTTCCCATAGGAAATATCTCTTGAGCTGGGTTTTGAAGGGAATCTAGGAATCCTGAAGTGTAGGAAAAGAGGGACAGTATTTTAGGTGCAGGACATTCCAGATTATAGAGAAACATTCCTTTCTTCGACTTACATAACCTCTACCTTAGCTCAGGTCTTCATTTCCTATTCAATAAACTCTATTAGTTTCCTATTACTAATTATTAATATAAATTCCTCAACTTGACATCTAACACTTTACAACCTGACTCCCTCACACTCTTCTACTTTTTTTACAAATTACTTCCTGTCATGCGGTCTATGGTCTAGCAAAATCTACCTTCTTGATGTTTCTTATATAAAACACTCCATCTTTCATCTCTATGCCTTTGTATTTACTCTCTCCCTTCCTGGTATACACATCCTCTTGGAAGCAAGCCTCTTGGAATCTCTGGTCTCTTATGAAATTCAGATCAATTGCCACTGGCATGAGGGCTTCCTGGTCTCCTCAGCTACTGGTGTCTTTCTTCACAAGATTACCAATTTTTGTTTTAAATGTTGTTTTAAATACATACATACACATACATATGTACATATATACATGCACATAGCCCCCCCATTAGAATATAATCTCCTTGAGGGCAGGAAATTTATATCTCTAATATGTAGCACAGAACCTGGCAAATAGTAGTAGCTTAATAAATACTCGTTAGTCAATGGGTGGAAACAGGAAATGGAGTGCTATTTATGAATAGCAAGGTCTGTTTAGATAGACCATATAGTATATGGGCATCTAGGTGGTACAGTGGATAGAGCACCAGGCTTGGAGTGAGGCAGGCTCTCCTTTATGAGTTCCAGTCTGGCCTCAGACACTTATTAGCTGTGTGACCCCAAGTAAGTCACTTAGCCCTGCTTGCCTTAGTTTACTCATCTCTAAATAAGCTGGCGAAGGAATTGGCAAACCACTCTAGCCTATTTGCCAAGGAAACCCCAAATGTGGTCACAGAGTGTCAGGCCTGACTGAAATAAGTTAACAACAAACTAGTAGCAGAAAGGAAGTCATGTGTAGAAACTTGGAGAACTAGAATTGTGTCCCACTGGGCTTTAAATGCTAACCAAATAAAAGTTAGTGCTTAATCACAGAATTAGTAGGGAGTCCGGGAAAGTAACATGGTCAGAATTATGCCTTAGGAATATCTCTTCAGCATCTGTGGGGAGAATGAATTGGAGAGGACAGAAACAGAAGCTATTTTGTTGGTTCATGGGAGAGATTAGGAGAGCTTGAGCAAAAGTCAAGTCTAGTGGAGGGAAGAGAACAGATTCCCATACTGTTCTGGAGGTAGAATTGACAAGATTTGTCAACTGATTAGACAAGAGGTCTTAGAGAGAGTGAAGAGCTGAAAATGGTTCTGAAGCTGTGAACCTTGGTGTCTAGAAAGATGACATGACTCTTGAAAGAAATAGGGAAATGAGGGAGAGAGAGAAAACTCTCTGAGGAGAAAGACAATGAATTCTGTTTTGAACATACTGAGTCTGAAATGCCTAGAGGATATCAAGTTTGAAATTTCCACTATGAAGTTACTGATGCATGACTGGTGCTCAGAAACCCATGAAGTCTGGGTGTATATATTTACAGATCTGGGAGTCATCTGCATAGCTGTTATAATTGGACCCATGAGAGCTGATGAGAGAGGTGCTGCAGACAGACAAGAACAAGACCCAGAAGAGAGCCTTGGAGCAGGTGTACCTTCAGTTAAGGGATGGAATGTGAACGGAGAACTAGCAAAGGAGATTGATAAGGAGAGAGGAGGAAATCCAAGAGGGTACAGTTTCATGAAAACCAAAAGGAGAGATTATCCAAGAGGAGAGGGTGGAAAATAACCAAATGTTACTGAGTAATCAAGAAGAATCAAGACTAAAAAAAAGAACATTGGATTTGGCAATTTGGTACCTTAGGAGGGAGCCATTTCAGTTGAGGGATGAGATTGAATACTCTATTTCAAGGGGCTAAGAAATGAATGGTAGGAAATGAAGTATATAAAATTAGTATAGATAACCTTTTCTAGCAGTTTAGCTATAAAATGAGGAGAGAGAAGAGATGTCCTAAGCTTGTTTGCTTAAGCGTGGGTAAATGGGGAAATTTAAATTTAAAAATTTAAAATACACACATACTCTGCACATTCTTATTTCTATACTTTTGTTATCCTGATGGTCTCCTGCCTAGAATATCTTTCTCTTTTTTATTGACCAGTTCAAATTCTTTAAGTTTTCCTTCTTCCAAGAAGCTTTTCTCATTTATTCCTGTCCACATGAATATCTCCTTTCTTTGAAGCCCAGCAATATTCTGCAGATTTAATCATGCAATCTAGTAATGGAATCCAGGGTGAAACAAAATTTGCTTTACAATTGAAGAACATAACACTGAATTTAATTTGTGTCTAGTAGAAACATTCTGTACCTATAGCTCCCCATTTCTCTACCAAGACAGATATGCCTCATGTATAGGTTTATAGAGTATATATTGGCCAGTGTATTGATCTAAATGTCCTGTCTTTTAAGGCTGTTTTCCTTTACATTACTGTGATTATTGTATATATTATTTTCTGGGTTCTGACTCTTTTGCATCAGTTCATAAAAAACTTCTAAAATTTTTTTCATTCATTGGAATATAGTCATATTCCTATTCAGATACCAAACATTTTTAGGTTAATTCCCAAACTGATGGATATTAACTTCCTTCCATTTTCTTGCTACCACAAAAACCATTGCTCTAACTATTTTGGTATTTTTGGGATATTTCTCTTTGTCTTTCACTTTTTTCGAAACTTTGGTGCTTTTAAATAAGAAATGTTATCTAACTATGCCTACACCTCTCTGTACATGTGAAAAATTTATTTTTGGAACTGAACTTTTAAATTTATCTAGTTAGAATCAAATATTTACCCCTACTGAATTTTATCATGTATTTGGTCCATCATTATAGCCTGTTGAGATCTTAGTTCAATCCTGACTTTTTCTTCAAATATGTTATATATTCCTGAAGCCTTATTTCATCTGTAAATTTTTCAAGCATTCCTTCTATGTCTTTATCCAAATTATTGATAAAAATTTTGAGCAGCACAAGGTCAAGGGCAGATCCCTGGAGTACTATACCAGAGGTTTTCTTCCAATTTGACATTGACCCATTACAGAATCACATATTAGCAGAAACACAGACTTGGCAGGGACATCAGAGACTATCTAGTACATCCTGTACCCATACAAAAATTTTTCCACAATATCCCTAGCAAATGGTCATAGAGCATGTCTTTGAAAATCTCTAATGAGTGGAAAAGCTCTAATTGTTTTCCTCTAATAGGAATGTTTTGATATTTTGCCTATTAGACAAAAAGAGGGGTTGCAGTGAAATATGTATTGAAATAACTAATGAGGTGTCTGGTCCTGGGTTCTCTGTATCATAGGAAAAAAATAAGAGGTGTATGTGGTAGGGGGTGCAGAGGGGATTTTCTAATAGAGAAACTAAATAAACTGGATAACTAAATGAAGAAAAAGTGCAGGAAGAAGCCACTCTAGGAAATGTAGGATCAAAGAATATAGGTTCTATGGGAAGAATCTGGTCCAGAGGTAATCGCTCAAATACTAAATTGGCATGGAAAGGAATCAGTCACACCTTCACTGGAATGAAAATATGCTGAGGTAGTAACACTCAGAATCATAGTTCCATAAATTTAGCTCTAGAAGGAATCCCAGAGGCATCAAATCCAAGCTCCTCACTATAGAGTTTAGAAAATTAGAACTGAGAGAAGTTAATTAACTTGCTCAAGGTTTTATGGCTAGTCAGTATCTAAAGAATGATTTGAACTCAGGTTTATCCTAACTACAAGGCTTACTCTCTATTTTAATTGCTTCAAGGAACACTTGAGGAAATGGAGTAATACCATAAATTGAGTATGTGCAGGAACATACCAGTTTTTATAAACTGCAAGTAAGTTGAAACCCCCAGGAGAATTGGTTGAGTAACATTTGGGGAGAGATGAGGGAGCAGTGATATCTTGGCACGTAGGTTGATATAGGGTAACGAAAGGGTTAGAAAACATATAAATGATTTATAACTTGGGGAGAAAAGAATTTAGGCCATTCTGCACAGAAAGTTTGCTCACACATGGTTTGTACTAGAATAATACATACTGTATTAGGTTAGTAGAAAAAAAATCCAGATTATTTTACATCTCTCTCCATGATTCCATAATGTGAGGAAATGGGATCAGAGAACTAAGAGCTTTTCTTCACATTTATTGAAAATACACTTTGCATCTTGTACCCATTGACCCAAGCTGTGTCTTCAGGAACAGCGTTACAAAAATGGAATTACCCTTCTATATGAAAATCCCTTAAAAATTTAAAAGCAGTTATGTTCTTTTCCATATTCTTTTCTCTAATTGAAACAGCTCTAGTTTTCCATAACTGATTCCCATATGGCATGACTTTAAGGATTTTTCAGAGTAAGCTTTGATGTCTACTCTTTAGGGTCAGTTATTCAATCAGTTCCAAATTTATCTCATTGTATCATCATATAGGCTACGTCTCTGTCCTATCCACATGAGTGATTTTTCGAATACTTTGCCTAATCCACAGTTGTACAGTATTTCCCTAATCTCTAAGTCCAGTTATTTCAAAAGAAAAAATAAGGTTAGTTTGTGTAACTTGATATTAATGAAGCCATATTACTTTTTTGATAATTGTACTTTTTATTTTTGTCTTTTAATTATACATTTTATAATATTTCTAATAATAAAAGAAAAAGTTTGAAGGTTTGAAGTTTGTAGTTATCGTTTCCCCTTTCTTCTCTTTTCTTCCTCTCCCCTACCTTCTCTTCTCTACTCTGCTTTCCTCTTCTCTGTTCTCCACTCCTTCCCTTTCATTTTTTCCTTTCTTTTTCTTTCTCTTCTTTTTGAAATTTGGCATGCAATTCATGGTTCGTTAGTATAACATGGAACTTTTTTTTATAACCTTAGGAATGACTTAATAGTGGCTTGTCCGTAACTTGACTTTCAATTTTTGGAAACTTCTGAATTTTTATCATATCTATCCGAGGGCCCTGATCCCCCTGAAAGAGTGGAAACTTGCATTTTAAAAAGGGACAGTTTTATTTTATTAGTGATGGAAGTAAAACAAAAAAATCTTTAGAAATAGCCATCTTTTCCTTGAACTTTCGTTCTCTTGATTTTCATTACTAGTTTTTCTAATTCATAGTCCATCTTTGACTCATTCTCTTCAGTGAATGGCAGTGTCTCCCTTTGTCACTAGTAAGCCAATTCCCCTCCAGTTAATAGGAGGTGACATCTTAGTTATCTCTGCTGCTATGCTGGATGTCTTCTCTCTCTCTCTCTCTCTCTCTCTCTCTCTCTCTCTCTCTCTCTCTCTCTCTCTCTCTCTCTGTCTCTCTCTCTCTCTCTCTCTCCATCATAACACTGTGTGTGTGTGTTCATCCTTCGTTGTTGAAGAAGACCATGCCATCAGAGAAATAATGACATGACTTGTACTTGACTTTGTTTTGAGTGAGGGAGGGCTGTGCAGATCACCAGCCTCACTTCTCCTCCAGAACCATCTGAATCCAGTGACCAGATATTCATCAGAATGACTGGAGATGACCAAGCATGAGGCAATTGGGATAAGTGACTTGCCCAAGGTCACAGAGCTAGTGAGTTTCAAGTGTCTGAGGTGAGATTTGAACTCTCTTGACTCCTGCACTGGTGCTCTATCCACTGCACCATCCAGCTCCCCCTCTCCATCATGGCTACTAACCAGCTCTTTGTCCACTTTCTCTCTTGGTTATGTCATCACTTTTATCAGTATAGGGCTGCTCTACAACAATTGATCACATCAACAAAATGGAAGTTGATGATACCTTTCTCCAAATTTCAATGCTCTGATACCAAGTACAAAGGGAAAACAACAAAAACACCATTCAAAGCCATGAGACTAAAAAGAAAACCTATTAAGGGGCTTGCATATCTAGCAACGATATGAATCTTGTCTCTGATCTCCAAATATATCTGACTATAGGTTGTGTTGTTTATCAACGATCAGGTTTCCCACCAAAGGAAACTTTGCCTTTCTTCTATCCATGGCATTTCTCCTATTTTGGACAATCTTTCAGAGATTACAAACAGAATCAAAATCATTCCCATCTATTCTTTTAGTATCTTGAGATATTTCTTTTGGGCTGCTTGTAATATTTTCTCCTTGACCTAGGAACTCTGGAATTTGGCTAAAATATTCCTAGGAATTTTCCACTTGGGATCTCCTTCAGGAGGTGACTGGTGAATTCCTTCCATTTCTATTTTACCCTCTGGTTCTACAATATCAGGGCAGCTTTCCTTGATGATTTCTTGGAATATGATGTCTAGGATTGTTTTTTTGATCATGGTTTGCAGGTAGACCAATAATTTTGAATTACCTCTCCTGGATCTTTTCTCCAGTTCAGCAGTTTTTCCAATGAGATATTTCACATTGTTATCCACTTTTTTTCATTCTTTTGGTTTTGTTTTATAATTTCTTGGTTTCTCATAAAGTCATTAGCTTCCATCTCCTCCATTCTGATTTTTAAAGAACTATTTTCTTCAGTGAGCTTTTTAACCTCCTTTTCCATTTGGCCAATTCTACTTTTTAAAATGTTCTTCTCCTCATTGGCTTTTTGGACCTTTTTTGCCATTTCGGTTAGTCTATTTATAAAGGTGTTATTCTCTTCAACTTTTTTTGGGTCTCCTTTAGCAAGCTGTTTATTTTCTTTTCATGATTTTCTTGCATTACTCTCATTTCTCTTCCCAATTTTTCCTCCACTTCCCTTACTTTATTTTCAAAATCCCTTTTGAGCTCTTCTATGGTCTGAAATGATTACATATTTTTTTGGAGGCTTTGAATGCAGAAGCCTTGATCTTGCTGTCTTCTTCTGATTGTATGCTTTGCTCTTTGTCTTCTAAAAGGATGGAAGAAAATACCTTTTCACCAAGAAAGTAAACTTCTATAATCTTATTTTTCCCCCTTTTGGGGCATTTCCCTGGCCAGTTACTTGATTTTTGAGTCCTTTGTCAAGTGGAGGGTATACTACCTTAGATTTCAGAGCTTTTGTGCAGCTGTTCTCTGAGAAGTCTCTAGGGACATGCAAGTTCTCAGATCCTCTAAGGTGGTACAATCCAGGGAGAGTTTGCTCCTCTCTTGGTCTATGCTCTGATCTATGAGCAACCAAAAACATTCTTTTCTGTCCTGGAACTGTGAGTAGGATTCCCTCTCTACGGTCACCACCAGCTCCACCATGCCAGTGTTCTTCCTCACCATAGGATCACTATTCAGGATGAAACCCAAATCAGCCACTCAATTCCTCCAGGGAATTTAGGTTGAGGGCTCCAAATATGGATACTGCTTCCACAGTGACTGTTGCCACCCTATGTTCCTCTCTCACCCAGGTGAATGTGATTTCTTACTGACCTTACTGTCTTTGGCACTTGTGGGTTGACAAATCTTGAAACAACAGCAGCTACCCTTGAATCAGTGCCCTAAAGCCTGCTCCAATCCTGTCCATGCTGTGCGACCCACACACAGGCTCTGCCCCACTCTCAGCCAGGTGCTATAGACCTTTCCTGTTGGCCTTCTAGGCTGTGTGGTGCTGGAGATCTGTTTCACTCTGTCATTTTGTGACTTTTCCTGCTCTAGAATCTGTTTAGAGTCATTTTTACAGATATTTTAAGGGCTATGGGGGAGAGCTAGAGCAGGTCCATCCTTGACCCCTCTAGGTTTCTACTCTTTGACAACAATATTTAATGACTGTTCCTAGGAGAAAGTCTCTATTTTTTCTGGGTGTGTTTCATATTACTCTCCCCCACCACATTCAACTCAAACTAAATTATTTACTATTTTCTGTGAATATGACATTGTAACTTCTACCACCATGCCTTTACATGGGCTGTTCCAAATTCCCAGAATGCATTTTTTTGTTAACAGCAACTCTTGGAATTTCCAGTTTCCATCAAGATTTGGCTCAGGTCTCACATCCTATACAAGACATTTTCTCATCTCCACCACTATTAGTGTTTCCCAGCAAAAAATCTATATGTTCCTTATATATGGTATGATCTTTTGGTTATTCCTTTCTGTGGATGATATTGCACATAAAATACCAGCCCAGGAACATCAAAACCCCTCTTAAGTAAGATCCACACCCACCCAAAAGAGTTTGGCCTAACTATATAGCCACATAGGAAATAAAAGAATGAAAATTGTCCATTGTCAAGATTATAACATGCAGTTAAATAGGTATTTATATGTCACGATCTTTGGAGCTTGTTCATCATGATTTATCTTGGGTAGATATTCTAAATGCACAACAGGTTGAATTGGTCATAGAATTGAACTGATGGAATAAAGTAAGTTGGATTTTATTTGAGAAATTGAAAAATTATGTCAATGGTTCTAAATGTCACTCTGAAATATAGGCTGATTTTTAAATACTAATGTTCTATTGCTTTTGTGTGCCTGGGAGTCAAAAATCACTATAGTCTCCAGAGAACTCAAAATAAATGTCACCCAAAAGGCAGTGGAGATGTGTATGATGGGCAGAAGTAGGCAGTAACACATTCTGAACGAGAGGAGTAGGAAGAAGGATGTAATCAAAGAAATACAGGAGAGAAAAAGGAGATGGAATTGAGAAATGGTGATAATGATGACTAATTAAGAGGCAATCTGTGTGCTCTACTATTATTCTCACATCACAAATAAAGGAGGACCCTTCTCCCTAAGGATCCCCTTACTGAATTCTGAGGGATCCTGGTCAAGACTTGTACAAGATGAACAGATAAGAATGATTCTCAATATGCATCATTAGAGGGAATACTCACATTGGAGGGATCACAGATTCATTGGGGGTACTGGATATCTGTGGACCTGTTATGGAGTCTTCTTAAGGGCAAGAATTATTTTCTTTTTGCTTGTATATTACCCAAATTCTAGCATAATGCCTTGCATGTAGTAGACACTTACCAAGTTTAATTGAATTGGAGATAACAGAAGCAAAGCTAGCCTGGAGAGCCTCACCCCTCTTATCTCCATTGTCAATGTACTATCCTTAAAAGTAGTTCTTTCCTTTCAACAATTGACCTCTTGCTCCCCACATCACTAAAAAGTACTTTTAAAATTGTTTTTCACATTCATGAACAGCCTCAACTCTTCCTGCCTTTAGACTTTTTAATTAATCTTAGAAGATTTTAATATTTTTAATAATAATATTTATAAAGCACTTGAAAAATTGCAAAGCACTTTATACATACCTCATTTTATATTTATCTTAAGTTGCTTGCCCTTGCTTCTATCTTCTGTATATATTTTTAAAAGATTGAGTTAACTGAGAAATTTGCGGCACAACTATCAAAACCCTTTTAGTATTTCATCTCTCATTGTCTCCATTTTGCCACTGAGGAACGTTAAGTCCAGAAAGATCAAGTGACCTGTCCATGGTTACACAGGTAGTATTGGAAGCAGAATTTGAACCTGAGGCTTTCTAATGCTAGGTCCAACACTTATGTGCTACATATATAGACTGAAGGACAGAAATATGGATCTAAAGAATGGGAAAAAAGAGGCAAAAGTATCATTTACAGACTATAGGTAAGTCTATCTCAAGGGTAGAAGACAAATGCAATTAAGTTTAAAAAGGTAAGATAAACTAAGGATAATTAAAGTGGTGATGAAAGAATTTATTTCATAAATTCCAAGTTCATTCCAGGCTAAGTGCTCTGTCTACTTTTTCTAATGGAGAAATTTGATATTACCAACAACAAAAACTGAGCTAGTCAGAATTTAATTAGATGAGTACACACTTCATATGTAAGAGGCTATTTTCTTCTCTTCCTGCTGCACTTGCCATCATATAGTATATGGTCTCAAGTGTTGGCTCTGAGAGTTGATAGGAAAGGGACTCAGAAATTGCATGAATTCATGAGTCCCCATCCAACATATATATGTATATATATTATGTATATATATTTATACACACACACATATATATTATATATTCTTAATCTGTAAGTTATTCTCATAAATGAAAGAGGGATCTCCTTCCAACCCCTCTTGTCTCTGTAAAACATGAATCTTTTCTTTTGTATCTTTCTCTAGTTATTCCTTTTATGCCTTCCCTTCCCTACTGGCATCCTACTTTCTTCATCCCTCAGGTATACCTTATTCTCAGTTAGCTACTATTTCTCTAGAAGATATGATTGCATATTTTAACACATTACAGAAAGTCTTTATGAAGGAGAGGTTGAATGAAATATGTCATCAGTGAAATACAGGGGTGAAGATGATCTGGAGATATGGTAAGAATGAGGGATAACCAGTAGACAGTCTGTGTACTCCACTAGTATCCTTATGATACCATAAGAAAGCAAGAATCTCCTTCCCCTATTAAAGGCTTGAGATTGTGGGTTATTCATATTAAAAAAAAATACATAAAGAAATTTCAAGTCTTGGGATGCTGTCAGTGAAGGTATTTTTGGAAAGGATTGCCTTCATGATATCCCTCAAATCATGGCATGTAGGTGGCTGCCTACTAATGCCTGTCTCAGATTCTGAGGACAACTGCTGCATGAAGTCTGTTTTAAAAGAAGGTGAATGCATAGCAATTACTGGCTCTGATTTAAAATAATACATGGGCCTTGGAAAATAAAATGTAGGCTGTTATCTATGTTCATTATACTGCAAAATGACTGCTTAGGCTTCCAGATGGGTTGTAACTCTATAATAACTTTACCTGATCTCCCAAATGCTAATAAGTGCTTCACTTCCTCCTCTATTCACAATTTACAGCTGCTTCTATAGAGCACAAAGCAGAGACTGGGCAATTATTTGAGTAATCTGATGGATGCTGATAGCCAGACTGTGTGACTCAGGCCAAAAATCCATTTCCCCCTACCATTTAGTTAACTTGGTTAACAAGCTAAATGAACTTGACCTTTCAAATTTACTCCAGGTCCTGAATTATCTGGATGGCTTACCAATGTATGGTAGGGCATTGATCAGATTAATATGTCCCTCCATAATCTCATTTTTCATTCATTCAAAAATATTTATTATGTTCCTACTAGCATGGAGCTCTGTGCTAAATATTGTGGATGATAAGGATGAAATAAGACATAGCCCCTGCTTTCTTGGAGCTTAGAATCTAACTATGGGATATGGTACACAAATAAATATAATACAAAATCATATGAGAGTGCAAGGGAGGTTCAAACAACATATTAGAATTAAATTGGGATAGGAGGCATCATTATTGACTTGGGAGGATCTGGGAAGACTTCCTACAAGAGATGACAATTGATTGGCTTTGAAGGATAAAATAAGTTGGTTTAGAGGTTGAGAAAGAATATTAAGGTAGAGAGGGCAAACTCAAAATACTCCCAGCATAGGGAATGACTTGTGTGAAATAGAAGGAAAGAAAAAGCAGACTAGCAAGTGTTCCTTCATGCTGGATCAGCAACTATTCCAGTTTGGTGAAAGTATGGCCAACATGCATGGTAAGAGAATAAAAATGAGGCTCAAAGAGTATCATCTTTCTAAACTGTGGAAAACAACAGATCATAGAGAGAGCTCTAAAGGGATTTTGGAGTCCATAAATTCCATCTTCATTTTAAGAGGAGGAAACTGGAAGGGTATCCAGAAGGTAAAGTGTTTTAGCCAAGATCAGACTTAGGAAGTAAGTGGCAGATACAAATATAGGTCATCTGACCCTAGAACCAGTTTTATTTTTTTTTACTACAACATGATTCCTTGAATGTGGTGATGTCATAGAAAGATTTGGCTGAGTGTCAGCATCCTTATCTGTAAAAGAGCCGGAAATACCTGCACTAATTAGGACAACATGTAAACAACTAGGTGTATAATATGTACAGAGCAGATGAAAGGTAGTATCAGAGGGTCAGTCATTCACATGACAAGTCAGAAGAGGAAGTAGCTGATATGCTGGTGGTGGGAAAGAACTCCTGCTGAAGGTAAAATTTGAGCTGAGTCTCGAAAAAATCATGGAAACTGTGAGGTAGGGGTGAAAAGAAGTAGTGTTCTGAGCACAGGGGAAAGCCAGTTCAAAAGCTGACCTCCCCTTTCTCGAAGGTGAAAAATGGAGTGTCATGTGAAGAATAGGAAATGGTCCACTGTGGTTGGCTTGTTCAATTTCTGGAGGGCAAGGGAATGTATTACAATTACAAAGATTGTGTAGGATTTTATGGGCCAACCACAAGACCTTGTATTTGTTCCTGAGAGCCACTGAGATTTATTGGGTGGGTTGAGTGTGGGGTGACATGATCAGACATCTGATTTAGGATGCTCACTTGGCAGCTGAGTGGAAGATAGACTATAATGGGAAGACACGTGAGGATGATGAAATGATTTATATACCTTAAAGTGCTATCTATATAAATGAGCTATAGTGGTGATAACTGTGACACCATCTTAAGTATGAATTTTATTCAATAGGCAATAGAGAACCTTTGAACCTAGGAGTGTGGAATAAGCATATTTATGCATAAAGAAGATTAGTCTGATGAAGTTTTGAAAGACAAATTTATTACAAGATGAGGGTGGTAAAGACAGAAGACTAGTCACTCCATGGCTATATCCCAAGTGAAAGAAATTTGCATTACTATTTGACTGAGAGTGAATACAATTTTAAAACTTGCAAATGACTCTAAGCAGTTGGGTAATCACTCATTTAAAAGTACCAAAAAAAAAATTTAAAGACTGATGGATGTTAACTCTTTGTGACCCCATGGACCATAGCACCCTTCTATCCGCCACTATTTTTTGAAGTCTGTCCAAGTTCATGTTCATTATTTCCATGATATTTCCTATTCATCTCATCCTCTGCCATTCCCTTTTCCTTTTGCCTTCAATCTTTCCCATCATCAGGATCTTTTTCAACAAGCCTCATCTTCTCATTATGTGGCTAAAGTATTTTAGCTTCAGCTTCAGCATTTGACTTTCCAGTGAATAGCCTGAATTAATTTCTTTAAATATTGACTGATTTGATCTCCTTGCTGTCCAAGGGACTCTCAGAAGTCTTTTCCAACACTTGCAGTTCAAATTGCATTTGAAAGCATTATTTCTGCAGTGCTTAGCTTTCCTCAGAGTCCAGCTCTCCTGTGAGAGCTGTACACTGCTACAGGAAAAATCATAGCTTTGACTATATGGATCTCTATCGGCAAGATGATGTCTCTGCTTTTTAGTATGTTGCCCAGATTTGCCACAACTTTCCTTCTATGGAGTGAGCCTCTTGCAATCGATAGAAATGGCTTTAGAAGGCCAATGTTAATTATTTCCAGCAGGGGGCTTCCATGTTGAGGTGGCAAGTCCACACTTCAGCTACACTTCTTAAGTATCACTGTTATATTGCTGAATACTTACACTTTTTCTATTTCTTTGTGTTTGATGGCTAACTCTGGCTGTTTTGTGATTGTGTGGTCCCAGTTGCATGTCCCTACCTCCCTAATTCATTCTTTCATCTGTATCATAAAGCACTTGAGCCACTGAAAAATGCAATCTTTGGCTTGGAGCCGGGAATATAGAACCTATGACTGTAGACTCTCAGCTCACTCATCTAACCACTGGGCTTGGCTTTCCCCATAATGTTCCCTATAAAATCTCTCCTCCCCTCTGTTATGTTAGCCACAGAAAATCTGGAACTCATCTGATGTGGGCAGACAGTGAAGATACAGAAATGACTACTATTTTTGTTCATTCAACAAATATTTGAGTGCCTGTTATACTCAAGAGCCCATGAATGAATGAAAGAATGATGACTGCTTGCCACATATACTCACTGCCAAAAATGCTCCTGTTTTTGTATTTGTAAGTATTTGAAGTCATTAATTATAAGGATTCTATATATTTGTATTGGTCTAGTTCTAGTTTACAAAACAAATTCATATGCATTCTTATTTAATGTTTAGAAAGACTCTGGAGATCAGCAGTATAAATATTATTATTATCCTTGGTTTATACAGAAGAAAATGAGGTTAGAGAGGTTAAGAGATCTAATAAAGACAAGTGACGCAGCCAGCACTGAAGAAAGTCAGTTTCAGGAACCTGATTCTGGCTTATGTAGCCGGCATACAGTGGCTGCTTAATACATGCTTGCTAATTGATGTCATATGAGAGTCTAGAGATGAATTATTTTATACTACATGCTTAGGTTTAACTTTGTCTGAAACCTCAAGTAAAATTGTCATGGAATTAATTAAAACATCTCAATTTCTACTTGAATTAAATTGAAAAATCATTCTATGGTTTTAAAATAGATACCCTGTAGCTTGCAATTTAAGTTGGATAAAAATGATACAAGGAACTCAGATGAGGTTGTTGATGTGTTAAATGAATAATTTGCATCTTAGTGGAAGGAAGAACTTCAATAAGCATTTATCAAGCAGGACACCCTACTGGGTGCTGGGAATACGAAAACAAAACTAAACTATTCTTCTCTCAATGAGCTTACATCCTAGGCAGCAAAGGCTAGATACAAAATCTGCATAGATAGTAATAGATACGAAGTCCATGTTAGGGAACATATCAAGGAAGGTCCAAAGTTGACTTGACTTTCTGGGGCAGTAAGCCTACTTGAGATTTTTGAATGCCTCTACACTTGGCAAATATTTCATTTAGTTCTCACAACAACTCTTCTTGTGATAGGTGTTATTATCCCTCTTTTACACTTGAGGAAACTGAGGCCAACAGCGGTCAAGTGATATGCCTAAGGTCACACAGGTAGTCAGGATCTGAGATTGAATATGAATTTGAGACTTCTAGACTCTAGGCCCAGCACTCCATCCACTGAGCTGCCTTGCTGCCTTTTTGGATAATTTTCCTATAATAGAGGGTACATAAAGGGAAAAAATTTGACTTATGACCAGAAATGTAGGTGGGAGCCAGATTACAGAAAGTTTTAAATGCCAGGATTCTATGTTTTATTCTAGAGACAATAGGGAGCCATTGATGACTTTTGAGTACAGGAGTTACATGATCTGATCTTTGTTTTCAAGTTTATCAATTTGGAAGACAGAATGGAGGTGGGGGGAAGGATAATAAAGGGAGACCTGGGACCATAAGAACTAGTTATGTCAGAAATCTGTCAGAATTTCCAAAAGGTCTGAAATGTAATTAAATCAAACCAGGTTATCAGGAAAGCCTCAAAGTTTTGCCTAGGGTAGAAATGAAAACCAACTACCCTCTTCGTTGCCTAACTGCTCAAAATTTGAAGTTTTTCCTCTATCAAATAAGCAAAGCTTTTTAAGAGCATTGTGAGTAATAACACATCTCAGCAATTATTAAATGCCAAATAATTTTGGCATTTCTGGAGGAGGCTGGATGAAGTCAGCAGGCTACCACGTTCTTAGAGCAGCTTTTAAAGCTCGAGTAGGAATACTGTCAATATAGAATTCTGGTTTTACCTTCCCTGAGTTGTCTTTACGTATTGGCCCTTTCAAAGGTATTTTTTGTTTATTTCTTTTTCTCCTGTTGGGGCAACGATTTTTATGTTGTTTGACTTGTTCTATTTCTTGCGATAATTGTCGCCAGCAGGGGATAAGAAAGTAATAGGTGATGTCAAAACCAGAATTTTTACCTTTTTCTTCATACTGACATGTTGTTACAATTGACACTTATGTTCAGAGCTTTTAATGTTAAGATGATAGTACTGTTATATAACCTAATGAGCCTTTAACAATGACTGCATTCTCTAAGGCAGAGTTTCAAAGCTGATACCACGGAGCTTTGGTTCAAAGTGCAGGCTGAATACAGGCAACAACTGATTTTGGAATTTGTAAAACAAATAGAAGATTCCAAATGCTGCTGTTCACAGGAAGAGGTGATCCAACTCGTAAAACATCTAGCAACCAGAGGAGGTTGGCTTTCAGGCACATTCTTTCATGAGTATTTTATTTTATGTTAATCTTTTACCTATTTACATTATCTGGGGATGTCATGAAATAAAGGACTAGAACCTGATAAAATGAATTTGTCATCTTGGATGTTTGTATAGGGACTAGGGACTTGTTTCTTAAATATATTTAGACCTAGACCCATCCACCTTGAGTGGACATCCCTGGAAAAATATTAGATCACTGGATCTTACTTACTTTTACCTTTTCTGAATCCTCTGAAATGTGCTTTTCACAAGTTAAGGGTGAGTGTCAGATTGATTGCTTTCCTTTTTATTTATCTAGACCAATATGAAAAGAAAGAGTAGTTGCTGGTCCTTAAGGTTTCCATTGCTTTTACTCGTTACCAGTTCTTCAAAATTGTAGCTTCCCTTGTCACTTAATTCAATATTAAGGATCGAATTTTCATTAAGGCAAGTCATGAAGTTATAGATACTTTTGGTTGAGAGATCTTCAATAGATGTTGCATGATTAAAATACACAAATGGTACAATATCAAGATTCTGTGCCAGGTTTATGATTTCTTTCCCAAACTACTAATTCAATTCTTTCTTTTGTTCAGGTGATCCATATTATAATCCCCTGAGACTTTTGCTTCTGTTTCTCCCTCTTTCCTCACCCAAATGTTCTTTGCTGTTTTGCCACTTTGATTTCATTATTGCCTCACATGCATATATCTCCAGCAGTCTTCCAGAGCACTCCAACACTTTTCTGTTCCTTTAGAATAATGCATATTCCTTCATCGCATATTTTAGTCAATAGTTCAATCCTGTGAAGTCTCAATAATTTTTGTAAAGTCCAATTTTCCCCTCTCACATTAGGTTCTCTGACTCATTTTGTTTATTACAAATACTTTGGGTATAGAAACTTGTGAAACCATTTGTAATCAATGCAAAGTCTTGCACTCTGGCACGCAAATCAAATTTTCACAAGTACAAGAGGAAATTGGTTTGACAGGTATTTTGGAAATGATCCTGGGGTTTGAGAAGACTGAAAACTCAATATGCATCAGTAGTGATGTAGCAACCAAGAAATTTAATGCAATCTTCGGCTCCATTCAGAGACGAATAGTTTCTAGGAATAGGGAGGTAAGAGTTCCATTGTATTCTGCCCAAGTAAGACCATACCTAGATCTCCAAATAATCTCCAATGCTATCTCCATATTTTTTGTTTTGAATTCCAGGTCCCACAGTTTAAGAAAGGTATTAATAAATTGAAGAATATTCAGAAGATGGTGAAGGGACTTGAGTCCCTATCATATGAGTATTAGTTGAAGAAGTTAGGGATGCTTAGTTTGGAGGTAAGATGGTATTTGAAGGACTATCACATACAAGGAGGGATGAGTCTTGTTCTGTTTGGTCAGAATGGAACAGAATCAAGAGAGATAGATCAATAGGTGTGAGTTGCGAAGAGGATCAAGGGAAAATAAACTTCCTAACGACAAAATATGTCCCACAGCAGAATGAACTGCTTTGAGATGTGCTGATTTTCCCCTTTTTGGAGGTCTTCATACAGAAGATGGTCAACCACATATTAGGTATGTTAAAATGAGGGTTCCTTCCATTTCTGGGTGGGGCTCCTTGGCTGCTGATGTCTTTTCTGAATTTCAAATTCTGATTCTGTGTTTATCGCTGACTTTTTCTTTGATATCATCTCTTATGAATTGCTGTACTTTTCTTCAATTCTTCTTCCTGTTATATATCTTGATATGATCAAGCGTGGCAGAATTACATGGGCAGTTTTCACCTTCCTGTTTCCTTTATAGTTTAAAACCCTCCTTATCAAATTTCTAAGACCATAGGCAAATATGTTTTCTCCAAACATCATCTTCTTGTGTGAAAAGTCCACTTCCCAAACTTATCTTTTTCTGAATTCCCTTTTTTCAATTGACAGCCATCATTTTAAAAAAAAAAGTGCCACTCTTAAGGTCTTAAGAACTTCAGATTTTTGGCTATCATTAAAAGAGATGTTTGTAAAGTGCTGGGCACAGTGCCCAGTGTTGTAGGCATTTAATTATATCCTTGTTCCCTTCCATTTATGACCTCACACATCTTACATAAACCTTTACAAATTTTGATGATAGCATTCCTCCTGTTGTTTATCACTACAGATAGGTCCTAGTTGTTAGGTTTGGCAGATTTGGAGAGGATCTCTCTCACACCTACTTGCATGCCCTGGGAAAATAGTTCTGGAATCAAAGGCCCTGCATTCAAATTCCACCTTTGAAGCTGAAAACCTTGGTTAAGTCACATTAATGGGAGGTAGGGCTATTAAAGGAAGCTTGCTTAAGGGAGGCTTATTTTGTACGTACGTCCACACATTTTATTGATTGCTAATGAGGCACTGGGTCACAAGGGTGAGTACCAGACTGCTTTCCTCCAGCTCTGAAAAGTGTGTGTGTGTATGTGTGTGTATGTGTATGTATGTGTGTGTATACATGTACATATATGGTTGTTGGTTGTTGTCCTTTGTTCTCAAAGAGGACCAAAATGACATCACCATGATAAAGTGAAATTTCAGTGTGTCTGGCTGTGGCTAATCAGACCAACATGAGCTCGGAATACTCTGCCACAGGTTGGGCACAGATAGTCCATGTGAATATTTAGGGTGGATACTCCAAATTTGTGCATCCTGCATTTACTTTGTGCTGTCTCAGTTGTGCTTTGCTCAAAGAGCACAGTATCCTTTCTGATGTGGGCATGTCATGCTGAGTGGTCCTGTGCCAGTGTCTCCCATGTTGCACAGTCAAATCCATATAGAGAGACCGGAGACTGTCTACTGAAGCTAAATGACTCACATTGTGATTGAGTTAGAGTAGTACTGCAAATATGCAGCACTGTGTTACTCTTCTGAAGCAGACCCTTCTGGTGGTACAATAATGTTCTCTCAAAAGTAGAGTAGACCATAGGTTACACAGGCTCAGCTGTTGCTAGAGAGGGCTTTGAGGTAGGGTAAAGAAAATGCCGGGTCTTTCATTCCCTGGTGGTTATTGACTGTTGTGCAAAAGTTGAATTGTCACAAAATTAAGATCGAAAGTAATTTAGTCCATTGTATTCAACAACTAGAGTTTGGACTCTTCCTTTTAAACACCATACAAAGGAGATCAAAGAGCAGTTAATTTAGCTGGTGATGGCACAAGTAAAGGAAGTTCTACTGATGGGGTAGGGAATAGACAGACTGAAACCAGAAGCCCATGGGCCTGGGGATGGATTTGCCATCTTAGATCTAGAGTTTCATGGAGTCCTGCTGAGACTGAAGCCATAAGATAGGAGAATGAGAGCAGAAGTATGAGAGACATGGGAACTCTCCCTGGTGCTAAGAAAGCTATAAGGTTATCTTATTACTGTTCCTGGGAAGAAGTGATTTCCTCCTTTGAGGGAAGAAAGGATGAGTGGACTTTCACCACCAATGAACAGGAAAGGTTACAAGAGGTGGCATGGTGCATAGAACACTGGATCTGATATCAGTAAGACCTGAGTTAAAAATCAGCCTCAGACACTGACTAGTTGTATGGCCCTGGGCAAGTCACTTAAACCTTCTCGCCTCAGTTTTCTTATCTAGAAATTAAAGATCATAATACCACCTATCTCCCAAGAAGATTAAATGAAATGATACTGCTGGAAACAGCCACCGAAGTTAGCGCCAAACAATATCAGATCCCCCAGGGTTTGAAAGATATTTTTCTCTAGGGAAGGAGATGAAGGAAGCTGAAATACTGTTATACTCTACCCTCCCCCTTCACAAGAAATAGACAGATGGCACTTGGAAACTTACAGTGAGCTCAGTTTAGAGGGAATTGAGCAAATTCATCATTCTTGTCACTGTAGCACTTCTTGCCTCAGTATACCATGTAGCCCAGGCCCAGGATGAGTGGTATGAGACTAGTGACTTCACCAAGAGGTTCTCTTTTATTACTGTGTCTGGGACTAGTTGGGAATAGCCTGCTTTCCCTTAGGAAGGAGTCCAGTATACATTTGCTTTCATTTGCCAAGATTAACTGAACTTTCCTTACTGATGGCATTGATGTACACCTCTGCATTGATGGTAATGTTGGATGAAGCCACTGTGACTAATGGTAGCTCATATAAGGTACAAGGGGTTGTAAATCAACCATAAGAAAATCCATGGTATAGCTTAATTTGTTAAGTTGTGGGGGATATAGTGGATGGAGAGAACCCAGAGAAATCTGGGCACTGTTCTGAATAAGTTAGTAATCCAGGCACTTACTTTCCTATGATCTGAGGAAGCCCAGAGCCTTATTAGACTACTCAGATTTTAGAGAATCTATGTTCCTCAGCTAGAAGCACTGATGACCCCCATTTAATGAATTAATGCAAGTCTCAAGTGCAGTACAGAATCAACATTAGCCCTGAAAGATCTATGGTAGGGTATTCAGAAATCCCTCCCCTTCAGTTCTTATGACCCATGCTTGCATGTAAGATGCTTATGACTTTTTTCTACCACTTCAGATGACCCTGATACATGAAGAATTGTTACTGTGTTGGACATCAAGACAGTTCTGTGGCCCATGGTGCTACTCCTATTCAAAATTGATGTTGGACACCCTCTGTGTAGTGTACCTGTTGTTCCTAGTTCTTTATCACTGCTTTCAATATTATACTAGGAAGTTAGCTATAGCAATAAGAAGAAAAAGAAACTGAAGGAATTAGAACAGGCAGTGAGGAGATGAAACTGTCACTCTGTAGATAATATAATGGTATACTTAGAGAATCCTAGAGAATCAAGTAAAAACTACTTGAAATAATTAACCACTTTAACAAAGTTGCCAGATATTCAATACACCAACATAAATCATCAATATTGCCATATATTATCAACAAAGCCCAGGAGCAAGAGATAGAGAAATTTCATTCAAAATAGCTGTATATAAAATACTTGGGTGTCTATCTGCCAAGACAAACCCAGGAATTATATGAACACAATTATAATCTATTGTGAATTTATTATATGGACAGAATTTACAAATTATCTCATAGAAATAAAGTCAGATCTAAACAACTGAAAAACTATACATTCCTCATGGGTAGATCAAGCTAATATAATAAAAATGACAATCCTGTCTAAATTAAGTTACTTATTCAGTGCCATAGCATTCAAAATTACCAAAAACCTATTTTATGGAGCTAGAAAAATAATAATAAGAGCTATCTGGAAGAGCCAAAGGTTAAAGATATCAAAGTAATTAATAAAAAAGAATCCAAAGGAAGATAGCTTAGCTGTACCAGATCTCAAACAATATTATAAAGCAATGATCAAAACTGTCTGGTAATAGCTAAGAAACAGAGTGGTAAATCAGTGGAACAGATTAGATATAAGATACTAGTATATGACCATAGTAATCTAGTGTTTGATAAATGCAAAGACCCCAGCTTCTGAAATAAGAACTCACTATTTGACCAAAACTACTGGGAAAACTGGAAAATAGTATGGCAGGAACTATGTATAAACCAACATCTTATAATACTATGTACCACAATAAGGTCAAAATGGGTACATGATTTAGACATAAAGAGTGGTACATAAGGAAATTAGGAAAGCAAGGAATAGTTTACCTGTCAGATCTACGGAGAAGGGAAGAATTTTGGACCAAACAAGAGACAGAGAGCATTACAAGAGGTAAATGGATAGTTTTGATTATATGAAATTAAAAAGTTTTTGCATAAACAGAACCATACAACCAAGATTAGAAGGGAAACAATTTTTAATAGCTCCTCTGATAAAGACCTCGTTTCTCAAATATATAAAAAATTGAATGAAATTTATAAGAATACAAGTCATTCCCAAGTGATAAATGGTCGAAGGACATGAATAGGCAATTTTCAGATGAAGAAATCAAACCTATCTATAGTCATATAGTCATATGAAAAAATGCTCTAAATCACTATTGTATAGAGAAATACAAATTAAAACAATTCTGAGATACCACCTTGCACCTATAAAATTGGCTAATATTAAAAAAAACAGAAAATGATAAATGTTGGAGAGGATGTGGGAAAATTGTGACCCTAATGCAGAGCAATTTGGAACTATGCCCAAAGAGGTATAAAACTGTGCATGCCCCACTGATCCAGCAATACTACTTTTATGTCTGCATCTCAAAAAAGTCTAACAAAAAGAGAGGGGAGGAGGACAGCTTTGTAACCTTTCAAGGAAAAATTAGGCTAACCCATGTTGTGATGAGAAAAGAGAATACCGGTAGCTAACTACTTATATCACCAGAAGTGAGAAAATTTGGAACTCAAAAGTTAAAAAAAAGTTAAAAATTTTCATGTAATTGGTAAAAAAAAATTAAAAAAAGAAAGTATTCTTTATCACTGCCTTAAAGCAGGAAATTAACTATGAACCAAAAAGATTTAGCATCACTAACCACATGGACCAGATAATTAAGATTTAAGATTCAGTCCTTCCAAAGGGGAGAGGAGAAAACCTAAGATTTCCAGGTTTTTATTTCTCATTCATTTATTTCTATTTTTATTATTTTTCTTTATGGTGACTTCTTCAGGGGAGAATGTTATTAATTTTTTGTCATCATTTTTTCTGTTTTTTTTTAAAAATAGTCTCCTTCCTCTTTTCCTTCTTAGTACTGCTTAAAATGTCTATTGATTTATTGACTATTACAAGTCCTAAAACATTTAAAAGGTAGAAGTTCCTTCAGAATAGTGGAGTCAAACTGAAATAGAAATGTGGGCCACTAAACCGTACATCAGGATCCCTGTGGGTCACTGATTGACTTAGAGATCGCATATTAACATTATCCATGTTCTACTCTATTTCTAGTTATTTTGTTAAATATCTCCCAGTTATGTTTTAATATAGCTCTGGCAGCACTGGAGAGTGCTATAGACAGTATGACACTATTACTTCAGAAGAACCTACAAATCTTGCCCCCATGGGTAATATATGATGAACAGCTACCTACCAGTATTTTCCTCTCCTACCACAACATGAGTTGGCCAAATTTTTCTCTGAAAGGTTACAAAACTGTCCCCAGGATTTGATTGGAAGGGACAGAGGTTGGAACCGAACTTTCCTTGACCTAGATTCCTGGTAGCCTCTAGCATATTGATACGGCTCCTAGGTGGTGCAGTGGATAGAGCACCAGTGCAGGAGTCAGGAGGACTTGAGTTCAAATCTCACCTCAGATGCTTGACACTCACTAGCTGTGTGACCTTGGGCAAGTCACTTAACTCCAATTGCCTCATCCTGTGTCATCTCCAGTTATCCTGATGAATATCTGGTTATGGATTCAGATGGCTCTGGAGGAGAAGTGAGGCTGGTGACCTGCACAGCCCTCCCTCACTCAAAACAAAGTCAAGTGCAAGTCATGTCATTATTTCTCTGATGGCATGGTCTTCTTCAGCAACGAAGGACAAATGCACACTTTTATGACTTCTTAATCACCTTAGATCACCCATGGGAAATTGAAGTCATTCAGATTTGGTGAATATCCCAAGGACCATGTGAGTCATCGATTCTTACCCTACTGACCCAGTGAATTTTCATATAGAGATGAGGAGGGGATTGGCGCATCCACCCAAACTAAAGCATCATTGTGAAATATCCATTCCATGATATAATAAAAAAATTTTGTTATTTCTTCAATGATGTGTAAATCGCTCATTTCATTGAATATCTAAGTTAAACTATGGTTTTAACATGGTGAGTCTCCAGTGATATGTACATTATTGAGGACAAAATAAAATTATTATATTTATTGACATATAATAAACCTTACAACTTTTTCAAAACTTCTAATATGAAGCATGTCATTTTGCTACAATAACTTGTTTTCCTTGAGTTAGCATGGAATTCATAGGATTTTGATACATTCTTTAATTCTTTATAATAAGGTCAAACTTTTGTCTCATCAGATATTAAGTTTACCTTTGATGCACTATTTTTCAAAGTCTTTCCTTGATCATAGTCCATAGGGTTTTTTCCCAACTAAATATTCTTTTGTTTTCAGGTATATATTCTCTACCTCCCACCTCTCTCCCCGCTGAATTGACAATGGCTAATAATTCATACCTTTAAAAAAAATCTCAGGAGATTTAACGGAGACTTTAGATATAAAAGAGAATCTTGCTTTGGGGAGAAATAGGAAGACACTGCTCTTCCTTCAATGCACAAAATTTGAGAGCAGTTTTTTTTTAAACCATTCAACAAAAAGCCCTTCCAATTCTTTTGTATTACAGTATTTGTGTATGTTCCATATTTCTTCCCCATCCCTTATTTCATTAGCTTGTGAGCTCCATTAAAAAGGACCAGATCTAATTTTCCTTTTCATATCCCTCAACTTGTGGTAGGGTGCTCCACACACAATAGTGCTTAATAAATGTTCGTTGAAGCTGAAATTTGTGGAATGCTAAAGTTCCACGCTTGTTGAATTGTTTAAAAGACTACTCTCATTAATTGGTTATATACAGTAACATCAATATTAAGAAAAATTTTGAGTGAATAAGTCATTTTTACTTTTATAAACTACTCAAATTGACTAATAATGAGAACATATGAAGGAAACTGCTGTCTGCATCCAGAGATAGAACTGTTTAGAAATGTGTATATAAAGATTGTACCTATGCATACACACACACACACACACACACACACATATTTGTGTCTAATGGTAACCATCTATAGGGCACAGGGGGAGGGAAAAAATTAAATCACATAACTTTATTATATATTTAAAAGAAATAGCAAGTTGTAAATAATAGATTTAGAGTTTCATGTGCAATCATCTTTTTTCATTAATAGTATGTTAGGGAAAGGATTATTTTATTCCATAATTTAAAATAAATAAAGATGCAAAAAAAACCTAAGAAAAGAATACTCTCATTGATTGGTGAGAGTTTGACTTGGTAACAGAGACAACTAAAATCTGCATATAATTTTAAAGTTTACAAATATTATTACCTCTTTTGTAAAAATGAGGAAATGAAGGCTTTATGAAGTTAAGGTACTTGCTTATAATTACAAAGGTATTGTCTGGGGAAGGAATTACTCTTGGTACCTAAATCTGGATTCATTATTCCTTTTCTTCATGGCACTTTGCCTTTTTTTTTATCATTCTTGATGATTTCCTTTGCATTTGGTCTTCAATTTGTGTGCATGTTCATCTTTTTGATTTATGCATAAAACTCAGAACTTGACCCCTACCTAGACAGCACATTATGGATTCTCTCAAGTGCCTTGCCCTCTTTTTATCTTGGATAGAATATATGGCAGCATAAATACATAGATAACTAGTCTCTGCTTAGATAGACAGATACAAATAGAGGGCAGATGGAATAAATGAGCATCCAATGAAAGTGAAATAATGAATTCTTATAAGTCCATTATTAGGAATTTATTTTGACCTTGCAATAGGAGATTTCTAAAGAATATCATATTAGTTCTGTGTCATGATCTTCTCCCAGTGAAGAATTAAAGTTGCATAACAAATCATCACTCTTATACTTCTGACTGTCACCTCCAGGGTCACTGATACTCAGAGCTCTTGGTTAAGCTCTCTAAATACATATTCAAGCATTGGCATTTAAATCAAGAAATACATGATCAAAATATTAATTAGTTTTAAATAGATTATAATTTTAGTGACCTCAGAGAAATAGAACAACTTTTTTGTGTGTCAAAGAAAAGAATGATGAAAAGATAATTTGGCATCAGCTAAAAAACTATCACATTTTGAGGAAGGGTTAAAATTAACTTTGGAAAAGCTAACAGCTGAAGGGGAGGAACAAAGGCCTAACCTGACATTAATATTGACTACTGTGTCACATATGCAGTGAGCATCAAATAAATTTTTCATGAGGAATATGATGATGGCAACAAACTGCAATATAGTATTTTTTGGTATTTTAAAAAAACAATATTTTACCCTTTCCCCCAATTGCATGTAAAAATATATTTTAACATTTTTTTTTAAAGTTTGGGTTCCAAATTCTATCCCTCCTTTTCTCCCCCTCCGTAGGTCATACATATGTAGTCATGTAAAACATTTCCATAATAGTCATTTTGTGCAAGAAGACTCAGAAAGAAAGAAAAAAAAGGAAAGAAAGAAGACAAAAACAGTGTGCTTTAGTTTGTATTCAAACAACATCAGTTCTTTCTTTGGAGGTGGACAGCATTTTTCATTGTGAGTCCTTTGGGATTGTTTTGGACCATTGTATTGCTGAGAACAGCCAAGTCATTCAGTTATTCATCATTCAATGTTGCCATAACTGTGTGCAACGTTCTTCTGGTTCTACTCACTTTACCTTGCATCGGTTCATGTAAGTCTTTCCAGGTTTTTTCGAAATTATCTTGCTCGTTATTTCTTATAGCAGAATAATATCCCATTACACTCATATATTGTTTAATCATTCCCCAACTGATGGGCATTCCCTCAATTTCCAATTCTTAGAGCACAATGAAAAGAGCTGCTATAAATAGTTTTGTACAAATAGGTTCCTTCTCTTTTTTAAAAACAATGTCTTTGGGATGCCAACTTAGCAGTGGTATTGCTGGATCAAAGGGTAGGCACAATTTTATAGCCCTTTAGGTGTAGTTCCAAATTCCTCTCTAGAATGTCTGGATATTTGGAGGATACTATATCCTGATGTTAATACATGGAATTCTTTTGTAGTCAGATGATGCTAACTTACCCCAAATTTTTCATGGTATTTTCACCATTTGCATATGTGCACTTGGCTAAATCCTAATAAATAAACATGCTCACCAAAGTATGCCATGTTTCTTGGTCCTCATTTGGTCTAAAGGATGCCACTTTTTTCTTGTGAGTAGCTACTAGTCAATTTAATAATTCAGCAGATTGCTAATCATTCTTTGGTTTCTTCTTATGTATCCTCTCCTTTTAACTCATCGGGAAATTCTTAGTCTGCTGTTGAGAAATAAGCTCTGATAGATCTCCACTTATTTACTTTCCTAATTTAATGTGAGCTGATTCCTTTTTACTCTAATTGAAAAAGGAAGAATTATCCATCTCCAGGTTAAGTTTATCACTCTTTAATAAGATTAGGTCAAATTCTTGCTCCTGCATTCCCATGTCTATAACCAAAGACAGCACAATGAGGCAGAAAGCACTTTGGGCTGGGAGAGAGAAAAATTGAACTTAAATCTGTCCCAGCTTTCTTGTTAACTAGCTTTGTGACCTTGGGCAAGACACTCCATCTCTCCAACTCTCCGTTTCAGGCAGTCATGGTAATAGAATCCTGAGCTTATTTACTGCAAAGGAACTTGGGGGTAGAAATCAGAATCATAGAATATTAGAGCACAAAGGGATCTTCAAGAACACTGAGTTGAAATTCTTTCATTTTGCAGAGGAATACAGATACAGATAAAGTATTTTACCCAAATTCACAAGACTTCTTAGTGGGAAAGCTAGATCTGTCTGGAATCCACATCTCCTTCCTGTCTTCTAGCTCATTTCTCTCTCTACTTCATAGAGGTCTTTTACCATACACAAGTATACTCCACAAATGGAGCTTATGCTCAACAAGAAATAGCTGTTGTCCTTCATTTTCAAAGAGGGCCATGGCATCAATGGGTGATATATTGATTTGTGTGTGAATTGCATCTAAGTGAGGCAGAGCTGTGTAAAGTCATCAACGTCATTCACTCTTCCAGAGTCATGGAAGTCCAGTGACAAGACAAAATCGAGAAGACTGGTTATCTCTTGGGATGCAATAGATGACCTTGTTGTCTTTCATGTTTGTCCAACTTCTAAGCACTCCATGGCATGTACTTCAGCCACCTCCATGGCCACTGAAACAAATTGTTCTTATCCCCACATTTTGCTGAGGAAGTCTTCCTATACATAGGGTAGACCACCTCCACAACTCATCAACAGACTTGAGGCCTATCAGTTACCCTCAACTTGTTTAGCTCGTCTGATGAGATAGTTCACTGGGTGTGGCTGCTGGGTATGTTACAGATTCTTGGAGCCTCAGGTGAGAGTAGAGTGCCAAGTAGACATCAAAGGTGAAGTAAGAGCCCTAAGAAAGACTCAGCAAACCTTCACACCAGAGGTACTAGTCTTCCTTGAACACCCTATACACCTAACAAGAAATAGTAAAATTTTGTTTGACAAGGAAACTGGTCCAACAAGCACCACTAAGGAGCAGTGTGTTAAGGGTTCGTTCACGTGTTTACTTAAAGACTGGAGGTGTTGTGTGAAGAATTCGAACAAAAAAAGATTTATTATGTCTAAATGTTTTAAGCCACATCTGATAGAGCTTTTTATCTTATTAAGGCTCAGAATAGTGAAGTCAATATTTTTTAAAAGGATGTTTAGTTTTCATGTCAACTCGATTTTCTAATTTATTTTTCCTTTCTCCCACCCTGAAAGCTAACCTTTATTGCCACAAATGAAAGCAAACAAAGAAAAACCAAACAGTTCAGAACTAACCAATATTTCAATCAAATCTGACAGTACAAGAAGTATTTTGCTGCCCTAGTCCCTCACCTCTTTCAAGAAGGGAGAGAGGTACATTCTCCTGTCTTTTCCCCTTCCTAGAACCAGCTAAGTGTTAGAGTGGATAGAGTGTTGAACCTGGAGACTGAAAGACCTGAGCTTAAGACACCTCAGATACCTGGATAAGTGATTGAAACTGTTTGCTTCAGTTTCCTCAATTATAAAATGAGGATAATGATAGTACATGCCTCCCCGGGTTTTTGTGAGGATAAGATGAGACAGTATCTGTAAAGTCCTTAGCACAGTACCTGGCACATGGTAGGTATTTAATAAATGCTTGCAGTCATTTTCACTTTTGTTGTTTTTCTTCTCACTTATATTTTTATAGTCATTGCATATATTGTTTTCCTATTTTTGCTTACCTTACCTTGTATCAGTTCATGTTAAATTTTTCAGTACCTCACTGCATTTTTCATGTTCATTGTATTTACCTCACATTCATGTAATATAATTTGCTTAAACTTAATGGAAGTCATTTGCTTTTATTTATGGTTCTTTGTAGACTAAAAAAAATGTTGTTAGAAACATTTTTGTGTATATTGGAGCTTTTGTGTGCATTGGAGCTTTCCTTGGGAGAAATATCTAATGTAGGATCTGTGGATCAAAGGGTATGGATATTTTAGTCACTGACACAACATTATTCTAAATTGCTTTCTATTTCCACCAATAGTGTGGTAATATTCTTTCTCTTTCATGGTCCCTCCAATGACAATTGCTCTATTTTATCATGATTTCCAATTTACTGAGAGTGAGGTAAAACCTCAGAGTTCTTTTGTTTCTGACTTCTCGTACTACTAATGATTTGGAGTGTTTTTCCCATGTATTTGTTAGTAATCTGCAATTCTTTTGAAAACTTTGTTTACATCTTTCAACTATTTATCCATTTGGGGATGGCACATTGCGTGAAATTCAGAGTAGTTTGAAAGATGACTGTCTGATCATCCATAGTATAAGAAAATAGTTACAACATGTAAATCCTTGATTACAGCATATAATTTACTGAGTTAGTCTAGCAATACAAATATTTATATATTGGACAGGTGTTATAGATGAAAAATGACCTGTGTCCAGACCTGAGTTAATGGGAAGAAATCAGGTTGAATAATACTGGAGAATTTCCCCATTAATTTCAGTGATCTCAAGTTGCTCTGTGCTATGAAACCCCATCTCTTAAGGGGCAATGGAAACACTTGTGGTGATTATGGACTGTTGTCCAGCACCAGTAATTATAGGCATATGAAAAGGAGTACTGAACATAGTAAGTACATGAAAGATTGGAAGTGAGGTCAAACTGGCTGTAGGGTAATATAGACAGAATGAATATTACATGGTTACCACTGAAATATTCAAAGAACCAAAATTAATGCTCTAGCAATCACATTGACCCTGCATCCAAAATTTATACAAAGCAATAGATAAGAATGAGGCACTATGGTTAATACTGGCGGAAGTACTTATACATTTGAGATCATGGCTCCATCCAAGCAAGAGCAGGATGATTTACATGTGTTTAGGTAACAATTAAATGAGTTTAAGTAAAATCAATCTTGTACTTTACAGTTACATCTCATAGATTGATACATCATTTTAAAAACTGCTTTCCAACAGAGAAATGCAAACCAAAATGATTCAAGCAAAATACACACTCTGGTCATTTTCTTGTTCCTTTTACATAATATGGTTAACATTTACATAGCACTTTCAGGCTTGTGAAGCACTGTACATGTTTTCTCATTTGGTCTTTACAATAACCCTGTTATTATCCTCAATTTATAGTTTAGGAAATTGAATCTGAGAGAGGCTAAGTGACTTTCTCACAGTCACACAGCTATTGAGTGTCTGAAGAAGGAATTAACCCAGATCCTTCTGTTTCTAGTACCTTGATCACTTGCCCACCTAGGCTTCCTAATTCTGAACTTGTCACATTTATCATCCAAATTCTGCCTTCATTATGTTTTCTCAAATGAAGAATAATGATATTCTTGGTAATCATTCTGCTACTTCAGTTAGAACAAGAGTCAGTCAATGAGCATTTAAGGACTAGTATGTGCTTAGAACTGTACTAAGCACAGGGAATACACATCCAAGTAGAAGAAAAGACAGTCTGTGCTCTCAAGGAATATACATTCTAATAGGGAAGTAGAAGAAGACTGTTGTCATTATCCAAGCTTAAAAAAACGGGGAAAAGTCAGGGGGCGTGGTGGAGGCTCAGAATGCAATGCAACCTGGAGAGGAGCAAGGTAGGATATTTCTCTGTCTGTTCCCTTGCCCTCTGTTCTCTCTTAAAAAATGAGCTGTTCACATATGCTAAATGGGTTGGATTATGTTGAGAGAGCTTAGATACTCCCTATCCCCCGGGGAGTTCTGGAGGAGAAATGCAAATCTAACATACCTGGCCTTTCAGGCAGTGAGGGTGTTTGGAGCAAGGTAGCCTTCATTACTCGTACTTTAGCTAGAACTCTGGTTCCATATATAAGGGGCATTTGTATGCGATTGAGAGACAAGGTGTGGGACTTCCCTAATCAAAATCAAAGATAGCCCATAGCCATAAATTTTTTTTCTTCATGTATACATAATAGAATGTGAGCTCCTTGAGGACAGGGACAGACATTAATTTTTATATGAAATACTTTGTACTTTTTTTTGGGGGGGGGAGTAGGGATGGGGATGGGAGTGGACCATATTTGTGGTTTCATTTATGTGGTGAACTCCTAGAGAAGAAACTCTCTCCACTGTTGCCTATCAGCACATTATATAGTCAGAAATTTGCCTTGGGAACCTAGAGGTTAAACGACTTGTTTAAAGTCACATGGTCAGTATGTCTCAGAGATAGGCCCTCAACCCATATCAACCTCCTTTTGAGGCTAGCTTTATTTTCATTAAACTAGGGCTGTCTCTGTAGTAGGTGCACATAAAATCCTTATTAAATAGAACTAAATGGTCCCACTTATAGTGTCACTAAGAGTTTTGGTGATCTCATATATGTAAAATTGTCTAACTTATCTTTCTATGACTACCATAATACCTCAATAGTGACTCAGAGAAATTGCAGAGGGGCTTGGAAATGTGGAGTAGGTTAAAGGTAGGACTTTAACGTATGGTTCTGTTGGGGAGTGTGATGGAGAATGAATGAGGAAAGATTAAAGGGATTTTAATACCACAGTGGTGCCTCAGATGCAACTATATAATATAATAATCTGAGACAAATTTAAAGCCAAAATAGATTTAATTAAAAGAGAAAAACAGGGTAACTATATTTTGATGAAAGGTACAATAGACAATGATAGACTATCAGTATTAAACCTATGTGCACCAAATACTATAGCATCTTTATTTTTAAAAGGAAAGTTAAATGAATTACAGGTGGAAACAGATAGTAGTACTATAGTTACCTCTCAGAACTTGATAAATTAACCAAAAAGAAGAAAGGAGTTAAGGAAATGAAAAGAATTTTAGACCAAAATTTTCCTCTTTGCACCTTCCACCATTGCTCATAGTTCCAATTGCTCTCACACTCAGGATCAAACAGAACAAGTCTAATTCCCAAGATAAATATAGGAAAAAGCAGTCTTTCCTGATCCTCAATAGCTACTAATGCCCCCCAAATTACTTTGTTTTTTTTATTTTGCAAATATTTAATGTAACATACTGTGTATATGGCTGTGCATATGTATGTATGTATGCATACACACACATACACACACACACAAACACACACAAATGTTGTTTCCCCAAAAGGAGGCCAGTGTCACAATTACAGGGTGTATGGAGAGAAAGAAGTAAGTTGCAAGTTCCAAGAAAAGAAGACAGGAAAGGACTATTGCTAAACTTGTGTTTGACAAGTATAGAGACATTTTTGAATAATTTAGAAATAAGAGATAGAAAGCAGTGTGAGGATTAAAAATGCATATTTTGATTATGTTACATTAAAAAGATTTTGTACAAATAAGACAAATGTAGCTAAAATCAGAAGGAAGGCAGAAAATTTGGGAAAAATTTTATAGACCATTTCTTAGAGAAAGTCCTAATATCTCAAATATATAAAGAACTTAGTCAAATCCATAATAATATGAGTCATTCCCCAGTTGATAAATGGACAAAGGATATGAAAAGACAGTTTTCCAGTGAAGAAATTAAAACAATTTCTAATCACAGGAAAAAATCTCTAAATCATTATTGATTAGAGAAATGCAAATTCACCTATCAAATTGGCTCGAATGATTGAAGGGGAGAGTTACAATTATTGGAAAGAATGTGGAAAAATTAGGACACCAATTCACCCTTCATGAAAGTGAAGTTCTCCAACTATTTTGGAGAACAATCAGGAATTATGCTTCAAAGAGTTATTAAACTGCTTATACCCTTTGACCCAGCAATACCACACTACTAAGTCTGTTTCCACAACTTATTAGGGAAAAAGGAAAAGAATCTATATGTTATAAAATATTTATGGCAGCTCTCTTTGTGGTGGCAAAGAACTAGAAATTGCAAAGATACCCATCGCTTGAGGAAGGGCTGAACAAGTTGTGGTATATGAGTGTGATGGAATACTACTATGCTATAAGAAGTGATGAGCTCGATGTTTTAGAAAAGAAATGGATAGATACACAAAATAATGAATAAATGAGCAGAAGCAGGAGAATGTTTTATACAGTAACAACAATTTTTTTTAAGAACAACATTGAGAGACTAAGTCATTTTGACTATTCTAAGTAACGAAATTAATTACAAAGGATCCATGAAAATAAATTCTATCTGCATCCAGAGAAAGGATTGATGAATAGAAGTATATGTATAATGATTTTGCATATATAAATGTATTTGTGTGTAATGGTAGCCATCTGGGGGTGGAGGAAGGGAAGAAAAAGGTTAAACAAAGAGAAAGTTACTTGATAACTTTGTTATACATTTCAAAGAAATAGCAAGTTTTACATAATAGATTTGCAATTTCTTGATCACCTTTTTTTCTTTTTGTACTATGTTGTGGAAATGCTTGTTTTATTTCTTTAGGTTCAGAATAAAATAAATAGAAATAATGAAGATGTAAGGCATAGTTGCTGAGGGCTTGATTAAGTAAGAGGCAAGCCATTTGAGGTCATTAACATGTACACTGAAATCCCTGAGTGTGAGTTCAAAGATTAGGGTTGCAAGCCAGGTACTGAATTCCTTGAGAAAGGTCCAAGATCAACCTAGGTACTAGTTCATGATGGAAAAATAGATCCTAACTAGGTGCTATAGAAAGATGATATGAAACTCAAAGGAGGTAAATTAAAGTTAGCAAAGCAAGGGGCTCAAAGTAGATCTACTTATCCTTTGGTGTATTGGGTATATAGGGAGGACAGAAGGAACAATACTAGAGATAGCACTCAGGGCTGCAGAGTCATTCAAAAAGTGCCAAGTTTTGGGTAAGAGATGAGGTGATCTAGGACAAAGAGGTGTTTGGTACCAACATTCCCGAGGAGATTAATAGATAGCTGTAGACAATAAATGGCTGATGTTCAGGTCTTTGATAGAACTAATACTCTATGCAACTTTGAAGGATCCTGAACAGATCAATCAATTAAGTATATATTAAGCACTTATTACTATGTGCCAGGTACTGTACTAGGCATTAGGAGTACAATTATTGGGAACATATTGGGAATACAATAATCAACTCACAAGGACATTATATTCTAATGGAATAAACAACAAATACATATAGAGATATGTGGAGCATAAATACAAAATGAATACATATACATGTACATTTGTATTTTATAAATGTCTATGTACATATTGTATATGTTAATTACAATGTAATTTGTAAAGGAAGGCACTAGCAGTTGTGGGGTTATCAAGAAAAGTTTCACATGGAAGACCATGCTGCAGCTGCTTCTTAAAAGGAAGAGTGGAATTCTATGAGTTGGAGGTGAGGAGAGACCATCTTCTCAATATGTAGCTAGCCAGGGCAAAGGTATGAATACAGGAAGGACATAGAGGCCTGTTTAGCTGCTTCATAGATTGTAGGAGAGGCAGTAATACCCAATGAGGCTGAAAAGATTGATTGGAGCAAATTACGAAGATCTTCAAAAGTTAAACAGAGTTTGTAATTTATCTTAGAGGCAATAGGAAGTCATTGGAGTTGATTGAATATGGAATCAACTCACGGTTGGTTTCTCATGGTTATATCTGCACTTAGAATTACTTTGGTAGCAGTGTGTGGGATGGACTGGAGTGTTGAAAAACTTGAAGTGAGGACACCAATTAGGAGACTGTTGCAGCAATCTAGGCAAGGGGTGTTGGGAACCTGGACTAAGGATTGTGTGAATGGGGATAAGGGTTCACATTTAAGAGATGTGAGGGGAGGAGCAGTAAGCTTTGCCCATTGATTGGATATGTAGAGTGAGAGGTTGAGGACAAGTCTGAGGTTATGGATCTGGGAGATTGGAAGGATAATGTTGGATCCAACAGAAAGGGAGTTTGGAAGAAGGGAAGATTTCAGGAGAAAGATAATGAGTTCAGTTTCTGACATGTTGAATTTGAGATGTCTCCAAGACATTCATTTTTAAAAGCCCAATAGACAATTTGTTGTTCCTGGCTGAAGCTCAGCTGAGTTTCACCAACTATATATTGGACATTTCAAAATGTAGTGTTTATGCAGTTTGCATATCTGTAAGTCATATCATATCTGTCAGGGGTCTCAAAATTCAGGGAATCAGAAGCACTAGAATATGCATACGCATGGAGATCTTGAGCAGATTCATCAGACTTATTGACCTCAGGGCACCACAAATACTAAAGGGTCTGGACTTCTGAGGATATAGAGGTTAGCAGCTAGAGAGCTTGATCTTCAAGCAAAGAGGATTTTTATAAAAAAAAAAGCAAGAAAAATCCTCTATTGGACTTTCAAGACCCTTCTTAATCAAGCCTTTTACCTTTCCTGTCTTCTTTTCTTGCAACTTTCAACTTACTTCTTTCTCTCCATACACCCTGTAATTGTGACACTGGCCTCCTTTTGGGGAAAACAACATTTGTGTGTGTTTGTGTGTGTGTGTGTATGCATACATACATACATATGCACAGCCATATACACAGTATGTTACATTAAATATTTGCAAAATAAAAAATCAAAGTAATTTGGGGGGCATTAGTAGCTATTGAGGATCAGGAAAGACTGCTTTTTCCTTTATTTATCTTGGGAATTAGACTTGTTCTGTTTGATCCTGAGTGTGAGAGCAATTGGAACTATGAGCAATGGTGGAAGGTGCAAAGAGGAAAATTTTGGTCAAGCAGGCTGGGTGGTCATTTGGTATGGGATATCTTAGTCAGGATTCTTTTCAAGTAAAAGTTATGCTAGCTAGCCTATAGATTGGACGACAATAAGTCCCTGCCCAAGCTCCACTTAATGGCTGGACCCTCCTGGCTTAAGAGTGATTATCAATAGTAAATAGTGTTACTCTTTCATTCCCAGCTTGATTTACTTATATTTTTTCTTTTGCTCATTAGAGGAATCATTCCCTGATTACTTCTTAAAGAGGCCTGTTTACTGAGTGAGTGTCACCTCTCTCTTAGTGAATACCTGAATAGCTTTAGGTAAATAGGCCTTAGCTGAAAAAGGTCAAGGTCTCCCATTGCATCCTGGGTCATCTCCAGTCATTCTGATGAATTTCTGGTCACTGGATCCAGATGGCTCTGGAGGAGAAAGTGAAGCTAATGACCTTGCGCAGCCCTCTCTCACTCAAAACAAAGTCAAGTGCAACTCCTGTCATCATTTCTCTGATGTCATGGTCTTCTTTGAAAATGAAGGATGAATACAGCAGCACTAGCTGGCCACTGAATTCCTTTCCATCTCTTGAATTCCACGATTCTATAAAATTAATTCACTTCAATAATTGCATTTTAAAAATGAATGATTTGTACATATAATATTTATATATAATACAATAAAAGGAATCAGAAGAAAACCTTGTGAGGTCTGACACCTTCTTTTGAACATTTGTCACGTTTATTCCGTGTCATTTGATTTATGAGGGCTTTTCTGTTGCAAGCTTATCATATTGGGATCTTTCCTAGGAAAAAAGGCAATTTGAAGGTTGCTGTGGCTGAAGGCCCATAGCAATAGTGGAAAATCAAATACACACTTTCATTTAAGACTGTCAACTTGATGAATAGACTGAAGTTAGTTTAAAACAGACAGGACCAGATAAAAATGAGAAATTTCCAACAGGTGGAAGATGAATGCATCAATGGTTCCAATGATACTAAATGGTAATAGCTCTCTGAAAATACTATTTAGATATCATCACCTCTAAAGGGAACAGAACACAACAATACAATTGCACTGATCTTATTGAAAACCGACCCTAAAAATGTGTTCAAGCATTGCCAACCCTAAGATTAACTGAGACCATGCATTTATTTCTCCCCTTCATTCAAAGTAGCAGCTTCAATGCTCTGCAAACTTTCTTTAATATGTTGGTCAAAAAAGATGCCTTTTTCTTAACTATTAACTAATTTTGAATATGAGACAAAAATTCTGGACTAGAATGAGCAATCTTGGAAAATTAGAGCCCAAAGGATCTGTAGAGCCCTATCCCAACTTCCTCATTTGGCAGCTCAAATTAAGTGGCATATCTAGGTTGACATAGTAACTAGTGTGAGAGCTAAGCCCAGAACTCAAGTTTTCTAACTCCTATTTCTTTCCAGGGATCTTCATATTGACTGTAGCTATCTTCAATAAATATGATTTTAGAAAATAAACACTTTTGTGGTAATTATACAATTTAGTTCAGGGAGAGTATAAAGCTAGAAGAACAAATTGGAAAAATATATGACAAAATTTTAAAAATCTTTCATTGTCACTAATGAACTTTGAATAATTTTACAAATAAGGATTTTGCCCTAATTATCTGCGTTGAGATGGTCTTAATGAATTGCTGGTATGCTAAAGTGTGCCATATGTAGAAAAACTATTGTGTTATTGAATTATTTTACATTTTAGTTCTGATATGTTAATACTAATTTAACAGTGACTTAACCCTCATGGGTCTACCTTATGTTGAATTCTGCCCTACAAGAAATAGTATAGTGAATGTCCAGTGTAGTAGACTCTGACTATCTTGTAAAATGTGTCCTACTAAGACAAAAAACCTGACAGTTTAGCTTTTCAGCAAGTGATCTTCGTAATTCAATCCTGATTTTAGCCATGAGAATGTCAAGATGCAAACCTTTGGACTTTTGCCAAATGAGTGTGCCTTTTACAAGAGTGGACAGTAAATGTGTAAAGATATTGTAGGCCCCATTTCCAGTTTCACTTAAATTCTTATACTCCCATAGCCTAATATGGCTGTCTTTTGACCTTTCATTCATTGTTGAGTCTCACACACACTTGTTGGGTCATTCCTCTCAACTCCCTTGCCTCTTAAGAACCTCCTCAGTATTTATCCCTGATCATTAGCAAACTGAATTCCCACTCCGCTTCTTACAAAGCTGAAGATACATTATGCTAGAAATGAAAGTTAGTCCTGTTGATTAGAGAGAAGTATATGGTACTTATTCTGATGGTAAAGATATCATCTATATTACATGGGGCTTGCTTTAATTGAATTTAAGTTGGTTTAATAAAGAAGTAACTTTGGTGACTGAATTAAATCTAATGGATGTATACAGAATGACCTCAAATAGAAAACAGTAAAGAATAATCAAAAGTAAGAGAGTTCTCCTAAAGTCAATGTTCTAGTAAGATACTTATTGAAGGGGAAGTAAGTCTTCTGAAAGACAGAATCAAAATGACAAAACAAAATGAGAGCATTAGGACAATCTCATCAATGGAAGCAGGGGCTAGTATGGCAGAAGGATGTTGCAGAGTGATAAGGCTACAGGGGTGAATGGTTATTTCAGAATTTGGAGGTCCTAAGAACTTAGTAAGGTTTCAAGGTGAGACAATGGTAAAAATATGGTGATGAAATCCAGAAATTCAGAACTATAGAACTATAGAACTAGGAAGGGAGCAGTTGGAGGAAAGATTATTGACATTGATTGTAAACAATTTCAAATGAGATTTAACAAGTCTAACCAATATAAAAAAATTGCCATAAGAAGCAGACCAAAAGAACCAAGAAATTTCCTTAGTCAGGAATCATTTGACTCATTGTCCAAGTGGAAAGATATGATAATTAAAGATAGCACTAACTTTGAATATAAAAGTACAAACGTAAAATCTTACAGGAAAGGATGGTGGAAGATTATAATCAGTATTATCTCATAAAATATCAAGAGACAGTGGAGAAGAAAACAAGTTCAAAGAAAAATTGACAAGAGACCCAGCTAAGCAGTGATCCTGAGGGCTTTTACAGGAGAAATTGGAAGGGGAACGTCAAACAAATGAAAGGTGAAAAATACTTGCTAAGATTTTTATAACAAACTTTCTTTACCATCAAGGAAAATGAAGTCAACACATTTAGACTCTAATAGCATAGCCCAGACATGCTGGAACAAGTGGAAGTGGTTGTGGAGAAAACCATGATGGGAAAAGCAGATGGCAGAAACCAAACATACATGGAGAAGGTTTGTGCTGGTATTTGAGGATGCTGAAGGGTTGGTGGAAATGGAACATGTGAAAATGGCTAGAATAAGTGGAAATGACTGTGAAGAAAACCATGATGGGAAAAGCAGCTGTCAGAAACCAAATATACATGGAGAAGGTTTGTGCTGGTATTTGAGGATGCTGAAGGATTGGTGGAAATGGAACATGTGGAAATGGCTAGAACAAGTGGAAATGGCTGTGAAGAAAACCATGATAGGAAAAGCAGCTGGCAGAAACCAAATATACATGGAGAAGGTTTGTGCTGGTATCTGAGGATGCTGAAGGGTTGGTGCTCAAGGTATTTAAACAAAGGGATAGAGAAGACTTCAGAAGAGGAGTGGGAAACAAGATGGAAAGGGGAGGAGGATGCAGCCAGGCTGGCAGGCAAGATTGGGGTGGCTTTGGCAGTGGGTTGGGCTATGGTGCCATTGTCTCTCGTACTCTTGTTCTATCACTGTTTCAGAATGTTTGTCAGCCTTAAACTACCTGTTTTTTTGTACCATATGTGAGTCAGGTTTAATTGTTGAAGTGATGGAGGATTCCAGGTTTTTTGGGTAGTAGTGGCAGTGGGATATATGGCAACATTTCATCACGGTTTCCAGAGTTTTGGGAGAATTTGAGGCAAATGATATTTTCCTCAGACTTCAGATCATTTGTAAGTAGCAATGCTCTAAGTCAGTAGAGACAACAAAACACTCATCAAACCGTTGCTTATCTTTGGAGACAAAGGCAACGCTCAAAACATCTAATGACCTGGAAATACCCACCCTAGGTTTTCAAAATTACAAGTCCCTAACAATCTGCATACAACAAACATCTGCATTATAATTCTTTTGTGCAAAAATCAATATTTTCTCTGTCCTTACGTCTTTTTAAAAATGAAGTATATGTCTCAAGCATTTAGTTTAAAGTTGAGTAAAGTCAAGAAAAAGTAAAAGAAACTTAACAAGTATGATAAAAGATGATTCAGCGAACAACGAATTATCCATATGCCTATTTTCCTATACATAATTTTTATGAGAACATCTAGACACACATTGAGGGCATCTTTGATAAGAGTAATGAGTGATAGGCAGGCTTTCACCGGCATAATTCCACATCACAAAATTGACTGAAAGATATTGAAACTACAAAGTTTCACTTTACTTATTGTTTGCTGACTGTAACAAGCATTAAATTGGATAGCAAAATATTACCTTAAAGGCTCTTCTCCAGTGAGGTGTGTCCCATGCACGTGGCATACAATTCCTTGAAATCTAGAACAACTGTAATAAACTTGTTTAATCATCCTTGGAAATCATTACTATCAAGAAAGGCATAAAATGGGAAAATGGGATATGCTTTCTTGCAAAAGTTATTTGACATAGTCATGAGGGAGTTCTATTAAAGAATATACATTACAAAGGAAATACTTTTAGACTGTAGATTTCTCCAGACATTTCTGTATCTGCATGACAGAGGATGAGTTGCATTAAACCATGTAACATAACATATCCTCCTAAATAAGATCCATATTACTCAAAAGAGTTGGCTTGACTACACATAAAAGATAATCAAATGAAAAAAAAGTTTTATTCCCATACTACCACATATTCTCTGTTTGTCTGTGTATTTTAGACAGAGACTACAAATTGAAATGAATTAGGTCCAGAATTAGACGGAGGATGGAAAAAAGGGCAGGCTGCCTGTGAGAAATTACTAAGTTCCTTTAATGACCCCAAGCTTATATCTGAGATAAAGGCTCTTATTTTCACTTTAATTACTACATTGATGTTATATAGCTATGAGTCATTGAACACTACAAATAATTAAAGTTGTGATCCTTTAAAGGGCAGTGGAGAAGTGAATGGTGAGTACAAACAGGATGCAGCACAGTAGAAGCAAGGAATTTCAAAGGAGAGTTGATATAAAGGATATCGTTAAAGTAACGCATGAATGTGGTAATATAGTAAGAACATATCAGGGTAATATATCAAAGCAATGTATGAAAGATGTATCACTCATGTGATTAGGATGAAGGATAACTGTTTGCTAGCCTCTCGACTTTACTAATATACTTCAACATCAGAAGAATCTGAAAAAGGCTCTAGCGGGGGAGAATCCTTGTTACAAACTTATAGAAGGATTCAGAGAGGATGGGCAAGCCAGTATAATTGCTATTTAATTTTTAAGGGAAGGATAAATGAAATTTATTGGAGAAATATGAGAAAATTAATAATATTCAAGCCCTAAGCTATGGTTAGTGAAATTTTGCTATTTGAGGTAAAGACTCTTGGAACTATAATTTATTATTGTTATGAGTTTTGATTACAGGGATAATTGTGTGAATTATCATGTACCCAATAGTAGAAAATAGCATATGTTGCAGTCTGAGAACTGTTACAGGTGGATGTCGGTTTCTGGGAAAAGTTGGAGAAATGGCCTAAGGTAGGACATATCTGAGGCCTAAGACAGGAATCCCTTTACCCAGTTTCCTTTCTGAACTGAATATTTTTCCTCCTGGTTGATACTGAGCCTGGCTTTTGATGCCCCATGAATATATGATTGGCTGTCAGATATGACACATTCCTGGAATCAAACAGGGCTAAGGGAGCTTTTCCCCTGTTATGGTATATATCAGGTTAGTCTGTACGTTTGAGGGGATGTCTTGACATTGTTATAACTATGTCCTTTCTTTTCCTTTCATAGCTAATTTCTATAATCAGTGCAGGTGAGCAGTAGAAGTTTTATAAGTACAATACTAACTCAATAGATTGATACTGGAACATTTCTGAGTTATTATAATGGGATTCAAGCATGAAAAACCTTACAATCTTAGTCTGTATTTGTGTCCAAATTATCATATAAGAATGATATGCTCATAAAGGTGGAAACAGGCAAAGTTATAAGATAAAATGTAATGTAAAAGTTTTCTAATTAAATGAGATAGTAAATGTAAAAAAGCAACATGATTAGACTACTTTCTCTAAGAATTATTTGCATATGTATATTCTTGTCTTCCAAATATATCCAACATGGAAATTACAGCTTTGAATATGTTTTAGTAATAAGTTCTCAAAATTGGATTAAGGATGTTACATATAAAATTGCATTGATGATTATAAAGAAAGGAGAATTATTTTTCCATTTTAAAATATCTATTTGAAAAATTGGAGAGACAGAAGGGTTTATGCAAGTTACACTATCACAATTTTTTTTAGGATTCTTTTATCAGGTACAAGGTTTAGATAAAGATAGAAATAGCAAGAGTTTCAAGTGAATTACAGGTTCTTGATTTGCTTTTCTTCTTATAGCCCTGTTGTTAGTAGGATCAGAACCATAAGGCTTGAGGTGGTTTTCATCACATGAACTAGTTATTGGTAAACCAAATTTAAGAGATTGTACTAAATTAAATTAAGTCCTATTACTGGTGGTAGTAGAATGATCTAGGAATCTCTATAAGTGACTTGGAAACAAAGAAACTGAGCCCCCTTCACAGCTGCTCCAAGAATGACACCTATTCCCGAATGTCTAAGCAAAGATATCTCCAGGGAACAGATGAATTAGATGAAATATTTGGGATTCAAGATGTGCTTTATCAAATGGACTTTGGGAAAAGGTTACTAGCGTAGAAAGAGACTTGATGTTAGTTAACATTGATGATTATTATCGCGTTGCTTTGGCCTTTGCTTTCATGGTATTTGTGTTTATGCTTGTTTTCCTCCTTACCTCATGACATTTAAATCTCCCTTCTCAGTCCACCGTGAGTCCTCTAAGCAGTTTGGTCTGTGACCTGAGTTACACAATTCTGATTATAAATATATGAAAGCCCTGGTAGATTTGACTTATAGATAAGTGATCCAAAGGAAGAGGGGAAGTGGGCTGTACCTCCCCCATGAATCAAAAGGGGGAATTAAGGGGATTAGAACAGCAAGTGGTACTGAGAATTGACTGAACCAAACTGAGTCCATCTTATAACTCAGTTCTGGAGTCGCTCAGTTCTCTGTCTACTCAATTATAGATCTAGTCCAATTTCTGTTTTGTGAGAAAACTATTCAATTATGGAAATTGTGGGAAAACTTACTGCATTGTTTGAACCTCGGGCTGCATAGCTGGAAAGTTGAACCACCTTTAGTTGTTGCTTCAAGATCTAGATTAAATTGACCAGACTGATGCAAAAAATTTTCTCACAATTCTACATCTCCAGCAACCCATATGTCTAATCTGAAAACTGGCCCCATATTGATCAATCAGTTGTTGTTTCCATGTTCCTTTGGTGGAATACAGACAATTGGGGGAGGGAGTGGGACACTTCTTTTTCTGATTTCTGATTATTTTTCTGATTTTGTATCCTGAGTGTTTTCTTTTAATTAATTTAATTAATTTGATTGTTTTTAATGCATAAAAATCTGTCTTTTAGTGTATCTGGAGGTACAGTGCCAAAGCTGAAGAGGCCTGGAACAATTTCTTTTAGGCAATTGGCATGCATTGCTTCATAGATTAAAATGCTCAGGAGCTCGAAACTTTGTTTTTTGAATCATTTCATCTCCCATAATTATTGAAGAGAACACTTCAGAGGTGCATATCTTGCCTTGACTGAAATATGTAGGTTAGTGTTCTATCCTGAATTTAGTTTGCTTTAGGGTATTGAGTCATTTCATCTGCAAAAAAACCCCAAAAAATTAACAAGTATTTTGAATATACATATTTATTATAAAATATGTAAGGAACAAATGTGACTTCGACCTGAGTCTAGTACTGTACTGATTAAGTGTTTAACAACCAATGCTCGGAAAACAAAGTATGCATGATACACGTTTATGTTTCATCTTGGTTGTTAATATTTTTCTCCATTACTTTCTTAAATATAAACAATCTAAAGAACAGTCAATCAAGTCCAGACTCATTAGTTTCTGATTTCCAAGGTGTAAATGTTCCCCTGGAAAATTGAGCAATTTCCTCTCTCCTGTGGGTTTGACCTGACTCCAGTACATCCCTGTGAACCGCAGATGACAGAAATATGGATGCCTATGCCATGTGGGTGGGGTTTGACCCTCTTTTTAGATTGAATCTATATCCACAGCTCCCTCATTTGCATAGGCCACTCAGTTTCTCAGACTTCTTAGTTCAGCAAACCTTTGATATACCTTGTTCCACTGATGCAGCTCATTGTTTCTCCTCTGGACACCTCTCTTCATAGTGCATGAAAGCTTTCTTTCCTCTTCCCACCAGTCTACCTCTCTTCCAGTGTCTGCTTAGTACCTTGCTGAGTTTTCTTTACCTCATAACATCCTGAATAATTGTATCTTTTCTTAATACCTGGTCTGTCACTGAGCTAACATAGATGGGACAAGAAATCCTCCTTTGAACTCTTCTTGGTGCATGTCCTTTGCCTACTAAACTCAGATACTTAATCTTTATCTTGGTAAATTGCTCAGTGTTATCTGGCATGATAATATTGAATTCATATTGTCTGTAAAATATTAATAAAATAGTAACATACATTTTGTTTTAGCAGAGCAAAATGTTATTGATAACGCTGCTTAGCCCTTTTCCATTTTATTCTCATGATATGTGTGTGTGTGTGTGTGTAATTAGAAGGAAATATGCAACCAATTGTTTCTATTTTCTAGAAAAGATACACTTGTTTGTCTATAGGAATGTATTTATGGAAAAATCATTAACATAATACAGATAAAGTGCAGTCTGAGATCTGAAAATATTTTTTTCAACTTTAAGAATGTTCTGTATTTTAAAATTTTATTCTTGAAAGTTAATAGGCACTTCTATCACTTCCAATTCAATGTATGAAGCATTTTAGCCAAGAAGAATATAAATGAAGTCAAAAAGCATAAAATAAGCCCATAGATATGAAAAGGCTTTGAAGAGTTCAAAGTGTTACTTGTGCAAACAGAAGGATTCAGATCATGTATGACGATTAAGAAAGCCCCAGGATCTTATTAGTGATGGTAATGTAGCCTTTCCATCTCTGAAGTTTTGTGAAAACTCACATGCCTATCTTATTACTCTGCAGAGTTGGTCGTCAAATGAAAATAAAAGAACGTAGGTCTGAGTTTATTTTAAGGGACTTAGGATTTCTTTGGCTTTGTTTTCCCCATCAAAATAATTTGTGGTTGTTTCATCACAGAACCCTATTGGATATTGACACCAATTACCCTTTGTTGTACAAAGAATTAAGTTTTACATTCAGTACAAGAAAGTGAATAAACTTTTCATTAGCATTCTTGGGAATGTAGCTCTCCTAAAAACACCTTCCCAATAAACCCATGTAGCCTCAGTCACTTATGGTTATTTCCTGTAAAGGATCCCAGTAAATGCTGCCTCTAATTTGACGTATAGCCCACCTGAGGCTCACCCGGTCACTCCTCTGTCTAATTTTGCAGCATAAATTTCTCATTTGCTTTAAAAAAATTTGTTTCTAGTTTCTTTTTCCTATTATGTGTAGTGCTATAATGAATATTTTAATGCAATGGTCCTTTATTTTTATTACTACCCTTGACAGGGAGTTAAATCTAAAAATGGAATTTCTGCGTTGAAGGGGAGGAACATTTTTTTAAATTTATAAGATATCATATTATTTTCCATCAGTCCATAATTTTAGCACTATTCAGTTAGCATGTTTGCTTTTCTACATTCATGACGACAATGAATTTTGTATTTTTCCACCTTATTTCAATTTGAGTCATGTAAGATTATGTTATTTATACAAAATGCAAATCATTTTGTACATAAAGCTTTTTATTTGTATCTCTGGTTTGGGGAGATTTTGAGTACTTTTGTGATTTTTTCACACTTTCAAAATATTGATAGTTTGTATTTCATCATTTGAGAGCTTCCTATTCATATTCTTTATCCAGTGCCATCTTACCTAATAGAGAATGTCTCTGAAACTTATAAGTTAATGCTTATCCCCTATGGATTGCATACGTCAGAATTTAGTTTTTAATATTCCCTCAGTCTTTTATTTTTCCTTCCTATATATATATATATATATGTTATATATATATATATACATCTTTTATTTGTGTATGAAAGTTTTATTTCTTATGAAAACAAAATCATCTTTTACTTATTTATATTGATTTATTTCCTCCATATTTAAGAAGTTTCCTCCAGTTATCATTGCTCCATTTTTCCATTTTCTGTATGTGGTGATTTTTTTATATTCAGATTATTGATACGTTTTGACTTCATTGGTCTAATCTCTTCTTTCAAACCGCTAGGCACTTAGCAGTTAAGAGATGAGGTTTACATTTGATCCCAGACATAATAAGAAACTCCTGGAACTTACTGAGGAGGGTTTGAAAACATCAGCCTGTACTTTAGGAGAAGTCATTTTGGTAGCTGTGTTGAGGATGGATGAGTGGAATGGGATAAGAATTGAGGCAAGTAGACAAGTAAGGAGGCTATTTCAATACTATAGCAAGAGATGATTAAGAGATATTGTGAAGGTAGAAAAGTTCAACTTGACAACTAGTTATGTATAGTAACAGTGAGGAACTGGGGATACCATTGAGATTTTGAACTTAGTTGACTGAAAAGGTATTAAACCCTGACAAGAAATATGGACAGGAGTTGGGTTTCAAGGCAAAGAAAAGGTGTTCTGTTTTGGACTTTTGAGTTGAGTTTGTTATGTCTTTGAGACACTCAATTCAAAACATCTAATAGGTAGTTGAGGATTAGGGATAAGGGATCAAGATAGAGATTAAAACTGGCCATATAGATCATGGAGTCACTTACATATGGGTGATAATTAAACTCATGAAATCTAATTGCATTACCCAGACTTAGAGAAGAGGGACCTACAGTAGAGAATTGGAGTTCTAAGACAGTTAGAGGGCATAATATGAAGAAATGGGGCAAGAAAAGCGGTAAGATAACAGTATCTTAAAGACCTAAAGAAAATACAGCATACAGGAGGAAAGTGTTTTAAACTATGTTGCTGCAGAGAGTTCAGGATGGTGGAATACTAAGAAAAGACCAACAAGATTCACAATTAAAATATCATTGGTAATTGTGTAGGGAGCAACTTCTGTTGTGTCTAATATGCTCACTATTTTCCCCTTTATATTTTTATTGGAATTTTCAAAGAACATTTGACTTCCCTAAATTATTCATCAAAGATTCACCACATACCGAACGTCAATATTCAGAAAGTTATCAAGGTTGCTGACAAGGGACAGGTGCTATCACAATTATGGCATAAAAAGAGAGTTAAGATTATATATCTGCTTCTTCATTAACAAATATGGCTTGACAGCTGTATTTTCCTCCCAGCTCAGTTCTATTATATCCTAGCTCAAAGTATCAAATAATGTTATTTATGAATTCAATGTAAGGCACACCCTGTCCCTCTTAATCTATTCTGATGAGATTGAATAAAGGACATTCTTCAAGGGACCTATTACTCATTCAGTTCAAATTCAGTCTCTGGCCACAAAAATAATATTTAGGGGAAAGAATATGGTTTCATTTTATGATCTCAGATAAGGCCTCATTCTTTTAAAAGTTTTTATTTTTAATTTATGGCATAGAATAAGCATTTCTATAACATAATACAATATAAAATGACTGTACATGAAACTACAAATCTACTTTGCACAACATGCTATTCCTTTCAAATATATGACAAAATTATCAAGTAAAATTTTTTTTTTCTTCTCCTTCTAGATATGGCTATCATTAGACCCAAATAGGTATATGTATGTAGAATTATTCTACACATACTTCTATTTGTCAGTTCTTTCTCTGGATGAAAAAACATCTTTCTTCATATGCTCTTTGTTGTTGATTTGGATATTTGCAATATTTGAAATGACATTCAACCAGTCATTCTTAAAACAATATTGCTGTTACTGTATGTGATGTTCTCTTGATTCTGTATATTTGCTCTTCATTATTTTGTGCAAGTCCTTCCATGTTTTTCTAAAAGCACTGAGCTCATCATTGCTTACAGAATAGTAGTATTCCACCAAAATCATACACCAAGACTTACTCAGCCATTGCCTAATTGATGGCCATCCCTGGAATTTTCAGTTCTTTGCCATCAAAAAGAGGGCTGTTATAAACATTTTAGAGCATATAGATTCTTTTCCTTTTCCTTTAATTATCTTTGAAACTAGACCAACTAGCATTCTTCCTGAGTCAAAGGATATAGGTAGTTTAATAGTTCTTTGGCAATGCTCTCCAGAAGGGTTGGATCTTTTCACAATTTTACCAATAATGAATGTGCCCCACATCTCCTCCATTTGTCACTTTCTCCTTCTATCATTTTCTCTAATCTGGTAGGTGTAAAATGATATTTTAAGGTTGTTTTAATTTGCATTCCTCTAATCAATAATGATTTAGAGCATTTTTTATGTGGCCATAAATTATTTTAATTTCTTCATTGGAAAACTGCTTGTTCATTTCCTTTGACCATTTATCAATTGAGAAATTCTTATAGATTTAACAAATTTTGATATATTTTAGATATGAGATCTTTATCTGATAAAATGTAGATAAAAATTTCCCTAATTTTTTTCATTCCTTCTGATCTTGGTTTACATTTGTTTTATTTGTACAAGAACTTTTTAATTGGAAGTAATCAAAATTATCCATTTTATACCTAACTACTTTCTACCTCTTGTTTATTCACAAACTGCTTGGCTATCCATAAGTCAGATAAGCAATATGTTCTGTGTTCTAATTTTCTTGTAAAATCACTCTTCATGTTTAGGTCAAGTATACTTTTTGACCTTATATTGGTAAATGGTATAAGATATTGGTCTATGCCAGTTATTTTTACTCACTTTACTAATTTTAGGGATTCATTCTTAAACATTCTCTTTTTCCTATCAGAAAAAAGAAAACCTTTCATCCATGAATTTAGCTAATCTTCTATTACTTTTTACCGATAGCTCATTAGGTTTTTATTTTATTTATATTTTATCATTTTGCCTTGCAATTACCTACAAACTTTAAAGGTCAGTGTAAGTGACAAGAGCCTTGGGAGTCAGTGAACATGACTTCTTACATTTGTGATAAAAAGAGGAATTCTGGGCATAGTTTGTTGTGTATCTTTAGGAGAGCAAATTTCTATTAGCTTTAAGATAGAGTAGCAATAATAGATAACATTTATTTATCACATTAAGGTTGTATACTCATCATTTATATTATCTGATCCTCACCATGTACTGGTGAAGTAGGTGCTATTATTTATCATCCCCATTTTAGAGATGACAGAACAGAGGCTAAGAGGTTACTCAGTGCCACACAGCTGGTGAAATGGACTTGAGCCCACCTATTCCTAACTACAAGTACAGCCCACTACTCACAATGAAAAACTGCCTCCCAAGGTAGACCAGAATCTTGTGGTCTTATACCCTTAATCCTAGATGCTCATCTAGCTGAGGAACAAATCTTTATTTGCTCTGCTGCTATCATCCTTGACTTTAGAAACCTTGTTCATTTCCTTCCTCAGCCTTTGTGTTTTTATACTGAATGGCACTAGTTATTTGAACAGGAGTTTCAAATATTGAATGTCAAAGTTTGGTACTTGGTAGCAGATTCATGGCATGCCAGAAAGAGATCAAATTCAGTAAGAAGATACCAGTTTAATCCTGTCTCTATGACTTCACATTTTTATGACAAACCATTTCATCTTTCTAGCTCTTAGTTTCCTTATATGTCAAATGAAAAAGTTGGATGAAGTGATCTCCAAGACTTCTTCTAATTATAAATCCTATGATTCATGATATTTTATGATTTGGGAGACTTCATTTCTCCAGATCATCTTAGTCATTCTTTTCATTACAACAGCTTTAAAAATGGCAGCTAGAACTATAATAGTCAAAGTACAGATGAATCATCATTTTATGTGAGGATAGGGTCTTCTTACCTTTTGTTTTCCATGATCAACCTGATGACACCCATAATTTCTTTGGTCTCTCTTTTCCTCTCCTCCCCTTCCTTTTTTGTTTTCTTTCTTGTCTTTTTTATTTAAACAATGTATTTAGTTAATGTGTTCATAGAATGACCTATAATGACCCTCAGAAACTCTCTCCCTGGCTTATTACTTATAGTTGTCCATCATCTAAATATAATTAGTGTAATATTTACAAGTTATATTACCTTTTTCTTGCTTAAGTAAAATGAACCTCAGCTCTATTCTCCTCTCTGCCTCTCACTCCACTCATGCAGCTTAGAATTTCTCTCCCTGAAAGTTTGATGCCAAAATACCTAATTGCTATGTTGTACTGTTGTATTCAAAATAATACTTGATAAGTCTTTAATATTTCCCATTATAGGATATGAGAGGTAGTGAAGTAGAGTCACTAGAGAGCCAAGATGACTTGGGTTCCGATCCTACTTCTGTGTTTGCTACACAAACTGGCTTTATCCCAAGGATCAAGGTACTTAAACTCTCAATGTTCCAGAGATGCAACTCTCTAAGATGAAAAGTTTCAGTGAATGTGCTAACCTCATTTGATAGAGTAACTTCTTTACTAGTAGCTCCCTATATCAATAAAATCACAGATCTATTCTTTATACTTATGCTTATGGTACATGGAAGGTACTATGGTAGAGAGTGAGGACCAAAGTGGACAACTTTATGATTCTGAAATAATGCTAAATGAAAAAGGCTGAGATGAAAACTGAAAATAAGGGTTGTATTTGATTATTAAGAAGTCAATGGTAACCTTTGAGAGAATGATTTAAAGAACCTAAAGAACCTTAAAGACATAATCTGAAAAGGGAGTAAGACACCAATCAATAGCAATAATCTACAATGTTACATGACAAATTCATTAATAATACTGAGGGGGATTAGGGAAGTCTTCCTTGAGGAAAATGTATTTAGGTGATTTGGAAAGAATGGGCAAGAGTTCAATGGCCAAAATTGGGAAGGAAAGGCATTCTAGGCATAAATAAATATAAGAAAGTATTTTCTTCTTGCCAAATGAAACCTGGAGTATGATGATCATGGTGGTGGTAGGTGGGAATCTCTTTGACATCATCCAATATTCTGTCTCTGACCTGGGGGCTCCACAAGCTCTCACTGTAACTTAATGTCCTCAATCTGCATCAAATATGCCTCCTATTCTGGTCTTCTTCTGGTGAATTTTCTATTCGGGCTCCTAGAGACTAACTGGCTATTAGAAAGCTACAAATTGAAGATACGGGGCAGGGAGTGAGGGAAATGGGGGGGCAAAGACAGAACCACATTTAATAAGTAAAGTGACTTAATTACGTACCACATGGTAAGCTCACTGTCTATATTTCACATCCCTTTGACATGTCTGGTGTGCCTGATGTAATACAATAGACTATTTTTGAATGTCTAGATGCAACTCAATATTACCTACTGTAGCAATTTCCTTTATGTCACAAGTCTTGAGTAATTCTTTTCTGGACTTCAAGATTTCTGCTTCTCTCTGTCATCTAGAGGTGGCAGGAAAACAGGGGAAACAAGAGATTTTCTGTAACTAGGTGTAACAAGATCATAGTTTTACCACTTTACTGTTTCGCTTAGCAATTATCTTGAAATTATTTTTTTCTAAACTTTTGTTATGCCTAGTCTGCAAGCTCTCACACTGTTAACCTCATCACAGTGGTTATTAAACTAGTTCTTTCTTTACTTCTTGAGTACATTCAACAGAGGTGGCAAGTTTGAATCTCCAAGGCCAGAGAACCTGTGCAGGAGTATGCTGGACCCATCTCTTCCTGGCTAAGTGTGAAATTATTACCTTGTTCATTGACAACTTGAAAATTACCTACAGCTACAAAATCAGGCCTTGATTTACTATTTTTTGTTGATTGTTTGAACTTGATAAAGTGATAGAGAAAAAAGTAATGTAGATAATCTTAAAATGTATTATTTGTACATCTGGCTGTTATAGCACACCCCTGATCTATTTAGAATTTTGATTCTAAATTGGGAAGGGCAGGCCGCAAATTACAGTTAGGTACAGGGGGAGAGATCCATTAAAAAACCTAGGGAAACTGTTCCTCAGGATATCCTTTGAGGACTACTGTTCTCTATGTCTGTATGTAACCGAAATGATGATGGAGAGGGTCAGAGGAGTCAAGGAGTTGAAGATTTAAGAGGCTGGATTGCTAAATTATAGAAAATAGAATGAGTATAGAGGAAGTAGAGGACTGGTAATAGGAGTGAGATAGAGAAGTCCCATGAGCCATGCTGTAAACTCATTTCAATAGGTGGATGATTGACTGGTAGGTTGACATATGAAATAAAATATTAGGAGAGGGTGGTACAAATGGATTATTTGCCAAAGGAAATTGCCAAAGGAAAAGTCACTAATGGCAGTGAAAGAAGAGTAGTTGGGAAGCCATGAGGAGGGAGCAAAGAGGTGATACTTGGCTTTGTGAGTTGAGAGAATTGAAAAGTGGCAGCCAGCAAAAAGAGTTGTGAAGGATGTGGTATTCTTTTTTTTTAAATAGTATTTTATTTTTTCGCAATTACAGGTCAATACAATTTTTAGCATTCATTTTTACAAGATGTTTACTTCCAAATATTTCTCCCTCCCTCCTTTTCCTCCTCTCCCTTTTTCCAAAAAATGATAATCAATTTGACATAGATTACATGCAATTGTGTAAAACATATTTCCATATTAGTCATTTTGTGAAAGAAGAAACAGATCCTAAGGAAAAAAAATGAAAAAATAAGGTTGAAAAGGTATCCTTCAATCTGCATTCAGAGTCCATAAGTTCTTTATCTGGTTGTAGATAGCATTTTCCATCATGAAATGGATAATCAGAAGCAAATATTACTGTGGGAGGACAGGTCAAGGGAGAGAATGGAATAAATGGAGGGCACTATAGGACAGAGGGAAATGTGGTTAATCTTTCACAACATAACTATTATGGAAGTGTTTTGCATTGCTATGCATGTATGACCTATATTGAGTTGTTTGTTTTCTCAATGAGGGTGCATGGGGAGGGAGGAAAATAAGATATACAGGCAAATATCTCATTGGAAAAATAACTGACCTGGAAAATAGATCCAGGAGAGACAATTTAAAAATTATAGGACTACCTGAAAGTCATGATCAAAAAAAGGGCCTACACCTCATCTTTCATAAAATTATCAAGGAAAACTGCCCTGAGATTCTAGAACCAGAGGGTAAAATAAATATTGAAAGAATCCACTGATCACCTCATGAAAGGGATACTAAAAGGAAAACTTGTAAGAATATCGTAGCCAAATTCCAGAGTTTCAAGGTCAAGGAGAAAATACTGCAAGGAGCCCAAAAGAAACAGTTTTAGTATTGTGAAAATACAATCAGGATAACACAAGATGTGGCAGCTTCTACATTCTTCTACATTAAGGGATTGAAGGGCTTGGAACATGATATTCCAGAAATCAAAGGAACTAGGATTAAAATCAAGAATCACCTACCCAGCAAAACTGAGTATAATACTTCAGGGAGAAAAATTGTCATTCAATGCAATAGAGGACTTTCAAGAATTCTTGATGAAAAGATCAGAGCTGAATAGAAAATTTGACTTTCCAACACAAGAATCAAGAGAAGCATGAAAGGTAAACAGGAAAAAAGAAACCATAAGGGACTTGCTAAAGTTGAACTGCTTACATTCCTACATGGAAAGATAATATTTGTTAACTCTTGAAATTTTTCTCAGTATTTGGGCAATTTTCCTTTTTAATTTCTTGGAAGATGATGTCTAGGCTCTATTTTTGGTCATGGTTTTCAGGTAGACCAAAAAATTTTAAATTATCTCTCCTGGATCTATTTTCCAGGTCAGTTGTTTTTCAATGACATATTTCACATTGTCTTCTATTTTTTCATATTTTGGGTTTTCTTTTATAATTTCTTGGTTTCTCATGAAGTCATTAGCTTTCATCTGTTCCACTCTAATTTTTAAAGAACTATTTTCTTCAGTGAGCATTTGAACCTCCTTTTCCATTTGGCCAGTTCTGCTTTTTAAAGCATTCTTCTTCTCATTGGTTTTATGGACCTCTTTTGCCATTTGGGTTAGTCTATTTTTAAAGATGCTATTTTCTTCAGCATTTTTGGGATCTCTTTTGGCAAGCTCTTGACTTACTTTACATGATTTTCTTGCATCGATCCCATTTCTCTTCCCAATTTTTCCTACACCTCTCTTACTCAATTTTCAAAATCTTTTTGAACTCTTCCATGGCCTGAGACCCTTGTATATTTTTTTACAGACTTAGGATGAAAAAGCTTTGATCTTGCTCTCTTCCTCTGATTGTATGGTTTACTCTTCTTCATCTGAAAGGATGGAAAAAATACCTTTTCACCAAGGATGTAACCTTCTCTAGTCTTATTTTCCTCCCTTTGGGGCATTTTCCTACCCAGTTACTTGAGTTTTGAGTCCTTTGTCAAGTGCAGGGTATACTACCCTGGGCTTCAGAGGTTTTGTGCAGCTGTTCTCTGAGATATCTTTAGGGACCTGTAAATTCTCAGTTCCTCCAAGGTGGCAGAATCAAGGGAGAGGAGTTTACTCCTCTCCTGGTCTGTGCTGTGGTGTGTGAGCAACCACAAACTCTCTTTTCTGCACTGGAACTGTGCGTAGGATTCCCCCTCCATAGCTGCCACTAGCTCAGCCACACCAGTGCTCCTCCTCCCCCCAGGACCATCACTCAGGACCGAGACCAAGATTAGCCTCTGGATTCCCCTAGGATCTTTAGGTTGGGGGCTCCAAAAGAGGATGCTGCTGCAGTGACTGCCACTGCCCTGAGGCCATGGTTGTGACAGGTCCTTGCTCTCTTCTCTCCCAGGTGAAAGAGATTTCTTACCGACTTTTGAAGCTGTCTTTGGCATTTGTGGGTTAGAAATCTGGGAACTGCAGCAGCTGCCCATGATTACGTGCCCTGAAACCTGCTCCAGTCCTGTCTGTGTTGTGTGGCCCATGCTGAGCAGCACTCTGCTCTAAGTCTGTACGATAGAACTTTCCTGTCAACCTTCCAGGGTCTCTTGGGCTGGAAATCTCTTTCAATCTATCATTTTGTGGCTTCTGCTGCTCTAGAATTTGTTTAGAGTCATTTTTTACAGGTATTTTATGGGCTATGGGGGAAGAGCTCAAGCAGTCTGTCCTTCTACTCTGCCATTTTGACTCCACCCCCATTCTTTTAATTTGCATTTCTCTAATCAAAAGTGATTTGGAGCACTTCTTCATATGACTATAGATAATTTTAATCTCTTTATTTGAAAACTGCCTATTCATATCCTTTGACCATTTATCTGTTGGTGAATGGTTTGTGTTCTTATAAATTTGACTCACTTCTCTATAGAGAAATTTGAGAAATGCAGCCTTCATCAGTCATTTGCTGTGAAAATTGTGTCCTAGCTTTCTGCTTTCCTCCTACTTTGGTTTCATAGGTTTTGTTTGTGCAAAAGCTTTTTAACTTAATATAATCAAAGTTATCTATTTTACATTTCATAATGCTCTCCATCTCTTGTTTGCTCATGAATTCTTTCTTCCCTTCTCCATAGATTATGGATGTGATATTCTTAAGAAATTTCCAAGTTTCTGTGAATATGAGGCAGTGGAAGGAATGCATGTGATCAACAGCATGGGGCTGTGCACAACAGCAGAGGTTGCAGTGGAATGGACAGGTAGTAGGCAAATTTGGTGGATTTGGTTGGGGTGAGCTGTAGCTTGATTAGAATTGAAGTCATTTCAGGTGAAAGTATGGTATAGACATGCAGATTACTCTTTACTGTAGGTAATGAAATTGGATGACCATGCTGGGAAAAATAATACAGTAGAGACAGATTCCTGTGGCAGGCTCCCTCATCAGGACTAATCGTAGGCTTGTAGCATCCCTTGGTTGAGATAATAGGACTTAAGGTCTCGTGAGCAGGGGTCCTTTACTTTTTTTGTATGTCATGGTCCCCTTTATCAGTCTAGTGAAACATCTTGACTCCTTCTGAGGATAATGTTTTAAAATATATAAAGTAAAACACATAGGATAACAAAGTATACCAACTTTATTGAAATATAATTGCCAAAATATTTAAAAAAAACAAACAAGTTCACATACTGGTTTAAAAGCTTCAGCTTTTGCAAATGGGGCAGGGGTCAAGGACTACTATGCAGATGTCTTTACTTCCTAGAAGTTTTTCTTCCACATATGCCTTGGCTTACTAATGAGAGAGGTCTCCAATTTCTTTGCTTTAGCCTTATGCATTTGGATGTAGGGAACAGGAAGGAGGTGGGGGGCAGGGATGGTTGGGGGAGAGAGGCCAAGTGTCTCAAAAGTGAGATCTGGCTTTCTGAAGCCAGATTTCCACTGTATGCCTACTCCAGGTGTGCCTCCTCTCATTGATTTAAGGATCAGGGTCTTATTTGCTTGTTTTTTAAAGATGAGGCCTTGGGACATGTGCATGGCCTATAAGTTGTATGCTCAATATCATTTTTCAGTAAGTAGTGAAGAAGGAAAACAAATAGTTGGGTGAAAATTTTGTTATGTATACAAAATGGAAACTAACAAGAGTGAGCTCAGATAAGAGAAACCAAGAGCATCAGTAGTTGCTTCGGATATTACAACTTGCTTTCATCTCTCCTCACCATATTTTCTTTCTCCCAACACACAGTGAATTGCTGACCCTGTCTTTCCTTTTCAGCTATGACCCTTTATTTCAACCAATGACAATTTCTCTTCCTGATTTAAAGTATTTTGTATCTTGAAGTCATTGTGAATTCATCCTATTTCTAAGGGTCATTGAATCCTCATGAAAATGGAAAAGAAAAACATTATGGAAAGTGATTTCTTTAGAATTTTCTCTCTGTAAACTTGATACTGAAGCACTTTAAATTAGCTTGTTCTCAGTGGGGAAAAATATACTTCTGAAACGGACTTTTGAAAAGACATCATATAATTTCAATAATCTGTTCCATGGCATTTGTAATGGCATCACTCACTTCCCATATTCTGAAACTGAGACCCGTGAAAACAGCATGTTTTGTGATTGTGGGTAGGCTTGGTAGAACTACCTATTAATATTAGCTCATTCCTCAGTCTTGCTCCTGGGTTAAATGGAACCTGAGCCTCCTATCGATGACATTTCCACCTTGACAACATTAGAGCAGCAGAACAGATAGATGCCATTTGAAGATTCATTGACTCTAAGTGGACATTTTGGTAAAGCTTTCAAGTCTACTGAGAATCCCAGGAATTTCTTTATTATTTCTGGATGACTTAAAATCTGAGAGATTTGTAATTGGTTACTCTTTAATTTGAAGGAAGCAAATTAGAACAAATGATTTGAGGTGGTTAGTGATGCCTTGAAATGTCTCTACTTGATTTTTATTTTTATTTTTTTGCTTTCTCCCTTTTTCATTTTCATAGAACACCCAAAGAATCCTAGGAGAAAAATGATGGTGCCCCAAATCAGTTAGACTTTTGTGATTTATTGGAAGGTGGCATCTGCAATGACTGAAAAAGAGTGTGTAGGTTGGTAATCAGAAACTGATGCAAGTTACAGAGGACTTTCTAATCCTAAATCTTATAGATGCTTGGGAATAGACACTGTGGACAGAAATATTAATTCTGTTGGCAGGAGGAAGAAATTAATAAGCCAGATTTAATCTTAGCCTGGAATTCTATTTGACCTTTGTTCAGAACTCCTAGCTTATTATGTTGGCTTATAGCTTTGTCGATAGACTAAGAGACTTAGAAACTGAGATGCTCTCTCCATCTGTTACCCACTATCACTATTATCTCCATGGTTTTTTCTATTTATCTCTGTATCTCTATAATCATCAATCAGTAAACATTTAGAAGAAAAATTTTTCCTCCTCCTTGTATTCTCCCATATCCACTCCTTTAACCTAACCCCATCCATGGCCCAATTCAAACCTTCCCACCCATTCCACTGTGCCATTAGGAATTCCTTTTCCATACTGAAAAACTTCCCTTCAGTCTATACTTATTTTTCTCAAGATTTCTTCAATCTATTAGTCTTAACTGAAACTTAGCTTCCCTCTAATCACTCTCCCCTTCCCCACCCCAGACTATCCTCTCTAGTATTGGGTATATCTTCCCTTCACCATCACACTGGTCCTGGATGAGGATTCAGAATACTCATGGCTCCCCCATTGCCATTACCAGACTTGCCCTTTGTCACCTTTACTCAGTAACATTTTTAAAAAATTTGAAATCCCCTCATTTAAAATTGCCACCTAATAAATTATGGGATCTGTAGTATATCTATTCCTAGGTTATTCTCCATGTACTAAGCACCTGATTTACTATCTTCTACTGTCCACAGCTCCTGTCCTTATGCTATGGGGCTTCAATATTCATATAAATTCTCTCTCAAACTCCCCAACCTACCATTTTTTTTCAACCTTTTTAAATCCCATGAGCTAGTCCTTCACTCCACATCAGTCAATCATAGGTTATAACCATATTTAACCATTTACATATTAGATCTTGCCGTACTTGTTCCACTTTCTTAATTAGAAACTCTGACATTCACCTACCTGAGTGTAGCCTCTGTGCTTTACTCTCCCTTATCTACTCTATTCTTCTCAAGACTTCCAATCCCTCCATCCATTTACTTTTCTCTGGCTATTTTATCGCCTGCACTCTGATCATTTCCCTCTATTTTCAACTTCAGCTCAATAGTTAACCATGTACGCTTTACAGTTTTGTCTTTTGATCCCTCATCTCCTTATCCTATGACCACTTACCTTTTCCCAAATCTCAGCACTAGACTACTCCAGCTATCTGTTTCCTCAGTTCCTACTCATAAGCCACTATATGAAGATGGACGGAGTATCATCATTCCTGAAACCCTCTCCCACTTAAAATAACTATCTTTTGTTTTTATATCACATGAGTTTCCCCTATATATACCTCCCAGATATTAATTTTTCCCTCCAAGATAGTCAGCTCTTTTAACAAAACAGAAAAACAAATGGTTGAACAAACCAACACAATTCCAAGTACAACATCATAGATAGCATCCCCAAACCATCATCCTTTACCTCTGCAAAAAAGAGGAGAAAGGTGAATTCTCATATCTCTTCTTTGGTGACCAGTGGAAATACACTTTCATGTCTCAGGCAATGGAACCATTCTTTTTTTCTTCTTGTCACATACGTTTATGACCTCAGAATCAATTTTGACTTCAGCCTTTCTTTCCCATCCCACATGTCCAATGAGTCCTCAAGTTCCTATTCATTCTCTCCCCACAATGTGTCTACTATTGGTCCCCTTATTACCATTCTCATTGCCATTATGCTGATTTAAGTTATTTCATTTTCTTTATTGCGTCAATTGCACAATAAAACTCTCCTCCCTCCGTTCTATTTGATCTATTGCTCAGATCTGATCATATCATGATGTAGCTCAAGAAATTTCCTGGGTTGTCACACTAGATAAAAGCAACCTGTGTAGTAAACCTTGGAAGGAGTGAGGAAGAAAGGGAACTTTAAAATGCTGGGGCTAAGGGTTGAAGTGGACTGAGACCATAAGAGATAATACAATATGGTTGAATAACCACTGGTAACATTGATTAAATCACGCCATATCTGCTCTACCCCGCTCCATCATCCTTTATCAAAGACGAAGCCAGCAAGAAGTGACAGAACCTCATCTTCCTTACTTCTCATTCTATGTCATAAGTGCTGGGGGTTGCTGCACTAGAAACTGGGTCATGAGCCCTAGCTTTGTGCACACCCAAGGGAAGAAGCTCCATGGTCAGTACTATGGTGCTAAGAGCTTCCCAGTCATACCATCACTATCTCACATTTTTACCTGTCTGGGTATGACAAACCTATAACCACTCTTGCTCTGAAATCCTCTCTTATATATTTCTTCTTTCATATGAGAACTAACATTTGGCCATGTTATCAGGCCAAATTCCTAATCCAATAACTGACATAAATAAGTCCCAAGGCTATTTCTCAATTCTCTTAAATACTCTCTATAAAGTATACAAACTTGCTTCTTTTTGGAACTACTCCACCATTGTTAAAGATGAGGAAAACACCACCTATGGGAAGGGAATGCACATAAATTCCTTTTCCCCTACAAGTCCCTGAGAGCCCTTGTCTAGAAATGAGCTGACTGGAATCACCATATTGAGGTTTTCGAAACCAAGATTGATTCAGAATCTTCACCAAAAAACAAGAACTCTAGATTTATTCTTTTACATTGCTTAATATATATATCAATAATATATATTTATGTAACATAAATATGTAATATAGTACATGTATATAAATAATAGGCTCATATATGGCTAGTCATATACATGCATGTGTGTATATATGTATGTGTCTGTATATCCATGTTTATCTATGTATATCTATACATCTATGTAGATATCTACATATGTATGACATCTATATCTATCTATATAGAAAGATATATGATAGATACAGAGATATACGATATCTATATCCCTCACTTTCTATAGATTATCTGCATTGAGATCTATTTATCTCTTAATCCATTTATGTATCTATCTAGATATCTATAGAGATATATAGATACATAGATGGATATAGACATACACAGATGTATATCTCTACATTCATGGACACATGTATTTATATATGTATATATGTGTGTATATCTATCTATCTCTATCTCACATTTTGTTTGTGATAAATTGCAATCATGTTAAATAAGTTGTTCCACATAGAATCATATATTCCACACAGAGTTCCATATAGAGTTTAGAGCTAAAAAATGAACTTTAATGATCATCTAATATGCCCTGCTCTGAGAGATGAGGACTCTCTTTTAGAGAAGAAAAAGAAAAGTCAAATGACTTTTCCAAGTCACATACGTAAATGACTGCATAGCAATTTGAATCTGATTTTTCTTATTTCATGCCCTTGCCTTTATTATGGCATGCTGCACAAAACAACTTATCAGCAAGTGTGTACTACCTATCTTACTATTGAGGGAAAGTATAAGAGAGATAGGACTGTGGGTAACTGATGAGTGGCTGTGGGAAAAACAGAAAAAGCAGACTGTTTGAGATCTTACTAAAAGATATTTGCGTGGCCCCTTAGTAAGAGAACCAGTAGTGAGTATTAGTCATTTCTCCTAAACCTGGAGTTACGTCCTTTTGTAAAAAGAAAACACACACACACTCACACATACACACAGGTTGTTCAACAATTGAGCCCAATTGCCTCATTAGATATGGACAGGATGTGGGAGGCAAGATTTCCTAATTCCTATTTTCTACTCTTCCACTGATTCACTATGTGAGCTTAAGCAAGCCAGAAAAACGTTTTTAGTGCCAGTTTCTTCAACTGTAAAATTCCAGGAAATTAAATGCTTAATAAATGCTGTTGACTGACTGGCAACAATATTTGACATTTAAGGGTATAGGTCACAAGCAGTCAAAGTATGAAGAAACATTAGAAAGGGGGTAAAGGGTTTATATTTGTACATGTGTGTGTAGGAGTATGAGGCAATGTGATGTGTTGGAAAAAACATTGAATTTTGAATCAGAGGAGTTGGCCTCAAATCCCATGCTGAGTTACTTACTACATATGTGACCTTGGGCAAATCATTCAGATTTCTCAGTCTATTTTGTCATAAAGAAAATAAGGAAATTTGAAAGAATGATCACTAAGGTGCCATCTAACTGGGAATCCTAGGCTTCTGTGCATATGTCATGTCAATACGTCAGCAAGCATTTATTAAGCATATGTGCCAGGCGCTATGTAAGCACCGGGAGTACAAAGAAAGGCTACCGTCCCTTCCCTCAAGTAGGTCACCTTCTAATGGGGGAAACTAAGTGCAAACAACTATTTATCAGCAATATACGGTTCCTGCCTTAGAGGAACTTAAGATTTATTTGAGGAGACAGTGGCACCATTTTGAAAAATAAGATAACTACAAGAGTTAAGGATCAATGATAGAAATAACATGAGATGTCCCAAAGGATAAATGTGTGTGTATGTCTTTGTGAGCAAAGAAGTGGAGATAGGAACAATGTGTTCAGAGCATATTGAGTAGATGAGTTCATCAGGATTTGAAGGTTCATGTAAGGGAATAGTAAGACCTAAAGATCATTATTGTTCTTATTGATGGGTTGGAGAAGAATCTGATGAAAGAGACAATGTCTTATTGCAGTGATGGAATGAGATGCAGATGCAATGAGACGAACATCTAATAATAACTGAATACTGTGCTCCTTCATGGAGTAAGGCATGTCTAGCAATATAGTCTTTTCCTTTACCCTCATGACCTTTCCTCAGGTAAGAGTAAGAGTTTCCTAATATGACCATACCAGAGAAATCAAAAGTTGAATGGGGCTACGCCCATTTTTTCCAAGCATGCTATCCCCTGCCTCCATCATTGACAAATGACATTAGAGGCTCAATAGCATTAACAGAGAGCCCTGTACTTTTCAATTATTTCTACTACTCCTTTCTCTCATATCCTCTAAAGCATTCCTACCCTACACTTGCCCAGATCTTGGGAGCCCTGCATTTGTTTTACAGGAATCAAGAGATTGGAGAATTGAGCAGGAGAAATTAAGAGACTAGTCCAAGGGCACAGAACAGGACAAGGACAGAGCTAGAAGTAGAATTCCAACTTCCTGACTTTTAATCTTCCTCCCTGGTATATGTAATGTTATTTAGAGAGCAAGATAGTACTGTCTGAAAGATCATTTTTTTTTTTCCATTTCAGAGAGATAATAATTGTCCCAGATTTTACTGGAATTTAGGGCTGAATACAATTTTAGAACATATTCTTCTAGTAGAAGCTTTATGGTTTTGACCCTTAATCCCCACACACATACCAGGGGACCTCATACCAAGTATTTTTGCAAGCAAACTGCTTAAAGAAGCTCTGTGAAATGGAATCAAGGGGTTTGGTCACACCGGGATCACACAGGGGAGTGTTCTGTACATGATGTTCCATGTTTACTCTTCCAACTACTAAAATAGCAGGAGATTTGTAAGGGATTCATAAGCTCCAAATCCCAGTTTATGATAGCATGGAAACAGAAGAGTCTTCTAAAGATTATTTGGATAGAACAGTGTGTCAACAGTCAAAAGAAAAGGACCCCCTTGCTCCCTGCTCTACTGGAACCAGCCACTATTAAGTCAACTGAGGTCATTAATAACCCACTGAGCTTAATTCTTCTTGCCAGGTAGGAAATATTAGGTAAACAAAATACATGTGTGGGTCACTGGAAGATTGGGAGTTTTGGTTATGTCCATTAAAAAAATGTGTCAAAGTTGGGAAGTTACTCTTTTCTTGGAGTCAAAATTTTACCCAGTTCTAAACAAGATGGTAGAAATTGTTCTTGTAAGAGTGCTTTGGTTAGTACCCATCAAGATTAGAAGGTGATCAATAACTATATTTTATGTTATACAAAATATATATTTATTATTATTATATAATATAAACATTATAATTATATAATTCATATAAGAATAGAAATGTCACATGACTCCTTGGCCTATTTACAATCAGAACTGGCTCTGATACTTGCTCAAAGAGTTATAGTGTATCATTTTTTTTCCATGTATGGAAAGCAAATGAAGGAATGAATTTTAAAAAACTCCTTAGTACTTCCTATGTGCTGTGGAATTCCAACAGATACACTAAGACAGGGATGGGGCAGGTAGGTGGTGCAGTGGAGAAAGCCCTAATGCAGGAGTCAGGAGGATCTGAGTACAAATCTAACCTCAGACACTTGACACTCACTAGCCATGTGACCTTGGGCAAGTCACTTAACCCCAATTGCCTCATCCTGGGTCATTTCCAGCCATCCTGATGAATATCTGGTCACTGGATTTGGATGGCTCTGGAGGAGAAGTGAGACCGGTGACCTGTATAGCCCTCACTCACTCAAAACAAAGTCGAGTGCAAGTCATATCATCATTTCTCTGATGGCACGGCCTTCTTTGGCAATGAAGGATGAACACACTAAAGCAGGAATGGAGAATCTGCAGCCTCAAGACCATATATAGCTGTCCAGTTCCTTAAGTGTGACCCTTTAACTGAATCCAAATTTCTCAGAACAAATCCCCTTAATAAAAAGATTTGTTCTATAAATCTTGGACTCAGTCAAAAGCCTGCATCCAATGTGGCCTTGAGGTCATGGGTTCCCTACCCCTGTAGTAAAGCAAAATGTTTCAAGCTCTCCAGGATTTTGCATTCTACTAAGCAGGATAGATAATACAAGGGACTTTGGTCTGGGTGGTCACCATGAGGCCGAGAGGAATAATAGGGCAGTTCAACCCTTCAGGAAGCAGGGGTAGTGCTGATTTGATTTCACTTCTCAGAGAAAAAGGTTGGGCATGGGAGTACACAGAGGATGGCAGAAGGGAAATGCCCATCTGGCTCCAGGGAGATCATGGCTGAGTCCCACCAGTAAATACTCTCTCCTAATCACTTTATATTTATTTACCTTCTACACATACCTCCCAACTCTAAATTAGAGATTCTTTTGTAGAATCCCACTCTATCAGGCTGAAAGGTCTGAGCCATTTATCTCATTGTTTTTTTTTGCTTTTTCACTCATTCATTTGTCTTTTAAATTATTCATTATTTATTTCCTTAGCTACTTTTCTATTTATCATCAGTCAATGCATTTGGGTTTTTTTAGCTATATATCAATCTTTTGATAACTCTATCTACTTATTTATCAGACTGGGGCTTCCAGCTTGCCCAAGCTGGAAGTGCAGGGGCTGATTACCAGCCTTATTATTGGGCAGAAGCTTTGAAATGCTCCATTTCTGACCTCGGCTGATTCATCCCCTGTTTTGAGGGAGTCCCATCAAAGTTAGTGCCCCCACCCAAATGACTTCAACTCAGCTCTTCTCAGTTTAAAAGATCACCCATCCTCAGGGTCTCCCATAGAGTGATTAAAGAAAGACTTTAGCCATCCTGCCTAACTAAAGTCATTTTCTTTACCAAGAACCATGATGGCACTCAAATTTTCTGAATCAGGTAATTAGACTTTTTCTACCTTTTTTGTTTTTTCAGAGGAGAATTTTCTATGATCTCTCAAGTTCTAACACTAATAATCTAGAATCCCTTCCTCCACCTCCCCCCCCAATCAAATCCCTTTAACTACAACAAAATACTTAATGCCTTCCGCTAAGTGGCCAAGCTTGTGACACCACCAGTAAACTTGACTTTGTCCTTAAAGGAACTAATTAATTTTAGCCACCCTGAGTTTATCAGTATCAGCCAATCAGCCACTGATAGACATTTTGTGATCAAATACTGAGGGGCATGGTAGTAAATTCAATAGAAAGATACAAAGATAGAAATATGATCCCATTAAAAAACTCATAATGTGATGAGGATAAGCTAAATAACACAAAAGCTTGTGAACATATAAAAAGAAAGTATAAACCAATCCCTGGGGATTTACATTTTTGCTTTTTTTTTTACCCTCTTGACTATGGGGCATTTTAATTTTTGTGCAGATGCAGAGGCATCTGTCTTTTTTCCCCACAGATGTGTCTGTATTCAGTTGCAAATGAGGTAATTGCTATACAATTATAGACAGATTATAATTAATTTGTAAAATTTGTGAAGTGCCTGTAGATGATGTCAGTCATTTCTGTGGCATAAAAAGACTGGCTATGATATTAGGAACAGGAGGGGGAGCTTCTTTCTGAATGTTATTACTTGATAAAAAGGCTTTCAGATCTGTGCTACTTTACAGTGCTTTTATAAGGCTCAAATGAGATAATGTACGTTAAACTCTGGGTAGTTAAGAAATACTACTCTCAGTCCATCATCCAAATGTGAGCTTCATTATGTCCCCTTTCACAATTTTGCCATGTGAATAAGGAGTCATTCCATGAGAAACAGAATGGCAGAATAAAAAGAACTGGACTTGGATTCAGGCAAAACTCAGGTTCAAATCCTGCCTCACATTCAGTAAGTGAATGACCATGGAGAAGTCACTAAACCTCTGAACTTCATTTCCTGATTTGCAAAGTGAAAGTAGTACCTTTAGGTCTTGATCAGTTTAACTAATGAATTCCCTAAAATAGTCACATTATTCAAATTCCCATTGCATATTTACATTGAGCTAAAACCTATTATCATGCTTTTTGTAATTATAACTTTGAATAGTCTAAATTTGAATCCATGTTACCTAGTGTGTGCTATAGCCAGATTTATGGGCTTGGCAACTGTGAAATTTTCAGCGTGATCATTTAAACCTTGGAAATTGGAAAATACTGCAAATCAGGGCTTGATGTATTGTTTTATTGACTGTCTACACTTGAGAAAATGATGGAGAAGGTGTTACTAATGTAGATTATACTTTAAAGTGTGTCATGTGAACATTTTCTCCTTGGAGAGCTAGCTGTAAATATTTCAGTCAATTGACAAGCATTTATCAAGTGCCTACTGTGTGCCAGGCATTGCATTAAGCACCGAACATTTACTAGCATGCTTCTGATTAAGACCACTTCTGAGGAATCATTATTTGCACTAATTAGGATGTAGCCATAATATATCACAAGAGTTGTATAAGGATCAAATGAGAATGTATGTACAGAATGTTTGCAAACCTTAATATGCTACTGAAATGTAAGCTATTTATTAAGATATTGTTCTCCGTACTGAATCCTCTGCCCTCTTGCCCTTCTACCCTTTTCATACTAAAATTGCCAAATACTGGGGTCCCCCTTACCTTATGTCATATTTGTCCCTGTCTGAGCCACCAAGTGCTGTTGAAAGAAGGGAAATCATGCTAACTTGGTCCACTACAAATTCAAAGTATCTAATGAACTCTTACTGATGCATAGCAATCTGTTAGTCACCTCTGATTAACTCTCTGATTAAAACAGTGCTTCTAACTTGATCTTCTCTCAAGTCCCTAATTCTTCAAGCTTCCCTGCAGGTGACCCTGCCTCCTATTTAGTATGAAGATTGGAAACCGTTCATGGTGGACTCTCCTATGTTCCTCTTCCAAACTTCAAAAATCTATGTTTTCATCAATTTTTCCCTTCTCCCTCTTATTTCAGAAGAGTTAGTGGCCACTTTCCTTGCCAAGACTAATTCTTCCACTTGTACCCTTGCTTTTCCCAAGAACCTACTATGGGTTCTAAGTACTTGAGGTGAGGAAGGAGTACATGAGGGAACACCTGTGCAAAGGAATGGATGTGGGAAACAAAATGTTAATGGGGAAAAAACTAATAGGTTATATGTACTGTAAAGGAGAGTACAGAAAGGAGCATATTATGAAATAAGATTGGATAGTTCTAATTTTAAAAATTCCTTTGTTTAAGGACTACAATAGAACTCAGTTCAGCTTTCCTATAGCATGAAGAAGGAAGACCAAGAGGGAAGGAAAATGTGGAGTGTCAGAAATCATAGATCCAAAGCCTCCTCATGTCATGTCACGGTACAGAGACAGAAAAAAAAATCTGCCCTCATGAAACCTACATTTTTTACACAAATGCATAGATATAAAATATTTTACAAGTAATTGGGGGAAGACTAGCTAATGGCTCAATAATGACCGTATGTAGGAAGAACTGTGGTCCTCTTTACCCACAAGTCCAGTACTCTCTCAACTACACCACCTGGTGGTTAAGGGAGACCATTACAATAATAACAATAAGGTGATAAGCAACTGAACTGGAGTGGTGGCTATGTGAGTGGAGAGAAGGGAACAGATAGATGCAAGACGTAGTATAGGCAAGACTTTGCGAATAAATGTCTAGGGAGGGTGAGAGAGAGTGAAAAGTAGATGATCATGCAGATATTAGAAACATGAGGGACCGGAAGGAAGGTGGTGCCTTTGGAATTTCAGATTCAACAGATTCTACACTGAAGCAACAAAGCTATTTGTCCACGTCACATCCTCCCCTCTCAGAATATAAGCTTCTTGAGGACAGAGAATGTGCTATATTTCATCCTTGAAACCCCAATGTCTTATACATGGTAAACAAACAGTTTTCTCAGTTGAAGTTCTTCATAAGGGTGACCTATCCTCATGACAATTTCGCCTAGGACAGCTACTGATGAACAGATGTATTCACTTGGTCAGTTAGTTTCTTTTACAATTCCAAAATCTAGTTCTCATTTTCCCCATATCTTTAATTGCTTTAGGGGCACTTTTATAAGCAGATCTTAATATTATAGACTGAGAGAAGTGTACTGGTTTTATTGGTTCTTTATCATTTTTCTTCTTTTTTGATTTTTTCCCCTTTAACTCTTTCAAACCATAATTCTGTTAACCATGCTGTGAGTTATCTATACCAGTGCAGGAAATGAAATTTCTCATCATTTGAAAGAATAACTGCATCAGGGTTAAGAATTTCACCCCTTCTCCTGGGGAGAATAATTTTTTAAATAGCATGTTGGAAGAAATTCAGTGGCAGCCAAAGAATATACTGTAATCCCAAGAGTCAGGCAATCCACATTACTTTCTTTTACTTATTTGATGCCTTTGATCATTTTCTGCCTCCAATGAGCTTAGAGACCCTGGGTGCATCTAGAGTTTATTTGCTGCATTTAGGGTTTCGCATCCTTATAGGAAAACAAAGCACTCAAAGCAATTAAAAGGCAAAGTCATGCCATTGCTGCTTGAAAGCTTTCATTCACAGTAGGAGCAGTCTTCTCTCTGCAGTTTTAAATCAATAAAACTGAGTTATGTACAAGACTGAAAATCCATCGATAGCAAATGAGAGCTTTTATAAAGCAGGCTGGATAATTCTCTCTCTCTCTCCCTCCCTCTCTCTCTCTCTCTCTCTCTCTCTCTCTCTCTCTCTCTCTCTCTCTCTCTCTCTGTCTTTGTGCATGCACATGTGTGCATGTCCTTGTGTGGGTGGACACTGCCTGTACCATCCTAGTGATTTGAATTTGTGGGGATATGGAAAGTTCTTGACATAGTGAATCTTTGCAGAGCCATCCCACTGAATTAATTTGTATTTTAAGTAAAAATGGAAGACTGAAAACAATTGCTCAGAGCTTATCCAGTGATAAATCTTCAGCTTTTTATAACTTGGAGGCCTCTGTGGCAAATGGATACATGGAGAGTATGATGAAATATATAATAAGATAAATAGATTTATTCAGGCATCATCAAGCTGGTGTTCTAATCAGTCTCAACTCAATTTACATTTTCAAATCAGGATGAATAAATAATTTAGTAGGAAATATCAATTTGACAAGTTCAAGGATCATTTGGAATTTTCTATATTCAAGTTTTATCTTCACAGGTTTTTTAAATTAATTCAAGGTTGTTTCTCTCCTCTCTCTATTCCTCTCTCTTCTCTCTCTGTTTCTCTCTATCTCTGTAAATGTCTTCCTGTCTGTCTTTCTCTGACTCTTCTTTCTATCTTTGTCCCTTTTTCTGCCTCTCTGTCTCTTTCTCTCTGTAACTCCACATTATAAGAGAAAGTAAAGGAGACTTTCCTAAATATTATTAGTCTCTCTGTAAATGAAATAGTTCTTCTAGAATAAGATGAGTGATTTAGTTGTCAAATAATTAGAAATATGTACATTAATTTTCCTTGAAGGTAAGTATCTGACAAAATAGATCTTGAATTTTATGGTAGCCAGAACCTTGGAGGGAAAAAAAGAACTCAGAAATATTGTGTGTACATGGGATATTTTCATATTGTCAACCTTATTAAAACATGACAAATCAAAGCAATGATCTTAGTTTAAAAGTTAAAGTTAGGATATTCAGATCTTCTAATCCTTGGAGTGCATTTTATACTCTATTACTTGTTCCTGAGAAATGGAATTTTCTTTTAAAAATTTAAAATTTAGGCCACCCTTTAGAAACCTCTTAGGAAAGCTGAAGGGAAAAATGAAAGGATACTCATCCAAGTATATTAGATTATCTTTAGTTCTTGAAACACTAATACGGATATGTACACTTAAACCACTTTACTTAGAATCCTCAAATTTGAATTCCAAAAAAATGCATCATCTCATTATGCTCCAGGCACTGTATTAGATACTGAATGTAGACAAATATAGTAGTCATTATCCACAGGGATACAAGGCAGACTGTGATAAGGAGAAAAAGAAGATTGAAGTGTCCTGAGATAAATAGAGAGGAAAGATCACTCTTACCTGGAGGCATCAGAAAAATCTTCAGAGAAAAACTGGAACCTGAGATACTAGTTGAAGGAAAGGAAGCATTTCAATAGGAATAGATGTGGAGAAATTATTCTAGATATGAGGGATAGCATCTCAAAACTGTGTGCACTGGGAGATGATGGAGCATGGCTGTAATGCAACATCCATTGAGTATCCAATATGTGTGAGGCATTATACCAGAAATTGGGGCTATATAGATTAAAAAGACAAAAAAAGTCCTTTTCTACAATCCATTCCTCTGGGAGATCAGGGCATACACACACTGTACAAAGAAGATCTTCAACCTGGTCAAAATTAATCCCTTAACTTTTTCAAAAAGCTTAAAGGATGAAGCCTTTGTCCTAGTATTAAAGATGTCTCTTTCATGGAATGTGACTTCTTTTTACTCATTGACATCATCTTAAAGCTGATTGAAGAATTGTCAGTTAATGTATTTTGGACTTTATATTTGAATTTAGAGTTTATAAAAGAAGCTAGATACACTGAAAGTGTTAGAGTTAAGTGCTGCTGATAGGATAGGGGTTTCAATTCCATTCTGTAGAAGGGAAATCTGTATATCTTTGAGGCCCTTTCATCATCATCATCATCATCATCATCATCATCATCATCATCATCATCATCAATCATTGTTAGGACTTATATAATGCCTACTATGTGCCAGGTACTGTGCTAAACATTTTGCAAGTATTCTCTTAATTGATCTTTACAACAGCCCTGGGAAGTACATGCTAATGTTATCCCCATTTTACAGATGAGGAAACTGAAGAGTCAGACTTTTCCAGGGTTACATAGCTAGTAAGTGAATGAGACCATGTAAGAATTCAAGTCTTCTAATTCCAGGTCCTGTGCTCTATCTACTGAACCACCAACCATATAGCCCCAGAGATAACAGAAAATAGAAGCAGCATCAGCAGTAGTAGTAACAGAAGTAGCAATAGTAGTAATAGTAATAAACTAGCATTTATATAAATCTACTATGTGCTAGTCACTGTTCTAAACACTTTACAATATTATTTCATTTGCTCTTCACAATAGCCCTGGGAGGTAGGTAAAGACAAGTAATTCTTGGACAAGTGGATATTGTGAGATTAAACCTCCTGGACACAGAGGAGAATCAGGATTTCTGAGAAGAAAATAAATTTTAGGACAACACTTGCTTTTTAGAATAAACAAAGGATATTTTTTGGACCAAATGGGAGTTACAATCAAGTCATAGTAAAGAAAAGAGATGTGATACAGTAGATCTAATTTAAACTTTGCCTTTCATTGAAACTCTGAGTAATATGAGCTATTCAAATCTGGGGGAAAGAGGGCAACATCTATTAACCATTTTCAGGAAGTTCTCAATGCTAGGAAAAACTATAAGTTCAGTGGACAAGATATATCCCTGGAAGTGTTAGGATTCAGCCAGAGGAAGGAGTCTTATTGTCTAAAAATAAACCTGAGTGCTTTCTGAATCTTGGGATACAACTATAAGTGACAAATATTGTTCAACTGTTCTGCAAGAGTAGGATCTTGCCAGAGAGACAAGGATAATAGTTTTTTCACTTTAAGAGCTGGATTGTAAGTCCTTTGTATTTTGTGTTTGAATTTATTCTGATAGGTTAAATCAATCCTGTTCTGTTGGTTGTACTGTTACCCTGAGGGGATTGGAGAAGACTTTTACTCTTTTTCCATGGGATTGGAGAAGACTTTTACTCTTTTTCTGATGAGACCTATATGCCAGTTATATTCAGATGTTTCCAAGAGATACTCTCAATGGGTGCAAAAGATGCTAAAGGAAGAAAGCTGTAATACTGAATTGTGTTCTTATAAATTCAAAATTATGACTCTGGGTCATGGATTACAAGTTTAATATAAATGAGCATATTACAGGAGGAAAGGAGAGATCCAGACAAAGTGCTCTAGGAAAAATTGAGAAGAAAAAGAGGGGGAGGAAATCAATTAAAATAGCATTGAAGTTGAGACTTAGCACAGCTGCCACTTGAACTAAACCCCAGAGAAAAAGAATTCTGAAAGGCAAGGATGAAGGAGAAATGCATTCCAGGTCTGGAATATATAGAACCTCTGGGAATGAATCAAGGTCAGAGACTGGAGTTGAGTAGCAGCTCAGTTGGCTGGTACATGGAGGAGAGGAGTGTAAAGTAATTCCTGAGACAAGAAAAAGGTTAATTACTGCCCAAGTAGGGGGAAGCAAAGCTGGGGAGTGGAGAAGAGAATATGTAATCCAGAGGTTAGTCAGGTCCTTTAGAAAAAGGCTGTGGGAAGCTGATTTTTAAGGATCCGAGAGCAGTGGTAGTGAGGTTGTTGATTGAAGCCAAGGGAATCTAGCAAAGATTCAAGAAAATTTTAGGAGTGCTGAAGAGCCAGTACTTGGTCTGAACCAAAGCTGGTGCCAAGAAGCTTAGGTCTTCTTATTCAGAAGATGCACATGCCCCATGCTGGCTGACAACTATTTCATAAAGGCCCAGATTGGAACTGCTACCTCCTATTGACTCAGATTAAAATAAGATCAGAAAATTGACAGAAATCTAGGTCAGCTAGAACAATAGACCTTCTAATGGAATTTGTGTGGAATATAGTTGACTGGGCAAATTGGAGTCATTATGGAGGGCCTTGAGTAAAAGAAAAAAGATTTTATATTTTAATTGTCAAGCAATTGGGAGCTACTGAAGATTTTTGAGCAGAGCAGAGTTGAGAGCATTTTGAAGATTGCCTTGGCAGTAGTTTAAAAGATGAACTGCAGGAAAGAACAACCCTAACTAGTGAGGAATCTATTACCATCATTGAAATTAGCAGTAAATGAGAATGATGACAATGATTATAGAAAGGAGACGATACTGTACTAAAAGGATGATTTGTGACTTGGATAAAGTGATGAGGGAATTCAAATACTTTCCACCATATTATACTGAATTGATCTCTAATAATTTTATGTGGGCATGTTTTTTTATTATTCATAATTGTTCACATTTACATAGTGTTATAGGGTTTATAATGTATTGTTTTTCATAAAAATCAAGCAACAAATATTTAGTAAGTGCCTACTATGTGTCAAGCACTGTAATAAGATCTTGGAACATAAATGCAAAGAATGAAGCAACCCTTGTTTGCAAGAAGCTTAAATTTCATTGGGGGAGACCACAAAGAAAGAAAGGAGAAAGAAAGAAAGAAAGAAAGAAAGAAAGAAAGAAAAAGAAAGAAAGAAAGAAAGAAAGAAAGAAAAGAAAGAAAAGAAAGAAAAGAAGGAAAAAGAAAGAAAGAAAGAAAGGAAGGAAGGAAGGAAGGAAGGAAGGAAGGAAGGAAGGAAGGAAGGAAGGAAGGAAGAAAGAAAAAAGAAATATATATATATATATATATATATATATATATATATCTGCATGTTGGTTTTAATGAATTTATTTTTAGTTTTCAACATTCATTTCCACAAGATTTTGAGTTCCAAATCTTCTCCCCATCTCTCGCCTCTCCCCCACTCCAAGATGGCATACTTTCTGATTACCTCTTCCCCCAGTCTATTTTTTAAGGTCTTATTTTCTTCAGTATTTTTTTGGATCTTCTTCAGCAAGCTGTTGACTCATTTTTCATGATTTCCTTGCCTCACTCTTATTTCTCTTCACAATTCTTCCTCTACTTCTCTTATTTGATTTTCAAAATGGTTTTTGAGTTCTTCAACGGCTGTAATGGTAATTTAAATGGAAAACCTTTCATATTCATTAATAGGCCTGTGTGACCTGCCCAGGTCTCATGGAAGCCTGAGTTACATGAATCTGAGTCACACGGAGCCTGTGGTGGGAGGAGTTTGCTGAAAGGGTGGAAGAGGAAGGGTGGATCAGAGCTGAGAGAAGTTAGTGATGAGAGCAGTCAGAGCTAGGAAGGATGCAGGTGAGCAGGCTGCTGATTAGTGTGAGTGAAAGAGATTGTTTGTGATTATGTTTAAGGGGGCCTGCTTGTGATTTGTTTAATGGAGCTTGTTTGTGGAAAGTCAAGCAGGGAGAATGCTTGGGGATGGTGTTGTTCTCTGCATTGTTATTGTGTATAGATTTTTGTTGCTGTGATAGATTTCATTCTGAATAAATGTTTTGGTTATGACTTCTATGTGGAGAGTCTGTTGTATTTCACGATTTTGAATTGTGCTGCAATATTCATGACTGCTGTGCTGTGAATTTCACATTGGTGCTATAATGGCCTGAGACTAATTCATATTTTTCTTGGAGACTTTGGATGCAGGATCTTTGACTTTGCTGTCTTCTTCTGGTGGTATGTTTTGATCTTTTTCATCACCAAAGTAAGATTCTATAGTCTAATTTTTTTTAAATCATCTACTTGTCTTCCCAGCCAAATACTTGACTTTAAAACAATTTGTCAAGGTAGGACTCTGCTTCCAGTGGGTGTGGGTGTGTGTATTGTCCCAGACTTCAGGGGTTTTGTATCACCTGCTTAATTCCCTGCTGTCTGTGGGCCCAGAACTCTGGAAACAGTCGCCACTGCTGCTGTTTCTACCTCCACCACAGCCACCTCCCCTGCCCTGGGACTGGGGCCCAGTCCCAGACTGATAGCTTTTTTCTTTCACCCAGGTCCCACAGAGTTTTACCATTGATGTTATAGGCTGAAAACTGCCACAGCTCCCAGGGATTTAGTTCCCTGAGATCTGTTCTGGACCTCTCTGTTTTGGCACAGCTCATATCAGACTGCGTTTGGCTCCCAGCTGGTGCGATATGCCCTTTCTGTTTACCTGCCAGGTTGTCTTGGACTGGAGATTTGCTTTGCTCTATAATTTTGTGAGTTCTGTAGCTCTAGAATTTGTTGAACATCATTTTTACAGGTATTTGGAAGGGTTTGAGAAGAGAACTCAAGCAAGTCCCTGCTTTCACTCAGCTATCATGGGTCTACCCCTCTACAAAAAAAATTATATATAGTAAGTATGCAGAATAAATGGAATAGGACAAATACAAATAACTGCAAATTAATTAAAAGTTATTTTGGGAAGGACTCCAGCAGTTAGGGAGATTAGAAGGCCAATGCTGGAGCTGTGTTTTGAAGGAAGAGAAGGATATATTTGTTTTCTTGTCTCCTGCATTCAACTGAAAGCTTCTTGAGGAGCAGGGCCTGTCTTTTGTCTTTTTTTGTATCACTAGAGTTTAGCATGGTGCTTGACACATAGTAGGTGCTTAATAAACAAATACTGATTGATTGACTGATTCTATAAGATAGAAGGGAAGAAAGAGAATATATCAGGTATGGGGTACTACTAGAGCAAAGATATGAAGTCAAAATATGTAGTATCAGGTATAGAACAAACAAAAGGTCAGTTTAGCTAAATCGCAGAGTCCAAGAGGGGAAATAATGTCTGAATAAAATTGAAAATATAGATTGAAACCATGTTGTGGATAAATTTAAGAACTAAACAGAGAATTCCATAGTTTATCTTGGGGCAAATAGGGAGCCACTGAAGGTAACTATGTAGGGGAGTAACATGGTCATATCTGTACTTATGAAAAATCACTTTAGCAACAGTTTGTAGGATGAACAGAAGTGGCGGGAGATGCAGCAAAGAGCAGACAGGAAATAATCTGGATAAGAAATAAGAAGCTCCTTAACTAAGATGATAGCTGTGTGAAGAGGGAGAAGTAACATGAAAGAAATATTACGGAGGTTTGTGAACTTAGGCCAACTGACTGGATATATGGAGTAAGGAAGAGGAAACAATCAAGAATAATATTGAGGTTGTACATCTGGGAGACTGTTAGGAGAGTGATGCCTTTAAGGGAAATAGGGAAGTTTGGAAGAGGGGAAGTTTTAAAGAAAAGATAATGTTTTCAGTTTGGGATATGTTGAATTTGTCGTATCTGTAGGATGTCTCATATGAGAGGCCTGATAGGTAGTTGGTGAGGTGAGACTGGAACTTAGGAGGTAGAATCATAGATAAACATATGATATAGTAATAAATATATAAGTAAATGTTAAAGTTGAGAGATTGCCATTTTCCTGGAGAAGCAATGTCACTCTTGATTTCAGAAATTTTATCTTCTCCAAAGTTATATTAGTTTTCTAAATCCAGACTGTCACTAAAGAATGAACTTAATTTTTTTCATTTTGAGCTTTTTCCTTATGATATTTCTTTCTGGCAAGTTTTACCTTGTGTTTTGTTTCATGTGACTTTCCTGACTCCTTGACAATTGGTTTTTTTTTGAGACTTTATCTATTATCTCCAGCTACCTAGATATTGACAATCTATTCTCTTTCTATCTCTGTCTCTCTCTCTCTTCATAGAGATGACAATTAAACCCATAGGAACGCATGAGATTGCTGAGAGAAAATGTGGAAGGAGAAAAGATGGCTTAAGATCGAATCTTTGAGTTGTCACAATGATACAAAGTTAACCCAGCAAAGTGATGAAATCCAGGAGGAAGTACTGTCACAAAATGCCAGAGAAGAGACAGAAAGGAGAAAATTGTTAACTCTGTGAAATGTAGCAGATAGGTGGAGAATGATGAGCATGGAGAAGAGAGCATTAGATGTAGCAAATAAGAGATTGTTGCTGACTTTGGAGAAAGCAGTTTCAGTTGAGTGATGAGACTGGAAACCAGTCTGCAGAGCTGAGGAGTGAATGAAAGGAGAGAAAGTGAAATTAATGAGTATAGATAGCTTTGCAAGGAGAAAAGGAAAATATAGATAGGCATATTTGTGTGTATTTGTATGTATATGTATACATTTATGTTGTATGTATGTGTGTGTGTGTGTGTGTGGAGAGAGAGAGAGAAAGAGAGAGAGAAACAGAGAATTGTTGAGGTTGTAATCCGATAGAGATGATTAGAGGATATTGGATTAGGTTAAAAGGGCTTCCTTTGCAAGTAGAAAAGTTATCTCTTTGTCAGAACCTGGGTGAGAAGATGGTATGATGTGGTTTTGAGATGAAGAAAGTGGAAAAAAAGGAGCGCACATGTCAAATGGCCTCAGTATTCTCATTAGAGTTACGGACAAGGTCCTCAGGAGAAGAAAGGGGAGAAAGAATTGTGGGAGGCTTCAGAATAAAGGCAAAGGTTTTTGGAATAAGGAGTAAGCGAGGAATCAGTTAAGGAGCAATAAAATGACTGCCCTGCTACAATGGGGGTCCAGTAGAACCTGGATGAAACAAATCCATAATATACTTGGTCATCATGGTTGTGAGATTTCTTCCAGTTTTATTCAAGGAATTTATGCCTGAAATCTGTTGATACCAGATCCTGGGAACCATGGAGTTAGCTAGAGGAGGGTGCTTGGGATTGAAAAGCCAATGAGAACAAGATTATGCTAGGAAAGACAGCTAAGAGGGAAGACTAACAGAGAGGTAGAGAGATGATGATGAGATTTCAGAAGCTTTATCTTTTCCTTCCTCGAGGGAGCAGTTGAAGTGACCAGAACATTAGGTAAGTCACAAGTGTTGAATGTTTTCTGACTGTAGGTAGAAGCACCCTCTCCTCTGTCTTTTTTTCTGCTCCATATCTCCAATGGAGTATTCAACCCTAAATGTTTGATGTCCTCATTAAAATATTTCCTCAATATAAACAATGGCATTTCATATGCCTGATTAATGTAAAGTGTTGCTCCTAAGGTGTTTAATTGTGATAAAAATGTGAAGGGTAGAGGAGGGAAGTTATGAAGGGGTTTATATTTCACAGAATATATATTAAGACCCAGTGTCATTCCTTGATAGCCAGAAAGACCACCTAGAGACATCATGGACTAGTTTTATTATAAATTTTATAACCCTGGAAGTCTTCCAAGAGCAGAGAAAGAATTTTTGGATATAGGCCATTTCTTTCCCATAGGACCTAGACCACCATTATCTTTGTAACTGTGGGTGGAACTCACAGGTGCCTAAAACAAGACCTTTGCTCCTTCCCAGGAGGTGATGGAGGAAAAAGGGATGAAGGAGGGACCAGGGAAGGAAGCATTTCTTTTGAGCCAGCCTAATGGGCAGGAATAGGAGTGGTCTGTGAGTTTTTCTGCCTTGAGCTTCTTTCTAATAGGGACTTCTTTCATTCCACAGCAATAGCTAGTATTACACAGGTTTATAGAAAGAATCAAGAGGTTAGAGGCTGTGAGCTACAGGAGTAGTAGTGGAGAAATAAAATATCCCCATTTTACAGATGAGGAAATCAAGATTCAGCCAGGGTAAAAACATTTCCCTAGGCTTAAACAGGAAGCATAGAAGTAAGGAAATAAAGTCAGTTTTTCTAATTCCAAGTTCAGTGCTCTCACTATTGTACTAAGCTGCCTTTTTTCATGATCACTCCCAGAGGTACTTTTTCATTTAAATCATTTAACTGAGATGATCTCTTGAGCGCTTTCTGCTGAATATTTAATACTTGATATTAATCTGATTACAATTTTTAGCCTCCTGAATTGTCCAACTATTGATACTGACCTATTAATGTTGCTAATAATAATTATTAATGTTAATTAATTAATAATGTGTTATGGATTTTATCTATAGTATTAAAAACATCTTGATCTTTACGGAGAGGAGGATGATACTGAATCTGTATTTACTTAATTACAATAACTTTTTTTAGCATAATCTAGAGCATTTCTCAAACTGTTTTCTACAAAATCATGGTGTCCTGTGCCAATGAACAGAAACTGTGTAAGAAAATTAATGCTGGAACTATTATTTTTACTCTAAAGGATTAAATATAAAATTATGTGCACATCAGCAATATTTATTATATGTGGCAACTTTTCAGCATGAAAGTTGTGCACTCTCTCTTGCATGAAACTTTCCCTGACTCCTTATTTTCTCAGGACTAAGTCCTACCCCCAGATTTCTTGGACCAGCATTTATGAGTTATAACAAAATATTTCCTGCCCCAAAATGTTTTGTGGCCAAATGTATTTGGGAAACACTATCCTAGAGGAATAAAATGCAAATAGTACCTTCTGAAGTCAATAAATGTTTTTCTGCCCTAGAGCAATGATAATAAATATCATCCTATCTGTCATAAATATAAATTTGCCAATAGACAACATCTCCCCTCTTCCATATGGTTGGTCACAAATAGAAGACAGGTTTTGGATAGCTCTGGGAAGAGATAAAGGGATTACTAGCTAAGGGATTATTGGTGATTACTTAGTAAGACAGTTATAGTACTACTGTCACTTATCTAACTTCATCGTAATATTCTCTTGACTTAGATAATTCTGCCTCCAGCATACCTCATGCTTCTGTCTTCTTCCCATAGAAGGTAACTATTGCAGTTTGTTCAGGTCCTTATCACTTTTTGCCTGAACTAATTCAATAACCTACTAGTGCTTCTCCTAGCTTTGAGTTTTTTCCCTCCCCACTCTCTCCTGCCAGACCACAGCGCAGATCTTGCTATGTTACTTGCTTGCTCAGAAAGCTCCAGTTTTTTCCCATCCCTCTAAAATAAAACACAAGTTCCTCTCTTTGGCATTCAAAGGCCTTCACAATATGTCTCTAACCTAACTTCCCAGACTTTTTACACATTACATTGCAGACAGCTTAGATTACTTTCTAATGCTTACCCACTTCCCACTTCCCTTTCTTTGCACAAACCATCCCAATTCCTAGAATGCCCTCTCTTCTTTCCAGGTATCTAAGAATCTCTCGTCATCTTCTAAGTTGAACTTAAGGCCTTCTATTAAGACCATTCCTGACTTCCCTTTCCTCCAACCCTCTCCTTGTCCATTTGTCCTCTTCCCTCCCCTCTCCTCTCTTCTGTTCCAAAACCTTAAAGCTGCTTCATTCTGAAGCTAGGATGCCAATGGGCCCCTGCACAAGGGCTCCTTTGGACTCCCCTGGCTTTAGAGTGATTATCAATAGTAGATGTTGCTGTTTCCCACCCAGCCTGGTGTCTTTCTTTTCTTGACCTCATTAAAGGGGCCATGCCCTGGCTACTTCTTAAACAGGCTTATTCAACAAATGGGTATTGCCTCACCCTAAGTGAATGCTTGAAAAGACTTTGGCCTAAAGGGCCCAAGGTCTCCCAGTGCATCCTGGGTTATCTCCAGTCATCCTGATGAATATCTGGGCACTGGATTCAGATGGCTCTAGAGGAGAAATGAGGCTGGTGACCTGTACAGCCCTCCCTCACTCAAAAAAAAGTCAAGTGCAAGTCATGTCATCATTTCTCTGATGGCATGGTCTTCTTTGGTAACGAAGGACAAACACAATATTTATTTATATATTTACATATCATTTTTTGATACAAGGTAAGCTCCTTGAAGGCAGGGGACTCTCATTTTTGTCTTTATATATCCAGTGCCTAGAATAACGTGTCCCCAATAGGCATTTAATAGATGCTTTGTTGACTGATCTATGTGAATCTCTTTGATCTTCTGGTAGACCACAGGTATGCTTAACTTCATTTTCTACTCTTCTGTCATCTTGAATGATGAGCAGCTTTGTCACCTGAATAGAAACCAATTTAATCCTTTCAACACTGGAACTTCCACCCTGGGACTCTGCTATTTTGAATGATGCTGGTCTCACCTGGTCCACTATTTTAGGCAAACCCCATGAATGCTTTGCTTAATTCCCTATTTCCCAGTTTTCTTCTTAACAGCTTTGCCAATAACCGGCTCATTAGTAGCATCTCTACCCCTACCCCCCACCCCAAAGCCAGATAACTCACTGCTCCTGGAATGGGATATATGTTGATTTAATTCTTCAAGGACCCACTCACAATTCCTGCAACATTCTGGACCAAAGTGCTCTTTTCTGGCTACAACTCCCTAATATTAGTTGTCTCCTTGTATTAGAACGTAAGCTCTTTGAAGAGGTCCTAGTATCATCGATTTATTTATTTTTTAAGTTTTATTTTAAACTTATCAAATAAAAGAAGCATTTTCAGAGTATAGTACAATAAAAAAATGATTGCACATGAAATTGCAAATCTACTATGCACCACTTGTTATTCCTTTCAAATATACAAAAACATTATCATGTAAATATCTTTTTTCTCCCCTTCCTCCCCCCACATGGCTACTATTACATACACACGCACACACACAATTATTCCATACATACTTCCATTTACCAGTTCTTTCTCTGAATGCAGATACCTTCTTTCTTCATATGTGCTTTATAATTAATTTGGGTATTTATAATAGTAAAAATAACTTAATCACTCAAAGTCATTCTTAAAACAATATGGCTGCCACTGTATACAACGTTCTCTGTTCTGTTCATTTTGCTCTTCATTATTTCATGTAAGTCTTTCAATGTTTTTCTAAAATCATTTAGAACTGGAAGAGAACTTAGAAGTCCTCTAGTCCAACTTTTTACCTCTCCACTACCTTCTCTCATTTTATGGATGAGGAAACAGAGTTACAGAATTAGATTAGATTTCAATTAGATTTTGAAACTCCTACTCTTTACCTGTTAATTTCTACTCATCTTTTGAAACCCAACTTAAATTCCACTTGTTCCATGAAGACCTTACTGATCTCCCCTCTTGTTAGTAACTGTAAACCTTAAAACTCATAGGATACTTTTTCTTTTTATCTCTAGTGAATTTATTAAATAACACCGTGTGCTATCATTATCAATGTTTGGTCTTGTTCCCCTTGTTTTTGTTCAGTTGTGTCTGAATCTTCATGACCTCATGGACCATATCATCCATAGGGTTTTTCTTTGCAAAGATAGTGAAGTGGTTTGCCATTTCCTTCTCTAGTGGGTTAAGACATATGAAAGTTTAGTAACTTACCCAAGTTCAAAAAGCTAGTAAATGTCTGAGGTCAGATTTCAAGTCAGGTCTTCCCACCTCCAAGTTCATAGCTATATTTATTGAGTCACCTAGCTGTCCCTCTTGTTACTTTGACTAGGCTATATGTCCCATGAGGGTAGATTTGGTATCTTATTTTCCCCAGCACTTATCACAGTAGTCTCTATGCATTTAAATATTTGTTCAATTGAATTGAATTGATGGATTATACTAAACTACAGAAACATAAACCCAACTTTTCATTACCAGCTAGGCTTAAACTAACAGAAAAGACTTGACTTTTTAGCTCTCTATTCCTTATCTTAATACTAGGGAAAATTTTTACACACACACACACACACACACACTTCTGGATACATGCATAAACATTCCTTAAATTTGTAGTAGTTCTTCTTCGGTATCTTCTGGGAAAGTGTCACAACCCCCCCCCATCCTCTTTTAAATTTTCATTTGTTTTGTTTCATTTTTGTCTTGACCTGAGATTTTATTGGTTTGGGAACCTCTGTTTGGAAACTCTCCATTGCTGCAAATTAGTAACTCATCTCTAACTAATATTATTAGAGTTCCTTAGAACCTAAAGAGGTTAATGAACTTTTCCTTGACTACATCAAGTTGTCTACATCAGAAAAGTACTTGAATCCAGGTCTTTCTGACTGCAAAGCCTATGACTGGTCCACAGTGCCACAATGGCTTTTCCATCCTTATGATAAGGTTGATATATTCTAATTTTGCTCACCATTTTTCCCATCTTGCTTCTTGCTTAACATCCAATTTTTTCAGTCCTACTCTGCTGACACTGACATAGTGAAGAGGAGAGGGAAGAAGATTGGGGGGTAGCACCCTTACATAAAGTCCAACACACAGTGACAGGAAAAGACCAATGTGACAAGCTGTCATTTTTGCCTATATCTACCATAATTCTTTTTTTTTTTTTTTTTTTTAGCAATTTTGTCTTGTCAGGCTTTCTAATGATGTCAAAGTATTATCTGCAATTCCAGATCCCATCCTTTACTCTGGCCTTCTGACCTGGTATTCCACCTAACTCTGGTATATTTTCTCTGACCATCCCTTAGATCATACCCTTTTCCATTCTCTTCCTTTGGCTCTCATTATTTGATTGAAGTTGGCCCCAACAGAGGAATATAGTATTACTTATCTTCAGAATCCCTGCTTATTGAGGGCATGCTTACGTTAATGTAAGAAAAAATATGGTATAGCAGATACAGAGTTGTTGGACCCTGGAAGGACTGAATTTGAGTACTGCCTCTGATATATACTGGCTATAAGACCATGGGAAAGTTACTTTACATCTAGATAACTCTAAGTTATATGGAAGGTGTAGACATAAATTAGTAAAGAAATATCTTCATCTCAGTGCTCTAAGGAACTATCCAAAGGTTGCAGAGGAGGTGATAACTTGCGCTCATATGGGGAATTTCCTCATCTGGGATTTCCCTATGTCAGTGAAATCTCAGGTTCAGTCTCTATCTCTATGCTGCTTGTTAGCCTCAGACTATACTAGATTCCTTTTCTGATTGTCCCAAATACTGATGCCCTCCCCTTGGATGTATGTATACTTTATATGTATACTTTGTGCATATCTTATACTTGCTAATAGGGATACATGTTGTTTCCCCAAAAAAGAATGTAAACCACTTGAGGACAGACACCGTTACGTTGTTTCCCTTTGTATCCCTGGTACCAGGCATTTATTAATCATTTAATATATTCATTGAATTTAATTGAGTCACTTAATTCAACATCTACAAATTACCATTTTTGAACTCGAAGTTAAAATACTAAGAAGACTCCATACATATTCACGATTAAATTACTTCCCACATAGCTAAAGGTCATGAAAGGGTCCCTTTGGGAATACATTCGAAGTATATTCTGGTTATCAACGTTCAACAACTTGGAGTTTCTAATCAGCTGCACTGACCTTGTTTTGGACAGGCTTACACAGGATATTGGCTTATCACTTTCCATGCCTCTGATAAATGCCTCTCTTCATTCGACCAAACCAAGCCAGTCTCATTTGGATTTGCAGTGGTAATTGGATATCTGGATTAGGCATCTGCTCTCATGAATGCTTTCCTTGGAATATGTTCAACAACTGGCTAACCTCATCCTTCTCACAAAATAGGCCTGGAACATCTTGATCCTTCTTATTAATTAAAGGCACAAGGAACTAGGGACCTGTCACTCTCTGAAAGATTCCAGACCAAGGAAGGATCTGGCAAATTTCTGACATATGCACATACAACTAGCCAACTGTTTTCCTTTTTAATCTTTTACACACGAGATTTTCATTCCATTTAAAGGGGAAAGAATGCATTGGTTTTAGGTATCCTCTAGACTCTTACAGTAACATTTAGTAGAGACATTATTTTTGGTCAATGTATTCATCACGATAAGATTGGGGTAACATTGTAAAGTGCTTATTGGCCCTCCTCTCTCTTTGTCCTTTTCCTACTTTCTAGTCTTGTTCTTTTGTTCTATGATCCAGAATCTCTGACCTCCTTGTAATTCCTTGAACAAGGTACTTTGTCTCTTTGAGACATTTCTTTTGAATGGATATTTCTCATGCCTGGAATCCTCTCTCTCATTTCTACCTTCTAACTGCCCCGGTTTCCTTCAAATCTTGGATAAAATCATATCTTCTTCAAGAAGCTCTCCCTAGTAGCCCTCAATACTGGTGCCTTTCCTCTGAGATTAACTCCAATTTTACTTTGGACATTGTCTTGTATGTACATAGTTATTTGCAAGCTGTTCTTTTATTAGAATGTGAGGTCCTTGAGGTCAAGGATGTTTCTTTCTTTCTTTTTTTTTGTTTTACTCCAGCAAAAAGTGCTAGTGCCGGCATGTAGTAAATGCTATAGAAATACCTGTTAACCTATTGACTTCCTCACTTGATAAGTATGGCTTTTCCCACAGCTATGTCTTCTATGTAGATGGCAACCATATCTGTGTGTGGGTAACTATGTATGAATATATCATTTCCCTAAGCTCTATACTTGAATTTCTAACTGTGTACTGAGTCTTCTGTATTGCTGATGCGATATTCACAGCATCCATGAAAGTCATGAATATTGCAGCGATATTGAGGTGCAATTTTGAATCATGAAATACCATAGACTCTCTACATGGAAGACAGAACCAAAACACTTATTCAGGTGCCAGAAAGTCAAATCCATCACAGCAACAAAAATCTATACACAGTAACAATGAGGAGAACAACACCATACCCAATTCTTCCCCCTGCCAGGCTTCCCACAAACCGGCTCCCTTAAACAAAAGGCCCTTCTTTCACTCACAGCCAGTTGCTGATTGAGCTCCTAGCTCTGACTGCTCTCTCCCTAACTTCTTCTCAGCTCTGCCTCTTCAGGTTCCACGCATTCAGCAAACTCCTCCCACCACAGGTTCCATGTGACTCAGGCTTCCATACATGCAATGGTAATTTAAAATGGGAAGATCTTTCATATACATTAACAAGCCCTGGTCACATGAGTCTGAGTCACATGGAGCCTATGGTGGGAAGAGTTTGCTGAATGGATGGAACACGAAGAAGCAGAGCTAGAGCAGAGCTGATAAGAAATCTGGAGATAGCAGTCAGAACTGAAGGATGCAGGCAAGCCTGCAGCTGGCTGTGAATGTGAGAAAGCATTGTGTTTAAGGGAAGCCTGTTTGTGATTTGTTTAAGGGAAGCCTCGGGACTGGTGTTCTCTGCATTGTTATTGTGTATGGATTCTCGTTACTATGATGGCTTTCAGGTGTCTGAATGAATGTTTTGGTTCTATCTTCCATGTGTAGTCTGTTGTATTTTGCAATTCAGAATTGCACCAGGATACCCATGGCCACTGTGGGTGCTGTGAATATCTCATTGGTGCTACTTTCCAGATATGTCTCAAGATCTGTGTTCCCTTCAGAAACCTTCCAATCCTTAATTACTATCCTGCTCCTTTCACCTCCTTCCTTTCTCAGCTCCGATCAGTTTCTTCTCTTAACTTTCTTTTTTTATGTCAATAGCCATATAACCTGGAATTTATTTTTTCTAGACCCTCATTCAATCAGTTGCCAGGTCCCATTGATTCTACCTTTGAAATATCTCTCCAACTAGTCAGTCCACCCTTTTCCAATCCTATTGTATCCCTTTACTCCATGTCCACTGCCCACTGGTCTGGATTATTATAATACCCTGACTCTGTCACTGCTAATCCACCTAAAATATCATCACCAAATAGATCTTCATAAAGTTAACTCTGATCATATACTGCCCTAAACAAAAGCCTCTGTTTCCATTAATTATTAAACACCAAACTCTTGAACCTATAATTAAAAGCCCTTCACCATCTTGCCCCAACATTGTTCTAGAAGTGCCCTCTTCTACTGTACCTATGCCCTATTCTCCAGCCAATTTACACAGTGAGTACACTTCAACAAATTTGTCTATGCTTCCAGACTTACACTATTCATTCCTGTCTGTGCTGTTCATGACTTGAAAAATCTGACCTCCTTATTTCTGGATATTGATATGTTATCTATTTTTCAAAGAGTAGTTAAAATTGGACTTCTTCCTGAAGCTCTCCAAGATTCATTCAGAATCTCTCTCTCCTGAGATCCCATGACAATTTGTTTATAGAGTGTTGGACCTGGATTAAAGAAGATATAGACTCAAATTCCACTTGGAATAACTGTGATCTGTAGGACTTTGGATGAGTCAAGAAACTTCTTTGCTCAGTTTTTCCACTTATAACATGGTGATAATCACCTACCACTCAATACTTCATAGGATTACAGAGAGGCTCCCATGACACTGTGCATAAAACTGGTTTACCAATAAAATTATTATTCATGTCTATCTTGTGTTCATCATATACTGCCTACATTTATATAAATCACACAGTTATCTGTGTACATTGCTTTTTCTCCTTTATGAAATTTGACTTGTTCTATAGCAGCAAATTTGATGTGGGCAGGGCTCTGTTCTCTGTATGCCTTGCTATGTAATTTATGTATAACATTTATAGTAGGAAAATCAATCAATCAATATTCATTAGGTATCTATTATAGCTATGCAGCAGCATATAGTAATGAAGATAATGATTGTAGTGGTGGTGGTAGTGGTTGTAATGGTAGTGATAACCCTAGTTTACATATTTCTTTGAGGTTTATGAAGCATTTTCTTCATAATAAGTTTGTAAGGTTAGTAATGTAAGTATTTATATCTCCATTTCACATAAGTAAATGGAGACTCAGAGAGTTTAACTGGTTTGCATAAGTTGAAACAGCAAAGCTAGTGATAGAGTTGGTCGATGGCTTATCCATTCACGTAAATAGGATGCTCACTGGGAGCATTAGTAGAATGGAAGTAGGACATGATTATGAGGAAGATGGATGATGAAAGGGTAACTGGTCACTTACAGGGAATGAAACTGGAAAGAGACAGCTGCAATGCATATATCCCTAAAAGTTCATTGACAAAAGTATAAACTTCATATGTACCAAAGTATTTAAAACAGAACTTTTTGTGGTGGCAAAGAACTGAAAACAAAGCAAATGCCCATGGATTGAGAAATGGCTGGACAAATTACGCCACATAAATGTAACAGGATATAATTGCTCTCTGAAAAATTTCAAGCATGATGAATATAGAGACGTGTTGAAAAATTTACATGAAATAATACAAAGGAAAGTTATCAGAGCCAGGAATACAATATACTCAATGTTTATAACAACCTAAATGGAAAGAACAATGACAAAATGGTTGAAACTGAATATTGCAAAATTGTAAAGAATAAACTTGAATTTGAAGACGAGATATGGGAGATACTTCCCACTGCTCCTTTGCAGAGGTCAAGAACCATGGCCATGGAACATTACTTTTATGAAAGATTTTTTTGCGTGTGTGATGGTCAATTTTACAGAGCTCCCCCCCCCCTTTTAGTCTTTATTTCTTTTGAAATTCTTTGTTACAGAGATGACTCTCTGGAAGGAGAAAAAGGATGGAAATGCTAATGGGAATACAAAATATCAGAGAAAATTCATTTTGAAAAGAGAAGGCAGAGAGAGATAGCAAGAAGGATGGGTTGAAGGAAGATCTTAAGAACACTGAGCATAGTGTTAGGGAATTTATTGGTACTATGGAAGGAAAGGAGAGCATAATAGCAAATGAACCAGCTGAACTAGAAGCAATCAGTGAGTATTGGCTTTGCATGCAAATGGTGCAAACAATTGCCCATATGGAGTCAGTTATCTTGGGGCAGAGAAAAGGGCTGAAGGCACTGTTGCTGAGTCCTGAAAAAGCAAAAACAGATATTCCTGGAAGAGTGGAATCCTAGTGTAGATGTACTGAATTAGAAGTGACCTTATGTGATCCTCTCACTAAAATCCTTCCTTAGGAAAAGGAGGAAATTAGAGCCCAAAAGAGAGCAAATGACTTTTCTAAGGTCACACTAGTAGATAGTGACAGCACTAGGCAATATGACTTCTGATTAAGTGCTTTTCCAAAGACTTAAATATTCTGGGTGATTTTTTTTTGTAGTTGTCATTGATGATGTTTGAGACATAGAGTAGATAGAGTGCTGGGTCTGGGGTCAGGAAGATCTGAATTCAAATCTAACCTCAGATATTTCTTAGCTGTGTGACCCTAAACAAACCAATAACTACTGTTTGCCCCAATTTCCTCAACTCCAAAATAGGGATAATAATAGCACTTACCTTGTAGTGAGTGTCAAATGACATAACATTTGTAAAGCATTTAGCATGGTGCCTAACAATAAATGCTAATCCATTTGACTCTCAGAGTCCTATGTTAAATGTTATGTATACAAATAGAAAAAAACATTGCAGTTCATACTGCTTTCAAAAGATCTTGCTGTCTAATGAGGGTTACAAAACATATTGCAAGTTTTGGCTGGAAATCAAATGGGAAGACTCTGTGATCTTTAGAGTGCAATGGTCAGTCAGATGGTAATGCCACTTATTTAATTTCATTTTCATTGATAAAAATCAAATCCATTTCTGATGTTAATCCATTGGATAGTATAAGATTTTTTGATGGCATAGAATTTCTTTCTCCAAAGTCTTCAGCAGCTCTTGCTATTGAGGAGCTGGAGCTGTAATGACTACAGAAGTAGTTACCAGGTCATATTTCTACAAAAGTCACTCACTTGGTCAGTGGCTCTGGGAACCAGCTACATACGGGGCCAGTGGCCTCAGAGGCACTACTATATTTGGCATCCTTTGGTTAGCTGCTCATTAGTAGCAGGTGAGTCATAGTGGTTGCCATTAAGTCACTTTCCAGTAGTGTTTGACACTTTGTGACCATATTTGGGGGTTTCTTGTCAAAGGTATTGGTTTTATAGATCAGAAAACTGAAGTAAATAGGGTTAAATGACTTGCCCTGGGTCATACAGCTAATAAGTGTTTGAGGCCAGATTTGAACTCAGGAAAATGAGTCTTCCTGATTCCAGGCCTGGCACTTTATCCACTGTATCCCCTAGCTGCCATAGCGGTTACTGGAACATTAAGAGATAGAGGGAAATTAAGGGATAGGTTGGGTGATTATGATAATGAGTTGCATTTTAGACATGTTGAGTTTGAGATGCCTGTATAGTGTTTAGTTGGAGATGGTCAATAAGCATTTGATGATATAGGATGAGGAATGTAAGAGGAGAAGGGGTAATGGAACAAATCTACTGTGTGCCAAGCAATGTGCTAAATGCTTTAAAAATATTATTTCACTGTTCCTCACAACAACCTGTAAGGTAGGTGATATTACTATCCTGATTTTGTAGTTGAGGAACCTGAGGCAGAGAGAGGTTAAGTGACTTGACCAGGGTCACATAGCTGGTAAGAGTCTAAAACTGGATTTGGATTCAATTCTTCCTATTTCTAGGTACAATGTCTTATCCACTGTGTGAGAAGAGGGCTAGATATTCTCTGTCTCTGTTTCTCTCTCCCAATATCTCTCACATATATATGTGAGCAACACTGCCACTGAGGTGATAGTTGAGCCCCTGGTAATTGATGACAATATGGAGGGTCTAGAGAGAGAAGAGAAAACAAGCTAGTACAATGGGTATACCCATTCATAATGGGTAGGGAAACATTACTAGATATTAATGTAGTAATGAAGGCTGAGGAGTGACCAGAATGTGGGAGAACCAAGAGAGGAGAGAAAGTCTAGGATTAGGGATGGTCAAAACATCAAATGTTTTGGAGAGATCAAGAGGGATAAGGGCTAAAAAAAAAGGTCGTCACAGTTGGCAGTTAATAGATCATTGGCAAATTTGGAGAAAACAACCCCAATGAAGTAATAAGACTACATATCAGATTGCCAATGAAATGAGTGAAAGTGGGCCCAATTAGTATAGACAGCTTTTTATTTTTTTTCAGGAGTTTGATTTTCAGGAGTTTGATTGAGAAAGAAAAGAGAGAAATATGATATATCTTGAGGAGATGGTAGGATCAAATGATTTTTCTTTTTAAAGAATGAAGGACATCTGGGCATATTTACAAGCAATAGGGAAGGAGCTAATGAATAAGGCGATGGAAAAGAAAGAGAGGAAATAATAGGAGGGCTACGATGCTAAAGGAAATAGGAAGGGATAAGTCACTTCTTTAAGTTCTGCTTGTCATGCTATCCTTCATGTTCTTCATAGTCTCCTCTCAAAGTCCATGTTGTCTTTGACCTTGCAAAGGAGGGAGTCAAATTGCCCCTGCTCTCTTTTTAATGGAACACACACACACACACACACACACACACACACACACACACACACACCAAGAGAATCAATACAATCCTACTCTGTCTTTTGATCCAACTCAAGTGCTGGCTGCTTCATGAAATCTTGCCTTATCAGTTCAGCTTAAAGTCATCTGTTTTTCCTTAGATCTTTTCTTGATGGAACTTTGTTCTCCTATTCGTTTATCACATTCTATCCTGTGTTAGAATTATTCTTCTTACTGTCTTAATTTCCTTGTTAGGCTGTAAATTCCTTGAGGACTGGTATCATGGCATAATTCATTGGTGTAATCTCCCAGAACCTAGAACAATGCATTGTACATAATGGGCAATTAATAGCATTTAAAGCTATTTTTTTTAAATAATCAATTTCAAAATTCAATGAATTTAAATCAATAATACACACATGTAGGCATATGTATATAGACTAGTGGAGGAACTGTATTCAAGACCCAGGCTATGTTCTGTGAATTTCATCACTAGTTTGGTCACAAAATGATGATATTTTTGGTTATGGCAACTTTAAAGTCCATCACTGAAGTCTTATTATACATGGTGGTGGAGGGGATATCCACATCTATGGAGTAGCAGGTTCTTGAAGGATTGAAGTAAGGATTACTTTTTTAAAGTATGCTAATCAGTGTTCTACATAACCTACATATGGTTTATAACTGCTAGAAATCAGCCTTCGTATGATCTAATTTTGAACTATAGTTATTCCAAATCAAGACAAGTACCTATAGTGTCAGCTTTGCTACTACTATGTTTAAATTCTGGAGGAGGAAAAAAAATTACCCCCACACTAATTAATATATGTATGTACACTAGCTCTATTTTTTAAAAAAATCCAATTTTAGCATTTATTTGGAGAAAAAAAAGCTTACTCATACAGTGTTGGTGGAGCTGTGAATTGAGCCAAAAATTTTGGAAAGAAAAAGCCCAACAACTTACTTATAAAAAGAAAAGTCACTAAACCATCTGAGCAAGTTGATCTACTATTGAAATATAAGCCAAATATTCAGACAAAAAGAAAGATATTATATATTGAATGGATAAGACAAATTTTCATAGAACATCTACTACTTGAAATATATTGCTAGTAGCACTTTCTTTGGCAGCAAAATAACTGGAAAGAGTAAGTGTCCATTGATCTCAGTCCCCTCAGATCAATCAACAAATAAACAGTTTATTAAGTGTCTACTACATGCCAAATTACAAAGACAAAAAAGTGTTCCTGCCCTTGAGGGATTTACATATACACACATAGACACAGACACAAACACACACAGATACACACACAGACACACACACAGACACAGACATAGACATAGACACAGACACAGATGCAGACACAGACACAGACACACACACAGATGCAGACACAGACACAGACACACACACACACACAGACACACACGCAGGCACAGACACAGAGACACAGACACAGACACACACATGCACACACACACACATATATATATATGTATATATATAATATGTATGTCTCTATTATAAGGTAATTTTAGGGGATATAAATATATATACACATATACACACATGCACAAAGTACTTAGTATAGTTCCTGGCACATAATAGGGGCTATGCAAATACTTATTATTTTAATATGGTAATTTAAGTGCTGGAGGATTTGGTTTTTGATCCTAGAAGTAATGGGGAGTCATTAGATTTTACTGAGTAGTAGAATGGCATGTCTGGACTTTGAAATGAATGAAAATATTATAGTATACATACATAATAGAATAGCAAATTGTTCTATGACAAATGATGAACGAAGAATGAATACAAACACAAGAAGACTGAATAAACTGATACCAAGTGAATTAAAAAGAACCAGGGAACAATGACTACAAATATGTAAGTGGAAATAATATGCATTAGAAGGTTTCCAAACTTATTTAATTGAGATGACCAGGCATGGTCCCAGAAAAAAGAGGAAGAAACATAACTTTCCATCTATTAGTAGACAGATTGGGGGACTACGGATACGGACAGATGCATACAGTATTAGAAACTGTTGCTTTGTCAGGTTTAACTCAGATTTTTATTCAGTAATAATAATTATAATGCCAGCATTTACATAGCACCTGCTATGTGCCAGACATTATGCTAAACGTTTTACAAATATTATCTCATTTGTTCCTTACAACAACTCTGGGAGACAGGTGATATTATCATCTCCATTTTATAGTTGAGTGAGGAAACTGAGGTAAAAAGCAGTTAAATTACTTGCCCAAGGTGACACAGCAGCTAGAAGCGTCTGAGTCAAGGTTAGACTCATCTTCATTTCTGTCCCAGAGCCCTATCCACTGTGCATCTTGACAAAGGATAGATTTGATAGGGGTGGTCTATTGAAAAAATGATTCTGATGTAAAAATAAATAATTAATATAATGAATTAATCGGGAAAACTCAATTATTCTGAATGGCCAAATTCATTTCCCCTGTTCACCTTGACCCAAGTAAGTTATCCAGAAGAACCATGATGTTCTTTGGTATTCCAAGTCATTTGGTTTACTCCATTGTGTTCTGAGTGGATATGCAGAAATACTAACTGATCCGTTCAGTGCTGTACATTCCTGTATAATTTGTTCTTTTTTACATTATTAATTTCTGTTGTTATTGTTGAGGTCTTTGGGGGGCATGGTTTCTTAGGTTATCTTAGACATGACATGTTCCCCTTTATTAAAACTGAAAAGGCAGTTGTCTCCCATTCCAGCCAGTTAGCTGGTTACCTTTCAAACATATTTGAGCAGCTTGTTGTTTCTAGGTCATTCTCTGGAGAAATACTTAATGGTGATTGGGGCATCTCCAAAAGCTCATTATCCAGAAATACTAACAACCAAAGGTTTTCCAAACATGATCCCTGCATTTTCCATGAAGAAAAAAATAGTAGTTGCAATTGGTTTTCATAGTAAGCTTTCAATACAAAGTGTTAGACATAAATTATTTTATTTGAATCTCAACAGCCCTGTGAAGCAGACTGTGCTATTTTGTTATGTTTAGCATACAAGGACATAGAGAGAAGGTAAGTGACTCACCTATGGTTGTTTAGTTCAGTAGGCACTGAGCCACTTTCCAGAATTCTGGGCCTGGGTCTGATTTTCAGCTCTGCCATTTAATTTTTCTTTGCCCTCAGGCAAGTCACTTTATTACCATAGGTCTCAGTTTCCCCCAACTATAAAATAAGATGGTTAAATCAGATAAACTTAAGCTCTAAATCTAGCTTTTGTTGTTCAGGCATTTTCCCTTCATGTCTGGCTCTTTATGGCCTTTTTTGGGGTGTTTTTTTGGAAAAGAAAGTGGTTTGCCATTTCATGCTCCAGATGAGAAACTGAAGCAAATGGCGATTTGCCCAGGGTCTCATGGCTAGTGTCTGGTCTGATTTGAACCCAGGTCTCCTTGACTCCTGGCTCAGTGCTGTATCCACCAGGCCACCTAATTGGCCATGAATAGGACTAGTGTTTCTTAAATAGGAACATCTGGGACTACAAACCAAAAGTCCTGTTTCCCAGACATCAGTGAGGTAAGTGGTATGGCAATGTGTACTCTAGCTCTACCATGTCTGGGCTTGTAACATACTGGGAAAGCTTTGGAGTAGATAAGTGTTGGGTTGCTTGTCTAATGAGGTGAAGGTAGACAGACAAATTGTAAAGAAGTCTGTATTCGTTGTATGCCCTGCTTCTTTTTCTCTGGCTACTCCACTCTCTCTCCAGTTCCCCACTGCCAATGTCCTCACACTTAACCTTGGTTGCTTAGATCTTCCCTGTGATATCCTCTCTAGGCCTGTCCTCTCCACAGTGCTCCACATTTAGGGCCTTCTTTCTCTTTTTTCCAAGTGATTCCTTCTCAGAGAGTGGACTAGAATTGCTCTCTCCTCTATCCTGCTAGACCCTCAAATGCCTGAATTGAAACCGGCTTGCTGTTTTTACACATTTACCTGAACATCCTTAATCAATTTGAATATATTATGGTGCTTAGTTAAAATGTCTTTGATTGATTCATTTATTCCAGAGAAGTATTTCCACCTTGGTAAGGTAGTTAATTTAAGAGAGGTGGGATAACTGAATGATTCGATTTACTTCCACCTCCACCTCCAGCTTTTTATCAGGAAGCCTGTTTTGGTATCTAACTGGCCTAATATTGAATTACTCTTGCTCTCAGTTCCTCATCTGACTATGGTACCACAAAGCCACAGTATGACACAGTATGTTAGTTTGTCACCTTGTGATTCAGTTCCTTCAAAAATTGAATGAGTTGCCTTGAGAAACGATAGATTCTCCTTCATTAGAAGTCCTCAGGCAAAACTTGGAGGGATATTTGTCAGGTAAGATAAAGAGATAATTTTTTTTTTGCTGAGATATAGGTTGGACTGGATGACTTCTGAAACCCCTTCAGAAATATTGTTATTCTTGCTACCTCCATGTATCCTATTTCTGTATGACCGAGTCTCCATATTAATCTGTTCAGATAACTGGATAGCCTGCCCTACTGAAGCTCAGTATCACCCGTGACTTTGTCTGCAATAGACTGCTAATATAAATGGCAGCAATAATTCACCAAAGATTTTGCTTCTGAAGTATGAAAAGAGGCCATTATAAGTTATGAAAAATGAAGATTGGTCTATTTCCTAAAGAAGCAGGTGAAAGGGATATAACTCAAGTCCTCAGGTTATTGGGATGAATGAAGGGTTCTTTGATCATGTAGCACTCAAGGGGAGTAAAAGAGCCAAAGAGAAATTGTGACATGTCAGGAGATGGAAGCATGGAAAAATCTGACACAGGGGAGAGAGAAAATAAGAAAGACCACTGAATATTTACATTTTAATGAATGGACATGGGGAGCATTCCATAGAGGATTAGAGCTACAACCTTTTAAAAAAGAACAAGCTTTTTCTTTTCCCTATTGATTCACAAGGTAGGATTGGGAGAGAGACAGAGAAAGAGATGGGTAGAAGTTTTTGGCAACTCTCAGCTAATGAGTAATTTGTCAGTGTGATACTGATCTCAGGGAAACCTATTGTTTTTATGGGAAACATATTGCTAGTGGCTTCTTATTTCCTTTCTCTTGAGAACTAAGGGTAACTTGGTATTATTTACATTTAAATTCTACCATCAAGGAAGATCAATGCCCTTCTATTCTCCACCACTTAGGAGAGACGAGTCTGTCTTTACTTAAGGCAATCTTTCTTTTCTAATAAAAAGAAAGTCATCTCCTCAATTCAGTCAAGTGATGTATTTGGACTAACCTAGTAGTCTATCTGGTGTCCAGTGTGGAGAAGGGTGGGGCATTATATCCTTTTCAGTTCCAAATAGCTAGGAGGTAACTTGGTATCTGCTGTTAATTAGGATATTGTTAAGGATATTGAAGAGGGCTGCTAGTATCCAGGATCTGATGGAGAACTTCTGAAGACTAAACTTGGCAACCATAATCCACTTCATTCCGTTCACTTGAGGTCAAATAATTTCAACAAAAGGAGCTTAGCATCATTAAGCATTAGAAAGACCTAGTCAAAAAACCGAAGACCTTAGAGCAGGAGTTCTTAATCATTTTTTTGTTTGTTTGTGTGTTTCATGGACCACTTTTCAGAACAAATTTTTTTTTTATATTTTTGTTCCTTTGAACTTGACAAACATTGATAAACATGAAGAGTTCCATGTAAAGAGAATAGAAAAAAGATTATGTAGCACTACAAATCACTATTTTGATACACTACTAGTTTTTTTAAAGATTTTACAAAGACTTTAAGTACTAAATTGGCCTATTTCTGTTCTCTTATAAACCAGAACAATGCTTTTAAATTTAAAAATTCATAGAATTAAAAAGTGAATATTTGTTACGTATTAAATATAATTATCACTTTTTTTTTTAAATTCACAGACCCCAGGTAATATCCCCTGTATTGGAGGAATAAGTGGTATTTTTGTTACTACTGCTAATGATTAAAGGTAGACCCTATAGATTAACAAGTTTCCTTAGGAAGAGAACTGTTGGTAAGGAGAGAATAAAAGAGAATAAGGTTGGATTCTGGGCCATGATTAGAAATATAGCAATAATAAACAAAACAAAGGAATCAAGAGGCAGCACCACACAGTGAAGAGCAATTAGCCTTGGAGACAAGAAGATCTGGATTCAAGTCCTGTCTATGCTGCATACTGGCTGGGTAAGTCACTTAGCTCCAGTGTTCCAGTTACTTTCTAAGGTCAAAAATTGCTAAGTAGACAAAAACTGCTAGGTAGATAAAGTTTTCACACCAAAATTTCACACATACCATTTCTCTTTATCAATAAAAGCAAGGTTCTGGTCACACAAATGAAAAGAGCCTCTGTGGAAGAAGGGCTTGGCCATTGATGAAATGTTCCTAATGAGGAGTGTGAAAATATATATTCCTGGAGTCTCAAAAATCAGACATGCAGCCTTGATTTTGGGAGAACAAATTTCAAAGAATTCAGACTTTCAAAGGGAGAACCAGCATCCCATAGGCTGAAATTCTAAAGGGAAATACGTACCAAAACAATGAAAAGGGCTCAAGAAAAGAATTCTAAAAATACTAGTCAAAATCATTCCAGTAAACAAGTAAAGATAGACCTATCTAATGATTCTGATGAGGATTGATAGGAAACTTTAATGGCCAACTCAAATTAAAAAAAAAGAAGAAAGGACATGCAACTGAGAATGAATATAATAGAGAGACACAATCCTATAAGAATAGTCCTAGAATACTAAATATTTCTTGCTCTAAGTCTGCTAAGAATAATAAAAGGTTCTTGTAAAAACTGTATGGAGGATAGCAGATTTATAGGACTCCTGATCTAGATAGGTATAATAATGATAATTGTGCAGCTAGGTGGCTCAGTGGATAGAGTGGTGGGCCTGGAGTCAGAAAAATTGTTTCCCTGATCTGAGTCAGATACTAGCTGTGTGCCCTTGGGAAACAACTTAATTTAAACTGAGGCAAGTCACAAGAGAAAATGACAGATTATTCTATTGTCTCATCCACGAAAACACCAAATGGAATCATGAAGAGTTGGATGTGACTGAAATTGATTGAATGATATTGGCAGCAAGGTTGATCATTAGTTAAGGATGGGGTGTGACAATGGAGAGAATTTAGAATGGCTCACATGCTAATTACTTTCTGGTTTCTCTACCAAGGTAGGTTAACTTCAAATTGAGAAGCATATAATAAAAGTGACTGTCATGGAATTGAAATCCAGGGTAAAAAGACAGCAAGAAAATCTTGTTCTCAATGAGGTAAAGTGATTAGGCCTCATTGAAATATATCCTGGAGTCTTGAAAAACTGTGATTTGTCAGTGGCTGTTAGTGATATTTGAAGGATGATAAATAGGAAACATGCCACAAGGTTGAAGGTGGTCAAACATTGTCTCAATTTTGAAATAAGAAAGGAGGAGTCTGTAATAGCTAGGGAATTGAATATGATCTCTATTGTTAGCAGAATTCAAAAACATGTTAAAATGATATCATTTGAGCATTCAGAAAGTCAAACATTTAGAATAAGGGAGTTAAAATCCTATCGTTCTCTTCCCTATTCAGTCTACTGCTTAACTATTGTGTTCAATTCTGAACATCACACTTAATTTTATTTAAAAAAATTATTACATCTTAAAAAAATCATTTTTTTCCCTGATATGGCTCCTTTTTCCTTCACTGACCCAGAAATCTCCCTTATAAAACCAAACAAAACAATAACAATAGCAAATCTAGTTAAAGTAAAACTGATCAACACAATGACTGAGTGTGGCAAAGTATTCAATATTCTGCACCTGTAATCCTCTACCTGTATAACAAGAAGAGGAAAGTACATTTCATTGTCTGTTCTCCAGAACTAAGATTATACATCATATTTAAACTGAGGTAAGTAAAATGTGAACTCTTCAAGCACAGGGAATTATTTCTTTTGCTTACATCCTTACTTCCTCATGCAATACATTGCACATAATAACCATTTCATAAATTCATGTTGAATTGAATCGAACTGTTTTTCAATTTTATTTCATTGATCAAACTTCTTGCATCTTTCAAAGTTGTTTTTTTACAGTGTTTCTGTCTTCATAAAAATTGTTTTGGTTCTTCTCATTTTGCTCTGTGTCACTTTATACTAACCAGTACTCTCTTAAATAATCTATTTTTTAATTCCTTCCATTCCATTCAGTACTACAACTTCTTTGTCCATTCCCCGATGTCTAAGAGGCAACCTAAATCACTCATTTAGATTCTAGCTCTTTTTTCTCTCTTCCCCCTTCCCCTTCTTTTAACACTATCATATTGCTTGAAACTGTTCTCTCCTTGGTGTTTTACTTTCTGTTAACACTTCTTCCCTCTTTTCCCCTTTGCGTTTGATATACTGAACTGTGTGTGTTTGTGCACACACTTAACCCTCATTTATCCATAAAACACGATGAAGTTCATCTGGTGATGAACTCCTTTCCTTCTTCCTTCATGTTGGGTATATTTTTATTTTCATATTGTCCAATTAAGAGAACAAGTTCTGTTTCCTTCTTCCTCCTTTCTCTTCTAGTGTATTTCATCTTTTGTCCTCCATTCTCTTTTCCCTCTTACAACTTTTAGAAAAGACCTAACCTACCCAACCCCTGCTTTTCTTATTTAATTTCCTCAGTATCCTTTCAAAATATTTTGGTTCTAAAGGGAAACTGGTTTCTTCTACTCATTAGAATGTTAGCACTATACTAGCATATAGCACCTTCCAATTGCTCAAATAAATTCATTTTATAGATCTCCTTAGATGTATTTTATTTAAAGCTTGGGACAAAAAAATGCTTGAGCAAACAGAAAGAAATGCTTGAAAGTACTCTTCTGCTAAAGATTCATTCCCACAGCATACCCCTCCCCACTCAGTTTTGCAAGATAAGTTATTCTTTGTTTTAAATCTATATCTTTTTGCTTTTTCAAATATTTCATCTCAAGATTTCTTCTCAATTACATTTGGAGGTGCCCAGTTATCATGTAATTTGATTATCCTTTTTAATCATGAAGTGGTTTCTGGGTACTTGAATTTCTTATTTTCTGGATATTTGCAATGTGTATGTGTGTGTGTGTGTTTACACATGAAGAAAACACAGATCATACTTTATGCAAGCATGCCTATTTTTATTTCAAATCTTTTTTTTTCTTCTAGCCTTTCTTGATGTCTCATGGAATTTTTGATTTATATTGCATGTATTTCAGTTTTCAGAGAGTTCAATATTTCTTGGACAGTTCTAGGGTGGAAGAAATAATTCACTATAGGTTCACATTGGATTTGTTGATCATTGTTATATCTAATATTAATATCTGAATTTGCTGGAGCAAAATTTATGAGTTGGGTGCTTCTTATTCAGTAGCCATATTGGCTGGAAGTCAGCATTGTCCTCCTGACTCTTCTTTCTTGGATTGCATCATTTCATGTAAGTCTTCCCATTTTTCTGAATTCCATCACATTTTAAAATTTTTTTATGGTAACATAATATTTTATTATATTCACATACTGCAATTTATTCAACCATTCTCCACTTGATAGGCACATGGTGGCAGCAAGGATAGTGTACATATAATGGCCAACTCCCATGCCTGGTTTGTGTACTATCTTTGCTGCCATCATGTAATATCACCTCTTCACTGAAAACACATATGAAGCACACATGAAACTTTTCTTGATTCAACCACCTGCAAGTATCCTCCCTCTCTAATTACCTTCAATATACCTTTTGTTATCTTACACTTATTCCTTGCAGATGTATAAATATACACCTCTCTCCCAATTGAAACTAAGCTCCTTGAGAATAAGAATTGTTGGGGCAACTAGGTAGTGCAGTGAATAGAGCGTGGGCTCTGGAGTCAGGAGGACCTGAGTTCAAATCTCTGACCTCAGACATTTTACACTCATTAGCTGTGTGACCGTGGGCAAGTCACTTGACCCTGATTGTCTTGCTGAGAGAGAGAAAATAAGAATCGTTTCATTCCTTATATTTGTGTTCCCAGTACCTAGCATGGTGCCTAGTAAACAATAAATATTTAATAATTGTCAACAAGCATTAATTAAGCTTCTATTATGTGCCAGGCATCATGTTAAATGCTAGGGTAACAAAGAAAAGCAAAAGAATTCCTAACTCTCCATCACAGTGTATTGAAGGTTACATCATGCAAACCACTATATACACAATAGAAATATACAGAACAAGTTGGAGATAATCTCAGAAAGGGCACTGAGATTAAAGAGGACTAGCAGAGACTATTTGCAGAAGATGAAATTTCAGATGAGACTTGAAAAACGTCCAGCAAACCAGAAGCTGGAAATGAAGAGGAAGATAGTTCCAGACATAGGGGAAAGTCAGGGAAAATACCTGGAGTCAGAGGGATAGAGCATCTTTTGTGAGAAACAGCAAAGACGACAGCATCACTGGACTGCAGAGTACTTGGTGAGGAGTAAGGCAAAAGGAGATTATTTAATGATTAATTGACATTTTCCTCATCTGTAAAATTGAGGGCATTGGATTACGTGCATTCTAAGGTACATCTCAGTTATAAATTCTAAGATTTTATGCCATGTGAGGTAGAAGGGATCACTTTTGACTGGAGGTGATTAGGGAAGGCACTTGGTGTAGAGGGAACAATCAGAAAAAAGCAGGTTACAGGGTATTTTCTGGGGATACCTCTTCTCAGAGTGAAAATCTAAATAAATGTCAGTATTCACTTTCTTTCTTGGGGCAGTGTGGTGCAGGGGGAAGAGCAGTGGATTTGGAGTCAAACTGATTTCCTGTATGAGACTAGGCAAGGCATTCCTCTTTGCAATTTTGTTTTCTTCATCTGTCAAAAGAGGAAGCTATACTAGATGAGTTCTTGTGTCCCTTACCTATGATCTGAAGAATGAAAGTGCCAGGAATACACAGCCATCAGTGAATTATGCATCTTCCATGTCATCGCTATTGATAATCCAACTTGAGAAAACTTCCTCAACTTCAAACCACAGTCTAAACTTGTAAATTTAGGTCAAAAATCTTATTTGTTGGTTGTCATACTCTAAACTTTTAAGTTTAGTAAAAAGCTCATCATATAAATTTTCCATTCTAGCACTTTTCTTAAAAACTACCCAGGGGACTCTACTTGTCCCTATAATGAAAAAGATTTTGACTGAGGTCATTGTTACTAAAATTTTTGAAGACATTTTAAAATAAAACTTTTAACATTAGGAGACAAATGTTCTCATTGAAAATCAAAATTAAAGCCATTATACAGTCTTGCAAGCTGATTGTCAAGAGTGCTTTTGAGTACTTAGAGTACCCAGCAACATTTTTTACAATTCTAAGAAACTTTCCATCTTTCCATTTTCTTCCTCTTCCCCCTCCTTCCTCAGCTTCATCTTTCCTCTAAAATTTGTTTCACTTACTTTAGTAGAGCAGACTTTTTTCATGTCTCATCAATCACATATCTCAGATTTCTAGAAATGTTTTCAGATTACCCGGCAACTAAGCCTCAGGTTGGTAGCCTCATAAAATCTATCGCTATCATTAACATGATAGTATTATATGTTAAGAAACCACTTTGTGTCATGGGATGGATCTCAGACCCTTGAAGGGAGCTAATCTCTCAATGAGGCCTCAAGATCAAAAAGACAAAAGAAAATAGATTTTTTGTTGTTTTTGATCTTGCTGTTGTACTTCTTTCTCTTCCCTTCTCCTCCTCCTGTTTCTTTTTCTCCCTCTCCTTTTCCTTCTCCTTCTTCTTCTTTTCCTTCTTCATCTTCTCCTTCTTTTTCTTCCTCTTCTTTTCTTTGGGGCATTGTATCTGACTGCAAAAGATGACCCGATGTTACTGATTTCTTCATTCTTGTTCCATTTTATATCTAATCTGCTGATTCTTGTTTAGTGATAAGTAATTCAATGATGCCAAGCAATCTACTCAGGGATTTTTTTTTCCAGGAAAATTAAAAATTGCTCATTCATTGGGTTCTAGCTGCAAAGTTTTCTTTTTGGATTATATGAGGATTTCAGTTGAATTATTAATTTGGTTCCATCTGTACAGCCAAATGGAACAGGATCTAATAACTTAGCAAGAACCCAGAAACAGGACTCTATTTTAATAAAAGGACAAGCAAGCTGCTATTGACTAGATACAAGAACACCATGATCCTATAAACATAGCTCAATATTTTATATTCAAATAACTTTACACATCTGATGATATCTTGAACAAAATTATGGCACTGAAAATCAAACAAAAGAATGATGTTCAAAAGCATCTCCATTTCTCTGCGTTAACTGAAGTGCATTGGAATGTGTTAGCAGTTTGCAGAGTTCTTATCTTTTAATTACCTTTCTATCATATGATGTGTGAATGAATCTTGGCATCCACCTATCTGGATAGCTGTCGACTCACATACTAAAACAAATTAAGCATTCAATCTGAAAATATATATGTAATATATATGTATATATACATTTACTAATATTCCACTCACTTAAAAATAACAGTAGCAAGTAACACATTAATATTTATATAGAATCTAAAGGTTTGCAAAGTGCTTCACAGATATTATTTCACTTTTATCCTCATTACAACCCTGGGAGTTAGGGGCCATTTTACAAAGGAGCAAACTGAATCGAGCAGAGATTAAGTGATTTGCTTAGTGTCACACAACTAGTAAGTGTTCAAAGTTGTATTTTAATTCAGGTCTACCTGACTCCAGGTTCGGTGTTCTATCCACCTAGTTTCAGTTGTTCCATTGAGAGTCAGTACTAAGTTATACTTGGGGGATTCCTGCTACTATTTTAATAAGAAAACTTTAGAATCATTACTGTAGCTCAAACCTTTGGCCAACTCTTGTCAGGTATTCATTCTCTGAAAGAGGAACCAAAAGATTTTCTCTGGAAGGGAATAATCACCTTCTAAGCTATTAAGCTCAAAGCATAGGAAAAATGTGGCCTGACATCTAGAGTAAGCAGGTACTCTGAGGGCAGTGGACGTAGTAAGAAGTTAATTAGGTAGAAGTAGATGAACAAGTATGAAGGGGGAGAAAAGTTCATGAAAACAAGGCTTTTAGAAAGGTGGGTCTAGAAAACTAAAGCTATAAAACAGGAAAGGAAGAAGACATGAATCAAATCACATAGCTCATGTTTCAGCAATTGCCTGAGTAACCCCTGGGATGACAGCATCTAGCATTTGAGGATAAAATAAATCACAGATAGAGGGGTCCTGTGTCAGCTGGTGAAATTCTTATCTCTTAGAAAGGTAGCTACTGTGTAGCTTTGGGGCCTAGGAAAAATTTCATTATAGGGGACAGAGGGAGGAATGATGAGTCCCTCCTCTGACTAAATCTATTACTGGATTTAATTTCGCTTCATGGATCCTTACCATGTGTTTGGCAACTGTATCCTTTCAAGCTAAGTAGCCATTCTTTTAAAACCCCTTGTTTACATGGAATGGTCATTTAAACCATTCAAAGCTGGCAACCTGCAGAAGTCTTAAAATTATGGGCATAATCATCAGCATGGTGAAAGGTGTTCAAACAAAGAAAAAGGAAAGAAAAATTTTGCCACCTTTCTTCAAGGAGAGGTAGGGCACGAGACCATGGTCCTGTAAGGCACATGCTAGGTGAGTAGTTTTGGCAAAATCCCTCCGATGAAATGTTAGACTACTTAGCCAAGCCAAAAACAGTGATTTGGTAAGTATTAAAGCAAAAGGGATGGGAGAGGGACTTTGAAGAAATAGTTTTAAGGAGAGAGAAAATCTAACTCTGAGATAGGAGTCTAACCCCTTTAGCTTCAGAGAAAACAAATTGTACCTCTCTCTTGAGAGAGACGTTTTTGATTTTATTTATTCTTTGTCATGTGAAGTTAGTATATGCTGTCAGAAATATCTGTACTCTGAATCTGTTCATCTCAAAAAATTTTCTTCTTTTAGTTTAATCAGTCAAAAGGAAAATCTAAGGGACATCCAAATGGGGGAAGAGTAAAAACTTACTTGTGAAAGTCCTGTGTGTGTGTGTGTGTGTGTGTGTGTGTGTGTGTGTATTTTAAAGCTTCAGAAAGTGCTAAATAGAATTCTAAGTGGGGAAAGCCAAGAAAAAGTCACAGTCATTTTCCCAGCTCAGGACAGCTTAGGAAGACAAAAGAGATGACTGAGGACACTGGGGTTGGGGATAGCTGAGAGCACAACATGGTGCAAATGACACCTGCTGAAGGTGTGCAGTAGAAGGAGTGTGCAGGGACAATAAAGGGATTGAACACCTGCTCAGAAAGAAATCCCAGAGAACTACTGTTAGCACTGAGCATAGGATCAGGTGCCATTTGGCAATTAAGTTGCCCACTAGTCAGTTTTGGGTAATGGACAGTTATCTCTGCCACTCCATGGTAAAGAGGAATCTTCACAGAAAGGAGCAGGGGTCCCACTTGTGTGAGAGGAAGGGCAAGGAGAGTAGTGACCAAATGTTTTCCCAGAATATACCACACTGGAAGTTCAAAAAACTTACAGGACCCCAGATCTAGCAGTGAGAACATTAGAAGCATATAAAAGACAGAAAATCAGGCCAGGCATCCCTATTTTCCTCAGGCATGAGCAGAGCACAGGGCTAGCATAAAGTTCAAAGTCAAAAAAGTAGCCTGGAAAAGTGAATAAACAACAAAAAATAACCGCTCATAAAAAGAAACTATGATGATGCAAATTTAGAAAAAAGACAATGACTTGAAGTGCTTTACAATGAATTATTAAAGAGAAATGAAATTAGATAAACTCTTGCATAAGAATGTATTAGAAACCAGAATCCAACAATATGTTGTTTGCAAGAGATACACTTGAAACAGAAAAACGCAAAGAGAATTAAATAGGAGACTGGAGTAGAATTTATAATGATAGAGGTGAAATTAAAAAATCTAGGAGTAGCAATCATGATCTCAAAGAAAATAAGAAGAAACAGATCTAATTAAAAGAGATAATCATAAAAGCTACATTTTTGCTAAAAGGTATATGTTAATGAAATAATACTAATACTGAATGAATATGCACTAACTGGTATAGAATCCAAATTGTGGAAGGAAAAGTTAAGAGAGGTAGAGGACAAAATAGACAGAAAAGCTATACCAAGGTGAGGGGGGCTCAGTTTTCTTCTCTCAAGCCTTCTCTCAAATCTAACTGTAAATGAACAAGAAAAGCATTAAGGAAATGACTAGAATTGTTGAAAAGTTTGGGTATTTAATGGGAAAAGAGAAGAGTACACTTATTTTTTAGCTGTGCATGGCACTGTCACAAAAATTAACCATGTATTGGGATCATAAAAATCTCACAATTAAATGCAGAAAACTGAAGCATTAAACTCACCCCTTTCAGACTCCAATGCAATAAAAATTACATTCGGTAAAGGTCCTTAGACAGATTAAAAATTAATTGGAAATCAAATAGCCTATTCCAAAAGGATGAGTGGACTAAAGAACAAGTCATAGAAACATTTAAAGAAAATGATAAAAATGAGGCAACATACAAATATTTGTGGGATGCAGCCACAATAATACTTCAGGAAAATATTATATCTAAATGCTTTTATCAATGAAATAAACATCAGATAAATAAATTGGGCATGCAACTAAAATGCTAGCAAAACAACAAATAAAAACCCCCCAATAAAATAGCAAAGTAGAAATGCTAACAAATAAAAAGTAAAGTAAATGAAATTGAAAGTGTTTTGAAAAAAATATTGATCCAATAAATAAAATTGGGAGCTATTTTTTTGCGGAAAAACCTGATAAAATAGATAAACCATTCATTAATTTGATTTAAAGATAGAAGAAAGTGAAATTATCAGCATAAAGTATGAAAGGAGTGAAAGAGCTATTTTCCTTAACTTTATGCCAACAAAATTTACAGTCTAAATGAAATAGATGAATACATACAAAAATATAAATTCCAAAGATTAGTGAAAGAAGAAATAGCACACTTAATGCTATGTTAGGGAAAGAAATTAAACAAGCCATAAAAGAGATCCCTAAGGGGAGCAAAACAAAGATATATTTACAGATGAATTTTATGAAACATTTAAAGAGTAATTAATTCCACTACTATATAAACTGAAGAAACACATAAAGAATTAGTCCTATAAATTCCTTCTACGAGACGAATATTTTTTTGATACCTAAACCCTATTCAGTAATAACAGGGAAAGAAAATTCAGTAATAACAGGGAAAGAAAAAAAGAACAGTTTCTCTAATACATATTAATGTGCAACGTGTAAATAAAATACTGTCAAGGAGATTACAGCAATATGTCACAAAGATCATACACTTTGTCCAGATTGAATTTACACCAGCAACATAGTGTTATAGAAAACTATAAATATAATTGACCATATCAGTAACAAAACAACAAAACCCACAAAATCATATCAATAGATGCAAAAAAACTTTTGACAAAAAAACACTCATTCCTATTAAAAATATTAGAAAGTATAGGAATAAGTAGCGATTTTCTTAAAATGAGAATTATCTATCTAAATACTAGATACTGAATGATATTTAATATATTAACTACTATTTTAAAACTAGTATTTAGTAATATCTAAAACCAAACAAGCATCATCTCTAATGGGAATAAGTTAAAAGTCTTTGCAATAAGATCATGGTGAAGAAGAAGTCCATTATCATCATTGCTATTCAACACTGTAGCTGCGCAGAATCTATTATACTTAAATTAAAGAAAAAAAACGTAGCTATAGCAATAAGATAAGAAAAAGAAATTGAAGGGATGAATATATATTATGTAGAAATTAAAGTATCACTTTAGGCAGAAGATATGATGTTAAACTTAGAGAATTTGAAAGAGTTAATTTAAAAAATTTAGTTAATACAAATAAGAATTTTAGCAAAGTTTTGAATATAAAACACATCCATACAGTGTTTTTATATCTTACCAACAAAACACAATAGGAAGAGATAGAGAAATTCAATTTAAAATAACTATAGACAATATAAAACATCTGGGAATCTACTTGCCTAGTAAAACACAGGATCTATATGAACACAACTAGAAAATACTCTTCACATAAATAAATACAGATCTAAATAATTAGAGAAATATCCATTTTTCATGGGTAGACTGAGCCAATATAATAAAAATTACAATATAACCAAAATTAATTTATTTATTCAGTTTCATAACAGTAAAACTACTAAAGAATTCCAAAATCCATCTTGAATGAAAAATAAAAAAAAATTAAGGGAATCAATGAAAAAAATGTGAAGGAAGTGTGAAGGAAAGACAGGTTTAGTAGAGTGTATCAACTCACCAACTCTGTGAATAGAAAACTATATGAATGTATATAAGAAAAAAAGAAAGATTTTGTGAATTTTTAGTCTATGAGCTGTTCATTACAGTATTTTGGGATTTATCTTTTTGAAAAGTTCATGTTTTGTTAGAAAAGGCTATAAGAATTATATACTCTGTTATGTTGAGATATGAGTTTCTGTGTAAAAATTTTTTCCCCTTAGGAGTTACACTCACTAGGAGTCTCTTCTCTCTGCTTAATGGGGTGGCAATTGCTTATCAGTTTGTTAAGAAATGATTTTAAAAGTGTTAACTATCCAGGATCACAAAAAAGATTGTTTATAAAGCACACAAATGGTTTATATGCTATCATCTACTAATAATAGAACTCACTGATCATTATGGACAGTAACCGAACAATTATTGCAAACTGAGTGTTATACGCTGAAGTTTCTTAGTTTTAGCACCTGCCGGTTATATAATGTTGAGGAAAAAGGCCAGAATAATGAAATAGCAGACTATCTTTGCATATTTGTGAATATAGTCAACTTTCCAGTTTCTGTAAGTCATTTATCTTACACATGAAGACTTTCATTTCCAGGGCTAGACTCTCCTCTCCATCCTGTAAAGAAAGACTGAATGAAGCCTGTTGAGGAAAATACCTCACCAGATACCCTAGATCACAAGTATTGCTATTACCCATCAGGACTTTTACCTTCAATATATAAATTTCAGTTTAAAAGGCCTTAGAGGTCAATATGTAAGCCACTCAGGTTAACCTTAATTAGTAATCTCAATTATATTTTTGAGTAAGGTATCAACGCATTAATTTGCTGTGCAAAAATTCCAGAATTGAATCACTATTTTTGTAATTGGCAATGTTTTACCATTGAAGTATGTATCAGAATTTGTTAAAGAAGGAAGGAAAAGAGTTAGAAATAAAAAAAAATTCATATAGCTTGATGACAAAGAAGAGGATATTTTCAAACACTATACTATATTCTGCTATGTGCAAACTTGGTATTAACATTAACTTGATAAACAACTATAGCCTGCTTTAAGCTGCAAGCAGTGGTATATATTATGTGAGGAGGAAAACCTAAGGAAGATCATTTTGAATTTGTCTGAGTTTGAACCTAGGTGAAAAATGTTTGTGCTGCTGTGTCAATAGTGCATGACGTAGGGGAAGATGATAACAGCTGCCCACAAAAAGTGATACCTAGTTAGGGTCAATGTAGTGAGTGTAGACTATTGGGATGATTGAGAGGATAGCCTTAGCCTCTTCCTTTATGAATGGAAAAGTTTCCTTCCTGTTACATCAGGGTCTGACCATAATACCTCTTGAACATATGGAATTCTGGTACGAGTCAGTCATTGTGAGAAGGAATCTGACAGGTGCTGATAATAAAATAAAATAGCTTATGGAGTCTTATTCTATTATATCTTTGACTTTCAAGTCCAAGCCTGACAGAACAGTTTTGATGTTGCCACAGCCATGTTTCTCTTCCTCCTTTTACAACAAATTATCCTTGCCATGGTAGGACAACCGAGAATGTTTATCATAAATCATACTGTGACTGTCACCAGGTATCCTAAGGTCCACAATGACAAGGTATAGAAAGGTGTCAAAAATTCAGTTGCTTACATTTATATTGTTTTGAATTTATAGATTTTTTGTTATTTTATTTTTATGGAAAATAAATTATATTATTTATATATGTGTTATTTTCCCCCAGTTATACGTTAAAACCATTTAAAAGGATTTTTTAAAAAGTGAGTTCCAAATTCTTTCCCTGAGATGGTAAGCAATCTGATATAGTTTATACATGTGCAATCATATAAAACATGTCCATATTAGTCATTTTGTGTGAGATGACTTGAATGAAAAAAGAATGAAAGTGAAAAATTGCATGCTTTAGTCTGTATTTAGAGAGTAACAATTCCTTCTCTGGAGGCAGATAGTATGCTTCGTCATTAGTCCTTTGGGATTGTCTTGGATAATTGTATTGCTGAGAATAGTCGTCATTCACAATTTCTTCACGATACAGTGATGCTGTTACTGTGTGCAATGTTTTCCTGGTTCTACTCACTTAACTGTGCATCAATTCATGTAAGTCTTTCCATGTTTTTCTGAAATCATCCTGTTTGTCATTTCTTATATTTTATTTTAGATTGAGATTTATTAGAGCCTTTTGTTTTTGGTAGCCATCCTAGGACATAGACAGTTGACTCTACGATGGGAGCAACAACCACATAATGTTGAATGATGGTCCCCAGAATAAGGATGGTAGAGAAGATAGAGTAATGACTACATATAAATATAACCTCATGATTCCCTTTTTTCATTCTAGTGGCCACAATACTGGGAGATACAAGAATGGATCTGGCAATTGCATGGGAAGGGAAGGTGGCCTCACAAAATACTTAGTAAATATAACCCAGTTTCAAAGAAGGAATCCACTGTGCTAGGGAGCACTATCCCTGGGCAGGCATTTCTATTAATTAGAAAGCCCAATGAAGGAGATGTGATCATTGAAGGAACCCTTCCCAAAAAATTCATATTGAGTAAACTAGACATTTTGGAACCCTGGGTAAATGGATTCTCTTGGTTTTAATTTTAGTAATTGCAATAGTTTTAGTCTGCTTCCTAGATTTTGCTTAGAATATTGTACTTAGCAACTGGCCCTAATAAATAGAGTTTTAATTTACAGCAAAGGTCTAGGTCTTGCATCACTTAGGGTAGTTTGATCTTAGGATAGCCATGTATGACCCCAATCAAGGGATTTTAGTCAGGTCCTACTTCAAGCCTCACTAAGATACAATTGCTATACATATATCTAGAACAAGCAATTATACATGGGTAGTAGGCATAGCAAGAATTTAATGAGGTGGGATCAGGAAAACAAGGCTGAAAGAGGTATGCATGGAAATTCTAGAAAAACAAGGTTGTAAAATAGATGAGGGCTGGGTAGGTGAGGCAGGAGAAGTGAGAAAAACAAAGTTGTAAAATAGATGTAGTGAAATAATTGCTTAATTGATGTTCAAGCTGATGTACATAGCACCTGGCAACTAAAGACTAAAGCAATCACAGGAAGAGGAATCATTACTCCTCTGATTAGGAGAGACCTTTATTTAGGGCAACTATTTTGATGAGGATCGAGAATTGGCCTCAGTGTGTTGGGGTGGGGGGAAGGAACCTTGGGGAGTCCATCCATTCAGTGCAACTGTTAATGTATCTGATTTTATATCCTATATCCTTGCCATATGTTTGGCAACTGCATTCTTATAAGTTAAGGAAATCTTAACTCCTCTTACTTCTGTAGGTAGGTCATTTAGACTATTGCAATGAAAAGCTTTTAGGATGGCTGTCATACCAATCCTGCAACAGATAACCTCAAAAAAAGTCCTACTTGCCTTTTATTAGCCCATTATGATTTTGTAGTTTATAAAGTAATATAAGCATTTTTTGTCAATCTACTTAATTTTTCTATTCATGGAACTTTCTTGAGGTGATGAATTCTATAAATTTAATAATCATTGGTGAGGTGGTGTTTACTTTTATCTTTTAAATAAAATTCTCACAAAAAACTGAATTGGTACCTTCTGAAACATGTCCAAGAACTTAAAATCTATCATCTTTAAAATAACTTTTGCCATTTTATAAATTTTAATCATGGCAACCAATCAATTGAACAATTAACATTTATAAGCTAGGCACTATTAATGAATAAAAATATAAATGATATAGTCCCTACCCTTAAGGGACATTTGTTCTCTAGAATTATCTCTCCCTTCAGTCTTCGTATTTTCATGTTGAAGAATTCTAGTCTTTTTAGTCATAGTTCCTCAAGAAGTTTCTCCAGCCCATCACTAATTTAAATTATCTTTATCTAGACATTTTCATGATTTACTTTTCAAAGGATAGAGACCTTATAGATTAAAGGGAACTTATACAATTTCTCTCACATTATAAGAATCTCTTCCACATCATTTGTAAAAGATGAGCCTACCTAACCTGCTTAACTCATTCCAGTAATAAAAAGCTCACTACTTTAGAAGGCAGCCTATTTCACTGTTGGACAGCTCTAGTTCAAAAATCTCTTCTAATTAGCTGAGATCCAGATTCTATCCATTGGTCCTAGTTCTGCCCTCCATACTGACAGAAAAAATTTTATTCCCTTTAATAATCATTCTCAACTAATGAAAAACAGTTATGATATTTTTCCTTAATTTTATCTTTTATAAGTTAAATTTATTCAGTTCCTTCAATTGTTGCTCATGAATTAATTTTCAGGCACCTCATAATCCTATCATCTCCTTGGAATGCATCGTGGTTTTTATGTAAGTATTTTTGAGCATATGGCTTTCTTCATTGTTTCCCATGATTTTCTGATTATTGACATCATTTTTTTGCCTAGTAGCTGGTCTAATTCATTAAGCATTTAATAAGCACCTATTGCATATGGAGCTTAAATGTTTAAAAGTTTTGGTTTGGTATAAAAATCAATATAAAATCAGAAGACAGAATTGAAAAATGAGAAAATATGGCATGCAACTGAGGTAAAGACCCACCTGATCTTTTCAGACAAACTATTGAAGCTGAAAAGTGAGAAATGAACAAAAGAACAGATATTTACATAGACTGATGCTTTTCTAACCAATGCAAATCAAGTGATACCATGAGAAGCCTAGAAAATGCCTTGGGAAATATCAAGCACTTCATCTTTTTGCCAAGGAGCAAGATACACCAGCCAAGGGAAACATCAATTTATAATATAGACTCAGTTGTAACATTGTATGGAGGAAGATGGTTGTAAACTTTGAAGCACTATATAAATGTGATTTATCATTATTGCCATCTCAGTAACTGGCAAGGATCTAGAGGAAAAAGAGAATGGAATGAAATGAGTCTTTGAGGTAGGAATGTCATGCAAGGGAAGGGGGCAGAAGCTACTAGTATGGGTTCCATCATTATTTTCAGGATTTTGGGATTTTCATGATTGCCTTTTGTTTCCCCTCTGCCAAGTTTTCCTCTCCAATATTTTTAGGTTTCAAATCTGTTTCTCTATCTTTGAGCTTGAAAAGATTCTTTATGAAATATTCAATTTTTATTATTCTGTTGTTCAAAATTCTGTATTCAGAGCTTTGATTTTTGACCTATAGTCACTCCAATTTATTTTTAATTTTTCAATTATTCAGTATTTATTTTTTATCCTCTCCTCTCCCTTTCATACACAGAAAAAAAAAAGAAAAACAAAAACCATGTAACAAATTTCTTCTTTCAAGAAATATTTCTCTTTTGAACCAATCTGGAGTTTCTCCCTATTATTGGTTAATCTCTAGGGGCATTCACAGGATTTTCTTTTTAATAAAGTACTATTGGTTTATTTTTCTACATCTTATAGTATTTGTACTTTGATTTTTTTCCTTGAGGTTTTGTTTATTTCATTTTATTTTGGCAATCTGTTCTTTTGGATTATTTATTTGTGAAATGGGGTTTTATTCAAATTTACACTCTTTTGATCTTTTGTTATTTCATCTTTTGTCTTGTATTTCCAATCACTTACCTTTGTGAATCCTTTCCACTTTTTGGCCCTTCTACTTTCTGCTTCTGTACAGATACTGAAGTCATAGCTGTTTAGCAGCCATAGCTTCCTCATAGTGGTGGTAGTGATGGAATGGTATTGAGGTGGTCCCTGGAGCTTTGTTCCTGTTCTGAGTAACATCAGATTGGTGGGAGTAGGAGAGTGGGACTGGCACCAGCTCAGTGAGCAGTCCCTCTCTGAGGCCCATAGATCTAAAGATAGAAGGAAACTTTGAGATCATCTAGTAAAGACCCATTTTACAGTCAAAGAAGTCAAGGTCCAGAAAGGTTGTCATTTGCCCTAAGGCACAAAGAAAGTAAGTGGCAGCATTGCCAAGATTTAAATCAAAGTCCTTTTGACTCTAAATAAAGCACAATTTCCTCTGTATCATCCTCTAATATCCTTCAGGGTTGACGCTCTCTCCCCTTGTAAACTTTGGCTTTAATACTGATGGGTGTCACATCCTATATGCTGCACAAATCTTCTTCCCTCCATACTTTTATTCCTTTGCTTTGCTGGGTAAAATCAGTATTTGTCTCTTTTTATGTTTGGGGGTAAAACTGGTTGTAGATGTGGAGGGGTCGCTAAATCTTCAACAAACATCTATGTTTAGTATTTGTTGGGAGAAGCGTAAGGATGATCAATGAAAACTCTAGGTATTAAAGTTCTCCAGTGTTAATTTATGAGATTTTCTTTATCCTGTTGGGGTGCATAGGGAATCAGAAGGTCAGTTTTATCTTGTGGATTAAGCCCTTCTTATTTTATATCTTTCCTATAATCCTAACTTTTGAGGATTTGAAGAAAAGTTTATAGAAGAAAGTTTTAAAAGGGAACCATTTGGCCAATTTTCTGGTCATATCTTTTTCCATCTAAAGCCTAAAATCTCAGACAGAGCTGTCTGAGATAGATGTTTGTTTTTTTTCTTGTTTGGTTTCAGGGAAATGATTGCACTCCATGAGTTTTCTAGTTTGAACTCTTTATCCTTGCTTAACAAGCTCCAAGAAAATGTAAATTTTTTGAGGACAGAAGCTATGTATCATTTTTCATTTATAGGAAAATGGGCAATACGTTTCATGTAGTGGGAACTTAGGAAACATCGATTAGATTGTAAGAAAGGTATAAACAAATGAAGCATTTATTAAGCTCTTACAACATGCTAAGCACTGAAGATACAAATAATAAAACAGCTCCTGTTCTTAAGGCGCTCTCATTCTAATAGTGGAAGATGACATATATAGAAGGTTTCAATTTCAAGTCAAATAAAAAAGTCCCATGGACCTGAGGGTCCAGCAGCAAAACAGATGCCAATGCCTTTGCTTTAATGTCATTTCTGCTGATAAAATCATATCAGTTTCTAATCTTGAACCACTTGAGAATGCCAAGTACTTCAGTGGTAGATTGGATTGGATTCAAGCAATATTAGCGAGCAATCTGGAAATGGAGGAAGAGTTCTTCATGAATCACAATTAGGTGGCCACAGAAAAATTAAAAATGATGATATTTCAAAGTGATGCTGTTAAAGCAAAGTCTAATTTAAAAGCTTGATGGTGGGAAGAATTCTGGATTTGAAAACACTTAAGAAGTACTTGAGGTGAAAGAAACTGCTGCCTAATACTGCTGAAGTTGATAGGATTTCTGATTTTGTACCTTGATTGATAATTATATTTCACAGAAAGTTAACGGGGAGAAGAATAGTAGATACAAATCTACTTTGCACTGATTCATGCCAATGGCCCTTTAGAAAGTAAAGGGAGACTATACTTTGTTCAGAAGGCGTTCAGCAGTAGAGAACAAAAATAACTATTTTCATTTCTGTAAAATGCACTGAAAAATAAGCGGCCCTGAACTGTGAAGAAAAATGGATTAGTGGCAAAAGAAACAGAAGCAGAAATGACCAGCCAGTTCTTGGAAAAGAGTTAAAACTCTTTGATAGAACAATTTCAATAGGAGACAGTGTATTACAGAGGAATGAGAACTGGCTTTGTAGTCAGAAGACTTCTTCAGCGTTTGCCACCTTTATAACTTTAGGCAAGCCATTTAACTCCCTGGGTTTCAGTTTCCTTATCTGTAAAATGAGAGAGTTGGACTAAATGACCTTTGAGGGTTTTATTTTCCATCTCTAGAGCTATCATTCTATGATATGCTTGCAAAAGACAATAGAGACAAGGAGAAAAAGCATCTCCTAGCGTTTACCAAGGGCTCAAGTAAAGTACCTTAACATGGTGCTTACTTTAAAACAACACATATAAGACTTAGTTGTAATTTCAGAAGTCACATTGCTAGCTAGGTCATCTCTAAACAAGCTATTTCCACATGATTTGCATTTGCTACTTAGATTAAGAAAGGAATTAGAAGACAGAGAAGAATCTGTAATTTATACATAGCTCTTAATTAGCAATAGCTAATAGTTATATAGTAGTTTTAGAATTTACTTTTTTATCTCTTTTTGAGCTGCACAACAACTTGGTGAGGTAGGGGTTATAATTGTACTAATTTTATAGTTGAAGAAACTTGGGCGGATAAAGGTTAAGTGACTTGCCCAGAGTCACATGGTTAGTAAGTGTCTGAAGTGAGATTTGGACTCAGGTCTTCCTGATTCTAGGTCCAACACTTATCCACTGTAGAACCTACCAATTCTATTTGTACTCTCTGTAGTTTCACCTTTTTATCCGAGGAGATGACAAACATTTTTAAAAGTTTCAGTAGCTATTATAGTAGTCCATAGGGAAAATGTCTGCTAATTTCTTTTCATTTTCATCTTTTATATTTAATTATATTTCTATTCAACTGATTTTATTCATTCTATTAGAATTATGAAGTTCTAGAGCTAGAGATGGCTTTTGGAGATTAAACAGTCCTCTCTATCTCCAGGTTCACACATATTTAAACAGTGCTACACAGATGAAAATCTATATTACTGTAGCAAAGGCTTCTCAGAGGAAATTCCCCAACCCTTTGTGGTAACACATTCTGAATTTTTAATAGTTTTTAGTAATTAGTTTCTTAGTCACTTCTCCAACGACAAAATTTAGAATTACTGAGACTTCCCTCAGTAGTGCTTAAAGAAATTTCACTAGGAGAACTTTATGCTTAGCACAGTGCTTGGCACATCCATCTTCCTAAATGTTTTATCTCTCTCTTTTCCAACCCCTCTGTCCTCCCACTACCCTAGCCAAAAAGAATTACTAGCTCACAGATACCATTTGAAATTTTTTTCTGGTAATTTAAATATGATGTTTTCCCTTTGAAAAAGACCTTAGAAGTCATGGAGTCCAATCTTTCATTTTATAGGTGAAGAAATGGAGATTCAGAGATGTTTAAGTGACCTTATCAGGGATATTCAGCTAGTAAGGGAATCCAAATTTTTTTTTAGCAATCCAAAAACTTGGGAGAGACTCTTCCACGTTCCCAACTCCTACTCAGTGAATAATACTTAGGTCAATGGAAACGGAATATCGTCCTCTATGATCCTTTTCATTTGGATGACTAGTCAGGCAAGCTCATAGTAGCACCTGAGAAAGGACTACACAAAAGTTTGAAACGGAAGACAATCCCAACTCTCATGATGCATTCTATACCGCCAACCTCTCTAATCTGAGTAGAAGAGTCTGAATTCTTTGAAACTTTGCTGAGGCTAAGCTTTGTAGGAGAGGCATGAGGTTTATGCTTCACCATACCAAGTTCTCAAACGGTTAAAGATTTTCACCTGTTTATGTAAGGATCTCTGAGTAACTTAGTGATCTCTTACTTTTCTGGAAACTTAGAGTGACCATAAAAGCAACTAGGCCCTGGATTAGCACTGGAGAATCCGGGAGGGTGGGAAGAACTTAAGACTGGCCAACAAAAATGAGTTTAGGACAGAAATGGTTCACAAATTTATGAATATCCATGATGAATATTGATTTGTTTTCTATTTTCTTATGTTGTTTGAATGGAATTTACAGCTGAAAAGCAGTTTAGGGATGACCAGAAAGAACTGAGTTAATTTCATGTCTTATTGTTTGTGTAACTCTAAATGAATTAACATCTCTAGGTCTACTGATACTGATACTAGCTGACAGATACTATTTTTATTGGATTATTTAAAAAATCTACACACAATAAACACAAAAAGATGTTGTATTCTCTAAGGGGAATTTAAACATGAAGTCTTCTGAAGAGTGAGAGTAATTAAAACTTGCCCATTCCATTCTCATATTTTCATCAAGAATACTCTCCACATGAATGTGTTTAATTTCTATCAATGTTTTATAAAATGAGGTACTAGACATATGGGATAGAAATTGTGAATGTCTTCTCCATCATCTTTTCTTTGGGGTAGTAATATGTTTCTCCTTTTGTATCTTCTTCTTCCTTAGATAGCTCATAAAATGATCCCTCAAGTCTTTCAAGATATTGTTACCTCTAGCACAGATACATTCTGCGTGTAGCTGGTCCGGCCAAGTTACTTTTCCCACTCTTGCCACCAGAAGTACTGAGCTCAAATCTGGCCTCATGCATTTACTAGCTGTATGTCCCTGGGCAAGTCACTTGACCCTGTTTGCCTTAGGTCCTCATCTGTTAAAAAAAATGAGTTGCAGAAGAAAATGGCAAACCATTCCAGTATCTCTGCTAAAAAACAAAGAAGCAAACAAATTCCAAATGGGGTCATGAAGAAAGAGACATGATTAAATGGACAAAACACTATATAATGATAGTGAAAAAGATGATAATGATCCCAAAATGGTAGTTTCCATTATGCATTGGTAATGAAATTGGATCAATTATAAAAATGACAATTTCCTTTCTCTCCTAAGTAATCTGAGGGTTAAGCAGACTGACAACCCGGTGAGATTTAGTTGTATATTACTGCAGCCAGTGAAGTTATTGCAATGTTAGGCTGTATTAAGAGAGGCATATTCTCTAGGACTAGGGAGTTAAAAAAAATAAAAACAAAACCCTCTACCTATTTTATTCACCCAATGTCATATTGCATATGGATTAATGCATTTACTTCCAAGAACTACATTTTAGGAAGAACATTGCAAAGTAAGAGAGCATCCTGAGAAAGTATTCAAGATTGGTGATTGGCATTGAATTTATTTTTCTTGAAATTCTATGTGATAAATCATTAGACAAACTTTTATTAACCACATATTTTGTACTAGATGGTATGCTAAGCCCTAAAGATTCAAAACCAGAAGCAATCCTTTGCCTTCAAAGAGTTAATATTCTTTGGGGGAAGGCAACATGTGTGGGTAAATGTATGTATATATATGTGTTTATGTATACATTTACATACACATACATATATACAAAATATACAAAGATAAATATATTTTGTGGGGAAATATGTGCCTGGGAATATCAGGAATAGAGCAGAAGATGCTTTGGTTGAGTTTTTGAAAGTAAGTAGGGATTTTAAGAAGTAGAAGTATGTGTTTATGAGAGGTGTACACTTGAGACACAGAGGATAGTCTGCAGAAAGACAGAGAGAAACGAGATGGAAAGTTATAGAATAGATGGCTTCTTTGGATCTTTCTAACTCTGAGATAATTAGTTTTGAGACAACAAAAATCTTATTGTGCTAAACACAATACTCAATCCTAGGAACTGACATGTGTTATGTGATCTCAGTTGTGAAAATCCCTATAGAAATTCACAAGTTGTTGGGTTTTAGATGACAGGACAAACTTTGACAACAACAAAGAAAAATGATCTAATCTATGAAGTCTACTATACATCAAATTCTTAAATATAGCTCATTACTAGTTCCCATTAAATTACTCTAAGATCTATTACCTCCAACTTCCTTAACTTTAGCATGTACTAGAAAATGTTAATTAAATAACTGACTAATTAGCTTATTTAGTACTTAATTACTGGAAATTATTAAAACATTGCTGCGAATTTGCTCACAGAATAGACATTTGCTAATTTTATATAATTGGATTTGAAAGTAATTTCCTTTGGGGAGCTCATGGCATTGTAGGAATAATAACTTTAAAAATAATTAGCTTCCTTAGGAAACCATCTGTCCCTTGACCATGCAGGTCTTAATGTGTGTGTTTTTTAAAATTTTAATCACATGATGGAAGTAATTTATCTATAAGTTTTCAGTACTTTAAAATATATGTCTGGTTTGAAATTTCATAAAGCAGGAAGTGAATGCTTGGGGAGCAGTTCTTGCCATGTGGGTTATAGAAAGCCAGTCCATTGTGGAATCGCTACAATTATCACTACAAAATCATGGCATCTCAGGGTTGAAGGGCCTACATACTGAAGCTCATATCTGACTAACAATTTCTTCCCACTGAGTCTCCACTTTCAAATGTGAGAGATGGAGATTCCTTTACTCACAGAGGCAGCCCATTCTACTTTTGAAAAGTTCTAACTGTCATAAAATTGTACCATATATGGAGCCTCGTTGTAACTTCTACCAATTGCCTCTCATTCTTTCCTACTCCTCTGACTTCCCTGTCATTGGAGAATGGAGAAGTGCTCTGGAAATTTCGAGGGAACCTCTTAGTATTCTCTTACTACTGCAATAGACTTCATCTCCTGGGACCAGCCAATGAGAAAAAAAAAAAGATGAGGGGCTTACAGAATCTCCTTTTGTGGTCTGAGGCATTGTGGAAGGAAGATGACATCTTAGCTATATTATTCAAGGAATTAAAAGATGAAAAACAACATAATCTTTGACTTTAAGGAGCTTAAAATCTAATCCATATAGAAATGTGATGGGATCAGGAAAGATACAGTCAGAGTATTATAGGAACACTGGAGAATGGAGAATCAGGGAAGACTTTTTGAAGAGGTAAAACCTAGGGTTGACACATGAAGGAAGAGAATTTCAGTTTTTAAAACTCTAGGTCTTGTATCCATTTGGGACTCATCTTGATGTATGGTGTAAAGTGTTGGTCTCAACCTGCAATTTCTGCAATATTTCTATGCAGTTTTCCTAACAGTTTTTATCAAATAGTGAGCCCTTATCCTAGTAGCTGCAGGCTTTGAATTCATTGAACACTATGTATTAGATTCCTTTGCTTATGTGTGTTGAGTACCTAATCTATTCCATTGGAGTAATGAAGAACACTGCTCTTTTCATGACAGAGACTAATATGTGTAATGAAATGAACATAGACAAGTTGGGAATTTGTTTTGCTTGACTATGCTTATAAGATTAAAAGTTTCTATATTTCTTTTACATTCTTTTTTACCTAAGAATGAAGAAGGTGAGAGGGAGAAAAAAATTAATGCTTTATAAAATTGAAAAAATATTGTTGTTGTTGCTGATATGTTTTAATATTTAAAATATTTTTATTATTTTTGTATTCTAGGCGTGGGCATAGACTATGTGAATAGACATATGGGAGACTACAAGGGGGAGATAGCAGTCTAATCTGGATAAAATATAGGGTACAACAGAAGGAGCATTAGGAGATAAAGTTAGAAGGTAGATTGAAGTCACATTGTGAAGGTCCTTCAGTTTCAGTCTAAAGAGTTCATGTTTTATACTGAATGTAGGCTAATGGTTTCCACTCTTTTTTGATCATGTACCCTTATCAGGAAAAATAATTTTTGAGCATGCACCCCCACATATGTCTAAGTTTTTATTTAGAAATCATATGCAAGTACTTTTGTAGTAATGTTTATATTAAAACATACTTTAAAGTAGAAATTAAAGAGATGAGAAGAAAGATGAAATAATATTTTTTCATTTCTGCTAAATTTAATCAACATGATGCCAAATTTGGAGTGGTATTTTTATTATTCTTTAAAAACTGAATTTATTTTTTCTAAAGTAGTATTTTAGTTTTCCTCCAGTTACATATCAAGAAAATATTAAGCATTCATTTTTACAAGAATTTGAGCTCTAAGTTTTTCTGTTTTCCTCCTCTTCTGAAAAGGCTAGGCAGTTTGATATAGTTTATACATATGCTATCATGTAAAAATATTTCCATATTAGTCATAGATGTGAAAGAAGAAACTGATCAAAAGAGAAAAAAAATAAATTAAGTGAAAATATATTCTTAGATCTGCATCAGAGTCAATCAGTTCTTTATCTAGATATGGATGGCATTTTCTTTCCTGAGTACTTTGTACTTGTCTTGGATTATTGTGTTGCTGAGAAGAGTTGAGTGATTCACAGTTGCTCATCACACAATGTTGCTGATACTGTGTACAATATTTCCCTTGGTTCTGCTTATTTCACTTTGCATCAGCTCAAACAAGTCTTTCTAGGTTTTTCTGAAATCTGCCTGTACATAATTTCTTATTGCACAATGATATTACATTACATTTGTATAACGCAGCTTGGTCAGACATTCCCCCAATTGATGGGCATCCGTTTAATTTCCAATATTTTGCCACCATGAAAAAGGTTTGCTATAAATAGTTTTCCACATGTAGATCTTTTTCCTTTTTAGTGGTCTCTTTGGGATACAAACCTAGTGGTGGTCTTGATGGATCAAAGGGTATGCACAATTTGGTTTCCCTTTGGACATAGTGGAATGGTATTTTTAAAAGAATAACATTTATACTGGTAAAAATAGTTTTTTGTTCTTACTAAAATATTATTTTAAGTAATATTTTATAAAGTGTTTGAAAATCATCCAATAAAAAACATTCCTATGAATGTCCTAGGCAATCATGTCAAACTCAAATAGAAATAGAAGCCATTAAACCATGCATAATGATCCCTGTGGATGCATATTAAATTAGAAAACCACATATAGCATTATCTTTATTTCCTTATATTTATATTTGTTATTAGAGTTTTTCTCAATTACATTTTCATCTGCTTTAGGCTGTACTTAAGTGGGGTTTGTGGGTTGCATACAACTGGAGGACCACATGTTTGACACCTCTGTTTTAGAGGATAGAGTGGATTGATAAATAATAATTTCTCAGTTCAGATCAATGTAATTAGTCAAGCAGGTAAATTTCTTTTTTAAGATAGCCTTAAAAATAACCCTAAATGTATATAAGGCAACAATCACATGAATGGTCGTAACAGTTAGTGAACAGAACAGCTACTCCTTGTGTAGATACTCACCATGCACAATACAAAAAAAAAATAGGTTAAAAGTTGATTGTCTCTCATTTCACCTTAGCAGAAGATTTTCAGTATAAAACCATTCTTCTTTCTTTATGGGGTTCACCTTAATGTATGACATCACACTTTAATTTACTATCCCAGGTTGGATATTTTAGTAGGAGTTTTGTGTGTGTGAGTAATTGCAAGAAGGTCCTGTGGTGGAATTGTGTGTGTATGAAGGAGAGAAATGTAGAAGAACATTGGAAAGGTTGGGTTGAGGCCAGGTGGTAAGACTTGAAATGCTAAGTAGGGTATTTTATATTTGATCCTTCATGTAATGGAGAATTCATGTAAGAGGTAGGGGAGGTGATAGTCAAAACCTATGTTTTAGGCTAATCACTTTGACGGCATGGTGGAATGTGGATTAGAAATGGGAGAGGTTTGGTGCAAGATCAATTAGGAGACCATGGTAATAGTGAAGGGTATTATGAGTAGTAGTTAAGACCTTATGAATATCTGACCTAGGCTGGTGACCACATGTGAGTGATGAGAAGGGGTTCCCTTGCGTAAAAGAGATGTTGTAGAGGTAAGATCAAAATCTGGCAACAGCTTGGATACATAGAGTAAGAGTAAGGACTCACTGATAGGCTGGGAAATTGGAAGGATGGTGGTACCCTTCATAAAAATAGGGAAGTCTGGAAGAGGAGTGAGGGAATGATCATGCCACATTTTGTTATATATCATATGTGGATTGTAACCCATCCATGCCTACTTATCCTGCAGGATTCTCTCTGCCCTACCCAAAATTAAGTGTGTGTGTGGGCACTTAGAACGACCAGAGTAGTATGCAAGAAGGGTAATTTTTCCAACTGCAACTGCTCAGAGGTAGCTATCAGAGGCCAGATCGCATATATAATATAACGACCCTGAGAAGCAGACTCCCGGTGAAGAATAAGGCAGATTGGGAGCTCATGGAGCAAGAGGAAAGGTCCAAGTGTGGAGAGAGCGGCTCGGAGCCACAATAGTTGAAAGAGAGTCTGATTGTAATGGACATAGCTATTTCAGGAAGAGGGGAATGTGATGCATCTTCTCATTCTCTGATTGCCTAACTGCGTACCTTTTGGATTATGCCCTAGATCCCAGGGTTGAAGCTGCCACCGTAGAGACCACTGTTATAAGCAATAGGAAACTGCTGAAAACTTTTGACCTACAAAATGTCATAGTCAGACCAATGCCTTGTGGAGATTATTTTGGCCACTTGATTAAGGACAAATTTGAAAAATGAGAACTTGGAAGCAGGGAGATAGAAAACCTTCAAGAATGGTAGAGTCCAGGAAGAGGAGACTTTAGGGTGTCTGGGAGTCATCAAAAAAGACCATGTGGAGATGAGACTTGGATTGTGATGAATGTGTATAATTTGGATCAAAGAAAGGGAATTTTAGATGAAGGAAAAGGAGCACAAAAAAGCAGGTGGGAATCATTGTGCTTGAAAGAAGTAAGGCTAGCATTGCCAGCCCAGAGAATATATTTTGGACAGAAGCACTGCTTACTAAACCCACAGAGCTTGGGAGTAATATGTCACCTTGTTTCCTGTACCTCGCCATATGGTTTGGAAAGTCCTAGGAAGCTTGAGCTCTGCTGGGCAGGGAAGCATTACTTTATCTTGTTTCATTAGCTCATGAAGTCCCCAACACCAGTGTGTTCCAGGGAATGATTTTGATAAGAGTTAATTAGATTATGACTCAAAAGACTAGGGGTCATTCGAAAGGAAGAAAAGTTAAAAAATGTACTCAATGTACAAATGAATCAGGTATGAGACAGGTGATTTACTCCTACATGCACAAGAAAGGCTAAATACAGAGCACACAGTCATTCAATAACAGAATAGGATTCAGTTCTTAAGCTGTAACTTCTTTGTATTACACAGGGAGGCTAATACTTAAACCACAAATACTTTTGCAAAATGGACAGTTGGATAAGGCCTGTTGGCCTTGTAATGAAGAAAACTTGAGTTCAAGTCCTGCATCTGAGAGATGCTGACTATATGAACCTGGATAAATTATGTATATTCCCAATGCCCCAGCCAACTCTCTAAGAATATAAATTGCAGAGTAGCCCTAAATTTGTTTACGTAGAGGGAGTTTCTTTATTGGGACTTTCTTTTACTAATTAGGTATATTGTATTTCATTTTAGAATTGAAGTATCTAAATACTTCACTGGAGAAATGGCCAGTGCTGGACCAGTCCTATTCTTGGCAATGGCCAACTTTTCCAGCACAGTAGCTTGCCCTTCTACATGCTGTCATACTGGTAGTGAACACTGCTGCCTTCATTTCTAAATGTGCTGCTGCTGTTGCTGCGCTTGAAGATGGAACATAGTTTTCTGGAGATGGTTACCTGGCCACATAATTCAGGAAAAGACACAAAAGAGGTCAATGCCAGTAGCATCCCAAGGTATTAGCTTGCTTAGTAAATTCATGCTTCCCTTGGCAGAAACTTTATCATGATACTTGGGTAGAGAAGGACCTGTCTTTCCCTACCATTAGAATGAGTCATCTACTATCACTTAGAAAGCTGTTAATTGCAGGCAATAGGAATGAGAGAAATAGAAGAGTCATCAACATTCCTGGTTCTGCAATCCATTAGGGGTCTTTGTCATTTCAAGGCCAACCTTTTAGCCTTGAGTCACACTTGGTCATGAACCTGCTTACCCAAAATTTCCATATCATTTCCACATCATTGTTACCAGGAAAGATGACTTAACATTGTCCATGTTCAAGGAGGAGGAGGGGATGCTATTGGTGATTAAAATAAAATTGAGAGCTAGATTTTATTGGCTCTTGAAAGATAGGTTGAGTTAATATGATAGGTCACTTGTTCATTCTTTCAGCAAGTACTTTTCAACTACTACTAAACACAGTGGAGAATGATACAATGAAAATGGTGCTATAGTTTATTATTCACTAAGCATTTAGTAAGCACTTAATAAGTACAAGTCTCTATCCTAGGCAGTAGGGATACAAAAGGCAATAGCAAAATAATCTTTATCCTCAAGGATTCACATTTTACTGGTAGGCAGATGTGAGGGGAAGAATAATACAACATGTAAATAAGCAAGTAAATGCAAAGTATATGCAAAATAAATGCAAAATATTTTTTGGAGTGGAAACATGAATAATGGATGGAATTAGGCAATGCTTGAGCTGAGCCATGAAAGGAGAGGGGTGAGCCTGAGGGTTCAAGCAGCAGTACATTTGGCGATGTATATCCAGGAATGGATTGTAGTGTATAAAAAATATGGAGGCAGGGAGACCAAATTAGATGATTATAATACTTGTCAATGTAGGGGGTGACATGGAGCTAAATGAGGGTAAGAATAGAAAAAAAAATGAAGGGGAAGTCCAGAAGATCACCTAAAGGAAGAATCCATGAGTACTAATTACACATTGCATGTTATGGATAAAAAAAAAAAAATGGAAGATTCCCTGCTTTGCAGAAGTAGGATACTTTGGGTAAAGAATACCGCATCCAGTGTTGGACTTGGTTGATCCATTGGTTAGTTTTGCTGAACTGTCTGTTTTTTAATCCTCTTTTTTATTCTTTTTTGTAAGATTTGACCTTCAGGTAAAGGGTTGTGATAGGAATATATTAGGAAATGCTAACAACAGCTAACATTTATATAGGGTTTATTATATGTCAAGCACTTTATAATTGCTATCTAATTTGATTTTCACAATGATCCATATTACATTATGACTTAAAAACAAAAAGTAAGAATAATTTTAAAAAATAAGTTTAGGATGTGAATAAAGATTACCACCAAGTATTAGATGTGGATGACTAAGGTGGTGGTTTTCATGGAAATGGGGAAATTGGGAATAGAAGGGAAGGATAGCAATAGGATGATAACTGAATATAGTCAAGAAAAGGTCATTTTGCTTTTGTGAAAAATAGAAGCTAATATATATTTAAGGACAGAATGGAAGAAAACTGTGATGAAGAGAATTTGAATATTTCTGAGATGGAACAGATAATGTAGAAGCATTTCTACTAAGGAAATGGAGAGTGGGGAAGCTATGACCTAGAACACAGGTAGAGGTCAGCTTAGAGAGAAGAGGAGATGTTTTTCTGAGACAGGAGAAAAAGCAAGAGAAGTAATATAGAGAAAAGTTGAAATAAATGTCAGTGTAGGTGAGGGAGATCTCTCCAGATTGCTTCAGTCTTCTTATAGAAGTAAAAGTAGTAGTGTGCTGGAGTCAGCTAGGGTGAACCAATTGCTAATTTTTTAGTGTGACAGTTCCAAAGGACTTATGATGAAACATGATATTAGCCTCAGAATAAAGTGCTGATGGACTCAGAGTGAAGATTGAACCATATTTCCTTTTCCCTTCCTTCCTCCCTTCCTCCCTTCCTCCCTTCCTCCCTTCCTCCCTTCTTCCTTCCTTCCTTCCTTCCTTCCTTCCTTCCTTCCTTCCTTCCTTCCTTCCTTCCTTCCTTCCTTCCTTCCTTCCTTCCTTCCTTCCTTCCTTCCTTCCTTCCTTCCTTCCTTCCTTCCTTCATTTCTCTCTCTCTCCCTTCTTTCTGAACATGGCTAATGCAGGAATTTATTTTGAATGACTATAGATGTTTGTAATGAGTTTTTTTCTTGTCTTCTCAGTGGGTTGAGGAGGGGGAAAGGGAGAGAGGGAATTTGAAACTGAAAATTTTAAAAAATGAATTAAAAATTCCATCTCAGCATTTGTACCTTGAAAATGGGCAAATGCTTACATCAGGACTTGACTTATTATTTTGTTGATTGTCTCGACCTAAGAAAGTAATGCAGAAAATGTTAATAATGCAGATTAAATATGAGGTGTCATGTATACATTTTTTCCCTTAAAGAGTCAGTATTAGACATTTGCCAGCGCATCACTGGTGAAGAGACAGGCTATGAACTATTAGTGAAGCGGAGAGTTGGTGGTAGAATTAGTCAGGGTAAAAGAGATGAGCAAAGCTGAAACAACAGCTGTAGGGAGTGAACTGATTCAATGAGAGAGAAAGAGTGGGTTTGCCAAGCAGTGGCACTGGCCAAATTGAATTTGGAAAGTGGGAATTGTAGTGGTCCAGTTCTACATTTTCCTTTGGCATAAAATGACATGAAAAAATACAACGAACCAATATGTAATGTTGGATTGAAGGCAGAATTAGATATCCTCCATCTGGGCAGATAGCCATGATTCTGGGACACCAGGCAAGTTTCTAACATGTGGAAGATTGATGCAAGAGAAAAGTGCAAGTTGCTTCCCAGGACAGCAGACAAATCCTCAATAAACTTCTGTAGAAGTCTAATCCTTGAGAAAGGCCACTTGGATTAGTTTTGGGTGTTTCCATAATGATGAATCTTCTTGCCATAGTGAAGAGAGGTGGACTTGCAGTCAACTCTTTCTGGGTTCAAGTCCTGACTCTAACAAATATTGGTTGCATGAACCTGGATATATCACTTAAACTCTCAATATACCAAGCAACTATGTATTTTGCAGAGTAGGTCATGATCTATTTAGATATAGGCAGTTTCCACCTTGGGACTTCCTTACAATAATAATGGGGAGAGGAAACATCCATAGTTCAGATACATTTTCAGAAAGCTAAGGGTTCCACAGTTTAGGGGTTGGGCCCTGGGAACAGGATAAATAAAAGTTTTAAGGCTGGATCTTACGTGTGTTGCCTTGTCTCTCAAAAATATTAAAACTGTCAACATCCTTCAAAAACAAGTGAAATCCCACCAACCTTTACATTTTCATGACATTAGTTATGCTAATTAAGTAATCCCCTTTTATATAAGAAAAATGTTCTTGCTGGGTAAACTCTATTTCCAAATCTGGGAATTTTAAAGCATTTCTTAGGGATTTTTAAAAACTACTGAGTGTGATCAGAGCACCTTTCTGGCAGAAGCTTATTCAGAAGTGGAACAGTGTATGTATCCCTGACTTCCCCTTGATAGTTTTGTTCATAAGAATTCATGATAATTTTTTTAAATGGTTGGTTCAGTCTTCCAGTCTGGTGTTATTTAAGATAAACAAAAACAAATGAATGGATAGATAGATGGATGGATGGATGGATGGATGGATGGATGGATAGATAGATGGATGCATAGATGGATGCATAATCATCTGAGGGTGCTGTGAGCTCCTTACTCAAGAGAGGTCACCTCACCTGTCAAGACCTGTTTTTGTCATCTCTAAAATGAAAGATTTGAGTGAGAAGATCTCTATGATATTTTGCAACTCTAAATCCTATGCTATGCTCCAGTGACATGATAAATGCTGCAGAGATGCTTCACAGAGAGCAGATATTACAAACACAGACCCAACAGGAAGGAAAGCCAACAAACAGCTGGTAGATAAGCTGCTTAGGAAAGCAGTATGTTTTGGATAGCCAGGTTGTGGACTCCAGCCCACGTTGTACCCTGTTCTACACTCCTCTCCAGCCTTAACCTATACACCCCAACACCTGCTCCCCTGCCGTACTCCTTCAAGCCAAATGGAAGGCAGAGTTAGATATCTTCCATCTGAGCAAATGGCCATGATTCTGGGACACCAGGCAGCATTCAATAAGTATTTGATGATTTTATAAGTGCAAAGACTTGGAACTGGGTGACTGTTGAGCAAGAAAAGCTAGAACATTTACCTCTGGAAAGGATACTGCTCTGTCATCCACATGCATTGCCTTTTTCTACAAGTTCTTATACAATGTTTAGTCTAAAAAAGGAAGACAACCCCCCCTTCCTTTCTCTCATCTTAAAATTTCCCAAATAAATGAAGTGATGGCTGGTTTTAAATACTTGGTCCCAGAGAAGATGTTTCCATAGTACAGCTCAAGAACCTATATCTGTCAGGAAATTCTACCAGGTGTCTAAATACTGCACCTTAAATTTTATTTCCTTCCTAACTTTTCCTTTATGTAACAATCATTTGCAGAAATTAAACCATCTCTTTTCCTGATGTGAGTTCTTCTTTAATTTCATGCCTTAATACTAACAATTTGCTATTTTATAGCATTTTGAAGTTTATAAAACATTTTCCTCACAACAGCCAAGTAATTAGTGGAAGTAATTTACCCTCATTTTACAGATGAAGCAACTGAGGTACAGAGACGTTATTGACAAAGGTTATACAACTAGTAAGAGGGATAACTGGAACCTGAACCCAAATTCTTCCTGATTCAATTTCTTACCTCTCAATTTTTTGCTTTTATTACATAAGAAAATTTATCTTTCCTTCAAGGTCCAATTGAAACTTGATTGCAGAAAGTCTCTCTCTTCCCCTCTCCCTCCTTCCCCTCCTTCTGCCTTCCTCTTCTTCCTCCTCATTGTCTTTGTCTTCTTCCTCTTCTTCTATTTCTTCTCCCTCTTTTCTCCTCTTCCTCCTCCTTGTTCATTTTCCTCTTCTTCTTCCTCCTCCTTCTCCAGCTCCTTCCCCTCTTTCTTCTTCTCCTTCTTTCTCCATGAATAGAATCCTATAGCATTTTATTCTTACTATTCTTATGGGATCTTTATTATTTTGAATGGTAGTTATTTCTGTACATATGCTTCTTGTGTATTAGGGTGTAAGCTATGTAAGACCATATGAAGATCATTCAGGGGTTGGCAGTCAAGATACTAAAAGTCCTCAAGATCATTCCAGGAGAATGAGTTAGAGAAAACTGAGTATTTAACTTGAAGGAGAAAAGATATTTGGGATAAGGAATTAAGAGAAACATTTGATAGTTGTCTTTAGATTTTTGAAAGGCTGTCACTCAGAAGAGCTATTAGACTTGCTCTGATTGACTTTATAAGGCAGAACTCAAAGAAGTAGGTGGATATTATACAGAAAATGTGAGCTTGATATAAGAAAAAAAAACTTCTTACTAATTAGAACCATCCAAAAAAGAATGGACTGCCTTGGGTGACAGTTCCTTTCCCCTGGTCCTTCCTGCAACTAGAGGTCTTCAGGTGAGGACAGGATATCTAGTTATTAGGTATTTTATAGAATGGTTTCTTGTTCAGGCATGGATTAGGCTAGATAGCCAATGGAAGTCCTTCCCAATGCTGACATTGTGATCGTGTGATTAAAGCTTATTGCTTTCTGGGCCAAATAAATACTCAATATATATATATATATATATATATATATATATATAAATATTTATATATATATATATACATATATATATATATATATACAGACACACACACACACACACACACACACACACATATATATATATATATATGATATAGAGAAGAATGAATGAATACTGTGTCTCTTGCCTTATCTTACGTTTTCCTTTTCTAAGAAGCACAAACAAGCTATTGGAATAGAGGCTTAGCCTCCAATTTTCCTTAGGAAGCTGTAACAGTTTATACTGCAAGGAAAATGTTCTGGGTGGGCAGGTGGTCCTTTTCTAGGAGCTCCAGATGGTTGGGAAGCGCACCAGATGCAATAGCAGGTCTGTGCATTCATGTGCACTTGAGCTGAGTGGGAGGGGATGCAGTGGCTGGCATAACAGTATATTTCATTAAAAAACATTAAAATTCCTCCCCCAACACACCTCATCTATGTAGCCTTGCACTCACTGATATTTTTCCATCCTCCTTATTTTGACTATTTGTCCATGTCCACTTTCTTTATTTTTCTTTTCTCTCTCCTCCTTTTTACTCCCTCACAAAGACTTTCATTGCAGCTACCCTGCTTTAGACTAGGAAAGGTTCACTCATTGCTGTCTTTCATACTCAAAGAGGATCAAAATGGCATCACTTTGACAGGGTCAACATAGATACTCAAAGAGGATCAAAATGGCATCACTTTGACAGGGTCAACATAGAGTGTATCTGACTGTGACTGATCAGACCACTGGGAACTGTGCATCTGGCTGTGGCTGATCAGACATCTCTACCATAGGTTAGTCACAAATAATCCATACAGACTTTTGGGATGGAATGAGGGAATGAGTTAAATATAATTCAAGTCAATTCAATAGGAATTTCTTAAACACTATGTTCTAGGGGCTGTGGTAGGTGCTGGGGATAAATTTTTTTTAAAAAAGAAAACAATTATTGGACTCAAAAAAATTACTTTTTGCATGGCAAAATTATATGTAATGATCAATAAAAGCAAAATATGTACAAGGTTAAAAAAAGCTCCACAATTTTAGTTGGGAGTGAAGGAGAGTTATCAAAAGAAATCAGGAAAAAATTATTGTAGGAGATGGTCCTTGAGCTGATCCTTAGAGGAAGCTAGGTATTCCATAAGGTGGAGGTAAGGAGGAAGAGCTTTCTCTTTACAATTCCATGGGGTCAGGAGATTGAATGTTCTGCACTAGGAACAGCAAGAGAGCAATTTGACTAGGACAAAGAGTGTGTGTAAAAAAGGACTGATGAAAAATAGAGGAGATAAATGCCAAGCAGAAAATTTTGTATTTTCTGGGCAAAATTTGTATATTCAGAGGCAATCAGACAATGAAATATCTAATTTCAAAGGATGGGGGTGAGTGGGTGTGGTAAGATCGATGTGTATTAGGAATATCAATTTGACATTGATATAGAAGATAAGTTAGAGATAACATAGCCTGGAAACAGGAAGTTCACTTAGGGGGCTATTTTAGTTTTTGAGTCAAGAGGTGATGAGGACCTGTGGTGGCTGTGTGAGTGAAGTCATGGATTAAAATATATATATATATATATGGAGTCAAATTGATAAGACTTGGAAACTAATTGCGTAAAAGAAAATAGACCATTCTGTGAGGGTAAGATGCTGGTAGGGGTCATCGGTTGTTCTCCCTTTTTAAAAGAGTGCTTTTAGTGCTTTTTTGAGGCTTAATTGGAACTTCAGGCAAATGTGTATGGGCTGTTCCTAGTTTTTGGGGAGGTGGCATAATAGGAATTGGAGAGAAATATGAAAAAGGATACCAGTTTTAGTTTCCAGTCCCAAAGAGATTCAGTGGGTGGTCTGAAGAGTGTTAAAAAGTAAACTACCTGTGATCTGGGACAGGAAAGAGATAAATGAAATTTAACAACTCTAACTCATGTAAGAATAAGGGCTGAGTACCTTCTGTTGAGCAGGATGATAAATCAGAGCTCTAGCCCTAGCTAAAACTTCTGAGGTCACCGAGCCCAACCCCCTTACTATACAGATGAGAGAACTGAAGGTCATCTAGGTTCAGTTAGTTGCCTGTCAGAGAAGGGATTTGAACACGTGTTCTCTGACTCTGCTGGCAATGATCTTTCTGCTCTACATTGTGCATGTCTTACAGTTTCCTTGTTTATTCACAAACAGAATCTCAGGAAATGTCACACTTGAAGAAGGATGGTACTTCCTTGAAGCAGCAGCAGTGACAACAGCAATGCGGGGAAGGGGCGAGGGTGACAGAGCTTTGTTAGATTAGTAACAGCAGAGCAGCTTTAAAAATAGCCAAAAAGGGTGAAGCTTCAGTGGATGGATAATAGTTATTGAAAAGGAAAAGGATATTTTTCTTATCAAATGTTCTTGGTTGGTATTCAGTTAAAGGACTTGACTTAGAAAAAAGGGGAATCTCACATTTGACTATCTCCTAACAGCTAGTTGGTGCAGTGGATAGAATTCCAGGACTCAAGTCAGGAAGCCCTGAGTTCAAATCAGATCTCACATATTTGCTGACTCTGTGACCCTGAGCAAGTTTCTTAACTTCTATTTGCCTTGGCTTCCTCATTTGTAAAATAGTGATAATAATAGCACCTACATTCCATGGTTGTTGTAGGGATAAGAAACACTATATAAATGTTAACTTTTGCTATCTTTGGGGCAGCTAGGTGGCACAGTGGATAGAGTGGTGGGCTTGAAGTCAGAAGGACTTCTCTTCATAAGTACAATTTGACCTCAGAAACTTACAAATTGTGTGATCCTAAGCAAGTGATTTAACCTTGTTTTGCCTCAGTTTCTCATCTGTAAAATGAGCAGGAGGAGAAAATGGAAAACCACTCCAGTATTTTTGCCAAGAAAACCCCAAATGAGGACATGAAGAGTTAGACATAACTTCAAAAAGACTCAACAACATTATTATCTTCATAAATTCCTATGATTGTTACTTACAGGAGGCCCAGCAGTATTAATTTATTTGTGGCCTAATGATAATTTTTTTCTGCTCTAATAATGTAAAATACTGCGAAGTGAGGTTATATGAAACAAGGATCTAGAGATGGTAATGGAAATGAAAATGATATTAGAGGATCTAACTAATGTTTTGCTTTCAATCACTAACACATTTTATTAAGAGTGATATGCTTTTAAAATGCATTTTAAAGTAACATAGCTTTGCAGCAGAATTATTAAGCCCCTAATATCTTTCAGATACATCTCTGCTGTGTCATTTATAGTTATGATAATCAACTAAGCTCTGTAGCTAAGAGACATAGGATTATTACAAAGCTCTCCAAGAGGGCTGGCTAAATGGGAGGGGAATGAAGGATGGTAAAGAGAAATGTCAAAAGGAATGAAACTTCTAAACCAAATGGAATGAAAAATGAATAAATGTTAGGAAGCTTCAACAAAGCCAGATAATAACCAACTATCATAGTCATACACTGTGACTTGCTTCTGAAACAAAGTGTGTCTGGAAGAATTTCACATTTACTCACTCTGATACTCAGATATGTAGAGAAAGGGACAGAATACACAGCCCTACTTTGTGGCATCTGGTGCCTCTTTGGGTCATCAATTTCTCCTTTTGCTCTAGTCAATATCTAGTCATGGCTATAAGAAATAGAATTTGGATTTTTAGCTTCTCCTCTGTTTGTAGCAAAAGAACTGGGAGGCATATACTGTGACTTATGGAATGAGTGTTTTGAGTAATGAATTGATAGAATTAGGTTTAAATATAAAAAGATTGAGATACTTCCTCAGAAAATGAGGTCCCTGCTGCTAGAGATGTTCAATAAGATATTTGTCAGGGATGTTATATAATGGATTCATTCAGAGGCAGCTAGATGTCACACTGGACTTGGAAGACCTGAGTTCAAATCTTGCCTCAGGCACTTAACTAGCTGTGTGATCTCATGCATATCACATAGTCTCCCTTAGACTTCTTATATCTCAAATAAGAACAATAATAGTATCTAACTCTTTATGGATCTTTATGGATATCAAATGAGACAACATATGTAGAGCTCTTTGCCAATCAAGTCATAAAATTATATATATACAGATGTGTATATATGCACATGTATATATACATAAACATACATACATACACATATGTATATGCATATATATGTGTGTGTGTATATATATATACGTATATATATATATATATATACGTATATATATACATAAACTCCCAAAATTTATTGATACGGGACTTTCTCATTGATGAAGGTCAATGCCCCACACGTGTATGAGAGGCAGGGTGTTGTTGACAGAAGACAAGAAAGCTCTGCTCCCTTCAGACTTTCTTTGAGATTCTTTCTTCAAGTTTCTTGGGGCATCTCAGTTGTTTGGGGTGCTTCTTGCTTTTAGCTTCAGGAGAGAAAGTAGAGGATGCCAACCCCACTCTAGGGTGCTGAAGGAAAAGGACTCTGGAAAGAAGGTGACATTACAGGAACTGGCAGTCTTTATTGCATCCTATCCCCAGCTGGCTACATTAGAAAATTTGAGGAACTTCTCCTTGAGTGAGATCTCCAACTCTCTCCCTCTCTCCCTCCCTCCCTCCCTCCCTCCCTCCCTCCCTCCCCGCTTCTCTCTCTCTCTCTCTGTCTCTCTCTTTCCCTCTCTGTTGAGGTAAATTATCTAGCTCCTAATGAGATAACTCCTTCACTCTATATTGTCTGAAATATATTTTCCTTTGTAGCTTTTCTCCGATTTCTGCTTTGCTATCAATTTGGATAATTCTTTAAACTTTCATTCACTCATTTATTTGCATATTTGCTTGGTTATTTATAACTTATTTATTTGTTTATTTTTTTTACTATTCATTACATTCATTGAAAATTGGCATCTGTTGTGGAAGGGGTCAAACCTTAAAACCAAACCTTGAGTCTTCTTTTTCCTATTAAGAAATAGTGATCAGAAGTTAAACTTGAACATGAAAGCCAGATGTGCAAGAGTAACAATATTAAAGGGAGTAGATTAATACTATTCTAGCCTAGAATTCTTCTCTCTGAGGAGAGCAAAGAGGCTTAGCTTCTGGCCCCAGTATCTTACTTTCATCCTGTCAGGAAATAAAGTCTATCTTAGAACAGGATGGGGGGAAATGGGCTAGAGATTTCTATTCTGCCTTTCTTTGAGGCATGGAGTGGTACTCCCATGCTACATGTGGTGGACAGTCCTCTAAATACATACTTATATATATATATATATGTACATATATATGTATATATATGTACATATATATATTATATATTTATTTCTCTCCATACACAAATGAATGTACACATATATTTTCATATGTGTACATATATGAGCACATATGTATACTAGCTGTTCATGCAAATATTATTCATTGACTTACTAGAGGGTTATACATGAAAGTCTCTTCCAATTTCATAAATATGTGATTCATAGAGCAGTATAAAACCCTTTTATAAAATACTATTCCAAAGTAACACACTTGGAAATGACTAGAAGGTAGCGTAGTTTAAAGGACTGACTTGTAGTGAAAGACTGTGACATAGTCTTGGAGTCATAGAATTATGGATACGTAGCTGGAAAGGATCATAGAGGCTTAGTGTAAATATCCCCAAATGAGGAAACTAAGGCTCAGCAAAAGGTAAGTGAATTGCCCAAGGTCATACAATGGGTAAACATCAGGGGTGGAATTTGAATGTAGATCCTTGGACTTTACAGCGAGTGGTTTGTTTGCTTTTTCCTGTTGTACTGTCCACCTCACCTCTTTCTAACAATAATCCTCACTTTCACAGTGGGTTAGGAGGTAAACTTGGCCCCAGTAACAGGAATATTCACAGTGTGGGGAGGAGGGCATCTAAGATAGGGAAGGTTGAGGGAATAATGTCGGCTGATAAGGGAAGCTAGTTCCTACTGTGTTCCTGTGACTTGGTCCTGAGTGAGAAGGAACCAGCACACTTCTATTGAGTACAGAAGCAATAGGGCAGAGATGCTCATTGACTGAGGGCAGAGTTCTTGGGTTTGGTTCTAGGCCAGAGGGGAGAACTGAAGAAGATTCGGAGGCCAGAGTTATCGTCCCCCATACCCTTGGACTAGAGGTGTTTGCAGTAACAAACTGCTAGAAACTAGTCATAGACCAACATCTTACACCATATACCAAGATAATGTCAAAATGTGTACATAATTTAGACATAAAAGGTGATACTATAAGCAAAACAGGAGGGCAAGGAGTAGTTTTTCTCTGAGATCTATGAAGAAGGGAAGAATTTATGACCAAACAGCAGACAGAGAATATTATGAAGTGCAATGTGGATACTTTGATTATATTAAATTAAAAAGCTTTTGCACAAAGCCAATGCAACCAAGATTAGAAGGGAAATAGAAAGCTAGGAAACAATTTTTACAGCCAGTGTCTCTGATAAAAGCCACATTTCTAAAATATGTATAGAACAGTTAAATTTATAAGAATATAAGTCATTTCCTAATTGATAAATGATCAAAGGATATGAACAGTTTTCAGATGAAGACATTAAAGCTACCTATAGTCAAATGAGAAAATGCTCTAAATAACTATTGATTAGATAAATGTATTACCTCAGACCTATCAGATTGAGTGAATATGATAAAAAAAGAAAGTGATAAATGTTCGAGAAGGTGGGAGAAAATTGGTATACTAATGCCTTGTTGATGGAGTTATGAACTGATTTAACCATTCTGAAGAACAATTTGCAATTATTTTGTATCTAAGTTTTAGTATTTAAGTTTATAATATTTTTTTCTTTTCTTATCATGCATTTATGTTTAAGAAATTTAAAAAAATGTACACAAAACTCCCAAGATTCTAAAGAATGGTTCATAGCCATCTGTTTTTCTACTATTATAAAACCAGACTTTGGGAGGGCTGCACATTTCTTTTTCCCCCCATAAAGAAACGAAAACCAGTACTTTCTACTGAGCAGTTCCAGTTAATTAGTATGTTTATTTCTCAAAAATCTAGTTTATACTGAGTACAATTTTAACACAAAGCTGTTACTTTCTTCACTCCTTCCAAGTTCTTGTTGCAATGTTGTGAATGCTATGAAGTACCTAGCTTTTAACTATATTATTAAGGTTGTCTAACTAAATATACAAGTCACTATGCCACTCCCACTGGCTAATGATGACTTTTCTCTAACCTTTAAACATGTTCAAAACTCCCTAATGTAACCTTCTGTCTCTATCACCATGGAGATCAGATGATTCCTTAGAATCCACCAGACACCATCAGCTCCAGAAACTGATATTTCTGGGCTCTTTCTCAGAGATTTCTGGGAGAAAGACACAGGGAGAAGAGAAACCATGTCCAGAGTTGAGGAATCCTGAGTTGCTCTAGAGTTGAGAACTTAGCCAAATCTCTGACATTGTACTCTTTTTCTCTGACTCAAAAAGATTGAAATGGGTTGTTGATACTGCTGTTGATATTGATTACAGTTGTTGGCTATGTTGACTGGACCACATTGGGTGAAATGACCTAGCTGCACCATGCTTGACTGTGGTAGACACCCTGGGGGATACCAAATTTAAGATCTTATCCCTGTCCTCAAGGAATTCAAAATCATGCTTGGAAGGGAGCAAATACATAAAATCTTCAATAATTCAAAGATCTATGGTTTTTTTTTTTGATCGATCAGGTAATCAGTAAGCATTTATTGGGTCCATTATGTACCTGGAACTGTGTCTTGTGCTGGGGATTCAGAAATAAAAGAGAAATAATCCCTTCCCTCAAGGAGCTTACATTCCAACAGAGAAGGCAGCATGCAAATATATAAGTATATATAAGACATATACAAGGAGCCCATGGGATAGAGGATACCAGCAGTCATGGCGGGGCTGTGTGTATGGTGATGGTGGGGAAGAAAGAGAAAAGCAGGAAATATTTCATGAAGAAAGCTGTGCTTGAGCTAAGTCTTGAAGGAAACCTAGGATTCTATAAAGGGGATTGGGGTAGAAGGAGAGTAGTCTGGGAATAATAGGTAGTTAGTAAAATGGTACAGAAATGGAAGATGGAGAATTGTATGTCAGAAACAATCAGAAGGTGACTTTGGCTGCACTGTAGAAAAGAATAATATAGAAGTAATATGTAAAAATGAATAATGTGAACTATATGGAAAGGAATAACGTATCAAGACTGGAAAAAATAGGTTGGAGTTGGGTTATGAAGAGCTTTAAATGGTAAAGGATTTTCTATTTGTCCTAGAGATTAGGTTGGGACATTGGGGTCTACTGAGTTGGGAAGAAACATGATCAGATCTGTGTTTTAGGAAAACCACTTTGACAGATGTGTGGAGGATGGTTTAGAATAGAAAAAGGCTTGAGGCATGGATATCTTAGGAGGCTACTAAAATTGTCTACATAAGAAGTGTTGAGGGCAATAACTAAGGTACCTGTGTAAGTAGAGAGAAAAGGACAGATGTGAGAGATGCAATGGAAGTGGAAGTGATAAGATTTGGCAACTTATTGGGTCTGGATGGTGAGTGAGAAATCAGGAAAAACAATGTAATTGCAAACCCTAGATGTTTGGAAAGATGACTAGGATATTGGTGCTCTTGGCAATGAAAGGGAAGTTTAGAACAGGGGTGGTTTTTGACAGAAAGATATTTTTTCTTATTCAAAAAAATTTGAGTTTAAGGTGGGACATCCAATTTGAAATGTCTCACAGGTAGTTGGTGATGTAGAACTGAAATTCAGGAGAGAGATAAAAACTAGATCCAGGAGTCATCTGCATAGAAGTTGATTCTTAAACTTATGAATTCATTAAAAAAGAAAGAATGAAGAGAGAAAATAAAGGGGCTTTCAAGACAAATACTTGGTGTAAAGTTACAGTTAGGAGGTAAGATATGGATGATGATCCAGCCAAGGAGTTTGAGGACCAGTCAGACAGGTAGGAAGAGAAATATGAGGTAACAGTGTAACAAAACCCTAGAGAGGAGTATCCGGATGGAAGGTGGTGGTCAACAACGTCTAAGTCTTGAGACATGCAATAAGGATACAAGAAGGATGAAGACTAACTGAATTTGGATATCTGTCTGTCTGTCTATCTCTGCCTCTGTCTCTGTTTCTCGAAATCAAAGATATTACTCTATTCTTCATTTTATTCTTTTCCACCTTATTTTTCTCCACTTTACTCCTTCTTAGAGTTAAACTGACTTGTCTATAGGGGCAAGTATAGGCTGTAGGCTGTATACAGTAAGAATCAAAGTTTGGATTCCTGTTCAAATCTCAAAGAAATCATGTACTGTGTGCTTAAGCTAACTAATTGAGGTTCCTATCAAAATATATCATTCATTCAAGTATTAAAAATAACACTGTGGGGACTGATGGACACACAAACATTATACCATTCCTGATCAGCTCTTTTTCTAACCTGTTGCAGTGATGACGTTTTTGAAAATTTCTTGTTATCTTGGTGACCTGAATAATAAAAATCTTTTCTAACTCTTAGCTATACAGATACTTGGAAACTAACTTCCTATTTTAGGTGTAAGACATATCATCTCACTGGAGTAATGTGAAAAACAATGTTCATCTTTCTTTTTTGAGTGGTACTACACTGAGTAGAATTTAACTTGCCCGACCAAGATCAATATAAATGACTTAAAATTTTAACTACTCAAACAGTTTGGAATATATCACTTAATCTTCTATTCTAAGCATAACTGAACATTACATATCAAGTCCTCTAAACTCTCATCTCCTCAGTAGTCAATACACTTTTTGGAGAGTCATTTCCCAAACAAAGACTCCTTTCTCATTTCACCTGCTAAGACTTTTTCTGCCAACTTTCTCTATCACTAAACATGAAATTCTAAGGACTTCTTTATTACCAGAGATGAAAGCATCTTCTTCTGACTTTTAAACTTGAAGTAAATTATTATTTAAAAACTGAATATATTTTCATACACACTGCTTTGATTTTTAAATAAAGCGGTGAAACATTATCATTCATTCATTTGTAGCTTGATGAGTGACTAGGCGGTGCAATGCATAGAGTGCCAGGCCTGAAGTCAGGGAGATGTGTCTTCTTGGGATAAAAATCTGACTCCAAGCACTAGATTGTGTGACACTGGGCAAGTCACTTAACATGGTTTGCCTCAGTTTTCTCATCTGTAAAATGAGCTAGAGAAGGAAGTGGAAAATCACTCCAGTATGTCTGTCTGCCAAGAAAACTTCAAATGGTATCATTAAGAGTCAGACACGACTGCAATGACTGAGCAACAATAAATATGCCTCACCCCTCCAGATCTAGGCACAGGTCTAGGACATCTAGTCCTCCATTTTGTCATTCACATGACCTGGAAGTCTATCCACTCTCTTATCTCCATTTATATAGTAACCACCCCGGGGCAGGCCATTTTCACCTTCCATCTGGTCTATTGCAATAACCATCTAAATGGTCCCCCCTGCGTCAAATCTCTCCCCACTCCACCAAATTATCAACATGATATGTCAAATATTAGAAGAGGTGGGAAAATTGAGACCCTAAGGTACTTTCGTAGATATGTGAACTATTGCAACTTTTCTGGAGAACAATTTGGAACTATGCCCAATGGACTATAAGACTATGCATACCCTTTGACCCAGTAATACTACTACTAGGTCTGTATACCAAAGAGATCAAAGTAAAGGGGACAAACCCATATGCACAAAAATGTAGCAGTTTTTTGTTGTGGTGAAAATTTGGAAATGGAGGGAATATTCATCAATTGGGGAATGGCTGAATAAGTTGTGGTATATGAGTGTGATAGAATACCACTATGCTATAAGAAATGATGAACAGACAAATTTCAGAAAAATCTGGGAAGACTTATATGAGCTGATGCAAAATGAAGTGAGCAGAACCAGAACATTGTACACAGTAATAGCAACATTATACTATGTTCAACTGTGAAAGACTTAGCTACTCTAATCAGTACAATGATTCAAAACAATTCCAAAGAACCTGTGATGAAAAATGTCATTGACCTTCACAGAAAGAACTAATGGAATCTGAATGCATATTAAAGCATACTTTAAAAAATTCTTTTTTTCTTGTTTTGTTTTTCCTGTGTTCTCTTTCATAATATGACTAATATGGAAATATGTTTTTCATTGACTGCATATATATTACCTCTATAAAATTTCTTGATGTCTCAGGCAAAGGATAGAGGGAGAAGGGAGAGAGAGAGGGAGAGAATTGGGAACTCAAAAATTAAAAAAGAATACTAAAAATTGCTTTTATGTATAATTTGAAAAAGAAAATAAAAAAAATTTAAAAAAGATGGAAGGTAAGTGCATCTTTATGCTGCCCTTAGATACCACTATGTCTTTCTGAATCTTTATATGTTTCCCCTTCTTCTTTATGGCACCCTAGATCACAGTTGTCCTGCAAGTCTTTCCATCCAATATTATTCCATGCTGATCTTCTCCCAAGTGTTTTATATTCTCTTCTCTTTCAGATGCTTGAGAATTGGTCCCAGTATCAAGTTACTAAATATCAATTTGAACCCACATAATTGATTACTAGATGCTGGTTAGTAGTTAGCAGGGGATTAAGAAGAACAAATCCTGCCAGACTTATTGAGAATTCAAGTTTCATGTAGTTACTGAATCTTCCTGAGAAGTGAGAGCCTTCCAAATTTATGTGAGAGTGCTTATGATCACCAGGGACACTTAATAATCAATATGAATGAGATAATGAGAGTAGATTAAAGGCAACAATGCTAAGTAAAGTTACTATTAAGTAACATCCTGTGATGTGGCAACATATACTGGAATTTTCTATTTCTCGTTATACGCAATAAATTATGATCTCAGTTGGAAGAGAAGGGTATGAATAATTCTGTAGCTTCCCCCAATGGAACCATTAAATCCTAAAATAACTACAGAGCACAAATGAGGGGAGTGATTTTGTTGCCCATTTGGGGTAAATTTCTTATCTTATAAGAACAGGAATGAATTGCTCTTACCTCATGGAGAAGAGAACCACATATGAGATGGCAATAATTTAAGATGCAGGTGAACTAAAGACATTTGAGTGTCATTTGAGATAACACTTAAAGTGCTTTACAAATCTTAAAGTGCTATGTAATTGCCAACTATATGAAGGGATGTACCGTTCTTGCTTATAGCCTATTAAACAGTCTAATAACCCACATAACTAGGATATGTATGACTCTAGTTTCTTATTTGATTCCACAAGGCTAGATAAATACCAATTTTTGTAGTTAATGCATTCCAAGGCAGTTCCTACTCATCTCTTTCCATCTCCTTTTTTCAAAATAGATGTTTTCAAGCATTAATATGATTGGATTAACATGGGTCTTAGCCAGTGCTTTCCTTTTTCTTCCTTCCCACTCATAGATACATTTTGTTTCTAAAATTGTGGGGAAACTCTTATCACCAGTTGAATTTCTATTAGCTAGTTATATGTATCATTATTAGTTGCATGTAATCTATACTGTGACAGGTGTCAGAAATAGAATACTCCTCTTGAACTATTAGTTTGTCCAGAATGGAGGAATTAGTGGTGCTCCTAGATGCTATACTGGGTTCATAAGAGGTCCCTTGATTAGCATCAGTGGTGCTGCTAATGCTGGAATGATAATGCCCAAGAGCAGATTTTGTGTATTTGTATCTGTGTGTGTGTGTGTGCATGTCTGCATGCGAGGGCGTAAGTGCACATGTGCTTGTATGGAGAATGGAAAGGGAAAAATTGTAAGCTGAAAAGAAGATGAAAATTTTCTAGCTGTCAAAATTGGTATTTTTCAGTAGTGTGGGAGATGGTAGTCAAATTAAGTGTGAAGAAATCACTTGATATCTCTGTTTTAAAATGTGTTAAATATTCTATTTACATGATGGGGGGAGCTTGGATTAATAACTTAAAGTGTTTATAGTTCCTTGACAAATATGTGCCTATCACACAGCAGACACTAAATAATGTTTATTCATTGTTATTTCAATACTGTGAAAGACAGACAAGCTGAGAGGTTCAAATTTCACCTGAAAAGGATAAACATTATATTTAAATAATCAGTATTTTTTTTTTCCATGAACACCATGGGTCAGGTGGTGATTCCTGTTGGCTGGTGATGGTAGGGGAATGGAAAGATGGAAATGGAGGAGAGGAAACACAGAGAAAGATAGAAATAGAGAGAAGCACAAAGAAGAGAAATTACTGCATTTGTTAGAAAAAATAGAAAGAAAGAGAACTACAGGAGCTTGTGCTAATGTGTCATGATTTCACTTGGTGAAAAAGAAACAAAAGTGAACTCTGAAAATTGAAGAGGTTTAAATTTTGTGGCAAATAACTTCATTAATACATCATGAAAGAAGGTAGCCAGAGGAAATAATGTCCCAAAATGAAGTTCTCATAGTTAAGGTTTCAAGGTCTTTAGAAACTGAATGAGATAGAAGTTCAGAAAATGCATTTAAAATCCAAGAATTTGGGGGAGGAGCCAAGATGGCAGAGTAGAAAGACTCACATATGCTAGCTCCGAACCTACAGCCCATAAATTTCCTGTAAAAAGAACTCCCCACAAATTCTGGAGCAGAGCAAGCGCACACCAATGCAGTGGAAGAGATTTCTGTTCCAGAGAGCCCTGAAAGACTGCCACCAAAGGTCCATTGCACACCAGACAGCGAAGCCCAGCCCTGCCCTGCCCTGGCTGCATGGCCTCAGAGGAGCAGATCCGAGCAGGTTTCAGGGATGGAATCCTTGTGGCTGCAAAGGTCCCTCCACCCACAGGCATTACAGGTCAGTGAGAGAGACTTCTGGGCTGGCTGAGAGGGGAGCTGGGTGTCTCTGTGACTCAGGACCCCTTGAGAGGCAGTGGCAGAAGCAGAGGCAGTGGCGACCCGAGACTCCCTGAGCAGGCAGGAGATCCGCTCCATTACTGAAGATCTCCACATAAACCCCCAGAGGGAACTGAGCCTGGGAGGCGGCCCTGCCCCCACCTGAGCACCAGAACTTAAACTGACATTGAATAGCAGCCGTGCCCACCACTGAAAGCCCTAAGGCTGGGGAGCAGCATTTGAATCTCAGACCCCAAGCATTAGCTGGGTGGATCTAGGCAGGGGTGGAGAGGAATCTCAGAAGTCAAGTAACTGGAGACCATAGAAGGTTACTTTCTTGGGGAACAGATGATGTATCCTCCTTTCATTTCTGATGATGAGCAACAATGCTTACCATCAGGGAAAGACATAGAAGACAAGGCTTCTGTATCCCAAACACCCGAAATAGATATCCAATGGGCTCGGACCATGGAAGAGCTCAAAAAGGATTTTGAAAATCAAGTTAGACAGGTGGAAGAAAAACTGGGAAGAGAAATGAGAGAGATGCAAGAAAAGCATGAAAAACGGGTCAATACCTTGCTAAAGGAGACCCACAAAAATGCTGAAGAAAATAACACCTTGAAAAATAGGCTAACTCAAATGGCAAAAGAGGTTCAAAAAGCCAATGAGGAGAAGAATGCTTTCAAAAGCAGAATTAGCCAAATGGAAAAGGAGGTTCAAAAGCTCACCGAAGAAAATAGTTCTCTCAAAATGAGAATGGAACAGATGGAGGCTAATGACTTTCTGAGAAACCAAGAAATCACAAAACAAAACCAAAAGAATGAAAAAATGGAAGAGAATGTGAAATCTCTCATTGGAAAAACAACTGACCTGGAAAATAGATTCAGGAAAGACAATTTAAAAATTATGGGACTCCCTGAAAGCCATGATCAAAAAAAGAGCCTAGACATCATCTTTCATGAAATTATCAAGGAAAACTGCCCTGAGATTCTAGAACCAGAGGGCAAAATAAGTATTCAAGGAATCTACCGATCACCGCCTGAAAGAGATCCAAAAAGAGAAACTCCTAGGAACATTATGGCCAAATTCCAGAGTTCCCAGGTCAAGGAGAAAATATTGCAAGCAGCTAGAAAGAAACCATTCCAGTATTGTGGAAATACAATCAGGATAACACAAGATCTAGCAGCTTCTACATTAAGGGATCAAAGGGCATGGAATAGGATATTCCAGAAGTCAAAGGAACTAGGACTCAAACCAAGAATCACCTACCCAGCAAAACTGAGTATAATACTTCAGGGGAAAATATAGTCTTTCAATGAAACAGGACTTTCAAGCATTCTTGATGAAAAGACCAGAGCTGAAAAGAAAATTCAACCTTCAAACACAAGAATGAGAAGAAGCATGAAAAAGTAAACAGCAAAGAGAAGTCATAAGGGACTTACCAAAGGTGAACTGTTTACATTCCTACATGGAAAGACAATATTTGTAACTCTTAAAACTTTTCAGTATGTGGGTAGTTGGTGGGACTACACACACACATACACACACATGCACACACACATGTACATGCGTGCACACACACAGACATACACACATGCACGCACACACAGATACAGAGAGCACAGAGTGAATTGAGTACGGTGGGATCATATCTTAAAAGAAATTAAGGTAAATGGTGAGAGAGAAATGTAGTGGGAGGAGAGAGGGTGAAATGGAATGGGGCTAATTATATCTCTTGACATATATATATATGTATGTATATATATATATATATATATATCTTGATAAATATATTAAGAGGCAAGCAGGAGACTTTTTAGTGGAGGGAAAAAGAGAGCTGAGAAAAAAACATGAAGTTTACTCTCATCACATTTGACTAAAGGAAGGAATAAAATGCACACTCATTTTGGTATGAAAACCTGTCTCACAATACAGGAAAGTGGGGGAGAAGGAGATAAGCAGGGTGGGGGGGATGATGGAAGGGAGGGCAATGGGAGGAGGGAGCAATTTAAAGTCAACACTTGGGGAGGGACAGGATCAAAAGAGAGAATAGAAACAATGGGGGGGCAGGATAGGATGGAGGGAAATATAGTGTTACACAACATGACTATTATGGAAGTCATTTGCAAAACTACCCAGATAGGGCCTATATTTAACTGCCTGCCTTCCCAAAGGGAATGGGTGGGGAGGGAGGGATGGGGAGAATTTGGAACTCAAAGTTTTAGGAACAACTGTCAAGTATTGTTGTTGCTACTAGGAAATAAGAAATACAGTTAGTGGGGAATAGAAAGTCATCTGGTCCTACAGGACAAAAGAGGAGACGGGGACAAGAGAAGGGAGGGAGGATAGAAGAGAGGGCAGATTGGTGATAGGGGAAATTAGAATGCTCAGTGTATTGGGGTGGGGGGAGGGGACAAATGGGGAGAAAATTTGGAACTCCAAATTTTGTGAAAATGAATGTAAAAAGTTAAATAAATAAATTTATATTAAAATCCAAGAACTTTTTACCAACCAATCCACAAGCATTTATTAAGTGTGAACTGTGTGCAACTTGGAGACAAAGAAATATGCTGATTTTGTCCTTGTAAAGGATTTGTGTTGAAAACAAGGTAAAGTGGAGTACAAGCTCAATATTAGTAGAGAGTAAACATGGCAACACAAAAAGCTGAGGTGATTTTGGCCTTCATGAAGGCAAGCATATTTTCTAGAGTTTGGGGAAGTGTAGTCCCAATTTCCTGATAGAATCAAAGAATTTCAAATTTGCAAAGAAAAAATAATTCAGACCAAGACTGGTCTAAACCCTAACTAAGGAAGAATTCTTTGTTAATCATTCCTGAAAATGGTTAACACAGACTATGTTCAAATATGTTTTTGGTAATATACTTTTTTTTGGTAATATACTATCTCTTCAGGCAGCTCACCTAACTTTTAATTATTTTCTTCAGCATTTTTGGGGTCTCCTTTATCAAGGTATTGACCTATTTTTCATGCTTTTCTTGCATCTCTCTCATTTCTCTTCCCAATTTTTCCTCCACCTGTCTAACTTGATTTTCAAAATCCTTTTTCAGCTCTTCCATGGCCTGAGCCCATTGGATAGCTATTTTGGTTGTTTGGGATACAGAGACCCTGACCTGTATGTCTTTCCCTGATGGTAAGCATTGTTCTTCCTCATCAGAAAGGAAAGGAGGAAATATCTGTTCCCCAAGAAAGTAACCTTCTATGGTCTTATTTTTTTTCCCTTTTCTGGGCATTTTCCCAGCCAGTTACTTGACTTCTGAGATTCCTCTCCACCCCTGCCTCACCTCCAGAGCCACCCAGCTAATGCTTGGGGTCTGAGATTCAAATGCTGCTTCCCAGGCTCAGGGCTTTCAGCGGGGGCGGGGTGGGGAGGTGGGGCTGCTATTCAGTATGAGATTAAGTTCAGGTTCTCAGGTGGGGGGGCAGGGCCACCACACAGGGCTCAGTTCCCTCAGAGGGTTTATGCAGAGACCTTCTACCATGGATCCGAGCTCCTGTCTGCTTTGGGATCTCCTGTCCTCTGCTTCCTCTGCTCCTGCCTCCCAATGGGGCTTGAGTTATGGAGACACCCCACTCCCCTCTCGGCCAGCCCAGAAGTCTCTCTCACTGACCTGTAGCGCCTCTGGGTTGAGGGACCTTCGTGGCCACCAGAGATTCCATCCCTGAAGCTTGCTTGGATCTGGTCCTGCCAAGGCAGGACTGGGCTCTGCTTCGGGTCCGGTGCACGATGGACCTTTGGTATTGGTTTTTCAGGGCTCTCTGGAACAGAAATCTCCTCCACTCCATTGTTCTGTGGTTTCTGCTGCTCCAGAATTTGTTGGGAGTTCCTCTTTACAGGTAATTTATGGGCTGTGGGTTCAGAGCTAGCATATGTGAATCTTTCTACTCCACCATCTTGGCTCCTCCTACCTAACTTTTAATTATTATAACAGAAAATTTTTTCTTTCATTAAATTTCAATTTGCTTCTCTCTTGGTTTAGAACATATCTGGAGTACGTTTTTTAGCTAAGGGATGATGCTCTTCAGTAAGGACATTGAAACTCTATACAGCATCCAGAGGAAAGCATCTAGGATGGGGAAAGTTCAGTTGTTCACTCATAAAAGAACTAATGCAAGGAACTAGGCATCTTCGGTTTAATAAAGCTCAGACTTTAAGGCGATGGAACCTGATAACCACCTTACAGTATCTGAAGAGTTTTCACCTCTATTAAAGATAGATTAAATTTATTCTTGGACACAGAGGACAATGCTGGGTAGAAGCAGCAGAAGGGAATATTTATAATTAATGTAAGGAAAAAGTCCTAGTATTAGAGCTATTCGAAAGTAGCTGTCTAAGAAAATAGTATATTCCTTTTCAATAATGCTTTTCATGAAGATATTGGGTTAAAATTTTTGTCGGATATGGTGTAGATGAAATTTGTTCACTTATGAAACCAGATGTACTTTGCCAGCGGCTCCTTCCAACTTTTAGACTGCGTGATTCTGTGAATAACCTTTCAGTTAATGATCAGTGAAAAAGGTATCAAACTACACATATTTTTTTCTTCCTTCAATTTTGTGAATACCAGTTGTTTTCTGAATAGAATAAGTAATATAATTTAAGTATCTAGTTGTTTTAATAGATTTTTATAACAGTTTAAATATTCCTTACTACTTAGGCCTAGAATGCTCAATTAAAAGCAGTTTATCTAAGTATCTGCAAATTATTCACCAGTAAATCACCACTTGAATGCTTGATATGTAAATCCACCCCTATTAAATAATAGTAGTATTAGAAATGGAGAGAGAAAAAGAAAGAGAAAAAATAATGTTATACTATCATATTAATTATTAATTATTCATTTTGGATCCATCTTTTGTTTTCTTATTTTTGTTAAGACCTCATTCCTGAAAAGGCCAGTCAGTCTCTGAAGGACATGACATAAGAATGTAATCTACTCCTAACAACAAGGCATCTGATCTTAACCAGGTTGGGTTGGGCCCCAGTCAACTGGGAACCAGAGTTCTGTTTATAAAAAGGACATCCCTAGGGGGAGATAAGCTTGTGTCATTGGTCCTTTCATTAGAGTCTGGAGGTGCCTGGCTCCTGGAGGAGAAGTAAAACCAGAGAGAACCTCTTTAGTGTGCTCAGAGAGAGAGAGGCAACTCAAAAATTCATGACCAATTCTCATTCTTCAGCTGTCATCTCTGTTCCTTTGAAAATGGAACTAAGGGACTAAGAAGTCTTCCTCCTCATTAAGTGTCCAACCATTAGGGACACCATTTTCTTCTTGGGGAAGGTCCCAGTAATTTGCTATCAGAGAGACAGATCTGCATTTATACTGGTATGGTGGTTACCAAAAGAAACCACTGACTATCAATTTATAGATTATTGGCCAGGCTAGTTAATAAGTTGATTATTAATATTCAGAAAATTTGTCTCAGAATTTTATTCAGAGACAGACAAGAATTATAAAAATTTGAATTGAGAGAAACAATAAAAAACTGCTGAACATTCTTACTTCCTTTTATAGTTCCCAAAACTTCTCTAATATATAAGAACTCCTTTAAAATATTTATAAGCTTAAAACCTAAATTAAGTATGAACTAACAAGTTATGTGCTGTTTTACGTTTTGCTGTCTCTCTTCCTCATGTTTTTTTCTAGTTCTAATGAGTTTTCATGTTTGACTTTATGAAATAGAATAATAGTCTTCTCTGATCACCAGAAAACACCAGAAGTGTTTTCTTCTTCCTTCAAACTCCTTGTTAGTATAATTTTTTAAAGTACTCATTACACTGGTTATTTGTGCTTGGTTGATCCTCAATTTTTTGGAAGGTTACATTTCTGACAAATGCACTGTGGGTTGAAATTATTTAAGTTAAATTTCTCACAGTAACAATGTTATGATAGAGTATTATATTCCTGAGTGCCTAGTTCCCAGATCTATTTTTATAGAAATAACCAAAAACAATTTGTTTAATCAACCATTTGAAAAATTATATAGTATAGTGAAAAGAACATTTAATTAGCTGTTCAAAGAACTGGGTGACAGTCCCTGTGATTCTGTTTACAGTTTTATCATGTATAAAATGAAGCTAATACATACCTTACTCACCTTACTCAATCCAGTGAATGAATTACTCTGAGGATGAAATGTGGTATAAGAGTGTGCCCCATTTAAGTATCCGCAAAACTGAAGGTTACAAAATGCAGACTGAGACAATATAGCAAAGTCAATAGACTTGTCCCAAAGCCTAGATTTGCTCTTTACCTCTGTTCCTCACTACGCATCAGCATAAAACTCTAAGGGGAAACATATTTAGGTGATAGCCACAAGTAAGGGTAAGGTCCTCACTGAGAGAACCCAAATCTGAATCAGGAAAAATGGTTACAAAGGGGAGAACATACTTTGCCTACTTACCTTGGAGGTGACAAATCATGGAGCTAAGTACTGTGGTAATAAAAGGAAGAAGCTTTGGGCAATTCCAGACTAAGGGCTTCAACCTTTTCTGAAAGAATGGAGCAGAAATAACACCCAGGCAAATCTGAGACTCAAGGTAGTGGAAGCTGCAAGTGCTGATTAAAGACTGAATTTAGAATATCCAGCAGATTAACCTGTTCAGCAAAAATTTTGTGTCCTGGGAAGAGCCAGCACAGCTGAGTGGCACAGATATTTGGACATCAGCAGTAATGAGGTCCTACCCCATAGTAAACTCTGTGAGTATTCTTTGGAGAAAGAAAGAACAAGGTCCTACAACTACAAAGTTGTAATTAGTTTTGGAAATGCATGTTCCCTGCATATGCGCCTCAGCGCATTTTATGTTGTGTGCTCCCACTCTCTCTGTCACTCCAAAGACTCTGTACATTTGTAGGAGTATGAATCCTGGATTTTGGGGTGAATATTTTGTAACATTTTTTCTTGCTACATCATCTGAGTATATTAATTCTCAAAAAATTTAATAGAGGATACTCTATTAGCTAGATATTTGTTAATAGGAAGCACACTGGTGGGGGCTTAAGCTATAGTGTCTGAGTAACTACCCACATGGTTATTCCTAATATCTAAGGTAGTAACCATTCCTTTGGGGACCCAATCTGCCAGTGTCAACATGCCTTGGGGGAATGAGCACAGAGGTGATGATAAAGATAAAAAGATATACATTAAAATACTTTTAAAAATTACAAATAAACAATCTTTTTGATCTAGAAACTAAAAGAAAATAAATTCAGTGGTGACTTTGAAATTGATCAAGAAGTAAACAAACATTTATTAAATTCCCTATCTGTGCCAAGCTCTGTGCTAGGAGCTGTGTATACAAATACAAAGAATGAAAAAATTCTTTTTCTCAGGATTCTTATATTCTAACAGAAAATTGTAGCCTTCATCCCTGGGCTGGAGGTCCTAGAATTCAAATAATTTACCAAATTGATGAATTTTGTTTTGACACTGTGTTCAAATAGAAAAAAAATACAACCAATCTTCTGACAAAGCATTAAAATTTAAAATTCGCTTCCTGCTCTGTAGTATTTGGTACTGACTACCCAATATTTGTATGTGCTTCAATGAATTTGCTAAAGGTATTAGTCTTGTTTGAGTGCTACTAAGCCTCTTTTTTGGTTCCAGGGTACCTACATTTTTATGTGTTTTTGCTTGGACAGCCACACAGAGCCTAACAAATGTCTAGCTACTACAAATTGTATTCCACGTTCAGCAAATACTTTAGACTTAGAGCTGACCATCCTTAGCTTGTTTAAATCTGTCTAAGGAAAAGAAAACATTCAAAAAAGATTTAGTATGTGTGTAGCCACTACAGTTCATTTTACTCTAGTAGAGTGACCTCATCTGGTAGGCCTCTCTACACACCACTTTGGTCTCAATTTTTGCTAGTGGTTAATGGATTGTTATTTGGTAAATTGGAGACCTAAGGGTGTCAGTTCACTTGACACTGTGGTTGAGTAAGGGTTATTCTTATCCCATGGTTACCATGCAAAAGTGAATTCTTATGGCACAAGAAATCTTCAGCTGGATCAGAAAACTTAAGAAACAGGAGTTTCAGAAGACAAGGCAAATACTGCTCCTGTTGCATGTGGACAACAGTGGAATTTGTTTTAAAATTGGGCTTCTAGATTAGCTTCAGCTGTCTTGGCAAAGGGCCTCAGCAATGTCTCAGCAATGGCCCAGAGTTGGAGCTGGGAATATTGTTTCTGGCTGACTTCTGACTGGACACAATAATATTTATTTATTTAGGACCATAGGGTCCTCTCACCAAAGAAGCTAAATGTTATAGGTGTGGAGTGACTTTTAGCTCTAATCATCAAGCATCATATGATCCATAATGTATTTGTAATATTCATACCAGGCAGTATCTATTTTTAAAAAAATATTCTCAGAAACATAAGTTTAAATGTTTATTCTAATCTCTAGTAATATGATTTTACACTATTAAGTAATCTTAACAATAATTTTGTCTTAATCTCTAAAAGACTGAAGATGAATATGTCACTCATCTCCTGGAAGAGAGGTGATGAACTTAAAATGCAGAGAGATAAACAAGTTACAGTTATATAAAAGGAAGGCTTACAGGCTCTCTTGGAGGGACCAACGAAAATGTTGGTTTGATCATGTAATGTACAGCAACAAGAAAGGGCTACTTGGCTTTCTTTACCTTATGGTGTTCATGAGAACATACAAAAAGATGTATTTTTGTATGCAAATATACATACATATTTTTGTATAAATGCATTAAGATACTTATAGCTTACATGCAGCTACCTGGCTCAATTGATAAAAACACTAATCCTGGAATCAGCAAGACCTGAGTTCAAATTTGACCTTGGACACTTGTTAGCTGTGTGACCCTGGGCAAGTCACTTGACCCTGTTGGCCTTAGTTCCTCTTCTGCAAAATGACTTGGAGAAGTATTCTAGAATCTTTGCCAAGAAAACACCAAATGAGGTCAGGAAGAGTCAACATGACTGAAAATGACTAAACAACAACCTTACGTGTTAACATCTGTGTTAACAAGATGTTAACACGTGTTAACAATTGATTGTTAGTTGTATATAGCTCTTTATTATACTCTTATTATCAGTTGATTAAAGCATAGAACAAAATCAATCCAGAATTAAAAGAATGCTTAATTTGGGGTTTGGAAAATTGGGATTTGAAGCCTGCTTTAGACACTTAACAACTCTGAGTATGGGAAGGGTATTAACCACTTTTAACTTCAGTTTCTTCATTTGTAAAATGGAGATAATAATCATCATGCCTCAGAGGCTTGTTGGGAACATCAAAAGGGTTAACATGAAAGTATACATGAAACTTAAAATGCTGTATCAATCAGTCATCCAACAAGCAATTATTAAAAATTTACTATGTGCCAGGCTATAGGCTAGGGTTCTAGGGATACAGAGAAAAGCAAAACCAAGGTCCCTGACCTCAAGGAGTAATGCCAGGTACTATGATGTTCAGTACAGAATCCAAAGACAACAGGGATTAGTCTTTCCAAAGCTGTCATTTTGCTAATTGGTATCAAACCCCAGTACGCTGAAGAACAATGCAAGAAGGCCTATATGTGAGTCAAAATACTTCAGTATTTCCAACAAAACAGGGCAAATCAAATGGGTAAAGATAAGCAGTTGCATTAACAGTACAAATTGCTGTCCATATTTTGGACCAATCATAAATAGGCAATGAATTGAGCCCTGAATTAGTTAAGAGGAAGGCAGAATATTGCACAACACTTAAACCACAACCTGAATCAAAACCCATCTTTTAACACTAGCATTTAACTCATGATGATAGATGGTTGTGAATTATAGACTATCACACTTGAAGATTCAAAACTGTCAGTGACACCAAGGGCAATTGGAGAAACATGTGATGGGTGTGGGTAGTTTACTGCTTATTAGAAGTGATGAACTATACACAAGAATTTGCATAAACAATGTCATCAAAGTAATATTCTGGCCAGAAAACAGGGAGTCCTGTCATATAGGGAAAGCAGCAGATAACAGAAAGATGGCCTGAGTGCTCCTAGGTTTAAGGTTCAACTTGAAGATCTTCTAGTCTGTTAGTTGAACTCTCCAAAGAAGACTGTTGTTAGGATACAGGTAAGAGTTACACAGGATTAAAAAAAAGCATGGTGGTAATTCTATTTATCACCATTGGGAATATCCACCTCCATAAGATCAGAGATTCACTGCTGAATAAAGAATTGTAGAAAGAGCACTGCACTTGGAGTTAGGAGAAACCAGTCTTCTATCTTCAAATTTATGTTCATGTAATCCAAAAAGCAATCACATAAGACTGGCACTGAAAGGAAACTCAATAAAGCACATCAAGAAATATTAGGTAGCCTATCCCAATTATTGCAGGAGAGGATATAGTTCCAGTGCTAACTCCTCAATTCTCTCTGTTCTCTCTGCCCTTCCAACACATTTTTACCTTATTCACATCACTGTATTAATATGGCAAGGGGTGTTCTTGCATGGTCCCCTGTCTCTAACGCAACTCTGTTGAATAGAAACTGCCCCATTAACACTTCAAGGAGACCAAGCAGACAAACAGCAGGAAGATGAGAATTAGTTGACCTTAGAAGTATATAAAGGCAGCAACTGTCCTGCTTCAAATGGAAATTGGGAAGAGGTTGGTTATAGAAGGGTAACTCTAAAGTAATAACTCAAGTCAACTGCAGTGTGAATTTGTCTGCTCTAATGGTGTTTAATCTTTTTTTGCCAGGGAGGGAGGGGAATGTGTGTTAAGAATCTCTTTGGTAATCTAATGAAGCATATCGATTCTTAGAAAAAATATTTTAAATGCATAAAAATAAAATACATACATAAGGTTACACAGGAGACCAAATGTATTGAAGCAGTTATGGCAAGCAAAAACGAAAACAACCCTGGGTTAAGAATATCTGTTCCAGATGCTACTTCTCCACTTCTTGTTTATAGATACTGGATTGCTTTGATCCACTCTTTTGGGGCAGTTAGGTGGTGCAATGGATAGAGTGCTGGGCCTGGAATCAGGAAGATCTGAGTTCAGATATGACCTTAGATACTTACTAGCTCTGTGACCTTGGGCAAGTCACTTAATTCTTTTTGCTTCAGCTTCCTCATCTGTAAAATGAGATGGAAAAGGAAATGCTAAACCATTCCACTGCCAAGAAAACCCCAAATGAGGTCAAAAAGAGTCAGACACTACTGAAACTACTCCACAGCAACAAAATACCCCTTTACTGGTGCCCTTTTATTAAGTTGACTCATCCTAATTTCATAGTGGAGCCACTATTTTGATGGTGATTTTGATATCAGTAGTGGTGACCTTGCAGAGAGTTTTGCCGCAGATAAATTTTTTTTATCTGTGGGAGGTGTAATAAGAGTTTCTTCTGACAGTCAGTGGTGGGATCAGAGATCTTCCCTGCCCATTAATAGGCCTTAGGTGGAGCCCATTAAGGGAAGTTTGTTTATGGGGAAATTTGCTTACTTGAAGGCTTTCACACCTTTTGTTAATTGGGCACTGAAACAAGAGGTGTATGATGCCTTCTGGCTTTAAAAAGTGTATATATACTCTGAGGTTAGGTTTTGCCTTGGGGTTTACTCTTTGGAAGAAGGTTTCTGTGCCAGGTGATACTCTGGTTAGCCTTTAAAGAGAACCCTTCCCCCTGCCCTTCTTTGATAACTCAGATGTTAGTGTTTCTGTCCCATGTATGTATGTAATGATCAGACAGTTGAATCTGTCTGTTGATCTGTGGTATATACATTGCTTATGTTCAGACAGTTAGAAGCCCTGTCTCTTGGTCTTTATTTCTCTGCTTATATTTTCTCTGTGGGTATATGTGATTAAAGAAGATTGTTGACCTCTCAGAAGTTGCTTTCTTTTTAGTAAAGCAGATCTAAGAACCTATATTAGCAGGCCATCCTGGATGTGTCAGGGTGCTTGCTGCTACCAGAGATGAGGTAGGGAGGGGAGCAAGGAGATCAGGACAAGCAATATTGATACTGCAGTGATAGTGACTATGAGTAAAATGTGTATACTTGTGTGTCTGTGTTGTGTTATATGGGGAGTGGAAAAGTAGAGACTCTGAAGGCAAAAGAGGAATATGAGGGTTTGTAAGCTGAAAAGTGGTTATTGGTTAGATTTTTTAAAATCTACTCCCATACCTTTAGTATTAACTTTTTTTGGTTGATTCTCATATATATTCATTTAGCTCTCACATGTCTTCTGAGTTTTAGTGTGAATTTCTTCCAGTTTCTTAGAATTTCTACCTAATTTTCTCAACAGAACTGCAAACTCAGAATATCCCTAATCGAATTCGCTTTCTTCCCATGAAGGCTTCTTCTCCTCCTATCTTCTCTATTTCTATTGATAGTACGAATAGTGTAGTTTTCCAGACTTAAAATCTCAAAGTCATTTTTGACTCTTCTCTATATTTTACCCACATACCCAGGTAGTCACCAAGTCTAATCAGTTATAATTCTACAAAATCTATCATACCTAATCTAGTCCAACCTTCTCATTTTATAAAAGGGTAAACTGAGTCCTAGATACTTGTCCAAAATCACAAGACTGTAAGTAGCAGTGTCAGGATTTGAACTCAGTTCCTATAACTCCAAGTTCAGTGCTTTTTCGAGTGAACCATGCCACTTCTCCAGTCTTCTTGCATCTATCTTATTCTCTGTGATCTTAAGAAGTTAAGTAACTTGGCCAAGGCTGCGTAACTAATATGTAGACTTCAAATCTAGGTCTTCTGACTTCTGAGTCAGCAAACTCTTCATTTCCTCATGTAATGTCTTTTAAATACTTATGCTTGCACTTCTTTCCTTAAGGGATTTTTGTGGAAGGCAAATATATAAATGGAAACTTTCATATACATGTGAGCCATTACTGGTGCAAGCCATGCACATTTTGTGAGTGGTATTTGATAAATGGATTGCTATGAATATCTAAACTCAGGATTTCCTCCTTCCCTCATGAAAGTGATGGATCACAGAACCATAGAATATCAAAAGTGAAAGGAAAGGACTTTTTTTTTTACATCCCGAGGTTCTTCACTTTAAAAATAAAGGTGGTAAAAACAGATGATTTTTTACATTATTAAAACAGAGAAAACAAAATCTCTAGATCATTGAATACAAATTTCCCCCTCCCCACACTGTATTTTAAAGATGAGGAATCAAAAGCTCAGAGGGGCTAAGCCACTTGCCTGAGGCTGAGAAGCTAGTGGATGACAGTCAGTCTGAGCGCCTGACTCCGGGACTGGGAATAGATCTGCTTTCTCATGCTGCTGTCATCCTGGTCTCTAGAGAACCATCATTAATGTTTGTTTTTGGTCCAAGTGAACTTAGTTTGTAAATATCCGAGATACTTTGACACCATCCCTCCTCCCCTCCTTATTTACCTGACAGGCTTAAAAAATATGGCTACTGTGTGCTAAGCCACGTACATGACTCAGAACTGGTAATATAATGCTGTACTACTTATGTACTTACACAACAATTAATGGACATCTAATACTGACCTTTCTATCCATTTAGCTTTCTCTGGTAATATCATAAGCCAAATGAATCATTTCAGATTGTGATTTAGAAATGCCTCTTTTGGACTCACAACCATTCCCCTTATTTCTCTTCTCTTTCCTCATGGGAAATCATTCTTCAGAATACCACACACCCACACAAAAATATGGTTTGAGTGGTTGGGGGCTTAGCGTGTGAGAGCAGAAGTATCATGTTCATAACTAAATACGGAATCTGACTGATAATTTCTGTGACGAGGTTACTTTAAATATTCTCTGGCCCAATCCCACATGCAATTTTCATACACAAAGGGATAAACAACAAAAAGCAATTATTGAGTGTTGAAAAACTAGCATTCTGTGTAAGGCTGATTTTATGCAAGGCATTAAAAGCTGTAACATTTCTCTTTGTTTCTCTCTAACCTGCTTTTAGGCCACTCATCCGTCCTGCTGGTGGCTCCTGTCCTCTAACTGTTCCTGTTTTCCTTTTTGGAAGTTCAAGACTCTCAGGACAGAATCTTAAAGTGATGGTCCACTGAAATTTTCTGCTCTTTTCCTCCCACATCAGTATTTACCTGATCTGTGTCCCACTGTCTTATATCTCTGCTGTACCCACAAGATAATGGGTGGGTTAACCTTTAAGGAAGAATGCTTGCAACCTATATGCCCTTGGGCCAATCACTTAACCTTTAGTCTCCATTTTCTTACCTATAAAATGAAAGAGTTGGACTAAATAGCCTATGAGGCCCCTTCCAGCTCTAAATAGATGATTCTCTGATATTAGGATAATGCTGGGAATTTGAGGTATTTAGGCTTGGTTTGAAGGAAGTCTACTTTGTTTTGGTTTTAGTCGGAAAAGCCTTCATGGAATCACAGAGTCTCTACTCCACATCAGAACTGTTCCATTTTCCTCCCTAAATCCTCAGCTCTGACCTAGCTTTCCCTGAAATTGAAACCACCTGACAGTAAAACCCTTCACTCCTCTCTATTTTCTGAAGCTCCAAAATGTCCCATTGCTTCTTCCTTCCCTCCTGTCTTAGAGGACAGAATACAATCTACTCCTTGAAAGGGCTGATAAGTCACTGACCAATATGCATTTATTACTATGTGCCAGTGACTGTATTAGGTGCTGGAGATACAAACAGAAAGAGTGAAACAGTACTTACTCTATCAGGGAAGAAAGCACGAACAATATCTAATGATCTGATCTCTGCAGAAAACTCCTATCTCTCAATCATCTTCTACTTCCCCCCTCTCTCTTCCATCCTTTCCTTTTGTTGTTTAGCCATTTTTAGTCATGTCCAACTCTGTGATGCCATTTGGGGTTTTCTTAGCAGAGATACTGGAATGATTATTTCATTTTTTTTCCGGCTCATTTTACCAATGAGGAACTAAGGCCAACAAGGTTAAGTAACTTGCCCAGGGTCACACAGCTAGTAAGCATCTGAAGCTGAATTTGAACTCAGTCTTTCTAACTTTAGGTCCAGCACTCTATCCACTACACCACCTTATCCTATCTACCTCAATTAATTACAAATCTCTAATAAGAAAGCATAGCTTCCAGTGATAGGAAGGTGATAATCTCTTTCTACTCTACTCGTCTGATATAATCTCAAGTTTTGTATTCATTTCTGGACATCAGGGTATTGAAAAGGACCTGGAGAGTATCTAGAGAAGTATAAACATGATAGGAAAGAACCCTAAGTCCCTGTCATATAAGTAGAATTAATTGTGTGGTTACCTTGGAAAAGAGAAGGCTTGGAGATGACGTGATAGTTACCTTCAAATAGGTGGAGGAAAGATTAGATCCACCCACCTGCTCCTCAACCTCTAGCCTTCAGTCTATTCTCTGGGTCAGTTTCTTGAAACTGCTCTTTCAAATGTAACAAGTGATCTCTTAATTGTTACAGACATATCCTCTGTAGTTTTCTCAGTTCATATTTTCCATTTTTTTCTTTCTTTAGAATTTGACACTGTTTTCCTTTTGTTTGGAACTGGTGAGATGCTATTGAATTGTAGATCACTGAGGAGAAAAGACTGGAAGCTCAACTTTCCCCACTGTGGGAGATATGACCAATCCTTTCTAGTCACCAATCTGTCAAAAAAGTTATTAAGTGTTAACTATGTGCTGGGCACCATGCCACCAATGAATTTTGTATGTCAATAAAAACACTATTGTCCTCAAGCATGGGAAGAAACAACTCATATACTTACATATGCTTGGTTCCACTTGCCTCTGAGGTTCATGACTGGTCCATCTTGTCTAACATAAGTATCCCACCTCTTCTATTTCCAAATGTTTTTCTTGGTCACCCACTTTTTGAATTTACTGGTTTAATCATAAGTTTTGAGCTGGAAGGTTCATTAAGGATCATTAATTCCAAACCATTCCAATCCATTTTATGGATAAGGTAAATAAGCACCAAGTTAATATAAGTAAGTCATTAATATAAATTTAATACATACCATTGCACTTCTGGTACCATTCACAGTATTTTGTAATTAGATTTTTCCTCTTTATCTTGTGTCCCCACTTAGCCAATAAAACACCTCTACATCATACAATAAAGGGGAATGTCTATACAAATAGCTGCTGGGTAATTATGGAGGAACAATAAAATCTGACACCCGAACCATCTGCCTTGACATGAGAAAAAAGAATTCAATGAGACACAAATTTGAAACATCCCACAGAGAATGCATGCTATGTATAAACTCTTAATTGTGTAAGTAGGTAATAACCACAAGGAAGGAAGATTTCATCAGTAAAATTGCATCTTTTCATTAAGAATTTAAATTACATCCGAAAATTGCTCCCAGTTCAACTACTATGAAAGTGATGGTCTGTGCAAATGCTGTATGTGTCTCTACTGGCTCTTAGCCACAAATTATCAAGCAAAGCTTGTGACTGGCACCAAGGATACTTCATAAAAGAACTAGGGGTTTCATCTGAATTGGACTCGTTGTGACAGCTTGTGCCTAAATTGGAAACTGAGGCAATTTTTCTGATTTTAAAGGCTGTGTAAACTTAGATACCTGAGATATATTAGAAAGGAAGTTGGAAGTAGTAACTAGATCACAAAGCTGGAGTGGGGCGTTTACTTGTGCTTATACATATTTTGTTCTATTATATTCTAAGTGAACTTACTTCAAGTCAACATCAGCCATTCATTCTATAGCAAACTATTAGTATTGATAATAACAATAATTATAATACCTAGCATTTATTTACTACATTAAGCTTTCTAAAGCACTTTACACTTATTAACTCATTTGATCCTCACAGTCATCCTGTCAGATAAGTACCATTATTATCCCCATTTAATAGGTGAGAAAACTGAGGCACAGAGATGTTTAAGAGACTTAGGGTCTGTGAGGGTCACACAGGTGGTAAGTGTCTGAGGAAATATTCAACCTCAGGTTTTCCTGATTCTGATTTCTGTGTGTATCCTCTGTGCCACCTAGCTGCTCTTTTATATGATGCTTTTAAATTAAAAACAAAACAAAACAAAACCCTTTCCATTCATTCTCTCATTTGAGTCTTGACTTAACCCTGTGAGGTAGATGGGGTTATAAAAGGATAGGTTGGAAGTAGTCAAACAGATGAGGAAATGGTGGTTTAGTCAGGGTAAGTGACTTGTCAAAGATTATACTAGTAGTAAGTAAGTAAAGTAGGGTTTTCAACCCCAGGGCTGAATGTCTAAAAATTCATTGTTTTTCCCATTACTCCATGCAGTTTCCATTTGACTAGTGAAATACAGGACAAGCTCAGTGGCTTTACGTGTCCCTAGGAAGTTACATAAACTTTGTGCAAATGAAAATTTGGTTAAAAATAGGGCTAATTTGGATCATTCAACCTTTATGTAATATAATTTACATCTTTGAACTATGTTGTATTTTCATTAGTTACTTGGTTTTACAGAGGTACTACTTTGTTGATATTCAGTATTTTCAGTTGTATCTGACTCTTCATGACACCATTTGGAGTTTTCATGGCAAAGTTACTGCAGTGGTTTGTCATTTCCTTCTCTAGTTCATTTTACAGATGAGAAAACTGAGGCAAACCATGTTAAATGATTTGCCCAGGTGTCTGTTAGATATTACTTACAGAGTTCAATTTGAAAGCAGAAAAAATTATTCGTAACTATTATCGGACAAACCACACCATTAAAATAGATTCCCTGTGGGATCAAAGTAATCAGCCCCAGAATGGACATATTTGAAATTATTTCATACAGTATTTAAAACCCACAATATATGCATGTAGGTATTTAATTTCATATTCTGAAATGTTTAAAAGTAGCAGAGAAAGACCTCCAACATGATCTAATTTTTGCTAGATCATGACAAAAATTCCACAGGATATGAAGACATGGATGAATTATCATCTGGTATAAATATGAATATTACCTTTCTATAGTTGTTGAAATGCAGACTCAGAGATTATGTGTCTATGGTCACATAACTAGTCTGAGATGGAATTTAAATTAGCTCTTTTTGTCTTCAAGCCTAGTACTCCCTTCACTACTCTGTGATACCCATTGTTATCAAATGAATTTTTGCCCGAGATTACAGAAAAGGCTTTCATTATGCAGAGGAATGAAAAGGATATGGTCATGTGCTCAAGGGGATGACAATTTGTCACAATTGACTTAGGAATCTGGATGAAATATTGCAAACACTGGACTGCTACAATACTCCAAAAGGGATGATTTCATGAACATGTTGCTTCCTCTGTGCATTAGGATGTGGTTTCAAAAGTTGGTCAGTTAAAATTCATCACATAGTGACCAACTTGTGGCAATGAATCTGTCTCAACTGACATAGGCTACTTCTTAGACAACAGATACAGAGCATATTTAGGGCTAGATTCTGAACTCCCTCACAAGTTGGTAGCAGAAAGAAGATTGGTATTAGGTTAGCATGACCTCCAAGCCATTGTCCATGCTTTTCAGTAAACCTTTCTTGGTGTATCTACTCAATGCACTGAAAGACAACCTCAGTTTCATAAATATAAACATACATCCACACAAATGCACATATATATACATGTATATATATATATATACTTATATGCATACATACATATATATTATATATATGTATGGACATTTATACACTGCAGCTATCCTATTTTCTCTGCCTCCCCACAAGATGGTTCTATATTTTTGGCAGATTATGTTGCTCAAAATGGGGTCTTTTTATGTCATTTCCCATCTGGAAATCACTGAGATTAGCTTAGTAAAGTATAGTTCTTTCATTTGTACTCTATATCCATTGTTTTCTAGGCCAGTTTTAAGTTTGATTTTTCTGACATGATATTTTCTGATTTGCAGCCATAGATAGTGCTGAGAAAGTATTATTATACAGAAAAAATGATGGGCTTTTGAATCAATAATCAGTCTTGGGTCATCTGAGATTTTGAGGCTTCCCAAAAGAAATCCAGACATCTTCTGCTCAATTTTGAGCTCAGCTCATTGTTTACCTGTAACACCTGTGTAAGACACATGCGTTGAGGGATTAATTCAAGTTCATACAAACATATGCCATAATCTGAGCAACATGTCACTTTACCTCCTTGTTTTTCTAGCATCCATAGCAAAGCTGATTCCTAGCGATTGTGAAGCTAATACAGGAAGTTCTGTCGTGTTGGAGGGTTGAATGCAGTCATTGCAATCCCTGAAAAGCAGCATCTGGAGAAGCTTGCTGTCAATTGGAAATCTTTCTTTGATTTTGACTTTGCAATGGAGATCTTTCATAAAATGGTGAACATCTTTGGTGATCATAGGTTTCTCCATTTTTCTTGTTTAATGTTAATATTCAGAAAAAAAACACACACAGAGGCACCAACATGCAAATTAAATTTTGACTTCCTTCAAGCTTAAAACTCTATTTCTACAGGTGCTAGTTTCTATGATATGCCTGATTCATGTCTTTCTTAGTTCAGATGCTTGGATTTTGATAAGATCATGCCAGCCTTCTCAGGGCTTCTTCAAATCATTCTATACCTTTCTGATTTGCTCTGGATCTACATTTTTTTTTAAAATGTCTATACTGATTTACATTTATGTTTCCTTCCCATTAGAAAGTAAGTTCCTTGAGGGGAAGACCTGTTTCTGATTTTTCATTTGGTTCCCAGAACTTAGCATACCATCTGGTACATAGTAGGAACTTAGTTGATGAAGAGCCTGTTGATTCCCTGAAGATTCCTTGGATTTTCCTGAGTTTTTTTGTCTGCAGTTGTCCATGGACTAGGATGGGACTTAAGAATGCTATAAGCTTGGTATTGGTCTATAATATCTAGCTTTTATATTGTGCTTTAAGATTTGCCAAGCACTTTACATATTTATCTCATATGATCTTCACAACAATCCTAAGAGACGGGTGCTATCATTATAGTTGAGGAATCTGGGACAAACACAGTTCCTAAATAAGGCCAGATTTTAACTCAAACTTCTTTATTCCAAGGCCAGCATTCTATCCACAGTGTCACCTAGCTAGCCTAGTGCCACCTGGCTTAGGCCTCTGACTTAAGATCCTTGAAGCGCTGAAATTGACTTGGAGACCATCTAATCCAGCAACCTCATTTTACATATAAGAATAGAGATCCAGAGGGAGAAGTGGGGAAAACTGGGATTTGGATCAAATTCTCGACTTCAATTCCTATGTTCTTTTCAGTACAATGATTTCTAAACACTGTTACCTTCAGAAAACCTTAAAGAAGCCAAAATCCATTATGACTCAAGGTAGTGTGCTCATTTTACTTTTGAATATTCTTAATTTTTAGGGTTTAAAAAATTACAGCAATCCCAAAAGCTGAGAATTATCATTAATTTTATACTTGATGACAGGGTCAGAATTCGAAAAAAGACCTTTATAAGCTGGAGCATTAGATTAAACCTAGTCGTATGAATTTGTTAGTGATAAATAAATCTTTTTTTTGATAAAAATTTATTTATTTAACTTTTTACATTCATTTTCACAAAATTTTGGGTTCCAAATTTTCTCCCCTTTTTATCCCCTCCCCCCACCCCAATACCCCAAGCAATCTAATTTTCCCTATCACCAATCTTCCCTCTCTTCTATCATCCCACCCTTCTCTTGCCCCATCTTCTCTTTTGTCCTGTAGGGCCAGATGACTTTCTGTTCCCCATTAACTGTATTTCTTATTTCCTAGTAGCAAGAACAATACTCAACAGTTGTTCCTAAAACTTTGAGTTCCAATTCTCCCCATCCTTCCCTCCCCACCCATTCCCCCTGGGAAGGCAAGCAATTCAATATAGGCCCTATCTGTGTAGTTTTGCAAATGACTTCCATAACAGTCGTGTTGTGTAAGACTAACTGTATATCCCTTCATCCTATCCTGCCCCCCATTGTTTCTATTCTCTCTTTTGATCCTGTCCCTCCCCAAGAGTGTTGACTTCAAATTGCTCCCTCCTCCCATTGCCCTCCCTTCCATCATCTCCCCCCTTGCTTATGTCCTTCCCCCCCACTTTCCTGTATTGTAAGATAGGTTTTCATACCAAAATGAGTGTGCATTTTATTCCTTCCTTTAGTCGAATGTGATGAGGGCAAACTTCTTGTTTTTTTCTCAGCTCTCTTCTTTTTCCCTCCACTAAAAAGTCTCCTGCTTGCCTCTTGAATGAGATATAATTTACCCCATTCCATTTCACCCTCTTTCCTCCCACTACATTTCTCTCTCACTGTTTACCTTAATTTCTTTTAAGATATGGTCCCATAATATTCAATTCACTCTGTGCTCTCTGTCTCTGTATGTGCGTGCATGTGTGTATGTGTGCGTGTACGCATGTACGTGTGTGTGTGTGTGTGTATGTGTGTGTGTGGTCCCACCAACTACCCAGATACTGAAACGTTTTAAGAGTTACAAATATTGTCTTTCCATGTAGGAATGTAAACAGTTCAACTTTGGTAAGTCCCTTATGACCTCTCTTTGCTGTTTACTTTTTCATGCTTCTTCTCATTCTTGTGTTTGAAAGTCAAATTTTCTTTTCAGCTCTGGTGTTTTCATCAAGAATGCTTGAAAGTCCTGTGTTTCATTGAAAGACCATATTTTCCCCTGAAGTATTATACTCAGTTTTGCTGGGTAGGTGATTCTTGGTTTGAGTCCTAGTTCCTTTGACTTCTGGAATATCCTATTCCATGCCCTTCGATCCCTTAATGTGGAAGCTGCTAGATCTTGAGTCATCCTGATTGTATTTCCGCAATACTGGAACTGTTTCTTTCTAGCTGCTTGCAATATTTTCTCCTTGACCTGGGAATTCTGGAATTTGGCCATAATGTTCCTAGGAGTTTCTCTTTTTGGATCTCTTTCAGGTGGTGATCGATGGATTCTTTCAATACTTATTCTGGTTCTAGAATGTCAGGGCAGTTTTCCTTGATAATTTCATGAAAGATGATGTCTAGGCTCTTTTTTTGATCATGGCTTTCAGGTAGTCCCATAATTTTTAAATTGTCTCTCCTGGATCTATTTTCCAGGTCAGTTGTTTTTCCAATGAGATATTGCACATTATCTTCCATTTTTTCATTCTTTTGGTTTTGTTTTGTGATGTCTTGGTTTCTCATAAAGTCATTAGACTCCATCTGTTCCATTCTAATTTTGAGAGAACTATTCTCTTCAGTGAGCTTTTGAACCTCTTTTTCCATTTGGCTAATTCTGCTTTTGAAAGCATTCTTCTTCTCATTGGCTTTCTCACTCATTTGCCAATTGAGTGAGCCTATTATTCAAGGTGTTATTTTCTTCAGCATTTTTTTGGGTCTCCTTTAGCAAGGTATTGACCCATTTTTCATGCTTTTCTTGCATCTCTCTCATTTCTCTTCCCAGTTTTTCCTCCACCTGTCTAACTTGATTTTCAAAATCCTTTTTGAGCTCTTCCATGGCCTGAGCCCACCAGATATCCACCTGGGATGTTTGGGATACAGAGGCCCCGCCCTCCACGTCTTTCCCTTATGGTAAGAATAGTTCCTCGTCATCAGAATTAAAAGGCAGAAACATCTGTACCCCATCAAAGTAGCTGTTTATAGTCTTATTTTTCTTCCCTTTTCTGGGCATTTTCCCAGCCATTTACTTGACTTCTGAGATTCCTGTCCACCCCTGCCTAGATCCGCCCAGCTAGTGCTTGGGGTCTGAGATTCAAATGGGCTTTCAGTGGTGGGAGCGGCTGCTATTCAATGTGAGCGTAAGTTCTGGTGCTCAGGTGGGGGCAGGGCTGTCTCCCAGGCTCAGTTCCCTCAGGGGATTTATACAGAGACCTTCAGTAATGGGGCGGGTGGGGGCAGGGCCGTCTCCCAGGTTCAGTTCCCTCAGGGGGTTTATGCAGAGACCTTCAGTAATGGAGCGGGTGGGGGCAGGGCCATCTCCCAGGCTCAGTTCCCTCAAGGGATTTATGCAGAGACCTTCAGTAATGGCCCTGAACCTCTGCCTGCTGCTCGTGGAGTCCTGGGCCACTGCCGCTGCCTCTGCTGCTGCCTCTGCCGCTCCCTCCACAGCTGCCTCCCGAGGGGGCCCGAGCCACGGAGACACTCCTTTCCCCTCTCGGCCAGCCCAGACTTCTCTCTCACTGACCTGTAGTGTCTATGGGCGGAGGGACCTTCCCGGCCACCGGAGGTTCTGTCCCTGAAGCCTGCTCAGATCTGCTCCTCTGGGGCCGTGCGGCCAGGGCAGCACAAGGGTGGACTCCGCTTTCTGGGGTGCAACGGACCCCTGGGGATGGCTCTCCAGGGCTCTCTGGAATGGAAATCTTTTCTCCTGTGTTTCTACGTGCCTTGCAGTGCTCTAGAATTTGTGGGGAGTTCTTCTTGCAGGAAATATATGGGCTGTGGGTTCGGAGCTAGCATACGTGAGTCTTTCTACCCCGCCATCTTGGCTCCACCCCCAGGGATAAATAAATCTTAATGATAAATAAACCCAATGATAAATAAATCTTAATGTTGTCTTAAATATGGATTCAGAAATTTGAATTTGTAGGTACGTAAGAGAGGAAGAGTTTATCTGGAAAATATATGATAATTTAGTGTACTCTAAGCTCACTGTGAGACAGTGAGGCTGTGGCTGCCCAGAAAGGTTTATGAGATCTTGGAATTCATTACAAGAGGCATGCTTCCAGGAATAAGAAGGCAACAGTGTCCTTCCCAGCCCATGTCTGATATACTGTGTTCAGTTTTGGGCATTGTAGTTTAAGGATATTAATAGTCTATGAAGCACAAGGGGAAAAGACAAGAAGAATGCTAAAAGCCTTAACACCATGTTTTGTGAGGATTGGTTGAAGAAATGAGGAATATTTAAGCTGAAAAAAAGAAACACATGACAGGTGTCTTCAAGTATTCTACATATTGTCATGTTAAAGAAAGATTAAGCCTGTTTAGCTTTACCCTAGAAGACAGAACTAGGAAGTTCCAGGAGTGAGGATTTAGCCTTGATTTCAGAAAAGTCAAGCCTTCTAAAAATTAGAACCAGCACAAAATGGATTAGACCTCTTCAGCAGGTAATAGCGAGGAGGATTGCCATTCCCACTCTGACCCTCTTTTGCTCTCTCTCATCCTCCCCATAGCTGTTGGATCACATGGACAGCAAAGTTGCAGAAGGAATTCAGGATTGGTTATGGGTTTGAGGGCACAGGTTGCCATAGATCTTTTTAAATTCTGGGATATTGGGATTCTGAAATTCTAGAGCATAACTCTCCCTAATTTCAAATGGTGTTCCCTAGTTTCATACAACTATCATAATATTTTGCTCCTTCCTCTAATTCTAGTTTTGACAGCCAAAAAGAGAGAAAGATATCTGTTTAAATGCTTTTCTGACTCCTTGATGGTGAGATCTAATGAGGAAAAGAGTCATTTGGATGGATTTTATGTTATCTGCATAGTAGAACATGGCTTCAGTAGTAAAAATACACTTAGTTTAATAAAACAAATCCAGGTATAAAATTAATAGTAGCCTCAGTAAGGGCTTGTGTACTGAGAGGTACTATATATTACTGTTATTGTTTCTGCCTTCTATGAAGGCTTCTAGAAATTTACATAACCATTAAGCTGAGTTTCTAAATTCATTATCAATGAAGATTTCTTTTTTGGCCAAAACAATTCAAATCATTGTAGAAAATAGTTTAATTTTAGTCTTCTTTATTAAGACACACTGAGCTGGGAATACAAAGAGGATATGTGGGCTATTTTGTTATTAAAACAAATACAAATTCTTTTTTCATTCTGTATTCAAAGACAGCTAAATTTTTAACTTAAATGAGTACCTCAATCCATAGGAGAAAGGAGTATCACCAAGAGAACTGAAGATTTCACTGGTCACATAAGCTTTGATTTCCACCATGTAGGTACAAGTATATGGTTTCCTGAGTTATAGTGGTTAAAAAAATCTCTATTTAGCCTCTCGGAACTTAGTTAGACTATTCCTATCTGATTTATACAACACCCATGGCTGGTTCTGTATTTATAATACTTGATGGGACCTGCTAGAAGTAATACTCTACTGTCATGGTCTTGTGGACCTATGTTTTCTCCATGTCCTGATGAGATGGTCAAGTTGGATTTTGGCCTAGCAAAATATCATATGCTTATTGTATGCCCAGCACATTAGAGTTAAATGGGAACCCAGAATCTATTGAGTTTGACCATCTCATTTTACATATGAGGAAATTGAGGACTAAGGAGGTTAAATGACTTGCTCAACATCTCACAGGTAATGTAAGTCAGTAAGTCAAGCCAACAAGCATTGATTTAGTGCTTCCTATGTGCCAGTCATAGTTCCAAGTGCTAGGGATGAAAGAAAGGGGAAAAAAACCCAAAGCATCTGATTTCAGAGAGGTTGTAGTATAATGGGAGTGACAACAAGCAAACTATGCAGAAACAAAATAATATATATGTATATATATGCATATGCACACACATATTGTATATATATACACCCATACATAAATAAGAGATGGTAATAGAGGGGAGGGACTATTATTACAGGGGATTAATTAGGAAAGACTTTTTGTTGAAGGTGGAGTTTTAGCTCAGACTTGAAGGAAACAAGGGAATCCAGGAAAAGGAGACCAGGAGGGAGAGAATTCCAGGCATGGGAGTCAACCAGTGAAAATGCTCAGAGTTGGGAGATGGAACATCTATCTACTTTAAGCAAGGAGGCTAGTGTCCCTGAATTGTATAATACATGGAAGAGAGTAAGGTATAAAAAGATTGGAAAGTTAGGAAGGGGCCAGGTTTTGAAGGACTCTAAAAGCCAGAGGATTTTATATTTGATCCTGGAGGTAGTAGGGAGCCACTGAAGCTTATTGAGTGTAAGTGTGAGTGTGTGTGTGTGAATTTTATAGTCAGTCCTAAACATTAGAAGGTCAGTGTTAGAGATAAATGTAGACCTATGTTTTCTGATTCCAGAGAAAGCATCTTTTGCACTGTATTACTGTAATACAGTATGTATGTATGCAATCATGTATGAATGTATTTGTTTCTGAATGTGTGGGTATATGAATACTGAAAGTTAGGAAATGAAGCACATGCAGTTAATATATTGCACATACACAGCTAATTTTCAAAATAAATATATTCTCTAAATAAAAAAATCTTGCTCAGCTATAATAATTGTGTAGACAATTCCCAATAATGTGGTTTAATAAAGATATATTATCTTGTAAATCTAACAAATTATGAGTAGGTAACAAGCTGGGTTCAAGGTGAGATCAGTTAATGAAAACAAATTTATTTCAAAGCAATGACTACAATTATCAGCTGTAATCAATTGACTGAAATGATCATGTTTCTCTCAGATAAATGACTTCAAAGTAAACGACACATTTCAAAATCTTATTATTGAACTCAGGGGACTGAAATTTTGCAAAGGAACAAAAACTCAGTTATGTCTTCCACTGAGTGAGTTGAGCTTATTTTAGTTTGTGTGCTGATGGGAAAAAAAATGCAATTATTTTGCCACCCTGACTACTCAGTACATCATTAGTCCATATTTAATTCAAAAACTGATGGTAGATTTAACAGATATTTTATCTCCCTTTCCTATGACATTTTGATTATACACCTTCTGCTCTTTCACTGCCTTTATTAAGCATTTATTAGGCACATTCTCTGTACAGTGTACTATGGAAGTCTCTGGGCATGAAAGCTGAAAACAAAAATAGGCCTGGTTCTCAAGGAGCTTACTTTCTACTGAGAGGGGAATATAATGTATTTAAGCAAAGTACTTTTAGAGAATTCTATGAAATTCTATTATTTATTTGATGTTCAAATAAAGTCCTTCTTTGGATTCAAAGGGTCTCATGGTTGGATAATTTCTTCATAGGAGAATAACAATACTATACTACATATACAACACTTCATATATTACATGGGGCATTCTGCACATTTTATTGCATTTTGAAAAGCGAAGGAAGGAGAACCACTCACAGAGGTGGCGTCTGAACATCCCCATTCCCTGTTTTTCACAAATGTTTCTCATTTCTTTCTTGATGATCTTGGCACAGTAGAAAAAAATCTTGAAGTCAAAGTCATAAGATCTTGTGTTAACAAGACCCCACAAGCAAATGTTGTTTCAAGTCCTGAGATTGGAAAATATTGTTCCAATTTTGAAAAAAAAGCTAATGGTATTGAACATTTATGATTATCAATTTATGTAATGATAACTAGTACCCTTTAGTTTACAAAGTACTTCACAACAATTCTGAGGTAGATATTAAAAACATTATGTCCATTTTATGGATGAGGAAATTGAGACTGAGAGACATGAAATAGCCTTCCTGAGGTTATGTCACTAGCAGCAGAGTTGATTTTAAGAAGGAACCTCTAAGTTCATTTAATCTAAACACTCTCCAATTTCATTTGACTTGAAAAAGAAATCCATACATTGATGGAAAAAGGTGAAGTTATTGGTGTAAACAGGTCTTCAGTTCAAGTCTTCTGCTTCCAAACCCAGCACTCATTCAACTATGAAAATAAACATAAGGTGACCCCAGTTTTAAGAGACTGTCCCTCAGAGAAGTAGGTGTAGTTGTCAAAGCTTTTCGTAGTTATTAAATCATTTTAAAATTGTATTTGACTCTTCCTGACCCCATTTGGGGTTTTCTCGGCAAATATACAGGAGTTGTTTGCCATTTCCTTCTCCAGATCATTTTACAGATGAGGAAACTGAGGCAAACAGGGTAGAGTGACTTGCCCATATAGCTAGTAAGTGTCTCAGGCCAGAGTTGAATTCAGGAAGATGTTTTCTTTCAGAGGCAATAAAATATAGGAAAATTATGGTTAGCTGGAGCTAACTTAAAAGTTATAGCTGGGAAGACTAAACTGAAGAGAAAGAAATGCCAGGCCAAAGAATTTATGTTGACCTATAGCAGTAGGGAGCCACTGAAGTCTTAGGGACAGGGAAATGAAATGATCAGAATTATGTATTAGGAAGAGTACCCAGGGAGAAACTTGTGGTAGGGAGACAGGAAGACCAGCCACTGGTTTATTAACCATTTCTGGGCAAAAGAAGAAAAACCTGATATAAGGTGGTAGCCATATCAGTGGAGAGGATATAAGTATGAGAGATATTATAAATGTAGTGTTAAGGCATGGCAATTAATTAGACTGGAGGAATTAGAAGAATCAAAAATGACTGAGATTTTGAGCCCGGATAATTGGGGTGGTGCCAGAAAGGAGAACAGAGAAGTTAGAAAAAGGAAAGAAAGGCTTGGGAGAGGGGGCAGGGTGAGAAAGGAAAGTTACCAGTTATTTCACATTAAAAAAATCTGTTAGATGCTACTTTTCAGCAAAATCAGGGAGAAATCTATTTATTTATTTATTTTTTATTTAATTAATTTTTTACATTCATTTTCACAAATTTTTGGGTTCCAAATTTTCTCCCCTTTTATCCCCTCCCTCCACCCCAATACCCCAAGCAATCTAATTTTCCCTATCTCCAATCTGCCCTCTCTTCTGTCATCCCTACCTTCTCTTGTCTCCATCTTCTCTTTTCTCCTGTAGGGCCAGATGACTTTCTATTCCTCATTAACTGTATGTCTTCTTTCCTAGTTGCAACAATAATACTAAACAGTTGTTCCTAAAACTTTGAGTTCCAAATTCTCCCCATCCCTCCCTCCCCACCCATTCCCTTTGGGACGGCAGGCAATTCAATATAGGCCCTATCTGTGTAGTTTTGCAAATGACCTCCCTGATAGTCGTGTTGTGTAAAACTAACTGAATTACCATCCCTCCTAACCTGCCCCTCCTTGTTTCTCTTCTGTCTTTTGATCCTGTCCCTCCCCGAGTATTGACTTCAAATTGCTCCCTCCTCCCTTTGCCCTCCCTTCCATCATTCCCCCCCCTTGCAATATCTCCTTCTCTCCCCCTTTCTTATACTGTAAGATAGGTTTTCATACCAAAATGAGTGTGCATTTCACTCCTTCGTTTAGTCAAATGTGATGAGGGTAAACTTCTTGTTTTTTGTTTTTTGTTTTTTTTTCTCAGCTCTCCTCTTTTTCCCTCCACTAAAAAAATCTCCTACTTGCCTCTTAAATGACATATAATTACCCCCTTCCATTTCCTCCTCTTTCCTCCCACTACATTTCTCTCTCACCATTTACCTTAATTTCTTTTAAGGTATGGTCCCATCCTATTCAGTTCACTCTGTGCTCTCTCTCTCTGTATGTGTGTGCATGTGGGTATGTGTGTGCATGTGTGTACATGTGTATGTGTGGTCCCACCAATTACCCAGATACTGAAAAGCTTTAAGAGTTAGAAATATTGTCTTTCCCTGTATGAATGTAAACAGTTCACTTCTGGTAAGTCCCTTAAGATTCTCTTTGCTGTTTCCTTTTTCATGCTTCTTCTCATTCTTGTGTTTGAAAGTCAAATTTTCTTTTCAGCTCTGGTCTTTTCATTAAGAATGATTGAAAGTCCTCTGTTTCATTGAAAGACCATATTTTCCCTGGAAGTATTATACTCAGTTTAGCTGGGTAGGTGATTCTTGGTTTGAGTCCTAGTTCCTTTGCCTTCTGGAATATCCTATTCCACGCCCTTCGATCCCTTAATGTAGAAGCTGCTAGATCTTGAGTTATCCTGATTGTATTTCCACAGTACTGGAATTGTTTCTTTCTAGCTGCTTGCAAGATTTTCTCCTTGACCTGGGAGTTCTGGAATTTGGCCACAATGTTCCTAGGAGTTTCTCTTTTTGGATCTCTTTCAGGTGGTGATCGATGGATTCTTTCAATACTTATTTTGCCCTCTGGTTCTAGAATGTCAGGGCAGTTTTCCTTGATAATTTCATGGAAGATGATGTCTAGGCTCTTTTTTTGATCATGAGTTTCAGGTAGTCCCATAATTTTTAAATTGTCTCTCCTGGATCTATTTTCCAGGTCAGTTGTTTTTCCCATGAGATATTTCACATTCTCTTCCATGCTTTCGTTCTTTTGGTTTTGTTTAGTGATTTCTTGGTTTCTCGTAAGGTCATTAGACTCCATCTGCTCCATTTTAATTTTGAGAGAACTATTAAATTCAGTGAGCTTTTGAGCCTCTTTTTCCATTTGGCTCATTCTGCTTTTGAAAGCATTCTTCTCCTCATTGGCTTTTTGAACCTCTTTTGCCAATTGAGTGAGCCTATTTTTCAAGGTGTTAATTTCCTCAGCATTTTTTTGGGTCTCCTTTAGCAAGGTATTGACCCGTTTTTCATACTTTTCTTGCATCTCTGTCATTTCTCTTCTCAGTTTTTCCTCCACCTGTCTAACTTGCTTTTCAAAATCCTTTTTGAGCTCTTCCAAGGCCTGAGCCCACCCGCCACCCCCCTGGGGTGTCTGAGGTACTGAGGCCCCGCCCTCCACATCTTTCCCTGATGGCAAGAATACGTCTTCATCATCAGATCCGAATGTCGGGATCATTTGCATTTGTTGTAAAAAACTCTCTATAGTCTTATTTTTCTTCCCTTTTCTAGGCATTTTCCCAGCCAGTTACTTGACTTCTGAGATTCCTTTCCACCCCCACCTGGATCTGCCCAGCTAGTGCTTGGCCTCTGAGATTCAGATGGGCTTTCCATGGCAAGCTTTAGTTCTGGCGCTGGGGTGGGGGCAGGGCTGCCTCCCAGGCTCAGTTCCCTTAAGGGCTTTATGCAGAGACTTTCAGGAACGGAGCAGGTGGGGGCGGGGTGCGGGTGCCCGCCTCCTAGGCTCAGTTCCCTCAGGGGCTTTATGCAGAGGCCTTCAGTAATAGAGCGGGGTGGAGGCAGGGCCGTCTCCCAGGCTCAGCTCCTTCAGGTTTTATGCAGAAACCTTCCGTAATGAAGATCCTGCCTGCTGCGGGGGGATTCCTGAGTCCTGGGTCACTGCCGCCTCACCCGCCGCCCATGCCTCTGCCTCCACCGCTTCCTCCCGAGGGGGCCTGAGTCACGGAGACGCTCCGCTCCCCACCTCCAGCCCGGTCTTCTCTCTCACTGACCTGTAGCTTCTGTGGGCGGAGGGACTTTCCTGGCTGCCGGAGCTTCCGTGTCTGAAGCCTGCTCAGGTCAGCTTCTCTGGGGCCCCGGCCAGGGCAGCGTTGGGGGTGGGGTCCGCTTTCTGGGGCGCGACAGACCCTGGGGACGGGTCTCAAGGGCTCCCTGGAACGGAAATCTCTTCCACTCCGTTTCTGCACACCTTGTATTGACCCAGAAGCTATGGGGGTCTCTTTTTACATTAATTCCATGGGCTTTGGTTTCGGAGCTCATAAACGTGCGTCCTTCTACTCTGCCATCTTGGCTCCGCCCCCCGCCATCTTGGCTCCGCCCTGAGAAATTTAAAAAAAATAATTTAACCTATTTTATTTTTTGCCTTTCTTCCTTTCCACAGAATGATTATCAGACTTTAGAACTGGGCAGTTAATCAGAATGTTATTCTTTTTCCAGTGAACACAGAGAGTAATTCAGTTTCTTTTCTTTTTTCTCTTCCCCTCCACAAGGCATACAGGTCAAGACTGATTTGTCCAATTCCTTGGAAGTTGTAAAGCAAATAGGAAAACAAGCAACACCAAACTCAACAGGCTGTTAACCAAAGGGATTATGTTTGTTGTTTTTCCCCAGAGCATGGTCATAAGATCCTTGCTTAAATTAACTACAGCTTTGAATGTGTTCAGAAGTGCCCATTTTTAATAACAGTCTTTCATACTCAGATATTGCCCTCTTTTTTAATTGATACCTTTAAAAGTTGTTTATCATATCATAGGATCATAAATCACGGCTAAAAGGATTTTAGAGTACATCAAATTCAAGCTTCTTGTTTTACAGATGAATAAACTGAGGCAGAGAGTTTAAATAACTTATTCAAGGTCATACAGCTTGTAAGTGCCTGAGGTGGAATTTGGAGCCTCTCTTTATGACTCCTACTCCAGGACTCTACCCATTACTCCATTCTGCCCTTTACATCATCTGTCCCCATTGAACTCTCTTTGGTAATAAACAATTATATAATTAAATAAAACCAACAAAAAGCCATCATATGTGGCAGTATATGCAAGATTTTGTACTCATAACCCTTCCCTTTGTCATCCCTAGATCGCTTAAATGAGAGGATCAATGTATATTTCCTCTGTTCTCTAGAATCAAGTTTATTAATGGTAATTAATCTGAATTCAGGTTTTTTTTTTTTAAAGTCACAGTTTCCATTTAATTCTAACAATCATTTTGTATACTTTTCTCTTAGTTCTGCTTTCTTTGTTACACATTTCTTGATACAAGCTTTCCCTTGTTTCTCTGAATTCCTAATATTCATCCTGCCTTATGGCACTAAGGCAATGTCTTATAGGTTACTTATTTTAAGTTTTGTCTATGTAAAATTATAGGTATCTTAAGGATAGTAGGTTAATTCTTGTTTTATTTTTTGTTCTTGCATGAAGGTGGCATAGGTACTGTATTAGTACATGTACATCAGTCCAACTATCTCTCCAAAAAAACTAAGCATGAGATACTTTTAAGTTTAATCAGTGTAATTAACATTTTCTCTATCACTTTTGACATCCATAAATCAACAAAATAAGTCCCAATTTGCATTATTTGTTGATTTCCGAGTTGTAAATGCTCACACCAAAAATTTGACAGCTGGTTTTCATGAGGCAGAAAGAGCTGGATCCAGCCCACCATTGGGTGTAGGTTTGAGTTCTAGTGACCATAAGGAAGCTGAATGTATCGAAATGAAATGTATTTGGTTTATACCCTAAAGTAGATTTGGTTCGAACAAAGACTTTGAATTAGGGTTATTATTGAGCTAACCTACAGTCCAGTAGTGTGTATAAAGCACCTTGCCAATGGGAAAAGAGTATACAAATGCTAATTTTCATTTATTTCCCATCTAAATGCTAAGATGGCAGATGCTCAATGAATGTTCATTAAATTAAAGATGAACATGATATAGAAGTAGTTGTGGTGTCAGAAAAAACCAAGGTAATTTCCTTACATGACAAAGATTTACTTCCATGGTCCTATATTCATCAAAAAGATTAGTGGTCCAATACCACCACAAAGTCTGTTTCCCAAAGATATGAAAAAGAAGAAGGACTAATATGTAAAAATACATATAGCAGCTCTTTATGTGGTGATGAGGAATTGGAAATTGAGAAGATACCCATCAATTGGGGAATGGCTGAACAAGTTGTGGCATATGATTATGATGGAATATCATTGTGCTATCAGAAATAATGGGAGGTATGCTTTCAGGAGAACCTGGAAATACTTACTTCGATGCTGATTGAAGTGAGCAGAACCAGGAGAACACTGTACACAGTTACAGCAACATTGTATAATGATCGACTGTGAATGACAAAGCTGTTCTCAGCAATACAGAGATCCAAGACAATTCTGAAGGACTTATGATGAAAAATGCTATCATCCCCAGAAAAAGAACTGATGGAATCTGAATGCAGATCAAAAGCATATTTTTACTTCATTTTCAAGAAAATTTGCCTGTATTTTCTTTAATAACATGACTAATATGGAAATATGTTTTGCATGACTGCACATGTATAACATTTATCATTGCTTGTCTTCTCAGTAAGCAAAGAGAGGAGGTAAGGGTGGGAGAGAATTTGGAACAGGTAAAAACAATTTTAATCTGTAACTGGGAAAAAATAAAATATTAAAAGAAAGAAATAAGATTGGTGGTCATTTCAATGTGCTTACTCCACCCAAGTAGAGTAGGAGGGAGGGCTGTGTATTCACCTGCCTCTATAAATGTATTATTTTCATTTTCTGGAAGTTTAGACTGACTCAAAGTGACATGAGAGTTGATCAAGGAAGCATCTGGTAAACCACCCACAGACCCAGTAAATAGGCTTCCGAAATACTTTGTGATTATAATTGCTTATTTTGTGACCCTGGTCAAGTCAATTACCTGTAGTATCAGGAGGATAATATTTCCATATTTCCCAGGGTTTTTGTGAGAAAAGCACTTTATAAATCTTAATCACTATGTAGATATGGTTTGCTTTTAGCTACAGACATAATGTCCCAGGAGAGGCAATGTGGAATACTGAATTGAAAGCTGGACTCAAAGCCAGGGATAATTGGATTCAAGGCCTGCTTCTGACACGTTCTGGATATAACATCCTAGGCGAGTTATTTAGTCTCAGTATTCTAGGCTAGAGGTGTTAATCAATAAACATTTATTGAGAATCTACTATGTACCAGGCATAATGCTAAGCACTGGCTCCATTTGGCCCAAAACCCTTCTGAGTACAACCTGAATTCCATGTGTATATACATACATATATCTATATATGTATGTATATGTATCTATGTATGTTTATATATATATGATACATAAACATGTAGTTTTCTAAGATGATACATAACCCAGAGGGCTCCTTATGTATAGTCAATGGCCATAATTTTCTATTTGAGTTACTACTACAAAATTTGCATTAGTAGAAGGACTTTCCTTACCTGAGAGATCCTTGCAAGAATGAAATCACAAGAGGTTTCATTTTAGATCCAACTTAAATCCCACCTCCTGTAGGTGGCCTTTCTCAGTCTTCCCTCCTCTCTCCATTTCCTTCTGAGATTGCCCTTCCTCCTTGACTGTCTATGTTTTGTATGTACATAGTTGCTTGAACATTATGTCCCCCATTATAATGTAAGATCCTAGAAGGAGGGTACTGTATTCAAAGTACCTATAAATAACAAATACTAGATAAATATCTTGACTTTTGACTGACTTTCCACATCTATTTCTATTACAATATGACTGTTAGAGGTAAGAAGCCCAAAAGACCAAAACTTTGATTATTCCACTCTTATAACTTCTCTGTATGTAGACACATCCTAAGAAAGAAATAGAAACAAAACCCAGAAAGGATTTATGCCCTCATGAATGACAAGGATATTTTGAATTATGATTGAAAACCTTGCAAAGACTACTAGACCACATATGGGGTCTAGGTAGCTGGATGGGGTGAGGTAGAGTGGTGTTTTGAAGACAGATTCAAGAAGATTTGGGTGTGAATCTATTTCAGACATTCACTAGCTACGTGACCCTCAGCAAGTTATTTAGGTTCTCTTAATCTCAGTTTCCTCTTTTGGAAAAAGCAAGGATAATAACAGCACCTACCTCTTGGGTTATTGTGAGGATCAAACAATATTACATATATCAAAGTGCTTTGCAAACCTTAGCACTTATTTAAGTGCCAGCTAGTCTAAATAAATAATTAATCAAATCAATAAAGCTTCTATTAGGACAAAAAAGCAATTAATAAAAACAATTGTTGAGAGTCTACCTTGCTTCTAGTGAAACATGTAAGCATGAGGTTCCATGTGTAAATAAAGCATGTGCAGATGACGTACAGAGCTAGGCTATCCACCAGTGATGGGGCTAGTAGAATGCTTAGCTGTGAAAAGCTGCAGTAAAATGCAGCCAACCTCTTGGTGCCCTTTTACATGTCCAGCAGCTCTAACTTCCTAAAGCATGCCAGCAAGCTCCCAGCTTTATTTTGGTCAAATTTCTAGCTATCATCCCACTTGGCCGTTCATCTTTGTAGCTCACATTTGCTACATTTATAGATCTAGTGATGATTACATATATATAGATATACATATATCTATATATATAGGTATGTCATATTTTTCTTATATATGGACATATATATGGACATATACGTATATGTGTATGTAGATATATGGGTGTGTATACACACAGTTTTTGTTATTCAGTTGTTTTAGTTGTGTCCGACTCTTTCTGACATTATTTGGGTTTTTCTTGGCAAAGATACTATAGTGGTTTGTTATGTATATTATATATACATACATAATTTTGTCACTTTTATGGGGAAATCATAATAAATACAGTCTCCTACCTTGTTAACAAAAATGGACCCCCTCTCTCCTTTTATTCTCTCCACCTCAGCTGTTGCTCTGTGGAATAAAATGTCTCTGTCTCTTTAAAGTCAAAGATCTCTCTCTCTCAACTCTCTTAAATAACCTGATTAGGATTTTAGCAGCTACCATCATTCTCTCTGTCTGTCTCATACATACAGTGATACACACATATTAGAATAGCATTAGGATTAAAAGTGATACAATCAAGGTAACAGAAGTGTGAATACTTGCCAATTTTGATTGGAAGGTGGGAGTTAGGCATTTTCTGGTCATTCTTCCTTCCCTTCCTTTCCCTTTCCTTTCCTTCCCTTCCCCCTTCCCTTCCCTTCCCTTCCCTTCCCTTCCCCCTTCCCTTCCCTTCCCTTCCCCCTTCCCTTCCCTTCCCTTCCCTTCTCCCTTCCCTTCCCTTCCCCCTTCCCTTCCCTTCCCTTCCCTTCCCTTCCCTTCTCCCTTCCCTTCCCTTCCCTTCCCTTCCCTTCCCTTCCCTTCCCTTCCCTTCCCTTCCCTTCCCCCTTCCCTTCCCTTCCCTTCCCCCTTCCCTTCCCTTCCCTTCCCTTCCCTTCCCTTCCCTTCCCTTCCCTTCCCCCTTCCCTTCCCTTCCCTTCCCCCCTTCCCTTCCCTTCCCTTCCCTTCCCTTCCCTTCCCTTCCCTTCCCTTCCCTTCCCTTCCCTTCCCTTCCCTTCCCTTCCCTTCCCTTCCCCCTATTGCACTCTGAATGAAGCTCATGGGTGTTACCTCACACCAAGTGAGTACTTGCATAGACCTTGGCCTAAAGGGGTCAAGTATGAGTGTATTATAAGCATGAACATATAGTATGAGTATATTCTAAGTATGTGGAAATGAAAATACACTGAAACGGAAAGTGGAATGTTGAGTTTAAGCAAAAGAAAGTAGTCAAATTATGCTGGATCAAAGAATAAATGAAGAGTGTACAATGTAATCAACCTAGAGAGGTACTTAGAGCTGGAATATAAAAAGGCTCCAAATGCTAAACTATGGGATTTATAGTTTATGCTAGAGCCCCCAGGGCTCCTGGGTTTTTTCCCATTTTGATTCAGTGACTGCATGCAAAACTAATTACTGATGTAGTGCTAGGGGGGAGGAGTGGTACTGATGTGTGGGTGTTCCTCATGTGGACAATGTGGGTCTGTGATTGTGCTTTACTTCTCTGTAGTTTGGGCTAGTACTGCAGAAGTTGGAATATGATGAAAAGGGTTCCAAATTCAGTTTGGGGCTACCATTTGTTACTCTAGTTAAGGTTTGCGTATCACTCTTGAGTAATATATCCCACTGGGATCCTCAGCTTACTTTCATGACTAGTCTATAATATTAAAAATGAGCAAATTCAGAAGAAAATCTTATTTTTTTGGTTTCCAGTATATGCTTTTAACATAAAAAATGTTGAAATTCTGATTAATTCAGTTTCAACAAGCATTCATTAAATGCTTATGGTATATAGAGCAGTATGTTTGTTGTTAGACACAAACTTTAGACAGGCATGTCAACATGAATTAAGTGCTTGCTATATGGCATGTACTGTACTAGGCACTGGGCATACAAAGAAAGGCAAAAAGCCCCAACCATACAACCAAACAAAATAACCCAATTCCTGCTCTCAATTCCTATTTGTCAAATAAGGGTAACAGTATACTGACAACTATATGCAAAACAAAAAAGATAAATTCAAGATAAATTGTAGATAATCTCAGAGAAAAGATACTAAGATTAAGAAAGAGTGGGAAAGATTTCTTGCAAATGTGGAACTACAAATGTGGAGATTTAAAGTCAGGGAAGCCAAGAGGAAGAGCATTTCTAGCAGTGGGACGGCCAATTAAAATGCATGAAGTCAGAAGATGAAAGGATTTGTGGAAAGAACAGCAAGGACTTCAGTGCCACTGGATTATAGAGTGTGTAGGGAGTAGGGAGGAAGGTGTAAGAAGACTGGAAAGACGGGAAGGGACCAGATTGTGAAGGGCGTTCAAAACAAAGAGGAGATTATATATTTGATCCTGGAGATGACAGGAGGCATATGGAATAGGAGGATGACATGGTCAGACTCCTGCGTTGGGGAAATCACTTAGCAGACGGAAGTCTGGATTGGAATGGGCAGATACTTGAGTCAGGGAGAACCTCCAGAATGAATCAATCCCAGAGAGGGGTATATACAAAAGATGTTGGAAAGGTAGAAAAAACAGGACTTGGCGAATGACTGGTTATGGGGCAAGGTGTGAGTGAGGAATTAATATTTTGGTTTGATTGGGAGGATAGTGACACCCTCGACAATAATAAGGAAGTTAAGGAGAGGGGAAGGTTTATGGGCGAAAGATAATGATTTTAGTTTGGGGCATATTGAGTTTTATTGTACTGGGGCAAGTTATTTAACCTCTCTGGACCTCGGTTTTTTCATCTATCTAATGATGGGATTAAACAAAGTGGCCTCAAAGGTCACCTCTTACATCTGTGATCCTCTGTGACTCTGTACTGATGAAAAGTTTAGTCCTCCGATTATTGCTCTTGTTACTTCTGGATTATATGTATAATACCCTACCTACACTTTTGATGTCTCCTCTTCTCTGCTTTGCACAAAATTCCTTGGGATTCTTCTTATCTCATGTGGCTCTTTCTAATCAGAGAAAAGAGTGTACTGTACACAAAAGATGTAGTAGCAAATGAATGTGGAGGCTTAAAAACACCCAACATAATTTCATTTTAAATTATATTTCCATTTCTCATAGATGGAGGCACAACCTCAAGACTTAGCAGCAGCAGAGGCTAAGTGCTATTAATCATGCCTTCTAGAAAAGACACAACACCAGGACTCTATGGAATTTTAATTATAGTCATCGTGGGAGATGTCAGGATGCTGTAGTCAAAGAAATACAGAGCCCTGGTATTTATCACGCAGAAAAGACAAATTTGTATGTAACCCAATCACGTGGTTTGTTAGAATCATCTAAATAAATTATGTTACAGAACAGCAAGCTAAGATACCTTTCTGTGGAAGGAATTCTGAAATGAATCACATTTGCTCAAAGAATATTAATATTGCCTTCCTGACTACAAAACTATTTAGAACCAGGGCTAAAATAAATAACTGATAACAACAATTGTCACCTAGACCTTTTAATAAAGCATGAAGTATTTTTTTGGATTAGGTTTAGAAAAATCATGTCATAATAATCGGTAAAGGCATAGCCACAGCATCAGAAATACATGAATTCATGTTGTGCCCCTGACACATGCTCCCGGGGGGACCATGAACACGTTGTTTAACGTTTTGATGACCCAGGCAGCTTTATAAGATTATAAATAGTTTTACTAGTAGAGGGAATTTCCACACCAGAAGTCCCAAGCATTATTAAAATTATAGATATGGACACTCCTCTGTCCCTCCTACCCACATGATAGTTGTCAGCGGACAGTTGAGAAGTTGGAAGGATCAGAATAGTTTCTAAAGTAGAATCAAGGGCTGATACTGTAACGTGAGGATCCTGGCCCTATCATTAAGGGTAGTTTATGTAGGTGAAGAAATATTCTATTATCCAAAAAAAATTCAAGCCAAAATTATTTTAAGGAGCATAAATCCAATTCAATTAGACAAACATTTGTCAAGAGCCTACTATATACAAGACATTGTTAGGCCCTGTGTATAAGAATGGCAGAAAATGAAATAACCCCTTCCCTTAAGGGGCTGTTGAGGAAGAGGGAGTTGTTTATCTACTTAAAGTTACTTTCCCTTTAACAGAGAACTATGCGAGGGATAGAAATGTGATGAAGCCACTATTCCTGCCTTAACTCTATGAGAACTGTAAGAACCCATTTAAGATAAATAAATCAATCCATCAGTCAACAAGCATTTATTTATTAAATGACCACAACGTATTAGGAACCATGACAGATGCTTGGGATACAAAACGAAAAAGAACTCTACCCTCAAGAAGCTTGAGTAGAGAATGTGATAGAGGTCAGTGTTAAGAAGCTGTCCTTCACAGTCACTCATGATCGGGACTGTTCTCCTACTTGTCCTTTCCACCCCTGTCTCTGAAAATTTGTGAAACAATCATAGGATCATGTATTTAGATCTGGAAGGGTCCTGAGAAGCTGTCTAGTTCAACTCCTTGACTTTACAGATGAGGAAACTGAGGCTCAGAGAATATAATTAGCTCAGCATTACATATCTGAAATGGAATTTGAATCTCAGTCTTCCAGCAGTCTAATCACTATGCCATACTACCTCTCCAGTCAGATGTCTTATTTGCATAAGGAGTCTGAGAACAAATCTGACCATCAGTCATAAGCTCCTATTTTTGTCTTTATATCTCCAAAGCTCAACACACAGTATGGTACATAATAAACACAAAATGCTCGTTGATTGATTAACTGCCACATATGTCCTGTATAGTGTATTGGATTTATGTCAGAGAACTTGGGTCCGAGTCTGGTCGCTGATACAACCTATGTGGCTTGAGTAAGTCTTTTATCGTTTCTGGTCAACAGTTTCCACATTTTTCAAAATGATGAAAATTGGAATCTTTTATATCAGAGGTCCCTTTTAGGTCCAAACCTGTGATCCAGTAACTCGGACTCTTTTGTCAGGACTCAATGAACAGTTAAAAGGCTAGCCAGCTCCAGACTAGTCCCAGCTTTTGCTATCAACTCACTTGATTTCCCCTTCTTGTAGTTGTACCACTTGCTGTATTCTCTCCTCCATTCAATGACTCTCTACTCATTTTGTATCCAAGCTCTTTAAGAGCCATAAACTCTTGGATGCTTCAAACACGTACTAGCTTTCCAGCTACTGTCCATCCTTCACCACAACTGGGCCAGTTTTCAATGTCCAACATAGTAACACATGTCTGAGATTGATTCTTGAGGTCATTAAGTGGGAATAAGGAAGAAAAATGTGTTTCTTACAGCCTTAGGTGCACAGCTACTCTGCTATTATCTGAAACTTTTGAAAGAGCTTCTGGTTAAGGATAAGGAAGCAGCAAATGTGAGAGGAGTGGTCCACAATGAGAGGAGATCCGCAAACGTGTGGTGTCATAGGAGACTGGAAACAAAAAATATCAAGAAAGAGAAGGAGTGGCCAACAAGATCCAATTTTACAGCAAAGTTAGAGAGGATATATTTTTGAAATAGGTTATTGAGGGGGCGGAGCCAAGATGGCGGAGTAGAAGGACGCACGTTTACAAGCTCCGAAACCAAAAGCACATAGAATTAATGTAAAAAGAGTCCCCCCATAACTTCTGGGTCAATACAAGGTGTGCAGAAACAGAGTGGAAGAGATTTCCGTTCCGGGGAGCCCTGGAGACCCGTCCCCAGGGTCCGGCGCGCCGGAAAGTGGACCCCACCCCCAGCGCTGCCCAGGCCCCAGAGAAGCTGATCCGAGCAGGCTTCAGAGACGGAAGCTCCGGCAGCCGGGAAAGTCCCTCCGCCCACAGAAGCTACAGGTCAGTGAGAGAGAAGGCCGGGCTGGAGGAGAGGGGAAGCAGGGCGTCTCCGTGACTCGGGCCCCCTCGGGAGGAAGCGGCGGCGGCAGGGGATGGGGGCAGGAAGCAGCGGAGGCAGAGGTTGTGGGCGGCGGCTGAGGCGGCAGCGGCGCCAAGACTCAGGAATCCCCCAACAGCAGGCAGGATCTTCATTACGGAAGATTCCTGCATAAAACCTGAGGGAGCCTGAGCCTGGGAGACGACCCTGCCCCCACCCCGCTCTGTTACTGAAGGCTTCTGCTTAAAGCCCCCAAGGGAGCTGGGCTTGGGAGGCGGGGCCCCCCACCCCGCCCCCACCTGCTTCATTCCTGAAAGTCTCTGCATAAAGCCCCTGAGGGATCGGAGCCTGGGAGGTGGCCCTGCCCCCACCCCAGCACCTGAACTAAAGCTCACTGATTGACAGCCAGCAGGAGGAAAGCCCATTTAAATCTCAGAGGCCAAGCACTAGCTGGGCGGATCCAGGCGGGGGTGGAAAGGAATCTCAGAAGTCAAGTAACTGGCTGGGAAAATGCCTAGAAAAGGGAAGAAAAATAAGACTTTAGAGAGTTTTTTTCAACAAATGCAAATGATCCCAAACTTCGGATCTGATGATGAGGACGTATCCTTGCCATCAGGGAAAGATGTGGAGGGCGGGGCCTCAGTACCCCAGACACCCCAGGGGGGGTGGCGGGTGGGCTCAGGCCCTGGAAGAGCTCAAAAAGGATTTTGAAAAGCAAGTTAGACAGGTGGAGGAAAAACTGGGAAGAGAAATATCAGAGATGCAAGAAAAGTATGAAAAATGGGTCAATACCTTGGTAAAGGAGACCCAAAAAAATGCTGAGGAAATTAACACCTTGAAAAATAGGCTCACTCAATTGGCAAAGGAGGTTCAAAAAGCCAATGAGGAGAAGAATGCTTTCAAAAGCAGAATGAGCCAAATGGAAAAAGAGGCTCAAAAGCTCACTGAATTTAATAGTTCTCTCAAAATTAGAATGGAACAGATGGAGTCTAATGACTTTATGAGAAACCAAGAAATCACCAAACAAAACCAAAAGAATGAAAAAATGGAAGAGAATGTGAAATATCTCATGGGAAAAACAACTGACCTGGAAAATAGATCCAGGAGAGACAATTTAAAAATTATGGGACTCCTTGAAAGCCATGATCAAAAAAAGAGCCTAGACATCATCTTCCATGAAATTATCAAGGAAAACTGCCCTGACATTCTAGAACCAAAGGGCAAAATAAGTATTGAAAGAATCCATCGATCACCACCTGAAAGAGATCCAAAAAGAGAAACTCCTAGGAACATTGTGGCCAAATTCCAGAACTCCCAGCTCAAGGAAAAAATCTTACAAGCAGCTAGAAAGAAACAATTCCAGTACTGTGGAAATACAATCAGGATAACCCAAGATCTAGCAGCTTCTACATTAAGGGATCGAAGGGCGTGGAATAGGATATTCCAGAAGTCAAAGGAACTAGGACTCAAACCAAGAATCACCTACCCAGCTAAACTGAGTATAATACTTCAAGGGAAAATATCGTCTTTCAATGAAACAGAGGACTTTCAATCATTCTTGATGAAAAAACCAGAGCTGAAAAGAAAATTTGACTTTCAAACACAAGAATGAGAAGAAGCATGAAAAAGTAAACAGCAAAGAGAAGTCTTAAGGGACTTACCAGAAGTGAACTGTTTACATTCATACAGGGAAAGACAATATTTCTAACTCTTAAAACTTTTCAGTATCTGGGTAGTTGCTGGGACCACACATACACATGTACACGCATGCACACACATACACACATGCACACACATACAGAGTTATAGAGCACAGATTGAACTGAATAGGATGGGACCATACCTTAAAAGAAACTAAGGTAAATGGTGAGAGAGAAATGTAGGGGGAGGAAAGAGAGGGAAAGTGAAGGGGGTAACTATATGTCATTTAAGAGGCAGGTAGGAGATTTTCTTAGTGGAGGGAAAAAGAGGAGAGCTGAGAAAAAAAAAAAAAAAAACAAGAAGTTTACCCTCATCACATTTGACTAAACGAAGGAGTGAAATGCACACTCATTTGGGTATGTAAACCTATCTTACAGTATAAGAAAGTGGGGGAGAAAGAGATATTGCAAGGGGGGGGATGATGGAAGGGAGGGCAAAGGGAGGAGGGAGCAATTTGAAGTCAACACTTGGGGAGGGACAGGATCAAAAGACAGAATAGAAACAATGAGGGGCAGGTTAGGAGGGATGGTAATCCAGTTAGTCTTACACGACTATCAGGGAGGTCATTTGCAAAACTACACAGATAGGGCCTATATTGAATTGCCTGCCGTCCCAAAGGGAATGGGTGGGGAGGGAGGGATGGGGAGAATTTGGAACTCAAAGTTTTAGGAACAACTGTTTAGTATTGTTGTTGCAACTAGGAAAGAAGACATACAGTTAAGGAGGAATAGAAAGTCATCTGGCCCTACAGGAGAAAAGAGAAGATGGAGACAAGAGAAGGGAGGGATGAGAGAAGAGAGGGCAGATTGGAGATAGGGAAAATTAGATTGCTTGGGGTATTGGGGTGGGGGGAGGGGACAAAAGGGGAGAAAATTTGGAACCCAAAAATTTGTGAAAATGAATGTAAAAAATTAAATAAATAAAATTATAAAAAAAAATAAAAAAAAATATAAAAAAGAAATAGGTTATTGAATTTGTTCATTAAGAAGTCAGTGGTAGGGGGCAATAATGATGAAAAAAGAGAGAGGCATTGAAATTTTTATGTTTAATGCACAGAAAGAAAAAGAGAGAAGTTCAGAAGAAATAATGAAAAAAGGAAGTTTTAAAAGTAATATGGAATTTGCTTTAAAAATAAAAGCAAATGACAGGAAATGATTCTGACAGGAAATGATTCACAATTTCGTATATAATAATTTTATATCCTGCTATGTATAGATGTTTATTTTTTTGAAATATTTCTGGTTGTTTAAATTCAGGATAAAAATAAAATAAGAATATATATAAAAATTGTTGGTGAAATTTGAGAAAACCGTTTTGGTGGTGGAACCAGAAGTAAAATTATAGGGAATTTAAGAGTAAGTGGATGGTTAGGAAGAGGAGAGCAGACTTAAATGTTTTATTTAAGAAATGTCAGAGTCAAAGGGAAGAGACAGTTGGGATTGTAGTCATTGCAGCAACCCTTCTTGTTAAAATGGAAGGGCCCCTGCATTGTACTATGTCTTTATCATTTGTAGAGAAAGAAGAAAGAAGAGGACTGAGAGTCCAAGAGTCTGGGTGTTAGTCCAAGGCCTATCACTAAATAGCTTTGTGATATTGACAAAGTTACTCTTTTGTTCTTGGTTTTCTCATATGTAGAATTATAGAACTGGGCCAGATGATCTTCAACCTGACAAATTCATGAATTGACTTTTTTCTTCCAAAACTGGTAGCAGGGCTTCCTTCAACTTAAGGATCTATACTCCCAAGGTAAATAAGCAAACAAAACCCACCAGAGAGTCGTAAAATATATTTTTCATAGCAGAGACTATATAAGTCACCTAGTTCAACATCCTCAATTTACTTCTGAGGAAACTGAGTTCTAGAGATTTACCCAAGGTCACAATCTTTGTCATGACTAGTTCTAGAAGAGGTATTTGAATGATACTTGCTTAGTATTGGTTAAATGTGTTATTTAGGCTCTATATTTAAAAAGTATTTTGGTTTATTCTCATGTGGTTGCATGCGTGCATAATTTGTCTTGATAAATTTATATTATTTGAACACAAAGACCATTGTCTGCATTTTTCTTGTGCAGTAATTTTTAACCTTGAGTTCCTAATATGGGGAGGAGCTTAAAGTTTGTTGATAGTGCTAATTTATTTACATTAAAATACAGAATAATATAGGGAGCTGCATCTTCTGGAAAAAAGTTCAAAGTTATATAGGTGAATTGGTGAGTCATCTGGGTGCAAACACTAGTCAGATCTATGGGAATGAATGCCATATTTCAGAAAACAAATGTGTAAGAAGAACAAGGAACCAACATACATAGCCTTGGGGACTCTGACAGCTTGTGGGAGGTAAGTTGATGGGTGTTCTCCACGGTGGAGAATGTAAGAGCGACTAGAAAATAGGAAATAAATCAGTCAGGGCTATGTTGTGGAAACCAAGGTTGAGCTATAGCACGGAGAAATCAGTGATCTGTAGTCTGAAGAAAGTTTGCAAAGGAAAACTCAGGGAGAGTCAGGCGGTGAACTGACTCTCAGGAACCTTGGGGTAAATATAGCTGTCCTGGATTGAAAAGGGAGGCAGCAAGGGCAACTGGACGTAAGGAAATATAGACAGCAGGTACATATAACATAGTCCAAGTACTTGGAGACCAAAGAAAGGGCGATATAAGCTTCTTAAATGTGGCTTTTTTCTTGTTATACATAATGGCATTTTCCATTTTTTTCTTCAGATAATGTGCACAGGGTTTTATAATCAACTCACTAGAAGCAATGTGGTAGCTCAATCAAATAACATTAACAACCTTATTATTTGGTAATTGAATGCTCGCTTAGTTAATTTATCTTGGAGTCTAAGAGCAGTTCATTCATTCCTGCGGAAAAGTGTGTCAGCCAGCATAGGTTTTTAAACAGAAATTGGAGGGCCTAGCAAAATCTCCCCTGTGGAGTAGGAGGAATGCTTGTGCAAAGGATTTCACCACGAGCCCCATGCTGTCTGCTACAGACATGCATGCCAGGCTTCAGTGTCTGGGCGATAAACTTGTCAGGCAGTTGCTCTCCTTACCTCCAGCTGGTATTGCCTCCCTCTTGCCAGCGAAGAAAATCAGTAGGGAATAAGACAAAGCAGAATGTTGAGTACTAGAGACCACCAAAACCCTTGCCAAGTCTACAACCAGTAATATGCCAATTTGTTTTTCAGTTGCTGTTCTCCTGGTTGGGTTAAAGCTCTGTCCATGTATACAGTGTTTTCATTCTGGAGTCTGCAAATTTACTGGGAGAGTAGGCAGTTGCCAAATGCTATGTCAAGTCGGCATGAGAAGGATATCTGGACAGGCATTTCCAGTATGCTAAGATAGTTTTTCCTTCTGCCTGTGGAAGTCTCTTTGGGTTCATTGGGTACTCTGTATTCACGAATAAGAAAGATGAGATCGTTTGGCCTACTTGAACCCTCAATTCCTTTCCACAACAAAGTTAGTTCATCCTGGAGGGGTGATGCTGTTTACTTGTAGGTTGGACTCTATTGCCTGTAAAGTCTCTTCTACATTAAGTCAGAAATTCTCTAATTCCTAGACACAGGGCATAGCACTACAATCACTCTGGAATTCACTTTTTCCTTTTGTTCATTATCAAGCACCACAGATAGAGCATTAGACTGAATTCAGGAAGATGAGAGTTAAATCCTGTCTCAGACACTTAGGAGCTTTGTGACTCAGGACAAGGAAACTTTCCCTGGCTTCAGTTTTTTTTTAATCTATAAAATAAAAATAATAATAATCATATCTACCTTGTAGGGTTAATGTAAAGATTTAATAAAATATATATGTAAAGAACCTTACCAATCTCAAAGTACTGTATCTGTGAAGATAATAAAGTTAGAAGTATCAATAAAAACCATTTTGTACAACTCCCTCCTTTTCCAGGTGACTGAGCCCTAGAGAAGTTGTGACTTTTCTAAGCTCATAAAGGGCCGAATTTTCCCTGCCACAGACAAAAGGAATACCTCACATATTTGGTGTGGTTCAGTTGTGTCTGACTCTTCATGATCCTGTAAACCATGGTGCCCGTGAGGTTTTCTTGGCAAAGACACTGGAGTGGTTTGCCATTTCCTTCTTCAGTGAATCCTTTTGTCAGGCAATCGGAGGTTAAGTAACTTGCCCAGGGACACAAGTAAGTGTCTGGTGCTGGATCTGAACTCAGGTCTTACTGAGGCTACACCCATTGTTTTATCCTTTGAACCATACAGCTGCCTCTATTTCATACATAGCAGATGCTTAATATATATTGAAATGAAGTGACTCAAAATCAGCTGGGAAAAGAATGGATAACTTGTTTTGCTGGACAATCTTTTTTTAAAATTGAACCTCATTGACATCTTAAAACAGATAAAAGGACCCCAAATCACCTCACAGATCTCATTCAGTTAGTATAATTATTCAATTAGACAGAACATAAAATCTTTGTTATACCAAAATCATCAAAATATGTATAACCCCAAATTTTCACAAAGTATTATTTTAAAATGTAGTTAATACGGCTAAACAATGTATGGTCCATTAATGTAATGGAATATTACTATGCCATAACCAGAGTCAAATATAAAGTAAAGAAACATGGAAAAATGTTAATGTAAAATGAGATAAGTAGAACTAGGAGAACAAGTAGGGGACTATGGGTGTGGAATGTTAAATACACCATCAGACTTCCTTCTTTCCATTTTATTCTTTATTGTAAAGAATAGTTCAGTCTGTTAGGAAATAAAGGTGATATGAAAACAAAAAGGTATCAACAATGTTAAGAATAAGTTTTGTAACAGTATATTTTCTCTGCTTCTATCATAGGAGATTGACATATAATACTAGAGGGGATCATGTGCCAAAATTTATTATTTAGTCATGTCCAATTCTTCATGACCCCCCTGGGAATTTTCTTGGCAAAAATACTGGCATTGTTTGCCATTTTCTTCTCCAGCTCATTTACAGATGAGGAAATTGAGGCAAACAAGATGTAATCCCAATGACAGTTAAAGATCTTTCCCACTCATTAATGGACCTGCCCCTTAAGGGAAGCTTGATTAGGGGAGAATTTGTTTTGTTGGAAAGCCAGCATCGTTTGTTAATTTCTAATGAGGTACTGGTTCTCAAAGGTCATGATGCTCTGTGGCTCTGAAAAGTCTATATATACTCTGAGATGAGGTTTTGTTTAGGGGCAAATTCATTAGAAGTGTTTGGCCAGAGGAGACCAAATAGCCACTAAGGAGCCCCTTGGCTTTGAAAACCTAGATGTTGGTGCTTCTGTCCCTGGTAACTATGTCTGTATGTAATGGTCAGACTGTTGGATCTGTCTGTTGATCTGTGATATATGTATTGCTCATCATCATCAGACAGTTGAAAACCCAGTCTGTTGATCTCTCTTTCTCTGTTTATATTTTGTCTGAAGTTCACGGTGATGATTTTTTCCCCTGAACTAAGTGAATGATATATGTGCTTGATTACAGTGATTGTTGACCCCTCAAAAGTTGCTTTCCTTTTTAGAAAAGCAGATCTAAGAAACTGTACAGCAGACCCTCCTGTGTGTGTCAGGGTCCTTGCTGATTTACACACGGTTAAGTGTCTGAGGCTATATTTGAAACCAGAAAGATGAGTCTTTTTTACTCCAGGCCCAGCAATCTATCCACTGTGCCACTTAGCTGCCCCAAAAGTTTGCCCAGAAACCAGAAAATAATGAAAAGGTCTTACTGGTAGCCACTTGTTTAACAACAATTGCCACTTATCAAAAATTTAAAGTTTATAATTCCTCTGTGAAGTAGGGAGCACCAATGCTATTATTCCTATTTTAAAGATAATGGAAGCAAAGCTTGAAAAGGTGAATTGACTCTCCTAAGGTCCCACAACCACTAAGCAGTGGAACTAGATTTCAGACCCAGATCTTCCATCTCCAATTCCAGTGTTTTATAACTTTTTTTCTCTTGCACTGTGTTAACCATGTTGTACTTAAGCTATAGCAAAATCCTGTTAGCCAACTTCATTACCTCCAACTAGAACTTGGGGAAAAGAGTGTTAAGCAAGCAATCCAGAGCTGGGATGGCAGGGCCAGCATGGCCACCACTTAGGTACGTGGACTTGGGGAAGTTAATTCACCCCTCTGAGCCTCAATTTCTTCACCTATAAAATGGTGGTAGACAAGTTTATACAAAGATAAAATTTTTGATCAAGTCTCTCCTCTTTCATGATCCTAAAGTGCCTCTCAGTTATCTCACATTAAAAATTCTTGATGATGTTGGAGAACTTGGCATTTCTTATGATTGCTTCTTTACTTAACTGATGAATCAATGTCAAGTCAATATCTCCAACCTCAGAGATGCCATAGTCTCTTTAGGATTCTGTAGGGGTAGGTGCAGATTGTTCAGTAGCCAGAGAGCTGGGATATTGTAATCTATCAATAGAGTCAATTTCTTCCCCTGTTCAGAAAGGGATCCCAGCTTCTCTGTCGACTGCTATAAGGCACACCATGGAAACATCAAAAGCATGGTTAGCCAAGGTTCTGGGTTCAGGGGATCCTTGATTCTTAATGTTATTTTCAGTTCCCAAAAAACAAAAGAATATGGAAATGAGGATATGAGAAACAGCATTGAAAGAGAAAGAATCAGGACAGAATGAAACTAGGATGGGGTAGAGACCCAAAGGGAAGTCTCACTAGCACAAAATTCATCACTCTCCTGATCAAGCAATCAATCACTGTGTATTTATCAAGCATTTCCTAAGTGATAGACTCTGAGGATACACGCAAAAAAATGAAATAATTTTTACCTGCAAACAATTTATATTCTTTTTTAGAAATTTTATTTATTCATTTTTAGTTTTCAACATTCACTTCCATAAGATTTTGAGTTCCAAATTTTCTCCCCATCTCTCTCCTCCCACCAGCACAGGACAGCATACAAATTGATATAGGCTCAACATATACATTCATATTAAATCTATTTTCACATTAGTCATATTGTAAGGAAGAATTGGAACCAATGGGAGAAACTGAGAGAGAGAGAGAGAGAAAGAGAGAGAGAGCAAATAATCTTCAATCTGCATTCAGACTCCATAGTTCCTTTTCTGGATGTGGACAGCATTTTCCATCATGCATCTTTTGGAGTTGTCTTAGATTCTTACATTGCTAATAAGAGATAAGTCCATAAAAGTTAGTCATAGCACAATGTGGCTTTTACTGTGTACCATATTCTCCTGGTTCTGCTCATTTCGCTCAGCATCAATTCATATAAGTCTTTTCAGGTTTTTCTGAAGTCCACCAAGCAGTTTATATTCCATTGGGAATTACATCTTTGCACAGCCACAGCATAAATACAAGATGAGTGAGTACAAAGTAATTTTATACAAGGTGGTTCAGGAGAAAGAGGTCTAGCAGAAACCAGGTGGAAGATCTTGCTTAAGTTGCATCTTTAAGAAAGAGAGGGACTCTATAAAATGGAAGTAAGGGGGAAATGAATTCCAGGTATGAGAAACTGCCAATGCAAAGGCAAGGAGATAGCAGATGGAAGGAGTGATATGTCAATTAATCGGTAAGCATTTGTTAGGACCAGCAATGTTCCAGAAGCACATCAAAGGCCTTTTTGGTTGAATTGCATAATGTTGGAGTAAGGGTACTGTCCAGAGAGGCTGAAAAGACAGGAAGGGGATGGCAGGAGACTGTTTAGGGCTTTAAAGGCTATTTTATCCTAGAGCCAATGGGAAACTTGAGTTGATTTAATTGGATAATCTCATGGTCAGATCTACACTTAAGGAAAATTACTTTGGCAGGAGTGTGGAGCATAAACTGGAGTGGTAAGAGGCTTGAGGCAGAAAAAACAATTAGGAGACTGATGCGGTAATCTAGGCAAGAGGTGCTGAGGGCGTGAACTACGGCAGGAGCCCTCTTTCTTCCCAGTTGCTTTCAGAATTCCTTGCTTTATGGTTCAGGTTCTTGAAACAGTTTGTTGAAGCCTCTCCCTTGTTGATTAATTTCTACTAATCAGCCGTACTCCAGCACTGGGGTGTTAAAAATTAGACTTTTGATGTGAGTGTATATCTTTCTTACTATGTTTCAAGTCATACAGATTGCAATTTCTTAGTGGGAAACTGGGGGAAAATGTATTGTTGAAAATATCATTGTTCATCCAAATGCATGAACCAATATCTTGTGCATAGGAAAGAACAAACAATATGTTCAAATACCTTTAAAATAACACCCAACAAATTTACTTCCTCAATAAGGATAGTAATAACACATTTAATTTATGTAGGACTTTAACATTTTTTTCCAAATATTTTCTCACTTTTAATTTTCACCTGAGAATACTAAGGCATAGGTTAGTTTCTCAAGGACAACTCCTTTTTTACATTTTTGTCAAAAGATATTTTGTATAAAGTAGATTTTTGAGAAAATCATGTTGAATTGAAGTTAAGGGAAAGCAATGTATGAGTCTGGGTCAGTCAGTAGAGGGATGGTGAGGCCTGTTGTAGTCTTATGAGTTACAGCTTCATTTCACTGGAACATGTTGTATTGTTGTCTCCTTTCCTGGCTGAAGCACACTCCTGTCCTCTTTCCCCCAAATTCATTGGTACTCTCAAGAACAGGGAAAGAGCACTGAATTTATATTCTGAAAGACTTAGATTTACAATCTGGTTCTATTTCTTCCTGTCTATGTGACCAGTCATATTTTTTTTCCTGTCTATTTTACAGGTTGTTAAGATGAAGGGAAAAAAATCAAAGAATTTTGTGACTATTACATGTTAGAGACATAATACCAGTGTTACTTTGGACAAGGAGATATTGCTACCAAACTTCAAATTTTTTTCAAAGGGAATCCTGTGCTTAGAATGCAGTTCAAGGCATAATTCTGAATGACTGAACAAGCTGTGGTATTTGATTGAGATGGAATACTACTATGCTATAAGAAATAATGAGCTCAATGATTTTAGAAAAAAACATAGAATATTATATAGAATATAGGAGTATTATAGGATTATCAAGGGCTGGACAAATTATCTCGTGTGCTGTATGCAAAGAACACAATGATCACCATCTATCTACAGAAGAGCAAATGTACGTTTAGTATAGGTACACAAATTATAGTTTCTTTACTAAGTAAAGTAGAACTAATCAAAGAAAATTTTTGAAAATGTATGTTTGGGGTTAAGGGATTAGACATTCTTATTTTCCCTAGGGACTAGAGCTAGAAAAGTATGTAAAAGTTGCAAGGAGGTAAATTTAGGCTCTGTGTGAAACAAGCTTCCCAAAAATTGGAGATACAAAAAATGGTACAAGCTACTTTAGAACATAGTGACTTCCATCTCAAATGAATATCTTCTGGTAAAGATTCAATAGCAATTATCAGGTATGAAGTAGTAGGGGTTTCTTTTTTTGGAAATGTCTGCCAATGAGCTGGAAAAACAAAGAGATTATACACAGATTTTTCCATGTTGTTCCCTCTCCAGATTTTGTGGAGCTAATGAATAAATGAATGAATGAATAAGTATGCTGGTTGGTGGTTGTCCTTCATTTTCAAAGAGGTCCAAAATGTTGGTAGAGTCAAGTTTCGATATATCTGACTGTGGTTAATCAGACCAATATGAGCTCAGAATGCTCTACAACAGGTCAGGCATAAAAACTCCGTGTGAACATTTGGGATGGATACTTTAAATTTGCACATCCTGCATTTCCTTTGAGCTGTTTCAATTCTGCTTTGCTCATAGAGCATAGTACAACACAATACCAGTGTTGCTTTTGCCAAGCAGATATTGCTACCAAACTTCAAATTTTTTCAAAGGGAATCCTGTGCTTAGAATGAAGTTCAAGACATAATTCTGAATGTCTGAACAAGTTGTAGTATCTGATTGTAATGGAACACTGCTGTGTTATAAGAAATGATGAGCTCAATGATTTTAGAAAAATAACGTGGAAAGAACATTATATAGAATATAAGAGTATGACAGTATTATCAAGAGCTAGACATATTATCCAGTGTACTGTGTGCAAAGAATGCAATGACCTCCATGTGGTTATAGAAGAGCAAATGCTCTTGAGGGCATGCCATGCTGAGTGGACCTGTGCCAGTGTCTCCCACACGATCAATTCCAAAGTTCTAAGGGAGACCTTGAGAGTGTCTCTGTATCACTTCTTTTGACCACCATGTGAAGGCTTGCCCTGTGTGAGTTCTCCATAAAACAGTCTTTTTTGGGAAACTTATGTTTTCCATTAGAACAACATGGCCAGCCCATCAGAGCTGTGCTCTCTAAGTAGAGTGTGAATGCTTGGCAGTTTAGTTTGAGGAAGGACCTCAGTGTCTGGTACCTTATCCTGCCAGGTGATATTCAGAATCTTCTTAAGACAAATCAAATGTAAGTGATCCAATTTCTGGCATGGCACTGGTATACTATCCAGGTTTCACAGGCATTCAACAATGAGGTCAGCACAATTGCTCTGTAGACCTTTAGTTTGGTAGTCATCCTAATAATACCTCTTCCCTCCCATACTTTCCTTTGGAGTCAGCTCTGGCAATGTGTACATCAACCTCATTATCAATGTGTACATCCCTAGAAAACACACTACCAAGGTAAATAAACTTATCCACAGCATTCAAAACTTCTCCAATTGCCACACCTGGTGGTTCCATGTATGGATGGTGTGGTGGTGGTTGATGGAGCGCTTGTGTTTTCTTGGTGTTATTAGGTCAAAATTAACCCAGGTAGCAGAGAATTGATCCATACTTTGCTCAGCTTCAGAGGCTGCATTGAGTGCACAATCATCTGTAAACAGAAATCATGCATCAGCACTGCCTCCACTTTGATCTTGGCTTGTAGCCTTTTCAAGTTGAAGAATTTACCATCAGTACTGTAGTTGACCTTGATGCCATGTTCATCCTCATTGGAAACAGTTGACAACATGGCTGAAAACATCATGCTAAAAAGCATGAGAGCAAGCACACAACCTTGTTTTACTCCACTGGTGACTAGGAAAGCATGAGAGCATTGTCCATTGAGTGTGCTAAGACTTGGGGATAATAACTAAAGAACAGCTAACATTTATAGCACTTCAAGAAATACTGTCTCATTTTTTTTCTTTACCACAGCCTTGGGAGGTAGGTGCTATTATTATCCCCATTTTATAGATAAGAAAAACTAGGAAAAGGAGAAGTTAAATGACTTCCTTGGGACCAAAAAGCCAACAAGCGTCTGGAGTCAAATTTGAACTTGGATCTTCCTAACTCCAGGTCCAGTGCATTATCCACTGGGCAACCTAGCTGCCTCAGATTCAAATGCAAAAGTGATACAAGTTTTTGGTGACAAAGAATTGGAAATTACAGGGATACTCATCAATTGGGGAACAGCTGAATAAGTTGTAATTGTGTAGTGTGATATAAGAAATAATGAGTTCAATGATCTGAGGAAAACATGAAGACTTACACAAAATAATGAAGAATGAAATCAGCAGAACCAATAGAATATTGTATAGAATAATGGCAATATTGTTTGAAGAACAACTTTGGGCAAATGAGTTATTTTGTCTGTTCTAAATATCCAAATTATAAAGGAAGATGTTATCTGCATAGAGAGGAAGAACTGATAAATAGAAGTATGTATAGAATAATTTTATATATATATGCATATGTATGAATGTGTGTGTATGCATGTATACCTGTTTGTGTCTAATGGTAGCCACCTCTATGGTGGGGGGAGGGGAAGTAAAAGAAACAAAGAAATTTACGTGATAATTTTGTTGTATATTTGAAAGGAATAGCAAGTTGTTAATAGTAGATTTTCAGATTCATGTGCAAACATCTTTTTTATTGTACTGTTATAGAATTGCTTGTTTTATTTATAAACTAAAAATAAAATAAAATAGTTTTTAAAAAGTGATATAAGTTCCCTTAAGGACGTTGCATTTTAATAAGGAAAAAACCACATGTATAGAGATGGTACCCAGGGAAGGGAGAATATGAGTCATGGGGATGGTGGGCTTGTCTGTGAGGAAGTCGAATTATGTATATTTCCAGGAAAATAGTAGTATTTATTTGATTAAAGATATGTGTGGGGTGGTGGTAGTGGAAGGAGTTGGTTGGTTGGCTGATGTCCTTCATTCTTGAGGAGGACCAAAATGACATCACCATGATGAATTCAAGTTTCAGTGTGTCTGACTGTGGCTGGTCAGACCAATACAATCTTGAGATGCTCTATCACAGATTGGGCACAGATAGTCCTTGTGAACATTTGAGGTGGATATTCCAAATTTGCGCATCCTATGTTTACTTTGTGCTGTCTCAGTTCTGCTTTGCTCATAAAGCACAACACCCTTTCTGATGTGGGCACGCCATGCTGAGCAGTCCTGTGCCAGTATTTCTCATGTCATACAATCAAATCCAAAGTTCTTGAGAGAGACTTTATGAGTGTCTTTGCATCACTTCTTCTGACCACCACGTGATCACCTATCCCATGTGAGTTCTCCATGAATAGTCTTTTTGGCAAGTGTATATTTTGCATTCAAAAAACGTGGCCAGCCCATCACAGTTGCGCTCTCTGAAGCACAGTTTGAAAGCTTGGCAGTTTAGTTTGAGTAAGGACCTCAGTGCCTAGTACCTTATCCTGCCAGAATCTTCCTAAGAATAGGTTAGATGAGAAGATGGCCATGGTAGAAAGATGGATTAGATGTAAAGCATGATCCAGTCTGAAGGTCTTGGGTTAACCGGATGTAAAAAAAGTAAGTTGAAGATAAGATGGGAAGGGGAAGGGGAAGGAAATGCAGGAGGTGTGTTCTAGGGTGGCACCTCCACTTGGGAACAAAGAAGAGAAATGAGCAAGTGGAACATGTTTCTTCTTTGTTCGATTCTGCTTTTCCTGTTGCAAATACTCCACTTGTTTTGGGAGTGAATAAGGTTTTGGCTTGGACAAAAATCCAACATGAAAATCAGCGGTTGATGCTACTGATAGCTATCTATGATAAAAATAGAAATGTGGTCCAGGAGGGGAGAGGACAAAACATGACCTCTTTCAAGTGAAATAAATCAACCAGCCATTTTTAAAGGATCTAATATGTACCAGGCACCCTGCTAAGGACTGGGGGTATGAAGAAAGGCAATAACCAATCTTTATCTTCAAGGAGATTATATACAAACACCATGTACACACTATATATATATATATATATATATATATATATATATATATATATATCTTTGGTGTTAATGTCAGAGGGAATGCCTAGAATTGAAGGGGATTGGGAAAATACTCTTGCAGGTGGGATTTGAGCTTAGATGCTTCACTAGCTTCATGATTCCATGATCTGCCAAGTTCAAGGGAGGTTTCCTCCAAATTATAGAGATAGGGACTAGATCTGCAATTTTACTGGGTACAGGGAACTTCCTATAGAAGAGGTAAGGAAACCTCTTCAGCCAATGGAGGGCAGCAACCTATCTGCAGCTGAAAATCTTACAGAATTGTCAGGAATTACAAAAGGCTAAGTAACCTCACCAGTGTCACTCAACCTATATATGACAGAGATCGATCATCTTTACTCTGAGGCTAAGTCTCTATCCATTCTCCTTGTTGCCTCTTACATCATTTTAAAATTAAATTTAAAATTTAAAAAGTAAAATAAAAATACACACACACATATTAAGACAGCTAAAATGATCCATTGTTCTGTACTTTGCCGAAGCCTGTGCATATTAGTCATAGTCTCTTGCATATTAAAAGAAAGAACTTCTCTTATAACTTGACTGACTAGACTTAACCAAGTTTAGGAAAAATATTTAGGGAGATTTCAATGTAATTAATGAAAAATGATAAAACTGTTCCACACTGTTTAAAAACATTGAGTTAAAAAAGAATCATTTTAAAAGTCTCTATTTCTTGAATTTCAGTAAAAGTTGTATTTAAGATTCACTTAACTGTTTTTAAATTTATGCATATAGCTATAAGGGCTATTAGAAGCATAGAGTAGAAAGGGACCTTAGAGATGCTGCCGCCCTAGTTCATAAGGCTGGGAGGCCTCGGAAGGGAGCACGCAAAGGAAACAGTGACATAAAAAAGTGTCAAGGTCTCTTTGGAATCAACATGAGTTTCATTCTGGATTCCCGCAGCTTTGTATTGGGATAGCAAAAATGTCCTGATTTGGACTTTCGTCGGGTCTCATCCAAACTCCTCTTCTGTCATCCTCTACCACTTCACAGATGCCTTCTGCCAGTATTTCTCCCTTTTTCCCCATCTCACATAATGAGGTGGCTTTTCTCCTTATCAAGGCAAATCCCTCTCTCTACACATGCAATCCCATTCTATCCTATCTTCTCAACAGATCGTCCCATCTATCACCCTCACACTCGTTTATCTTGTCCCTCTCTCTCTCTGTCATTGACTCCTTCCACTCCCGCCTAAAATCATGTCTATATCTCACTCGTTTAAAAAAAGACAACCCCTTCACTTGTCCATTCATCTCCACTAGCTTTCACCTCATTTCATTCTTCCCTTTTCTGTGAAGATAATAATTCCTTGAGAAGGCCACCTACAATAAGTCCTTTCCTTTTACTCTCTTCTTAATTCTCCACAATCTAGGTTCTCACTTCATCATTCACCTGAAAAGGTTCTACCCAAAGTTACTAAACAATCTCTTAATTGCCACGTCCAACGACTCTTTCTCAATTCTCATTTTCCTGCAAACTTGCACACCATCACTCTCTTTTCCTTGATATTCTCTTCTTTCTTGGTTTTTGTGACATTTTGCTCTCCTGGTTCTCCTTCCTGGTATCTACTACTGGATCTTCATCCAGGTCATACCTGTAGGACACCCCACTAAATTCTGTCTTAGTGCACCTTCTCTTCTGCTTCTATAGTATTTCATGTGGTGATCTCATCAGCTCTTGTGGATTTAATTGTCAATTCTATGCTAATGATTTTCAAATCCAGTTATCCAGTCCTAGCCTCTCTGATAACTTCTAGTCTCCCTTTTTCTTCTTCTTCGAATCTTTTTACATCTTAAATCTTACTCCCCCTCCCAACATATTCCATGATTCAGTGAAAGATGTAAAAATATTAGAATGGTATGGAAGGAGGAGGTTATGAAGGGCTTTAAAAATCAGAGGATTTTATATTTGATCCTGGAGATAATGAGGCACTACTAGAATTTATTGAGTAGGAGAATGATATGGTCACACCTGAGGTTTCTTCTTCTTTTTCTTCTTCTTTTCCTTCTCCTTCTCCTCCTTCTCCTTCTTCATCTTTTCCTTCTTCTCCTTCTTCCACTCATAGTCAATCAAAAATCAAACTCATTATCATTTCCTTCAAGCTCTACCCTTGTCCTACCCTTGCAATCTGAAAAATCTACATAAAAGTTTTTGGCCCTCCCTTCATTCCAGAGAAGAAGTCTGATATTTTATTTTCCTTTTATGGATATTTGCAATACCTTATTGTAAAATTTGGGTTGATATACAATACTATACATGTATTTTATGCATTTCTGAGTTTCTAAACTTTTTCTGTGTCATCTGCTAGCCTTCATGTGTTATCTGTGACTTCCAAAAAACTCCCCCCAAATTCCCATTTAGTTTCTTGTACTGAATCATGATATATTGAAGCTGTGATGGACAAACAACTCTACATTACTGTTGAGGGTACTGTACTAATTACTCAGGTTTCCAAACTATATATCAGTGACACTGACCTCCTTACTCTTCCTAGAAGGAGACCCTCCATCTCTAGATTACAAACATTTTCACTAGTGATCTGTTCCCTCATATCTGAAATTTTCTCCACAATCCTTTTCTCCTCTTGGTTTTCCTGACTTCAAGCCCCACCTAAAAATACCACTTTCTACAGAGTTTCAGATTCCTCCTTCATTCTAATGTCTTCCTTCTGTTGATAATCTCTAATTTATCCTGTATATAACTAGTTTATATGTAACTGCTTTCTTGCTGTATTATTCCCCATGAGACTGCGGACTCCTTGGCAGCAGGAACTATCTTTTTTCCATTCTTTGTATCTTTTGCATTTAGCAAATAACCTGGCAAATAGTTAGCATTTAATAAATGTTTATTGACTGACTGATTCCATCACCTAGGAATATCGATAAATTAATTTCTCCAAAGCATTTCATTGCACAGCACATAGACAGGCACAAGGAAAAAAATTTTGAACCAAATAATGTTTGCTGTTTTGATGTTAAATACATGTAAATTAAATGTAATGGATAAATGTTATACTCAAAATATGCAAAGAAATGTTATGCAAATTAATTAGAATAAAGAATACTTTTCATCTGTGTACTTCACTTGGTTTTGGCTGCTGACTTTACCAACTACTGTTATGAAATACATACATTATCAGGTTATTCAAAATTAATGTCTAGTCATAAAGAAAAATTGAGAAATTTATCTTACTCAATCCTCTATAGAAATGAAGTAACTAGGAACAAAGAAAAAGCTGGGAGTGTTGAATTTCAAATTCAATAAGATGAGTTCAAATCCTGCCTCTTACCCTAGCTATGTGAACCTTGGAAAGTGACATCATTTTAGCCTCAGTTTCCTCACGTATAAAGTGAGGATAATAATAGCACCTACCTCACATGATTTTATGAGGATGAAATGAGATGATATATGTAAATCATTTTACAATCCTTAAAGGGCTATGTAAATTGTGTCTTATATTTAACCTAATTAATTTATATTTAACTACTTTTTTTATTTATTCTCTTTCTATTCTCTATATTCATATATCTGGCTTTTTTTTTCTCCCCGATTAGAATGTAAGCTCTGTAAGAGAAGGGATTATTTCATTCCTTGTATTTATGTCCTCAGCACCTAGCACATACTTTTTGATAGAATTATTTCTTAGACTTGGTATCTTCTGGGGGTGGGGGAAATAATAACTGTAAAAATAAATGATTCTTACAAGTAGGTAATGATTTATAACAAGTGACAAAGGAAGTTATCTCATTGTTTCCCTCTATGTCCTTCCCCAGCTGAATACCAGGAACCACAGATTAGTTAAAATTATGAATGCTGAGAATGTTGTTAAAATCAGCTTATTCTAGATGATGGCTGTTTGTACTGCCCAGAAGCTTCTAAAGACCCCTGCTCCTACATAACATCCTCTCTCAATCAGAAATGGACTAAATAAAGCCCTTTTAACTGGTTCCTCGTGCCCCCCCCCTTTCCACACTTTATTTTTAGGACAAAAGCAATCACAAGAAAATAATAAGAAATCAAGGGACCCATTTGAAACCAGCCTTCACAGAGATGTCCTGGTGTCCAACCTGACTTAGTCCAATCACCAGTTCTACATCTATATACAATTGACAGGATTGTACAATCCAGATTGATATTTACAATAATGATCCTGAAGTGCCACAAGGTCCAGAAATGTCAAAGAATAGTTTGATCATGTTCAGCAAATATAACCTGAGAAGAACCTTGGAGACTTAAAGACTATATATCTAGCTAGTGGTGAAATTGAACCTATAGCCCACATCTTTCATACCTCAAAATATCTGTTATTCATCTAGCCTAGAAGTTGTAGTATTGGAAACCAACTCCATAGTCTAATAGATAATTTCTGTTTTCTGACTGAAACAAAGAGATGTTAGGTGACCATCTCTGGGTAACAGAGCTAGTAAATGTCAGAAGGGTTATTTGAACTTTGGTCTTTTTGATTCCAAGATCAGCACCCTAGACACTATTTCATACTGCCAATACCATAGTTAGTAAAACGGGAAAATAAATCAAAACTAATACACTTAACAAAGATTTCCAGCAAGAAAAATTGAAACACAGCCTAGGAAGTGCAAAGTGCATTCAGTGCAGCCCAGGAAGCATGGAGCACAGCCCAACATGGCAGGGACAGGACCCTGAACAGACTTCAGGGAGCCATCAGCACTACCAGTTCCCAGATTGGTCAACCCACAAACAGCTTCAAAGTTCAGTGGGAGAATTCCTTAACCCTGGAGAGGGAAACACAATTTGGACCCCCTCACAGCAGCCACTGCAATGGCAGTTTCCATTTTTGGAGCCCTCCACCTAGAGTCCCTGGGGGAATTAAGCAACTGATTTGAATCTCAGCCCTCAGTAGCAGCCCCGAGGAAATTGAGCCACTGATCTAAATCTCAGCCCTGAGCCTGGCCTTTGAAAAGAACTCAAAAGTAAAGTACCTGGCTGGAAAAAAATGCCCAAAAAAGGGAAAAAGAATAAGACAATAGAAGGTTACTTTCTTGATGAACAGGTATTTTCTTCCATTCTTTCAAATGAGGAAGAACAATATAGGTCTTCAGAGGAAGACCAAAAAATCAAGGCTTCTGCATGCAAAATCTCAAAAATACATATGCAACCATCTCAGGCCATGGAGGAGCTCAAAAAGGATTTTGAAAATCAAGTAAGAGAGGTGGGGGAAAAATTGGGAAGAGAAATTTGAGTAATGCAAGAAAACCATGAAAAGCAAGTCAACAGCTTGCTAAAGGAGACCCCAAATGTTAAAGAAATTAACAGCTTAAAAAATAGAATAATTCAAATACAAAAGAGGCCCAAAAAGCCAATGAGGAGAAAACTGCTTTAAAGAGCAGAATGAGCCAAATGGAAAGGAGCTTCAAAATCTCACTGAAGAAAATAGTTCTTTAAAAACTAGAATGGAGCAGATAGAAGTTAATGACTTTATGAGAAACCAAGAAATCACAAAACAAAATCAGAAAAATGAAAAAATAGAAGACAACGTGAAATATCTCATTGGAAAAACAACTGACCTGCAAAATAGATACAGGAGACACAATTTAAAAATCGTAGGGCTACCTGAAAGCCATGATCAAAAAAAGAGCCTTGACATCATCTTTCATGAAATTATCAAGAAAAACTGCCCTGATATTCTAGAACCAGGGGGTAAAATAGAAATGTAAAGAATCCACTGATCACCTCCTGAAACAGATCCAAAAAGGGAAACTCCTAGGAATATTGTAGCCAAATTCCAGAGTTCCCAGATCAAGGAGAAAATATTGCAAGTAGCCAGAAAGAAACAATTTGAGTATTGTGGAAATACAATCAGGGTAGCATAGGATCTGGCAGCTTCTACATTAAGGGATCGGAGGTCTTGGAATACAGTACTTCAGAATTCAAAGAAACTAGGATTAAAACCAAGAATCACCTACCCAGCAAAGCTGAGTATAATACTTCAGGGGAAAAAGTGGTCATTCAATGAAGTAGAGGACTTTCAAACATTCTTGAGGAAAAGACCAGAACTGAATAGATAATCTGGCTTTCAAACACAAGAATCAAGAGAAGCATGAAAAGGTAAACAGGAAAGAGAAATCATACATTCCTACATGGAAAGACAATATTTGTAACTTTTGAGACTTTTCTTAATATTTGGGTAGTTGGAAGTATTATATATACACACACACACGTATATACATGTATATACATACACATACACAGAGCACAGGCTGAGTTGATTAAGGAGAGATGGCATCTTAAAAAAATCAAGGAGTGAGAAGGGAATATACTGGGAAGAGAAAGGGAAAAATTGAATGGGACAAATTATCTCTCATAAGAGAGGCAAGAATAAACTTATTCAATGAAGGAGAAAAGGGAGGAAGTGAGAGGGGAAAAGGAGTTTACTCTCTTCACATTTGGCTTAAGGAGGGAATAACATGCTCACTCAATTTGGGGAGAAGGGGATAAGTAGGGTGAGAAGCATGATAGAAGGAAGGGCAAATGGGAGAAGGGAGTAATTAGAAGTAAACACTCATGGGGAGGGACAAGGTCAAAAGAGAGAATAGAAGAAATGGGGGGCAGAGTGAGATGGAGAGAAATATAGTTAGTCTTATACACAACATAACTATTATGGAAGTCTTTTGTAAAACACATATATAGCTTATATTGAATTGCTTGCCTTCTCAGTGGGGATGGGTGGGGAGAGAAGAAAGGAAAGAAGTTGGAGTTCAAGATATTAGGAATGAATGTTGAGAAATGATTTTGTATACAACTGGGAAATAAGAATTTCAGGTAATTGGGTATAGAAATCTATCTTACCCTACAAGAAGATGGGGATAAGGGAAGGGATGGGTATGATAGAAGGGAGGGCATATGGTGGGAAAGGGGTAATCAGAATGCAAAACATTATGGGGTGGCAGTAGTGGAGGGATGGGGAGAAAATTTGGAACTCAAACTTTTGTGGAAATGAATGTTGAAAACTAAAAATTAGTAAATAAACATTTAAAATTAAAATAAATAAACAAATCCCTCTTTGATGATCTATCCTCTAAAAAAAGAAAGAACAATTGAAACAACTCCACCAACAATGCTCCAAAAAACTTTTTTCTCCTTGAATAAAGTTTGTCTTGTGTCACTTTCCTCTAAAACCTGATTTGGTCTTTAAATAGATCCTCCATGCTCCCAGTCACTCATAATTGTTGCTCAGAGTCACCTTGTCTACTAGTTCCCAAAGTTTAATCAGTCAACAAATCTTTGTTTCTTATACCCAGACTTGTGCAATTTACCCTTCAATCTACTGCCAAAATAACCTTCCTAATGCACATCTCTGACCAGATCACTCCACTGCTCAATCATTTCAGTGGCTCGCTATTTATTAAAGAAGTGCAAATTCCTTAGCCTGGTAGCTAAGATAATTCACATTCTTGGTCTAATCTTCCTTTCTATCTTTATCTTCTCCAACTTCTTCATCATGTATTCTATATTCCAGCTAAATCAGTATCCCCCCAAAACTTCCCATGCTTTCTAGCTTCTTCAAATCATGTGACATAGTGAAAAAACTTATATATATATACATATATATACATATTATATATATACACACACATACATACATATGTATATATGTGTGTGTATGTAAATATATATACACACACAGAGACATACACCCAGAGGATGTCAATTTGAATCCCAGCTCTATTACTTATTATACATGACACTTAATAAGTACTGATCTGTTAGCTATATAGCTTATTGATCAGCTATGAAATCTTGAGAAAATCATTGAATTTTATCCAGACCTTAAGTGTAAAATTGATGTTATACTTATTTTTTAATGAAAAAGCATTTATTGAATTCATATTCCTACTAAGTTCCAAATGCTATGCTCACTACTGGAGATGGATAACAACTAGAGAAAGACAGTCTATGGTCAAGTCCACATTTTGTGGGGAGAAGACAACATATTAGAGAGTTCAGATACTGGGTAAATGACAAGACTTTTAAAAGTTCTAAGTGCTGGGAGCCACGATGGTGGTATAACAGCATGACTTTTCTAGAGCACTCTTGCCAAACCCAGCCAAATACCTGTAAAAATGGCTCTAAACAAATTCTAGAACTGTAGAACCCACAGAATGATGGAGTGAAGCAAATCTCCAGCCCAAGACAGCCTGAAAGGTAGCTGGGAAGTGTCTGTTATGCCATGCTGGAAGCAGAATGCAGCCCAGTAGCCCAGTGTAGGCCCCAGGTACACAGACAGGACCTGAACAGGCCGTAGGAGGACCTAATCTCTTGCACTTGTGTTAGTTTCCAGACTTCATGACCCCCAAACATTGAGGATATATTGGAAGGTTAATGGGAAAAGCCTGTGGCACCATTGCAGGAATGGAGTGGTGCAACCCCAGCCCCAGGGCAGCTAAAGGGGAGGGATGAAGAGGAACCCACAGCAGTCAGAGCCACAGAAGGAGAAGCTGCAGCCACTCTTTCTGGAACTCTAGGACCACATATTGTGGGGAGATCTAGCATCTGGCAGTACACCCCTCAATCCCCTGGAAGCAGAGAACTACCTTGACAAAGAGCTCAAAAATCAAGTAAGTGGCTGGGGAAATGAGCAAAAAATGGGGGAAAAATCAGAATATAGAGTTTTTACTTTGGTGGCAAGGAAAACTAAAACATACAAACAGAAGGAAACAAAGTCAAAGCTCCTCTATCCAAATCCTACAAGAAAAATATGAATTGGTCTCAGGCCATGAAAGAGCTCAAAAAGGATTTTGAAAATCAAGTAAGAGAAGTAGAGCAAAAATTGGTAAGAGAAATGAGAGTGATACAAGAAAATCATGAAAAATGAGTCAACTGCTTGCTAAAGGAGATCCCAAAAAATGCTGAAAAAAAATAACACTTTAAAAATCAACTAACCCAAATGGCAAAAGACATCCAAAGAAGCCAATGAGCAGAAAAATGCCCTAAAAAGCAGAATTGGCCAGATGGAAAAAGAGAACCAAAAGCTCACTGAAGAAAATCAAGAAATTATAAAACAAAACCAAAGGAATGAAAAAATAGCAAACAATGTGAAATATCTTATTGGAATAACAACTGACCTGAAAAATAGATCCAGGAGAGTCAATTTAAAAATTATTTGCCTACATGAAAGCAAAAAAAAAAAGAGCCTAGACATCATCTTTCATGAAATTATCAAGGAAAACTGCTCTGACATTCTACAACCAGAGGTTAAAATGAATATTGAAAGAATCCACCGATTGCCTCCTGAAACAGATCCAAAAAGAAAAACTCCTAGGCATATTGTAACCAAATTCCAGAGTTCCCAGGTCAAGAAGAAAATATGGCAAGTGGCCAGAAACAACTTCAGTATTGTGAAAATACAACCAGGATAACACAAGATTTAGTAGCTTCTACATTAAGGGATAGACAGGCTTGGAATATGATATTCCAGAAGTGAAAGGAGCTAGGCTTAAAAAACCAAGAATCACTTACCCAGCAAAACTGAGTATAATACTTCAGGGGAAAAAGTGGTCATTCAATGAAGTAGAAGTCTTTCAAGTAATCTCAATGAAAAGACCAGAACTGAATAGAACATTCAACTTTCAAACACAAGAATCAAGAGTAGCATGAAAAGGTAAGCAGGAAAGAGAAATTCTAAGGGACTTATTAAAGTTGCACTGTTTATATTCCTACATGTAAAGATAATATTTGTAACTCTTGAGACTTTTCTCAGTATTTGGGTAGTTGGAGGGATTGGAGTATTTGGGAGTTGGAGGGACATATAGACAGAGGGCACAAGGTCAGTTGAATAGGAAGGGATGACATCTAAAAAAATAAAATTAAGGGGTAAAGAAGAATATATTGTAAGAGAAAGTGAGAAAGGGAATGGGACAAATTATCTCTCATAAAAGAGACAAGAAAAAATTTTTCTCAATGCAGGGGAAAAGGGGGGAGGTAAGAGGGAAAAAATGAAGCTTACTGTCATCATATTTGGCTTAAGGAATAACATGCACATTGAATTTGGTATGAAATCTATCTTACACCACAGGAAAGTAGGGGGAAGGGGTTAAGTGGGGTGTGGGGGGATGATAGAAGGGAGGGAAAATGGGAGTTGGGAGTAATTAGAAGTAAACACTTTCGGGGAGGAACAAGGTCAAAAGATAGAACAGAATAAATGAGGGACAGGATAGAATGGAGGTAAATATAATTAGTCTTTCATCTCATGACTTTTATGGAAGTCTTTTGCATAACTACACATGTATAACCTCTATTGCATTGATTGTTTTCTCAGTGGGGATAGGTGGGGAGGGAGGGAGAGAAGTGAGAACTCAATGTTTTATAAATGCATGTTAAAAATTGTTTTTACATGCAACTGGGAAATAAGAAATACATGTAATGGGGTATAGAAATCTGTCTTGCCCTACAAGAAAATAGAGGACATGGGGATAAGTGATAAGTGATAGAAGGGAGAACAGATTGGGGGAAGGGGTAATCAGAATGCACAATTTCTTGGGGTGGGGTTGGGGAGAGATGGGAAGAAAATTTGGAACACAAAATTTTGTGAAAATGAATGTTAAAAACTAAAATTAAATAAATAAATTCTAAAAATTTCTAAGTGCTAAAATGTCATAAGAATACAGAGGGGCAGATTGCATGGCCCAGATAGGCAATTTTAGATTGTCAGGTCAGATGATATTGGGATACTGGGTGGCAAAAGGTAAAGGCAGGAAGTCCTTAGAAAGTGTGTCAGGGTAGATAGCAAGGTTTGTTTCACAGTCCATTTTACTTAAAGGAAAATTTGGTGACTCCAATTATATCAAAGTCAGGTGAGCAGTCAAGACATCTGGATTGGTTTCTAGGTGATTTGGGGTAATAGTTGAGCAAGTCAAGAGTTCAGCTGAATCTAACAGAGATCTCTTTTTATTAGTAGTATGTGCAAGCAATTTCTGGAGTTATTTATGTTTATATTATTGAAGAAAAATTAAAATAGCACACTGAAAAACTGAGAAAGCCAGTGAAGAAAATGACCAGAGATAGCTGTGAAAGACAGCTAAAACACAAACTGGAGGAAAAGGTAAAGAGAATGATTTGAGATTATATTTCAAGGTTAAAGAGAGTGACACTTAAAATTTCACCACCTACAAAGTATTGGTTGAGTCTTTTCAATTTCTAGTTGCTTCTCTGGCTAATCTTTGAGCTTCAGCATTGCCTTCAATTTTTGAATGGGCAGATACATACTTCTACTCAACATCCTAAGTCACATTAGCCAGCTTACTGAATTGGTCTTTATGGACAACATCTTTATTTTTACTTGGTTTCCAGCCTTTTTCTTTCCAATTGCCAATCCATTCATTCATATCTTTGCTGAGCAAGTTGTTTATCTTTGTACACAATAAGTCTGTCCTTATTTTGGACCTTTGGTTGCTTGGTCTCTTTAGCAACTGCTTCTAACGATGGTCTTTGGTTTGTCTGTCATCCAGAATATGTACCACTTATTTTTAGATCATGGTCTGGCCCCAGTAGACACTGATATCAACTTGTGCCCCTGCTTTTGAATTATTTTTTCAGGTATCTTTGTCATACACAGTGTTAGGGTCTGATTCCTAGCCTGATTGCCCATATCGTCTACAGAGCCTCTCGTCTTCCAGCCATAGTCATAGCTCCTTGGACTGTATTTCCAACTCATCTCTAGTCTCTCCAAAGGCTTGGTGAACAAAGAAAATGAGTCTGACTTCAGAGACAAAGTTATACAAACTCTAAAATCCTTTTCCATTCTAAATCTATATATTCCTTCTTCATAATCCTTTCCACTTTAAATCCTATGATCTATGACCTTTCTTATGCCATAAACCTTATGCCATAAATCCTTGTTCCCTCTCCAGACTGAATCCCAATCATTTTTCAATGGCTATCTCCTCCATGAAGTCTTCACTTATCACACTCCAGATGGAAGTGATCTCTCCTAAGAACTCTCAGGGCACCTTACTCATCACTATGCCATGTCCTTATTGTATTTTTCTTTATGGAATATTTACTTGTGCACATGTCTTATCTTCCTTGACTATAAACCACCTGAAGCAAGTACTGTATATCATTTGTCTTTGTATTAAACTTCCTGTCACGACTCAATGCCTAGAACATAGATAATAATTAACAAATGTTTGATGGTTGAATAGATTACAGAATTTAGAATTTCTTTATTTGCTTCTTAATAAATTAATTTGAAATTTATCATTTATATTTTTATATTGAAAGTAGTTTTCAGATATAATATAAAACAAGCATGTTTTTTGAGGATTTTCCAGCATAAATATTGCACCTTGCCTTATTCAAACCAAACAAATCTTTAGATTTTTCCATCAAAACTTTGCAACATTTGATTATTCACTCTGTGATTATATATTATTTTTTAACATGTGGCTTGGTAGTATTGGCTGTTTTGAATTTGAATTTGATAGCTTAAAACTATATCAATTAGTAGTGAACACGCAAAAAATGTTAAGCATCTGATCATGTCTATTGGATGAATTTTGTATAAAATGTTATAGAATATTACATTAAGTCTATGATCATTGGCCATTCCTGAAGAAATTCCTACAGGAATTACCTTGAATATGAAATGTCATTTAAATTATTCTCTAATTAAAAGTAGTAGAATTCTGTGCCTGGCAAATTATATTCATTATTCTCAGAGAAAAAGAAATCTGCAGTTTCATGAATTGAATTTACAATTATAATTAGGTATAATTTATTATAAACACACTAATTACTGAAATATGTGTAACTATAAAGTTCAATGATGATTTTTGAAATATTTTTTCCACAGTAGAAAAAATATTACATTGAATTCCCTGAAAAGAAAACTTTAGTATTTTCTTTTGGGCTTTTGTTTGATTCCTAAGTTTTACTTGCTTGATTCTTTTAATGACAATGTTTATATATAAGAATGCAACATTTCACAGTGCACTGTCATTTTGGTCTATATTATGATTGCCTCCTTCAATTGCTTATTTTGACAATACAGGGAGAAGTTCTGTGAGACTAGAAGTCAAAGATAGAAATAATTTTTGTAATCTCTGCCCATCATCAGGTTAACACCATATCTTATCAAGCATTCTGTCTGCAATCTGACAGTCCTCTGTTATCATCCTGGCATTTTAGTCATACGTTATGTTTATGACTCATAAAAAGTCAAACTTTAATCAAATATTTGGTGATATTTTGGTTAGTCACTTAGTTAACTTTTCTTTCATGTCATCCCTTTAGCAAAGTAGAGCAGAAAGTTCCAAAACATATTTCAAATTAAAAAACTTCTTAAGTCAAGATTTGTCAAGATGAAGACTACAAAGAGAAAACTTGTGGGGTGGGAGTGAGGTCCCTGATAACTCTCCTCTAGTGTTTGAAGAATGGTCAGGTATGGATTAGATTAGGTGACCTCTGAATTCCCTCCAGTCCTAAAGTTCTATGATTTTCTGAATGGCTTTCATTATCTATCCAACAAAGCAAAGTGGCAATTGCACAGTTCCATGGTTTGGCAAGCTCCGCAAAACTACAAACAACATTTTTGGGATATCAGATTAGCCAGATAATCAACTAATTCTTGTTTTACTCAGTGTTATATATCTGTAATTATCTATGCTTGGACCTGAGTCCAAATATTTTGAGAAGCTCCATGGATTAATGGAGAGAGTGATAGATTTGGAATCACGAAGACCTGGCATCAAATCCTGTCTCATATTTACTAGCTGAATGATCCTGGGCAAGTCATTTAATTTCTCTGAACATTAGTTTCCCCATCTACAAAATGAGGAGACTGGTCTAAGTCCAAGGTCCCTTCTACCTCTAAATGTAGGATCATATAAATATTCAAATCAAGAAATATGTATTAAATCCCTACTACATTGAAAAAAATAACTCCACCAAAGTAGGTGTTAATGAAGTAGCACCTATACGAGACACGGTAAGAACTTTCATAGAGCTTACAGTGCACTAGTGTCATAGCACAATTTCACAGATAATATCAATTTATATGAAAGATACAAGGTCAATTCAAAGAATATTTATTAAGGATCTACTTCAATATTAATGAGAGCCAGTATTGATATAGCAACTATGACAATGAAAATAACAGTGATAACAACTAGTATTGATATAACACCTGCTAAATAATAGCCAGCATTTATATAGTGCATTGAGCTTCACAAAGTGCTTTATGCATGTGTATTCATAGTGCATATTTTGTTTTAGTACAATCAAGTGCCTCTGATAGAATAATTTGATTTAAGAAGATCTTCCTCACCCAGTAATGGGCCTGGGAAGATTTGTAGGAAGGCCCACATCTTTGGTTAATGAGTCACTGACTTTCAAGGGTGGTGATGCCCTCTGGCTCTGAAAAAAAATGTGTAAGTCCTCTGAGGCATGGTTTTACTCTAAGGCTTACTCTTGGGAAACATTTGTTTGGCCAGAGGAGACTCTGGGCTGCTGCTAAGGAGCCCCCTGGCTTTGAAAACCCAGATGTTGGTGCTTCTCTCTCTGGTAGCTATGTATGTATGTAATGGTCAAACAGTTGGACCTGTCTGTTGATCCGCTAATGTTTGTATTGCTTATGTCAGACAGTTGGAAGCCATGTCTGTTGATCTTGATTTCTCTGTATTTTCTCTGAAGTTCAGGGTGCTGACTTTTTCCCCTGAACTAAGTGAATGATGTATGTGCTTGATTACATTGATTGCTGACCCCTCAAAAGCTGCTTTTCTTTTAGAAAAGCATATCAAAGAACCTTTTCAGCTGGCCTTCCTGTGTATGTTGGGGTCCTTGCTTTTACAGCATATTATCTTATTTGACCACATGTAGTAACTGGAGATAAGTACAAAGTTCTTTGTAAAATCGAACTAGGCATAGATGATTTCTGTCTAAGGAGAATAACATAAAACTTCATAGGAGATACTGCACTTGAGCTAAGGATAGTTAGGATGTCAGGAGGCTAAAAGAGGTTAGAAGGTGTTCCAGGAGTAGTGAATAGCAGGAGAGAACAGAATATTTATAAAGACAGCTGAGTACTTTAATTCTGTCGGAGTATATAGAGATAAAGAGTAGGAAATACAGTTGGAAAAGTATCACCAGAACAAAGAATCTCAGAATTTTTTAAGCACCTCTAAGGTCATTTCAACTAATGTCTACATGAATAAGTCCCCTCTGAAACCTTCCTGAAAAATGTTCATCCAATCTCCAGTTGAGGATCTCTAGTCATAGCAAGGTTTACTTTCTTCAAGAGAAGTCATTTTTAATTTTTGATAACCATAATTACTGAGCAGTTAAATTAATTCTTTAATTCAGCTGAAATCTGCTTTTTTGCAATTCCAACTCTTGCTACTAAGTCTGCCCCCGGGGCAAAATAAAGGTAGTATAACTCTTTATCTTTTCCCTCTAAATGACTCAATATGTTGAGTACGGGAAGGATTCCCAGTCAACTCAGAAAACTGTCTGGTTAGAACTGGTAACAGAAAGGGCTTATCTTTTTAAGGACTCATGTTTGTCTTTGCGATTTTTGCAGAGCAGGTACAGATTTATCTTTTAGACATTTTAATTACAGTGACCAAGTTTTTCATTTCTACTATGACTTTGATTCCCTATTATCACCTTTCTCTCCTTGTAGTACAGTTAAAGGCAATTCTGTGTTTTGAATGTCAGGCAGGGATGGTGAATAATTCATCTTTCCTGAAATATATATCTTGTAAATTTAATCTATGTCTGAGTTATGGTTAACTTGTATAACTATGTTAGGAGGTTTGGAAAAGTGACCAATGTTTACTGATGTGCATTTTAAAAAATGCTTACTCCTTTTGGCAGTTTGATATAAAAATGTGATACCTCATGGGATCAAGCATCAGCATGGTATATCCAGGAGAATGCTGATAAAAATCATGTGATCATTCAAGGGTAGCCTCTGGAGTAACTCCAGTCTGATCTGAAAGAAAGTACCTAATCTGTAAATCTAGTCTATAGGATTGGGAACTAGAGTCATCTTTTCTGTTCCTACTTTACTGTTTTATTTCTCAGATTTTCTGCATCTCAATTACCTTACTTATAAAATGGTAAATGACACATTCCCATTTACCTCCCAATTGTAAACAACATGATGGATAAGATGGATAAGAGTCTCAGGAAAAAAAGAGGGGAGCTTGTGTGAATTCAAGATATTGTTCATTCTCATTTAACTTAGTAAGAAGCATCCTGACCTAGTGGAGAGAGTGCTGGCCCTGAAGCCAGGACACCCTCGGTTTAAGTCCTGCCCAGATATAAACAAGCTACCTGGCAGTGGGCAAATTAAGTATCTTTAGACCCTGACAAGTCCCTCAGGAAATTCTGCAAGACCCAAATAATGGACAAGTTGGAAGGAAACAACCACCACAAAGCTACAATGCCCTTGTGAATTTTAAATCCTACTTAATGGGAGAGGATTGTATGGAAGAACATGTCTAAGTATCACAACAGTATTTGTCCTTCACAATATACTTCAAAAAACTGCCTCAACCCAAAACACACAAGCATCCTTTTTCTTTTCCCTAAAAATATTTCTGCCCTTATTTGATTCCAAACATGATTTGTTTCTTTTTTTGAAGTAGGGGAAATTACATTGCCTAATTAGGAGAGAACCTATTTAATCCCTTAAAATATCTTTTTTAATGTAATACATTAGATGAATGCATTTTAGGAAGTACTACTCATAGAAGATTAATTTTTGTGACATGTGATGAGTAAAGAAATTTCACTTCTTTTATTATTCATCCTCCACAGATATAGAAAGGGAAAAAAAAACGATCACTCACTGAAGAATTTTTACTCTCCCCCTCTCCTTGTCTTCTTTTTCCTATTCTCTGCTTCCTGGGTCATAATTCTCAGGTAGAGAAATTTTACATTAAAAAGCTGTTGACCATATATTTGAGATGTGATGAAGATAATCACCACCCCATCTTAAGCACTACCAGCCCTTCCTCTATATAATTATTAAGGCAGAAGGAATTTCCTAACTAGAACTGTAGGGGTAGTGAAAAGAATTGTTTTATGCCACATATTTCACCGTCTTTAACTGTGAGACAGAAGAATGTTTGCCTGTTCTGAGATTTGAGTTTCAGGGAGCAAAGATCAGCTTGTTCAGCCATGGATGGTGAATTTTATAGCAGGACTGGATGGACCTCACAGGTGTTTGGGGATGTTGTGTTCACACACAACAAGCAGAAGATCCAGCAGACCTGATAGATTATTCTTCTGTGGGCAGTGAACACTCCATAAAGGGAAATGCCACAGCCTTCCTCTCCCCCAAACCCAAAACTCTTGTGTGGCCTTTCTCTAGCAGCTAGTTTTACTCCTCTCTAGGTGCTAAAAGAGGACAGCAAAGAGAACATGAGGGGGCTGTTTAAAACTGTTTACAGAAGCTACAAAAAATGAGCACCAAAAGTGGAGGTGTTTAAATGGGAAGGGGAATGGAGGCAGAGCTGGGGAAAATAACAAAATAAATCAGATTTTTATAAGGCTTGCTTATTTTCTTCTCAGAGAATATGGCTCTTCTCAGATTCTTTCCATGTGCCAGGTTGTAAGGTCATCCTATGTCCTTATAAATGCTTCTTTCTTGCATTTCCCATCCAAAAATTCTACTGTGGAAAGTGAGAGCTCGAAAGGACCTCAGAAAACATGTAATTCAAACCCTTCATTGTTTGTGTGTGTATTCTATTCCTCTACTGGACTATAAGCTCTGTGAGGGAAGGGACTATCTATCAATCTCTCTATCTCTCTATCTCTCATCTATCTATCTATCTATCTATCTATCTATCTATCTATCTATTTATCTATCTATCTAGCACCTATCTATTCACACATATATATGTATATATGTATGTATATGCATATATGTATACATGCATATGGAAACAGAGAAAGAGAGAGAGGAGAGAGAGAAGTGGGAGTGACAGGGAGAGATTTTTAAGATTAGGTCTCACTAGACAGGAATTCCAATGGTCACTCACAGAATCTATCCCACTTTGACCAGCTGTTTCAGAGCTAGACTAGTTCTTCCCCCACTCTCACCCCAGCCAATGTGATGGCCTTCCTCCTGTAGGTTGATCATATTATTGCTGAACTTGGTGTCGTTATAAACTGGGTGGTTATAAACTATGGTTCCACACTGTAGATCAGAACTCCTGAGCTCAAGAAAGCCATCAGACTCAGATTCCCCAGGAACAAGGACATATACCAGCCTTGCTATCTGGCCCAGGAACCATGTCTTCCCCAGACTTCATAGTTCCCTGAATGCCTAGCACAGGGGTCTCAGTCTAGTACTCTGTATACAATATATATTTAACAAATTTGGAATTAAAAAAATGAAATTGATACCCGGAAAAGTAGAAATGTCTCCTTGTCCCCCTTATTAATAGTTCATTTCCTCTGAGGTTACTTCACTGTATTCTGCATATATCATTTTCTTACCCTGTTGTGTCCCCCTCGACATAGGGAACTCTTAAAGAAAGGAATCCCCCACACAATGCAGAGCTGCAAAAATTTTGCAGTTAATAGTCACACAATTTTTAGTCCTTCCTGCAAGTACTGAGAGATTACATGATACACTCTGGGTCCCGTAGGATGTCTCTGAGGTGGAATTCAGGTACTTTTGTCTCTGAGACAATGCTCCAACCACTACTCAATGCTGTTCTCTATAGGTCAGATACACAATAAAAACACTCAGTAGCTGTGTGACCCTGGGCAAGTCACTTAGCCCCATTTGCCTCAGTTTTCTAACCTGTAAAATGAGCTGGAGGAGGAAATGGCAAACCACTTCAGTATCTTTACCAAGAAAACCCCAAATGGGCTCATGAAGACAGACATGACTGAGAGGACCGAACAAGAACAAAAGTAAGACACTGTAAAGCAGATAACAAATTTCCTTCTTTATAACTTGCTTCGTGTTTATATAGTTTGAGAATTTGGTATGATTGAGTGATGTTAATTAGTGTAGTCTTGAAAAAATAGCAGTGCTATACTCTTGTCAGTTTAATAGAGTAACATTTTTAGATAATCTCCAGTGAACAATCAGTAGCTAGTTGACTGATAGCTTTAAATACTGATTGAGACCTCTATTCAATTATTTTTTTGTTTCCACCTTCATAGTTTGGCATATATATAATTAATTTCATCTGTCTTGATAAAATTATATGATTGTGATATTTCTCCCGAATAATTTATTCTACAATAAGTCAAGGTGAATTATTTGCACAAGTAGATGAGACAGAAATTTCTGCATCTTGGAACAGAACAGAAATCTAAAATTGATTTTGTTCCATGGACAGTTTTATTGTTTAGGTAGGACAATCTCTGAGAAGTAGCATAGACTAGGGGATTTCAAGATGATTTTGGAGTCAAGAAGACCTGAATTTAAACTCTGCATCTGATATCACATCTCTAAGATAGATAGATAGATAGATAGATAGATAGATAGATAGATAGATAGATAGATAGATAGATAGATAGATGGATGGATGGATGGATGGATGGATGGATGGATGGATGGATGGATGGATGGATGGATAGATGGATAGCCTCAATGGTTTTGTGCAAATTATTAAACCTCCCAGGGTCTCAAGCAAATCTTTAAGAACATATGTTGCAAAATAATTGCATATCTTCATTGGTGGTGGAAGGTTTCTAACTGGTAGCTCCCTGTACCAATGAAATCACAGATTGGGAAATTTTTTTCCCTAAATATTGTGGCAGCCTTTGCCTTGATAGTTCCTAATAGCAATTCAGTTCTTCTTTATTGAATTATGAATACTGATTCTTAAATATTTTGGGAAGTGAATATTGTGGAAAATAATCAGACTTCCACAAGATAAAAGACATAATACCTTTCTCCCTTGTGAGATGGTTTAGGTTTCTATTCTACCAGGAAAGATAAAGTGACCAAGGGCCAGTTTCTCTTCTTAATCATATATTTCAGAAGCCTTCCAGGGATTTATCAGAGCCAGCTAAAATATGGGATTGTTAATTTTTCAGCATAAATGCTAAAAATTGGAACTTTGTTTTGTTGCTTGCCTAAAATTAAGAAAGTGATAGAGAAAATTTTAATAGTACGAATTTAACTTAAAAGTGCCCTGAAATCATCAGCTCTTACTCTTACCCTCCAGAGCAAGTTGTTAAACATTTACCACCACTGTTTGAAACCCAGTTATGATTCTTAACTATTTGGGCCTGGTGTAGGGAAGAGGAAAGGGTTTCTTTTTTTAAATTAATTTAGTTAATTAATTTTAAGTTTTCAATATTCATTTCCATAAAATTTTGAGTTCCAAATTTTCTCCCCATCTCTTCCCTCCCCCCACCCCAAAACATTAAGCATTCTGATTACTCCTTCCACCAATCTGCCCTCCCCTCTAACATCCCTCTCTTCCCTTATCCCTATCTTCTCTTTTGTCCTGTAGGGCAAGATAATTTTCTATACTTCATTACCTGTATTTCTTGTTTCTCAGCTGTGTGCAGGAACAATACTCAACATTTGTTCCTAAAATTTTGAGTTCCAACTTCTCTTCCTTCCTCCTTCCCCACCTATCCACACTGAGAAGGTAAACAATTCAATATATATGGATAGTTATTCCTTCCCTTTTGGGGGCATTTTCCCAACCAGTTTCTTGACTTTTGAGTTGTCAAGAGTAGGGTATACTTTGGGGACCTGTAAGATCTCAGTTCCTTCAAGGTGGCACAATCAAGCCTGCATACTGATCTGGGAACAACCAGAAACTTTTGTGTCCAGGATCTGCAAGTGGTAGAATTTCCTCTCCACAAGAGCTTCACCTCCAGTTCAACCACACCAGCACTCAGGGCTGAGGTTTAGATGAGATGCTCAATTGCTCCAGGGGCTTTATGCTGAGGTCTCCTACAATGGATGTCGGCTGCTGCCTGCTATGGGAGCCACTGCCTGCTGAGGGGCCAGAACTATAGGAGGGACCCTGCTCCCTTCTCAGTCAGCTGAAAAAGCTTTCTCACTGACCTTTAGCACCTATGGGTTGAGGGATTTGTGAACTACCACTGCTGCTGCTGGGGATTCTGCCCCTTGAGGCCTGCTCCAGTCCTCCTCCCTGGGTCACTTGGTCAAGGCTGGGTTGGGCTCCAGCAGTGCCATAGATCTTTCCCATCGGCCTTCCAGGTCACCCTGGGCTGGAAGTCTCCTCTCCATCATTCTGTGGCTTCTGCTACTCTAGAATTTGTTGAGAGTTATTCTTTACAGGTATTTTATGAGCTGAGGGCAAAGAACTAGAGTATATGTGTCTTTGTATTCTGCCATCTTGGCTCTGTCCTGAGAGTGTTTCTTATCTGAGATAAATCATTAGAGTGTAAGGTCCTTGAGGGTAAGTACTATTTTTTTTAACTTTTCCATGTGTTCCCAGCACTAAGCACAATGCAGATGCTTTATAAGTAATTGACTTGAAGCTGGGTAGGTACAAGCTTGAGGAAAGTAGATATGTATAAAGATGCAAAATGCTGGAGAGCAGGCCACCCTTCCTTAACCACAGCCTCAATACCAAACTTGTGCTTACTGAATTTCCACAGTCTTTATGCCTTTTCCTTTCAGGAATATTGAGATTTGTTCACACTTGGGACTTTGGAAAACTGGAAGTAGCATTATTATTTGGAAAAAAAACATTAGTCTCTGGCATAAGCTTTGGGAGTAATAAAAACTTTTATAGAATACAAAGCATTTTCCTCAATGGAACTTCTGAATCAGAAACTTGGAGCTGGAAGAGACCTCAGTGATCATTTAGTCCAACCCCCTAATTTTAAGGATGATGCCTCTGAAACCCAAAAAGGTTAAGTAAGATTACACAGGTGGTAAGTAGCAGAACAAGAAATGCAAGTAATATTACTAGAATGGTCTAATAATGGACTAGAGGATGAGAAAGAATTCACAGGATATTAATAGAAAAATTTATATAGTAAAGCAGGTCTTGGGTTCAAACTGTACTGGTAGTTTTTATTTGGGTAAGAGCTTTTCTTCAAAGATGTAAAACTCCATTTGCTTCATTTATAAAGTGAACAGGTTGGACCATATCCATTTTAAATCTATGAGCTTATGAAGAACAAGATGTTAGTCCTGATGTGATGCCAAAATATGTATCTATCACAGGTACCAGTATAAACAGGAAAATGGGATCTTTGGAAGAAAGGTGATCAAGTCACACCTGTGGGCATCAGAGAATAGGGATAGGGCAGAATGGATATAATGCCTTGTGTTCGGGAGACAAACCAGGGATTCAGGATATGTAGACTAAGGTATTAGGGATTTCCACTATGTATCAAGCTTGGTTTTAGAGCTTTTAACCAGAATTATGTAGACTTCATAAAGTGTTTTCATAAATTCAAGTTTACTTTATATTTCTCAGTGACTCAGGAAATCACAACAGATGGGATGATCTGTGTACATCAGTTATCATCCCCATTTTAGCAAAAAAAAAGGATATTAAAGTTCAGTGTCTTTACTACAGTCACACATAGTAAGTGGTAGAATAAAGTGGAAAAATAATGATTGCAATACAGTTTAATCTAGCATATATTTTTTGAGCTTCTACTATGTATTAGACAATGTGTTAGGCACTAGGTATACAAAGTTATAAAAAAAATTCCTGACTTTAAGGAGGTTATTTTCCATTGGGGTAGGGAACATCATGGCATGTATACAGAATATTAAATACAATATATATGCAAAATAATTTCCAGGAGAAAAATACCAATTTAATGTGTAGGGAAATGAATCAACAATGGAATGGGAGTTCTAAAGGGAACAACGGAAGAGGAGGGCAGAATGGAAAAGAGACGTCAGAGAGTTGGGGTGGCCATTGATAAGTATGAGGGAGTAAGTGTGGTTATTGAATCCAAAGGGGATATGCAGACGTTACTGTTCAGATAGTGGTTGCCCTAGATGGCTTCCAAGATACCTTCCAACTTTGAGATTCTATGAACAGCTTTGACATAATCACAATCTCTTAGGAGTTCCAAAGAAATAAGCCTCATGGAGCTGAGAGATTCCTTGGAGGTTGGGTTGAGAACCACTTGTTCTAAAGGGATGCTAAGAGCACCTGTATGGACCTTTAAGAAATCTATGAATAATTGCAGTTCTATTCCTTTATTGCTGTGCTGATCATCATACTCAGCTTTAGGCAGTCATCCCCATTTTTTTTTTGCTTCAGTTTTTGTTTGGTAGAGGTTGAGAACAGCTTCAAACTAATTTGCCTTTGTGAATGGCAAAGGTCCATTACTTTCATTTCCATCTACCACATAGTGCTCATGATGATTCCATTTGGGAGTAAATGTTCATTTTGGCACAGTAGGAATAACATGTAAATGTCTTTAAAGAGGACAATGGAGCTGTAACTGTGACTGCCCATGCATTACTTGGAAGACATCATCTTTTATTTTTGCATCTCCAAGCCCCCCATGGTATAATCTGCTCATGGACTGACATCTTTATACTGACCAAAGCAGCAAGTTATGTTTTATCATACTTTGAAATCTTATTTTTTAAAAAACATACTGACATATTTTGCTTTTTATCAATTTTATTTCACAATTATGTTTCAAAAATTCTTCCTCCCTCTCAGAGAGCCAAATGATTATTTTTAAGTTTTAAATAAAGGGTAGCAAACTTGTCAGGAAAACTAATCAACATATCAAGAAAGTCTGACTTTTAAAAAAAAAAATATTCTATACTTATACTTCCTCATTTATTTAAAGAAGTGGGCTGGAAGGGTTTTAACATACTTCTTCTTTGGGGCCAAGATTAATCAATAGAATTTTTATATTGTTTTGTGGTTATTATTCTTTTCATTTGCATTGCTGTAGTCATTGTGGATATTGCTTTCCTGCCTCTGATTTCCAACACTCTCTAAATTCATTCTGTTCTTCATTTCTTACAGTGCACTAATATATTCTGTTATATTCATATACTATAAATTATTTAGTCACTCCCCCACTGATAGGCACTGGCTTTGTATTCAGTTCTTTGTTATTCCAAAAAGTGCTGCTAGAAATTTTTGTGAAATGAAGGCTTTGTTTTTGTCATTTGTCTCCTTTTGATAGGTTCACACACATGCATAGATAGATAGATAGATAGATAGATAGATAGATAGATAGATAGATAGATAGATAGATAGATGGATAGATAGATAGAAGTGGAATAGCTTGGATGGAAAGAAGACTATATCTTTCTTCAAATGATTACAAGCTGCTTTCTGAAATGGATTCACGAATCCACTGTTGCACTAGAGACATGTTGGGCCATGCTTTCCATAATCCCTCCAAGTTTGATGAATCCTCTCTTTTATACTCTTTCCAGTTTGCTGGATGTGAGGTGAAGCCTCATAGCTGTCTTGATTTGCATCTCTCTAGTATTCAGGATTTGGAGCAATATAATATGTGATTAATAGTTACAGTTATTCTTATGAGAACTTTTTTGTTTATATTTTTGATCATTAATCTACTGGGCAGTGGGCCACCTTTTTTTTTCTTCTGGTTTCCAAAATCATTACTGCTTCTTTATTTTAGCAGACACAAAGAAGGAAAAGCAAATACCCACAGCCAAATTAAAACATGGCTTTCAAAATCACATAAAGTTTTTACTGAAACAAAATAAAACTCAAGGAACAATAGTACAGCAAAAACAGAACTGTGGGAATCCATCTCTCAGTTTGTGGTTGATAGAAACAGTTGAATTAAATTATACTCTACAGAGATTTCTATTGAAATGGATGATTGATCCTATTAATCAACTGACAATTGATCCAATGAAAAAGGAGATTAGTGCTCTGCTTTTAACTTAAGCAGATCATAGAAGAGTACTTTGTCAGTTTGGTGTTTTAAAAATTCTCTCTGAAAATTTCACATTGGAAACCAAGATGGCAGAGTAGAAAGACACACCTACTCCAGCTCTCCTTGCATAGCCCATAAAATACCTGTAAAAAATGACCCTAAACACATTCTAGAGCAGCAGTGCCAAAGGCAGCTTCAAAGGTAAGTGGGAAAGTACTTTCACTTGGGTGAGAAGGGAAGGCAGTCTGGTCTGGTGGCCCCAGGGTGGCAGCTTTGCTGCAGCACAGCATTCATTTCATGACCCCTCAGTCTAAAGACCCTGGAGGAATTGTGCAGTGGATCTGGTTCTCAGCACTGAGTGGCAGCCCTGGGGTGAGGTGGAGCGCTAGCATAGTGGAGCTGGTGGAGGCTCTGGAGAGGGAGTTCTACTTGTAGATCTTGAGCAGAAAAACTTGTGGTTGCTCCCAGACAAGAGCATAGGCTAGAAGAGGAATAAATTCCTCTCCTTTGATTGTGCCACCTTGGAGGAACTGAGAACTTACAGGTCCCTAGAGTATACCCTCCTCTTGACAAAAGACTCAAAAGTCAAGTAACTGGTGGAAAATGCCCCCCAAAAGAGAAAAACTTGACTATAGAAGGTTGCTTTCTTGGTGAACAGGTATTTTCTTCCATCTTTTCCAATGTGGAAAAACAATGAATACCATCAGAGGAAAACATAAAAGTCAAGTCTTCTGCATCCCAAACCTCCAAGATAAATATGCAATGGTCTCAGGCCATGGAAGAGCTCAAAAAGAATTTTGAAAATCAAATAAGGGAGGTAGAGGAAAAATTGGGAAGAGAAATGAGATCGATGCAAGAGAATCATGAAAAGTGAGTCAACAGCTTGCTGAAGGAGACCCAAAGAAATGCTGAAGAAAATAACACTTTTAAAAATATACTAACCCAATTGGCGAAAGAGATCCAAAAAGCCAATGAGGAGAAGAATGCTTTAAAAAAAGTAGAATAAGCCAAATGGAAAAGGAGGTTCAAAAGCTCACTGAAGAAAAAGGCTCTTTAAAAATTAGAATGGAGCAGATAGAAGTTAATGACTTTATGAGAAACTGAGAAATCACAAAACAAAATCAGAAAAATGCAAAAAACAGAAGACAATGTGAAATATCTGATTGGAAAAACAACTGACCTGCAAAATAGATACAGGAGACACAATTTAAAAATCGTAGGGCTACCTGAAAGCCATGATCAAAAAAAGAGCCTAGACATCATCTTTCATGAAATTAAAAAGAAAAACTGCCCTGATATTCTAGAACCAGAGGGTAAAATAGAAATGTAAAGAATCCACTGATCACCTCCTGAAACAGATCCAAAAAAAGAAACTCCTAGGAATATTGTAGCCAAATTCCAGAGTTCCCAGGTCAAAGAGAAAATATTTCAAGCAGCCAGAAAGAAACAATTTGAGTATTGTGGAAATACAATCAGGATAACACAAAATCTGGTAGCTTCTACATTAAGGGATCAAAGAGCTTGAAATACAATATTCCAGAAGTCAAGGTTACTAGGATTAAAATAAAAAATCACCTACCCAGCAATACTGAGTATAATACTTCAGGGGAAAAAGTGGTCTTTCAATGAAATAGAGGATTTTCAAGAATTTTTATTGAAAAGACCAGAGCTGAATGGAAACTTTGACTTTCAAACACAAGAATCAAGAGAAGCATGAGAAGGCAAACAGGAAAGAGAAATCCTAAGGGATTTATTAAAGTTGAACTGTTTACACTCCTACATGAAAAGATAATATTTGTAACTCTTGAGACTTTTCTCAATATTTGTGTAGTTGGAGGTATTATATACATATAGACAGAGGGCACAGGGTGAGTTGAATTGGAAGGGATGATATCTAAAAAAATAAAACTAAGGGTTGAGAGAGGAATATGTTGGGAGGAGAAAGGGGGAAATGAAATGGGACAAATTATCCCTCACTAAAGAGGGAAGTAAAAGCTTTTTAACGAAGGGGGATAGAAGGGAGGTTAGAGGGAAAAAGTGAAACTTATTTCCATCACATTTGGCTCAAGGAAGGAATAGCAAGCACATTCAATTTGGTATGAAAATCTATCTTACATTACAGGAAAGTAGGAGAGAAGGGGATAAGTAGGGTGTGGAAGGGATGACAGAAGGGAATGTAAATGTTAGGAGGGAGTAATTAGAAGTAATCACTTTTGGGAAAGGACAAAGTCAAAAGAGAGAATGGAATAAATGGGGGCAGGGTAATATGGAGGGGGAAATATAGTTAGTCTATCACAATGTGACTGTTATGAAAGTATTTTGCATAACTACTCATGTATAGCCTATATTGAATGGCTTGCCATCTCAGTGGGGATGGGTTGAGAGGGAAGAAGGGAGAGAAGTTGTAACGCAAAGATTTAGGAATGAATGCTGAGAACTGTTTTTGCATGCAACTGGGAAGTAAGAAATACTGGTAATAGGGTATAGAAATCTATCTTGCTCTACAAGAAAAGAGAGAAGATGGGGTAAGGGAAGGGAGTGTTGTGATAGAAAGGAGAGGAGATTGGGGGAAAAGGTAATCAGAATGCTCTGTGTCTTGGCACTGGGGGAGGGGAGAGATGTGGAGAAAATTTGAAACTCAAACTCTTGTGGAAATGAATATTGAAAATCAAGATAAATCAAAGAAAGATAAAAAAAACAAAAAACAAAGCAAAGAAAAAAAAAGACTCTGAGGTGGGGTTTTTATTTGGTACTTACTGATTGAAAGTGTTTGTTGAGTCAGCCAAACTCTGGGTAGCAGGTGAGGAGCCCTCTGACTTTGAAATCACAGATGGTGGTGCTTCTCTCTCTGGAGAATATACATGTGTGTAATGGTCAGACACTTGGATCTGTCTATTGATATATGATGTATATATTGTCATGTATGTTGATGATTATTTCTTTGTAGATTTTTCTGAAGTTCAAGGTGCTGACTTTTTTCCCCAAACTAAGTGAAAGATACATGTGCTTGATTAAAGTGATTGTTGACCCCTCAAAAAAAAAGAAAATTTCACATTGAAAATTAAACTCCAGCAGAACTTGATTTTCTTTGCCTTACTTGCCTGTTATTGATCATTTAACATGTAGTTTATACTTAAAGAATAATCTGAGTTCAGTTAAGGGGGAATAGAAAGTCATCTGACCCTACAGGACAAAAGAGAAGATGGGGACAAGAGAAGGGAGGGATGATAAAAGAGAGGGCAGATTGGTGATAGTGGCAATTAGAAGGTTCGGTGTATTGGGGTGGTGGGAGGGGACAAATGGGGAGAAAATTTGGAACCCAAAATGTTGTGAAAATGAATGTAAAAAGTTAAATAAATAAATTTATATTAAAAAAAGAATAATCTGAGTTCTTAATAGAAAACAGTTGCTAATGCTGAAACTTAGCATTGAAGAAACATTATTAACACATTTTCATTGATGTATCTGTTTTGCAAGACACTTATTTTTAGTAAACTATTATTTCCATATGATCAATATTCTTTATTAACAATACTTCCATTTCCTACATTAATGCCACTGGCTGCACTTAAACATTTGATCTCTCCATAGGAAAAGTTTCCTATTGAAATATCTTCAAAACATAAATTAATATCCCACCAGTCCTTGCATAATTCTATTTTATGCCTGAGACAGCTTACTTTTATTGATGGTATAACCTATTACTTTGAAAGAGCTCTCTGCAAGGTTACTAATGATCTCTAAATCAGATAATGGCCTTTTCTAAGTCCTCATCCTTCTTGACATCTTTTCTGTTTTTAAGTCTATGGACCATTTTCTTGTGCTGGCTACTTTATCTTCCCTTGATTTACAGGATAAAGCATTTTCCTTATTCTTCTTCTGTCTTTTAGATGACTTCATTTTAGTTTCCTTTGCTGTATCTTCATGCATCTCTTGCTTCCTAAGCATGGGTATTCTCCAAGGGCCAGTTTTGGGCAGTCTTCAGTTCTCATGCTATAATTGTCCTTAAGTAAAAGTACTTATTTTGCTTAGAATATCTTTTGTAAAATGGAAAAGGAAAGAATTTATAAATACTTATGATGTGGAAACACTTAATCCCATTAACTCTCATGAGTTTAATTACCCTCTCTCTATCAATGACATCAATATGTGCATGTATTATATATACATAGATGATATTATATGTACAAAATATTTCTCTTCCAAGAGCGACAGAATTGTTATCTTCTTTCAGGATTTAGCTCAAGTATCAGGTACTTCCAACACTTTCCTTGATTTACCTAAATGCGAATGTTCCTCTCCACACTGAAATCACTTCATTTTAAATACGTGTCTATTGTATCTCATAAAGCACAAGTTCTTTGAGAGCAGCGATAGTTTTGTTTTCATCTTTGTCTTTGTATCTCCCTGTATCTAGGACAGTGCCTGATACCTAATAAATGCTTAAAAAATGGTTGAATTGAATTGAATGTGATGGGAAGTATACTTCAGGCATGAGAGATAGCTTATGCAAAGGCTTAAAAAGAATTAAATATTGAGGTTAGAGAACAGCAACTAATAAAGCTAAGCACCAACATGCAGTATATGAGAGGAATGATATGAGATACTCTGAGAAAAAAATGGCTGGAGTTTGGCTGTAAAGGGCCTTGAATATCAGATTTTGTTCTTGATACAATAGGAAACCAATGAAAGCTTTTGAGCAGAAGAGTGAGGTAAACACTGTGTCAACAACATTGTGAGAAGAGGGAAACTAAAAACAGTATAAACAATGAGAAAGCTGCCTCTATAGCTCAGATGAGAATACAGTTGGCTTTGTGAAAGGATATAGTAGTGGTGCAAAGTAGATGTGCAAGTGGTACTTCTTGAAACAAAATGTTGCTATTAAGTCATTTTCAGTTATGCCTGACTTTCCACGACACAATTTAAGATTTTCTTGGCAAAGATATTGGAGTGGTTTGCCATTTCCTTCTCTAAATTACTTTACAGATGAGGAAACTGAGGCAAAGAGGATTAAGTGACTTACCCAGGGAAGATGAGTCTTCCTGACTCCAAGACCAGAACTCGATACCCTGTGCCACCTAGCTGCCCCAGGAAAGTACTAGCTAAAACTTAAAGTGCTTTATTAATATAAATTATCACCATTTTGTCAACTTCAGTTAATTGAGTTATTCTTCAGATGCTTATTGAATTGACTCAGCTGTAATGCACATAGAATTCTTCTTTTTCTAGCAAAAACTTCGCATCCATGTTCATGTTCCTACAAGATCCCAAGCTTAACATTAACATGAGAAAGATAAACAGAGAAATTATTTGTTCATCAGGATTACCACAAACATCAAAGTACAAAGACTCGGCTCAGGGACACCGTATCAGTGCTCCTTTCAGTAGAGAGAACAGAAATGGTCTTTACCATAAGATCACTTAAAATTTAACCCCTACAGATAAAGGGTTCTGAATTATTAAACAAAATGTGGTCCCAAATGTAAGATATCAAGCATAATCTCTCCCAAATATTAGAGGAAATGCTCATTTTACTAATATACTGTTCATCATGAACCTGACCTAATAGCCTAAGTACTCACAGTTTGGTGTCACAAAGGCTTTGTTAATTGCAATTGGGGGAACCCAGTGGAAGAAAGGAGGTAGAAATGAAATTTAACAAAGATCACTTAATCCACTTAATGACCCAAGTACCCTGGGAAATGGATTTTTCCTTATGAAAGTACAAAGTGTATTGCATGACAAAACTGTATTGTACAATTCAAGACTGTATAGAGCTTACAAGTTTTCAGTGAAACCTAAATTTAAAACCTCCCAAGGAATCCATCTATCATCTGTGGCTTGGTGATCAGGCCCTCCACAGTCTAGCTTCTGTCTGATTTCCCAGACTAATACATTATTACTTGTACAAATCCCACACTGTTGCCAAGCTGTCCTGGAAACATCTCTCTGCCAGTGGTCAGACTGGTCCCTGACCTGGGGTACCCTGCCTTTTTTCCTTCTGCCCAAAATCTGCCTCTCTTTCAAAAACTCAGTTCAAATCCCTTGGAAGTATTTGAGGAAATATTTAGAAAGAAATAAAAACAAATCACTAAGGAGATATTGGAAATGTGAACCTGAAAGGAGAAAGGCAGAGGAAATTATAAAGCTTATCATAAGTATTCAAGTGCCCTGAATTGAAAATATTTTTAGGGGGAGATGAATGAGTAAAATGAAGCATCAAAATTAATAAGGGGATTAGAATTCTTACAGTTACAGATTCTCCCTACATATCATCTTAATCCAGAAGTTCCATATATTGAGCACTAGAAATATGTTTCAAAGGACAGAAATATGATACAGTAACAATAAACATTTATTTATATATAAATATATAAATTTATTTATTAAACTTTTTACATTCATTTTCACAACATTTTGAGTTCCAAATTTTCTCCCCATTTGTCCCCTCCCCCGACCCCAATACACCAAGCATTCTAATTGCTCCTATCACCAATCTGCCCTCTCTTCTATCATCCCTCCCTTCCCTTGACCCCATCTTCTCTTTTGTCCTGTAGGGCCAGATAATTTTCTATTCCCTATTACCTGTATTTCTTATTTCCTAGTAGCAAAAACAATACTCAACAGTTGTTCCTAAAACTTTGAGTTCCAACTTCTCCCCATCCCTCCCTCCCCACTCATTCCCTTTGGGAAGGCAGGCAATTCAATATAGGCCATATCTGTGTAGTTTTGCAAATGACTTCAATAATAGTCATGTTGTGTAAGACTAACTGTATTTCCCTCCATCCTATCCTACCCTTCATTGTTTCTATTCTCTCTTTTGAAACTGTCCCTCCTCGAGTGTTGACTTCAAATTGCTCCCTCCTTCCATTGCCCTCCCTTCCATCATCCCACCCACCTCGTATATCCTCTTCTCCCCCACTTTCCTGTACTGTAAGATAGGTTTTCATAACAAAATGAGTGTGCCTTTTATTCCTTTAGTCAAATGTGAGGAGAGCAAACTTCATGTTTTTCTCTCAGCTCTCCTCTTTTTCCCTTCACTAAAAAGTCTCCTGCTTAGCTCTTCTATGAGAGATAACTTGTCCCATTCCATTTCACCCTCTCTTCTCCCAATATATTTCTCTCTCACCATTTACCTAAATTTTTTAAAGATATGATCCCACCCTATTCAATTCACTCTGTGTTCTCTGTCTCTGTGTGTGCGTGCATGTGTATGTGTGTCTGTGTGTGTATGTGTGTGTAATCCCACCAACTACCCAAATCCTGAAAAGTTTCAAGAGTTACAAATATTGTCTTCTTTCCATGTAGGAATGTAAACAGTTCATCTTTGGTAAGTCCCTTCTGACTTCTCTTTGCTGTTTACTTTTCCATGCGTCTTCTCATTCTTGTGTTTGAAAGTCAAATTTTCTTTTCAGCTCTGGTCTTTTCATCAAGAATGCTTGAAAGTCCTCTATTTCATTGAAAGATCATTTTTTTCCCCTGAAGTATTATACTCACTTTTGCTGGGTAGGTGATGCTTGGTTTGAGTCCTAGTTCCTTTGACTTCTGGAATATCATATTCCAGGCCCTTCGAGACCTTAATGTAGAAGCTACTAGATCTTGAGTTATCCTGATTTTATTTCCACAATACTGGAATTGTTTCTTTCTAGCTGCTTGCAAGATTTTCTCCTTGACTTGGGAACTCCAGAATTTGGCCACAATGTTCCTAGGAGTTTCTCTTTTTGGATCTCTTTCAGGTGGTGATTGGTGGATTCCTTGAATACTTATTTTCCCCTCTGGTTCTAGAATACCAGGGCAGTTTTCCTTGATAATTTCATGAAAGATGATGTCTAGGTTCTTTTTTTGACCATGGCTTTCAAGGAGTCCCATAATTTTTAAATTGTCTCTCCTGGATCTATTTTCCAGGTCAGTTGTTTTTCCAATGAGATATTTCACATTCTCTTCCATTTTTTCATTCTTTTGGTTTTGTTTTGTGATGTCTTGGTTTCTCAGAAAGTCATTAGACTCCATCTGTTCCATTCTAATTTTGAGAGAACTATTATCTTCAGTGAGCTTTTGAACCTCTTTTTCCATTTGGCTAATTCTGCTTTTGAAAGCATTCTTCTCCTCACTGGCTTTTTGAACCTCTTTTGCCAATTGATTTAGCCTATTTTTTCAAGGAATTATTTTCTTCAGCATTTTTTTGGGTTTCCTTTAGCAGTGTATTGACCCATTTTTCATGCTTTTCTTGCATCTCTCTCATTTCTCTTCCCAGTTTTTCCTCCACCTGTCTAACTTGATTTTCAAAATCCTTTTTGAGCTCTTCCATGGCCTGAGTCAATTGCATATATATTTCAGATGTTTGGGATACAGAGGCCTTGACTTCTATGTCTTTCTCTGATGGTAAGCATTGTAATTCCTCATCAGAAAGGAAAGGAAGAAACATCTGTTCACCAAGAAAATAACCTTCTATGGTCTTATTTTTTTTCCCTTTTCTGGGCATTTTCCCAGCCAGTTACTTGAATTCTGAGATTCTTCTCCACCCCCACCTCACCTCCAGATCCGCCCAGCCAGTGCTTATGGTCTGAGATTCCAATACTGCTCCCCAGCCTCAGGGCTCTCAGCTGCGGTTGTGCCTGCTGTTCAGGGTCAGATTAAATTCAGGTTCTCAGGTGGGGGTAGGGCCACCTCCCAGGCTCAGTTCCCTCAGGGGGTTTATGCGGAGACCTTCAGTAATGGCCCTGTGCTTCTGTCTGCTTTGGGAGCTCTGGTCTGCTGCTGCCTCTGCTGCTGCCTCCCGAGGGTGCCTGAGTTATGGCGACACCCTGCTCCCCTCTCAACCAGCCCAGAAGTCTCTCTCTCTGACCTGTAGTGCCTGTGGGTTGAGGGACCTTTGCAGCTGCCAGAGATTCCATCCCTGGAGCCTGCTCGGATCTGGTCCTCTCGGTGCTGTGTGGCCAAGGCAGGGCTGGGGTCCGCTCCGGGTCTGGTACGTGACTGACCTTTGGTGCTGGTTTTTCAGGGCACTTTGGAACAGAAATCTCCTCCACTCCATTGTTGTGCCGCTTCTGCTACTCCAGAATTTGTTGGGAGTTCCTCTTTACAGGTAATTTATGGGCTGTGAGTTTGGAGCTAGCACATGTGAATCTTTCTACTCTGCCATCTTGGCTCCTCCCCCTGAATTATTAAATAAAACCAATAATTGGTGTTATGAAAAAATTAATAAAATTGATAAATCTTGGTCAATTTGATTTTAGAAAAGAAAGAAGAAAATCAAATTACTAATATTAAAAATGAAAGGGGTGAACTCACCTCCAATAAGGAGGAAATTAAAACAATAATTAGAAATTACTTTGCCCAACTTTATGCCCATAAATTCAATAATCTAAATGAGATGGACAGTGTTTGAAAAAATACAAATTGCCCAGAATAACAGAAGAGGCAGTTGAATACTTAAATAACCCCATATCAGAAAAAGAAATTGAACAAGCCATCAATGAACTCCCTAGGAAAAAATCTCCAGGGCCAAATGGATTTACAAGTGAATTCTATCAAATATTCTATCAAACAGTTAATTCCAATACTATATAGACTATTTTTGAAAATTGGGGAATCAGGAGTCCTCCCAAATTCTTTCTATGATACAAATATGGTTTTTATACCTAAACCAGGAAGAGACAAAACAGAGAAAGAAAATTATAGACCAATTTCTCTAAAGAATATAGATGCAAAAATTTTAAAAAAGCAGAAAAAGTTTTTGACAAAATACAACACCTATTCCTATTAAAAACAGTGGAGAACATAGGAATAAAGGGAACTTTCCATAAAATAGTAAGCAGTATCTACTTAAAACCTTCAGCAAGCATTATATGCAATGGGGATAAGCTAGAAGCATTTTCAGTAATATCAGGGGTGAAACAAGGATGTCCATTATCACCATTATTATTCAATATGGTACTAGAAATGTTAGCTATAGCAATAAGAGAAGAAAAAGAAATTGAAGGACTTAGAATAGGCAAAGAAGACACTAAGTTATTACTCTTTGCAGATTATATAATGATATACTTAGAGAATCCACCTCCCCCCAGCCCCATTCAGTATTCTATCCACCAGGCTAAATGTGTCCAATTTCTTCCAAAGATCCTCAAATTACATAGACCAAAGGTCCTTTGCTATCCTAGTTGCCACCCTCTTTTCACTCTAGCTTGTCAACATCTTTCATAGCCTGTGGCACCCACAACTTGACATCATGCTTCAGCTGAGGTCTGATGAGAGTGAAACTCAGTGGGACTGCTTTTTCTCTATCCCTGGAAGCCAAACCTCCCTTATTTCAGTGCTAAATTTCATTAACTTTTTTTTCCCTTTCACAACACGCTGCTGTCTCATGTTGAGGAATGTAGCAAAATATCTGTGAAAGGTATATATTTTATATTGACCTATACAAGTAATGGTTCACTCCCTTGGCTAAGTTCTTTGAGGACAGGCAAGGTCTGTTTTCACTTTTGTCTGAATCTGCAACATCTCACGTGGTCTCTGGGATACTTGGTTCCTCAAGTTTTTATTTCTTCTGTAAGCTCCTGGGTTCGACTGCAAATAGAACTAGCCCATACAGCTGGGTATCATAGCCAATTTAAGAAGTTTCCAAGGAGGAGAATTCAAAACTTTCTAATTTGTATACTTAACCTTCAGCAGAGATATAGAGTTCTTTTTAATTACTGCAAGGTTTTTCTTTTGGTTGATCCCCTTTTCTTAGATAGAGCACGTGTGATAGAATCACTATCTACCTTGTTTTCCCTCTGCCCCCAATATTTGGATAACTATTTTTTTTCTTTCTCCCTAACCTTAAATGCTATAAAACCGTCACTGAGATTTAAATGATTTAGGTAGCTGAGGCTCAAGCCACACATCTCCTGACTCAGTTCCTGGTGGTTTCTGGCTATAGTAACATGACTTACTAGTCACCATAGGACATTAAAAAGCCCATGTACATGGAGTCAAGGCCCATCTTACATGATAGATGGTCTAACGCTGAGTGAGCTGACATATCCTTTCCTGCTGCCCATATGGGTTTCCTTACGGAGGTAAGAGACGCCAAACTAGATTCCAAAAGGCAACTAGGTCATGCAATGAATAAATCTCTGGACCAAGAGTCTAGACAACTATGGTTTAAATGCTTTCTTAGTTGTTAACATTCTGTATAAACAGTTAAATCCCTTAACCTCACTTTGCCTCAATTTACTCATCTATAAAATGGAAATAAACAATAGCACCTACTTTGAAGGGTTGTTGGGAAGGTTAAAATGAACCAATATTTGTTAAACACTTTGTAAATACTAGAATGCTATATAAATGCTAGTATTTATAGATATTAACTAAATGCCACAATAGGATCATTGAATATAATTTCTATATTATAGCTAGGCAAATCTTCTTTTGTTAACTGTTGAATGACCTATGAATTTCTCATTTCATTAGACTAAGCTCTAGCCAAGCCTGCCTTCCCCACCTCCATTTTTTCTTGAAAGAAGGCTATCCCTTTTAAGTTCTTCTATGGGACTTTTTATGACATACTAAAAATTGTGTGCAGTTCATTAAACTCCTCTTCCTCTTCATTGTTTTGTCCTCTACATGTAAAAGCTTGGGCAATGTCACTAGAATTAAAATATACCATGAAATTGAGAAAACTCCATGGATTATGTAATTCCAGTCACTTCCCATTGGAATCTCACAATAGAAGTATACTTTAAAATCTTTCAAGTCAGAACAAGCTGTTGTATCTGTATCACTACATGTCTTTTGTCTAATTTTAAAAATTGATCTAGTAGACCCTACTTTAGATAAAGGCTGTCAGGTCTATTTGAGAAGTTGAAAAATTAGAGGATTCACAGAAATCCCTGGGTTAAAAGTCAAACTGTAGAGTGAATTTCAAAATGTTCAGAAACTTGGAATAAGAAATTACTGCATCTAATCTGACTTAAAGAGAAACATTATGCAAATGCTTTTGAAAACAGTTAGTAGTTTTAATCATTAAGTGAGAAAATTAGTGTGACTCTCAGACAATCCAGGAGACAAGTCTATCTATATTAAGTAGACCCATTAACAAATGATTTGTGAGACTCTATCAGTGATTATTTCAGCTATATGACTCATCACTATTGTATGAATTTATTAGACTTTATGGCTAATAGAATTAGTTTTTTTAAATAATTGGCAATCTAGTTCTGAAAAGGCAACAAAAATAATTATGAATATTTCATAAATGTGAAAAATTCATGAGTAAGATGAATTTTAATTTTTAATAAAGATTGTTTCTCTAAAGGTATGCATCCCTATATGTCCATTAATGTTATTGACTGACTCACTGATTCATTGTTACATTTGAATATGCAGTATTTATAACATGGGAAGATAATAGGTGTAGAGCCAGGAGGGGGCCTCAGAGCATATTTAGTCCATAGGTTCCCAAAGTCACTGGAATAATGGGAGAAGTAGTAGCCTGAACTGCAATCGAAGGGGACACTGAGTAAAAATAAAGGGACAGTGAAAGCATAAGGAAATATGAGAAGATAAGAAATTTTGAAAAAAAAACCATTTGTATATGTTTCATCTGTTATGTAACAGTTAAAGTCATACTGATTACATTATTTTCTGAATAGAGAGAGAAAATACAAATTATAACCAATCAATGGTTGAGTCTGTGGACAGGTCTGAACAAAAACAAGTGTTCACAGGGGAGCACATTGTGCGTTGTCGTGAAATCCAATGTGTATTGGCAGGAATATGCATGTATAATGACTTATTTACAATATGATACATTTACATGAGGCAATATTGCATCATAAAAATTTAAATACAGGAAAAACCCCACAAATTTGCAATAAATTATTAAATTTAAGATACTTCATTTCAAAAGTACATATTCTTTGGAAATGATGTAATTAATAATAGTTAAATGGTTAAAGAAGTAGACTTCCAAGGGGGATCTGAGTAATTTTTTTAAAGGAGGCAGTAGGCCAAATAAATTTGAGACCCTCTGTTCAACATTCTCAATTGGCATATTAGAAAACTGAGATGCAAAATTGTTACATGTCTTGCCCAAAGTCACAGATTTAGCAAGTAGCAAAGCCAAGATGCAAGCTCAGGACCTTTGACTTCAAATCCAAAAGCTCTTTCCACTCTGCTGTGTGAAGTGGGACATGTTTTTGTTCATGACTTTAAAATAAAGTTTTCTGATTAAGTATCCCATCTGGTACTTTTTCAGCCATCACTCACTGGCGACCTACAAATAACCTGTGTGAACATTTGGGGTGGATACTTCAAAATTTGCGCATCCCGAATTTCCTTTGAGTTGTTTTAATTCTACTTTGCTCATAGACACAGCAATAATATGTGAGAAGTAAGGTACAAAGACAGTTGATGAAAATGTTTTTAAACAGTAAAACACCATGTAAATGTTAAGGCAATGTTATTACTGTGACCTAATTGAGACAAGCTATAGTGAGAAAAATAATTGACATTATAACAACCATTATTAATGCCATGAAAAATTTTAGTATTTTAAAATAAACAAAAGGCTCTGAAATGGTTTTGACTAATAGGACATATTAGAATTGGTCCTGAGTCATATATTGAGTCAAAGGGATATTGACTGATGTAGAGGATAGTGGACATTCCATGAAAGATTAGATATTGTGTTTTAACCTGAAAAGGAAGTGTTTAGAAGTGTTAAAAGATACACACCTACACTGTAGCTATAACATAAACCAGAAAAAATCATGAAATAACAAAATTTTAAAATTCTTTCCTAAAAAACATACTGTTTTAAAGTAAACAAAGAAAACCAAAAAAAATTACTTTAAATTTGAAATATCAAGCAGTTTAAAAAGGCATTCATTGCATACTTATTAAACACCAGGCACTAAGTAAGTGCAGGGATACAAATAAAGATAGAAACAGCTCCTGGTCCTATGGAGCTTACATTCTAATGAGAAAAAAAATAAGTAACTAAGAATGTATATACAACACATATACAAAGTAGATGGCAAACCATCTCAATGAGGAAGTGAGCTGGGGAACCAGAAAAGATGTCTGGAAGAAAATAAAACAGGACTCAAATGAGTCTTGAATGAAGCCAGGGGAACCAAGGGGTAGAAGTGAGGGAGCAGAGTATGGCAAGAATGTTTAAAATATCTAATTATTATCTTCTAAATTTTGCTAATAGGTTTCTTTCACTCTAGTCTTTATAATGAATTAAATGGTTAAGTGTAATGGTAAGGGAATTTGAACATCTTCCCTGCCCCTTAAAGGGACCTGCTTTGAGTTTTGACCCAGCCCAGAGTTTGAGTCACATGAAACCCATGGTGGGAGGAGCTTGCTGAACTGGTGGAGCAGGAAGAGTGCAGTAGAGAAAGAGCGAAGTGGAGTTAAGAGAGCAAGAGCAGGCAGCGCAGAGCAGAGCAGCTAGCATGAGTGAGAGAGGGACTGATTTTGTCTGAGGGAAGACTTGGGGATGGCCATGCTCCCTGCATTGAAAATGTGTGTAGATTTCTTTGTTACTATGATGGATTTAGCTTTCTGGTGTTTGAATAAATGGCTTGGTTTTATCTTTGAGGAAGATAGTTTATATTTTGTGAATTTACCCTGGAAATATGGATGTGTATCCATAGTGGCCGTTGTAGGTATCTCATTGGCACTACAATGAGAAAAAGATAAAAGTCTAGCTAAATAGTGTTAAAGAAATTCAATTATAGAAACATTTCTTAAGTGTTTATGATAGATTAACACTGTGTGAATCAATGCTAGGGATACAAAGGTGAAGCCAACAGCCACTACTTTCATGGGCACTACATTCTTGGTGGAAAACAACATGTCCACAGATAAGTAAATACAATATAACAAAATGAGATGGTTCTTGTTGTCAAGCAATTTATGGCATGATAGACAGCGGGCAATCCATAAGGATCAAAATTAAAGTATGGCATGCTTTATTGACGTGTGTGAACAATTATCCTTGTTGCTGGAGGTGAGTGGATGAGGGAGAGAATCCCTCCACCCTGTAAATCCAAGGGACTGCTGACACTGGTTTTGTCCCTGCAAAGAGTCTATCCTAAAAGAGACCACAAACCATTTCTTCTCACTCCTCATACCCCACACTTGCTCAGTCATCAATCTTAATCAGCAGAGCCCTCAGTTACAGGAACACATGAAGACCATCCATGAACTACTGGTCACACACGGACATTAGCAAAGGTTCAGAGCAGGAGTTCCTTCCCAAAGAGACCAAATGTGAATGCTTAGTTCTACAGCATGTGTCTCAGTCCAGAAGATTGTGTTTGGGAGAGGTTGAGGAGTCTGTTACTGCTGTTACACATTATTCAAATCTTAATGTAGTACATCAGGCAAGTAGGAAATACCTTAACTTATTAAAAAAGAAATGTCCTGTAAATGACATTTAAGTTCCTTTGAAGGAGAGCAGTATATGGGAAACATTATATCATTTCATATAATTTTTCCAATTAATTTTGCTGCTCTATAGATTATCAGTCAGAATCTGTGGCTTTTTAATTTTTAAGTTTTAACTTGTCTGTGGTAAATTCAGTTTTCTATTAATGGTAACAATAACTTTACATGATTATTTCACTGATGGGTACCAAAATAAGGAGTGTGTTCAGTATGTTTTGTTATTGAGAACATCCTTTGCGTAAAACATGCCTTTCTTTGTTGTAGGAATCTTATTGTTTCATACTTGGACTTTTTTTAACACTAAGATAGGAAGACTGATCATGTAAGCAAATTCAAGTCCAAATGTCTCAGGTTTTGTTAGGAAGCTCTCTGCTGAGTTAGAACAGTCCCTTGAGTCTATATCTGCTTATAGTGGGAGTCAGATAAGTTGCTATGGAAAGATTCACTCTTTCCAGTTTACCAGGGCCTCTCTATAGTAGTGGAAACCCAGAGATGCTGGTTCTGACACTATTTAATGAGCAGCTGGTAGCTGAACAAATGAAATTTTTAGGACACATCTGATTAGACTGCACCCCTGTAAATACTGCTGCCTGAGTCACCCTGTGCTTTATTTTTCTTGCACATATCTTGTTGACACTAACATCAGGATTAATGAGTCTTTATTTAAAGTGTTTAATTAAAGTCAAGGAAAAGGTGTTGTTTTATAATAAATCCATTCCATCCCACGATATCCATGTGAGTGCATACAACCTACCTTTCCCAGGCACAAAGGTAAGGAGATTCTTCCTTTTATTTTTTCCAAGTTATTTTCAGATGAGCTTATGATTCATTAAGAAATGACTCACATTTCAGGAACTGCTGACTTCTTTAGCACTTCTAAAATGCTTTCTTAATATTTTATTAGTTTCCTAAGAACTTTGATATAAGGTATATGTAGCCTTTGCTATATGAATAGCTATTAGCACTACTTCCAATACACTTAAATGACTCATCTCATACTAAGTGTTTGAGTAGCATATAAACAAGACCCCCTTGACTAGAACTTCTGACTGTTCAGCTTTTTCATTTGTGGGGAAGGATTTGGGGTCACTGATTCTACCTTGTGTTTATAATTTGTCTCCCAAGAAGCATTTTTTATTTATATCCTACTCTACTGTATGGCTTGTACAAAATGTGATTACAGCCTATAATCATGTTCTTTGTCATCTAAAAGCATAAATTAAGCTCTTCAGCTCTCCCCAGCAACGGAAGCTGTTAACTGCAGCTTCTCCACTGACCTATGCAGGCACAGTAGAGGAAAGTGAGGCAAAGATCTTGCTGTTAATGTTTCAAAGAGAAGCAGGTCCTTCCAGCTAATAAACTCCAAGAAACTGCGATATCTCTACAAAGTTCATCTTTCCTTTTCCTTTTCCCAAATCCTTGAGGCTGATGAAAATCCCCAGGAGTCTCCCTCTCAGACAATTGGCACTTCATTCCCTGACTACTGTTCTGCTTCCTACTTGCGGGCATGATCCCTTGGTTGCTACTAGATTTGAATTCAAATCCCTCTAAAGAGAGCCTACCGTGAGCAAGTCACTGCAACATTCCAGGAATGCAAAGACAAACTGAGAAACAATCTGTCCCCTAAAGGAATATTGCACAACAGCATTGCTTAATAAATATGATTGCTTTATAATTTAGAAATAAGAGAGGCAATAAAAATAATGATCTGTCAGTCTAGTGTTTCTTAAGCACCCACTATGTGCCAGACATTGTGTCAAATGGTGGGAATATGGAGAAAGACAAAACTTTGGAAAGCCCTTGCCCTCAAGGAGTTTACGACCTAATGAGGGTCTTATGACAACATGCAAACAACACTGTGCAAGCAACATAGAATACAAAAACTTGGAGGTAATTTCAGAGGGAAAGCATTAGCATGAAGGCAGATGGGGAAGTGTCACCTGCAGAAGGTGGGGTTTCTGCTGGGACTGAAAGGAAGACAAAGAAGCCAGGAGATGGAAATGAGGAGGGAGAAAATTCCAGGCATGGGGCACAGTCAGTGAAAATGTTTAGAATCAGGAGATGAAGTGTCTTGTATGAGGAACAATCACAGTCACTGGATTAGAGAGTTTTGGGTAAGAGGTAAGGGAGTAAGGTGGGAGAGGGCTGGAAGGATCAGAAAGAAACATACTGTGAACAGCTTTGAATCAGAGGATTTCCTGATTGATCCTAGAGATGATAAGGAACCACTGGAGTTTACAAAACAGGGGAATGACAAGGTCAGAAAGAAATTATCAAACAGGATTAATTAAATTAATTCATTAATTAAACTTGAGACTTTTAAGGACACTGAAAGAAAATCTTTACTAAGTTGAACTGAAAAGTAAAAATTAGAATAAAGAACTTGAAAAGAGGGAATATTGAAATGCATAATTGCATTTTTGTGATGGAAATGGAAATATAAACTGTTAAAATAAATAGCAAAGAATTGAAAAGAAGAATGAACAGTGACCAATGATGAAAAGAAGAAAGAATGATTTTTAGAGCTTTTGTTTTTAAGAATAAGAGACACAGGAGAGAGGTATATGAGAAACTAATATAGCTACAAGGTTTTCTTATAAATATTCATCCATCAAAAAAGACCCATTTATTAAGCTCCTTTTATAGAACAGATACTGTGCTTGACAATGAGATTACAAAGACAAAAATGAAATAGTTCCTACAGTCACAAAGTTCACATTCTATCAAGGAAGACTTGTAATTAACTTAAAATAAGAAGATTTGGAGACTATTAATTCCAACTCACTTATTTTACAGATAGAAACTGAAGCAGAAAGAGGTCAAGTGACTTGTTTAGGATTTACATATAGTAAATATCCAAGACAAGTTTTAAACTTAGGTCTTTCTGAGTCCCAGTCCAACACTCCACCAAATATACAACTCAGATGCCTTCAAAAATACCGTGTACAAGAGATGGAAATGCACAATTGTAGAACCATAGATTGAGAGTTGGTAGGGACTATAAAGTCCATCAAGTCTAGTTCTAACACTTTACAGATGATGAAAAAGTCCCAGAGGAATTACATGATTTGTTCAAAATCATACAACAATGAGCTAATAATGAATATAAAAGGATAGTATGGTTCCACAGATATCATGACATAATATGGATAAAACCCAAGATGAGTTAAGGCTTTTAATAAATTATAAAAATTACAACAAATGCTATCCAAAAGTATTTTAAGATGAGGCAGCAGGAACATTCATTCATTCCACCCACACTTAGTATTGCTGTTGAGTCATATCAGTCATGTCTGACCCTTCATGACCTCATTTAGGGTTTTCTCAGCAAAATATTGAAATGATCTGCTATTTCCTTCTCTAGCCTACTTTACAGATGAAAAAACTAAGCTGAACAGGGTTCAGTGACTTGCCGAGGGTCAAATAGCTAGCAGGTATCTGAGGTCAAATTTGACTCAGATCTTCCTGACTTTAGACCCAGAGCTCTGTTCACTGTGCTACCTGGCTCCTCTATCATTCATTTAGTGTAAAAATAAATACAAGGCACTGCTCTTGGTGTTCAGAGACAAAAATGAAAAATAGTTCTTGCCTTCAAAGAACAGCTATTCTATTAGTAGAATATAATATTTATACAACTTAATATATCAGTAAATATTTATTGCATAAGATGTGCAAGGTATTGTGTTAAAATCAAGATGCACATAGTAATTGTGATGTATAAAAAGTTCAAGAGGCAGTTTCTGGGTAATTAATACATTTATTAATTATACTTGCATAATTAATAAAAGGGGTCAGTGGAACTCTGGACTTCTCGTGGAATGCAGTCAATGTTCACATGCCCTTGGAAGAGTGGATATTCCTGAGGGTGGAAATGAATTTTGATTGGTTAACAATAAATAAGAGAATGAATATTATAATGAGAGGTGGGCTCATTCTAATGAGGGATTGGAAGACATGACTGATTGCTCATTCTTGGGCAAAGAGACTTGTCTATACCCATACCACCCCATCTAGGGTAATCTACACAAAATGAGGAATCCCCTTCTCCCCAGATCTGTTTGACTAAAACACAATGGTCCAGAATGCAAAAATTCACCTAAACTAAAATTTATTTACCTTTTGATCAGATGCAAACTTTCCAAATTGGGTACATCTCATTCAGTATTTGATCTTATCATCAGCCCTGACCTTTCTAAATGAGGAAAAGGAAGGGGGAAAATCTTAGCCCTAATTCAATAATTGGCTACCAATATAGGAAAGAAATGATCATTCTCTCATAATTTGAGGAGGAAGGAAGCATTGACAAAACTTTTCATATAGCACTTGAGGAAAGCCTTGAAAAAATCTAAAAATTCCAAGAGGTGAAGGTACATAGGAATTGAATTTCAGGCATGCAGATAGCCTGTTCAGAGGCATGGAGGGAAGAGACTGGATGCTGGATTCAGGGAAAAGGATTTCAGTAAGTTTACCTGGAAAATAGAGTATTTGAAGCAAAAAAATAGGAAATGAGTTTGGAAGCCAGATTGTGATGGATTTTAAAAGCTTATCTGAGGAGTTGTAGTTTAACCTATAGATAATGAAGAGTTATTGAATATGTTTAAATTGAGAAGTAACATGGTCAGATGTGTGCTTGGGGAAGTTTATTTAGAAAGAAATGGATTAGACAGGGAGAAACTAGAAGCAGTAAGACCAATTAAGGGGTATTGTAAATATCCAAATAAGAGCAGATGAGAACTTAGACTTGAATGAGTAGAGAGAAGTAGAGAGAAAGGGAGGGATGCAAGGGAAAGAAAATATAGAAGTAGTATTGATAAGATTCAGAAACTGATTGATATTTTGATGGAAAGTGAAGACTTGAGAAGTACTGCATAATGATAGATCCCAAGGATAGAATAAAACTGCTTGGGATAGATGGGAAGATTACCCAGAAAAAGGGAGAGAAGTGTAACTAATTACTCAACTCCTATGAATATGAATATGACCTTCTGCCTGAGAAGGGTTATCAATTTCAGGGTGTGGAGACTGTAGAGTTATCAATTCCAGGGTGTGGAGACCGTAAAAAGCATTTACCTTCCCTCAGTATTCAAGTCAGTCTCAAGGACTCTGTTTTACAGTGCTTAAACAACTTGCTCCTCATACCTTTGTCACTGGACTTTGAGATACAACGAAGAATCAGAAGGCTGGGGATGGGTAAACTTTGACCTGATTTTGAAAAAGGGGAAGAGGTTACTTCAAAATGTAGAATGATATTTGGCAAGAATTTCCCAAGACCCTGGGAACAGATTGAAGAAAGATATCATTACCAAAAAGCCTTGCGGCAAATGGAGGAACCAGCTTCAGATGTTTTCAGCTGTCATGAACTTCATTGTTGTACCATTGTAATACTTCAAATCTATTAAAACATGCTTAGCTATTTTTTTAATGCTGTGGTGAAAGGAGACCTGCAGGAAAATGTTTAGGGAGCCCTTGTGTTTTGTAGCGTTTTTTGTTTTGTTTTGTTTTTGAACACTAAAGACAAAGGTGTTATCTAAAGATGTCAGTGGTCTTTCTCCGTGTTGTTGCCTCAGAACAGACTGCTTATCAGATAAATACCGCAGATTCTGTGCTTTGCTTACATGACACTGCAGGACCAGTTTTGTGATTTCTTTTCCCCCAGCCGCTGACAAAGAAACAAAAAGCCCCATGTGGATAATTAAAGCTAGCTCTCAGAGATTTGGTAGGTGGGTGGAATGTCCTTAAAAATCAGAACATCTGGCTTTTCTACTTGGTGAGCAATAAGCAATTAAAGCATCATTGACACTGATTAGCAGGAATGTATTCCAAAACCCTGGTTAACAAATGCAAGGATTTCTTAAACCTTAAAAATCAAAGAACTGAAGGGGACAACAGAGACTCTATTATCCAGCTCCCTCCTTTTACAGGTGAACAAATTGAGGCTTAGATAAGGAAGCAAGTATTTGTTGAGTTCCTATTATGTGTCAGGTCCTGTGCTAAGTCCTTTACAAATTGTGTGGCATTTTATTGTCACAATAACGCAGGAAGGTAGTTAATATTATTATACCCATCAAACAGAGGTGACTTGTCTAGGATCACAATCTGTTAAGTAGATGAGATCAGTCTTTCTGAGTCCAGGCTCAATGCTCAACCCTTTGGGCCATCTAGCAGGACCTAAACCTCGGACTCCAAGTCTACTCTTCTTTCATTTAAATAGTAACATGTGTCTTGCCCCTTTGTCATTCAGTTCGTAGTATTCCACATTCAGTAGTTACATAGGTTTGTATTTAGTACAATCAGACTTTCATGATCACTGAATCCCCATCAAAGCATATCAGATAGCATTTGGCTTCACAGGTTCTGAGACTTCTAAATAAGGTTCTTGTTCAGTCATTTTTTTTGTCACGGTCAACTCTTTGTGACCCCATTTGGGATTTTCTAGGCAAAGATACTGTAGTGGTTTGCCATTTCCTTTTTTAGCTCATTTTACACATGAAGAAACTGAGGCAAACATGATTGACTTGCCTAGGGTTACACAACTATTACATATCTGAGGCCAAATTCAAGCTCAAATCTTTCTGGCTCCAGGCTTGGCACTCTATCTACTGTACCCCCAACTGTACCTCCACATGACACAATTTCAAAATAAGTAGCATTCTTTCTACTGTATGTTTTCTTTGGTAGGATGCCATAATTTAAAAACTCAATGCATGTTTTATCTATAGATACCATTCATATAAATACCTATTAGAGTCACATAGACTACAATAACCCCTAGTAATAATGCATGTAGGTAGCAGATAAATGATGGATGGATCTATCATTAAAAGTGATGAGACTCAGCTTCAAATTATTTAAAGTCTTCTCTAGGTTTTCATAGAAAATTCAATAACTGTAATTATTAATACTGTTAATGTACATTAATCCAAACAAGTATTAGATGTGATTGCTAAATTGCAGGAAGAATTCTCTGGGACTTCATTATGCATTCCACAGTATTCATGAAAACTATTAGTGCTTATGTATTGGTGTTTTTGGCTAAGGTTTAGAGGATCCAATGATATGAAAACGTAAAATGAAAAGAACAGATATTCATTTCATGGAGAAGTCAAATTGACCTTCCTGCCATCCTTCATCCACAGTTCTTTATCTTCTGTCTTGGTGCCTATACAGCTTCATTCTTATACCCACCTCTTAGAATCGGTCTTCAGTTTCCATCAAAACTTTTCTAGATTAGGCTCAATAACACTTGGTAAATGAATGATGACTTACTGAATGATTTGGACCATTTGTAGTCTCTTGTGGGCTCAGATAAGAGCTCTGGTTCTTCTTGAATGCTAATTCAATGTCATTGCTGGGGAAATTGCATTTGTAATGTCCCTTGGTAGGACCAGAGGTGAGATGGAGAAGCTCCCTGAAAAACATCAGAAAATGCTCAGAATTTATTTCAACTAAATCATGGATCATAAGGAGAGTTAGAGGTCTGACATCATGGAAAATAACTCAGTGAAGTAGGGAAATTTTGGGCCAATCCTGGGTGGGATGGAGGGTTGGGTATGTAAAGAAAAAGAATGGTCATTTGTGTAGCCATTCTAAGGTGGGGAGGGTGCTTTTCCAATCCTAGGATAGAGATTGAGTCTAAGAAAGTTTAATAAGCTATTGAACAGGTGATAAATGAATAGAAATGAGAAATTTGTTCAAAGACTATAGAATGAGTCTAGCTGATGTCAGAACTTTAGTGTGGAGGGGATAAATTCACTGTTTGTGTCTGTGACTAAGAGGATCTTGTGACTACCCTCTCTAGACAGAGGAAAGTATAAGGTTATTCTGCTTTGGAGATGTTTTCCTTTACTCTTAGTAGTAGATTAGTGTCCTGAAAAATAGAACTTTTTCTTTTGTCATCTTCCATTCAAATCGATAATAAAAATGAGGTCTCCCCCAGGGTGTCTCTCTGGAAGGAAATCATAACCACGGTTACCTGTGCCCCTGAGATATGTATATGAATGATGTTATTGATCTGATCAAATAGCCCTTTTGAACAGGAAGTAATTTGCTTTAGTGAAAGCATGAAAAAGCCTCAGCTCCTTAATTCTGAGTTCCTGAAGGCTTTTATTCAGAGACTGGGCTAAAAGATTTCTTCCATCAGCAAACATTACTTTATAGAAAGCAAAGATTAATTATGGAAGCGGTATTTAAGTTACTTCTATTTCTTTAAAAAAAAACAACTTTAGATAAGTCAGAACTTCACCAGTTGAGGATGGCTTCTTCCCTTTTCATCTTCATCCAGGTGACTTTAATCAACACTTGCAGAATTAGAATGCAAGGTTTAGGAAGTTTCCTGAGTCACATGTGGTTCAAATGACTTCTCTAAGGCATATATATGGGTTAGAAGTGGGTGAACCTACATCTGTGCTGACCCCAAACCTCACTCTGTATCCATGATACCAGTGGTCTCAAATTGAAATAGATTTGGGAGGCATTCATCTGTACATAAGGATTTCTGAGGGTTGCATATTGCCTTAGTTTTAAAAAAAAATAATATTTTCTATATTTTATTATATATATTTTTTTACTTAAAAATATTTCTCAATTACATTTTATTCTGCTTGGATTCACTTTCCAGTGGTGTCTTTGACATCTCTGCAACATATCATTCACGATGCCCTTCTTGACTTGTAATAGTTCCCCTTCAGGAACCTGAGTGCTTTCATTAACAATGAAATTTTAAAACTTTAAAACTCTGGTGTTGGCATATCAGATGACCACTATAATAATTATAGGCTAACTCCACAATTAGGAAATATTTTGTCTTTGTATCTGCAGTGCCCACTATTGGCAGGGTAGTCACTTCGTAAATGTGATTACTTTATTGATTGAGTTCCTGTATTTTGTTCTGTCTCACTGGGCTACAAAAATTTAGAGTACAATGTTATGATATGGACACCTGTTTGCTAGGTATTATATTCCTTAGAAAATTATGACTTTAAATAAGATACCATGAAATTTCCTATATTTTATCTATTTCTCAGTGGGCACAGACAGAAGATGCAGTGACTAGTTCTTATATCAGACATACTGGTGTAAGTTTATTCTTTTTTTAAAAAACATTTTAAAAAAACTAAAATCCTGAGCATATTAAAGTAAGATTCCTTATTTCATGCAGTAGAGAATGCTTTGATTTTGCATTGTTTATTTTTTAGTCTGCCTACATTTTTTACATTACTGTTCCAGGGAGGAAAATGTCATAGATAAAATAAAAGCCTTTTCATAATAATGGAATAAAAGTGTGTCTGTTTTTTTCCATAATATTCTAGGAGATCATGGTTCCATTCCTGATTCCACTTCCTCCATTAACTTTCTGAACAACCCCCTTTCCCCCCTTTTCAGAAAAAGAGTAATTTAGCTCAGCTGAATGGATGTATTGTGCTGGTACCCACTGTGTAAAGGGACGATTTACTCTACATTGACATCTGCAGCAAGTTCACAGCTTAGCACAGAGACTGGGCTCAAGGGAGAATGGAAAGAAATAATTGAAAAACAAAACAAGTGCTTTTGGGTAGAGCAAACAGAAGTGTTGTGATCCCAGCAGTAAGAGGGAAGGATTTTCATTAGACTACACACATTTGAGGTGGCATTGCACATTTTAAACAGGGCAGCTGTTAAGTCAACAGAAACATGACAAGGTATACTCTGGTTCAGTTGGAGGAAAAGGGACTTACCATCACTTTTGTTCTTAAAACTGCAAGGGTTGGAAGACTTTTCATCTCTTTATTTAAATGGAATATTTATTCTGTCAGTGGAAACAGGTGCTACATATAGGGATAACTGAGAGAAAATACACTGAAGGACAAAACCTTTTTTCAATTAAAACATAAGGACAATTTGCTAGACTTTGTTTTCTTAAATGTCTACTTTCAAAAAAACTTTACAGATATAAAAAAAATATTGTATTACTTCTGATATATTCCATCCTTAAAAATGTTTTTGTAATGCTGATTAGGGAGGGAAAAAATCTGCAGTTTCTAGGAATCCAATTTTTTTTAGTGGATAGATAAGTGGCAAAAATGCCCACATGCCTATATACCAGCTTAAGTCTCCTCTGCAATCAGCCTTTGTGTGCCCAAGAAAAGGTAAGTGGGGCACAGTCCAATAGAAGCTAAGGGGGAATAGAAAGGGAAAGGAAGCCTGTAACAAGTTAAACAAAAATGGCTTATAAAATTTATGTATACATATGTGTACATACATGCATACATATATGTATACACACATACACATTCACACATTCTTTGCCTTCATCCCAACCTAAATTGTATTGTTGTATGGAAATAAGGGTGGAAAAGCCCTCTCTTTTTTTTAGAGGTTATTGATTTCTTTTTAGTTTTCAACATTCATTTCCACAAAATTTTGAGTTCCAAATTTTCTCCCCATTTCTCCGCTCCCTGCACCACAAACCACCATGCATTCTAAATACCCCTTCCCCCAATCTGCCCTCCCTTCTATTACACCCTTTCCTTCCCTTATCCCCATCTTCTCTCTTTTCTTGAAGGGCAAGATGGATTTCTAGATCCTATTACCTGTATTTCTTATTTCCTAGTTGCATGCAAAAACAATTTTCACCATTCATTCTTAAAACTTTGGGTTCCAACTTCTCTCCCTTCCTCCCTCCCCACTCATCTGCCCTGAGAAGGCAAGTAATTCAATGGAGGCTCTACATGTGTAGTTATGCAAAAGACTTCCATAATAGTCATGCTGTAGAAGACTAACTATATTTCCCTCCATCCTATCCTGCCCCGCATTTCTTCTATTCTCTCTTTTGACCTTGTCCCTCCTCAGAAGTGCTTACTTCTAATTACTCCCTCCTCCCATTTGCTCTCCCTTCTATCATCCCCTATCCAACTTATCCCCTTCTCCCCTACTTTCCTGTAGAGTAAGATAGATTTTGATACCATATTGACTTTGCATGTTATTCCCTGCTTAAGCCAGATGTGATGAGAGTAAACTTCACTTTTCCCCTCTCACCTTCCCTTTTCCACTTCATTGAAAAAGTTTTCTTGCCTCTCTTATGAGAGACAATTTGTCCCACTCCATTTTTCCCTTTTTCTTTCCAATATAATCCTCTCTCATTCCTTAATTTTTTTTAGATATCATTCCTTCCTATTCAACTCACCCTGTGCCCTGTCTTTATATATGTGTGTATAATCCCTCCAACTACCCAAATACTGAGAAAAGTTTCAAGAGTTACAAATATGACCATTCCATGTAGGAATGTAAACAGTTCAACTTTAGTAAGTACCTTATGATTTCTCTTTCCTGTTTACCTTTTCATACTTCTCTTGGCTGAGGCCAAGCCAGCATCTGAAGAGCATTGTTGATGGATGAGATTGTACCCTAGGATGCAAGCCTTTCAAAACTGTGTGGGGATTGTTGCCCTCACCAGCTAGAAAAATTTGCAAAGAATTTAATTTAAGGTGAATTCCAGTCCTTTGTGTTCAACTTAGGCAAGTGTGGGCAGAGGAAATCATCATTTGTCTTGACTGCCTCAAGCTAGATGGGGTGTTCTGGGAGAGAATGATCAGAGTGACTTTTCCTAATCCCATCATTAGAAGAGCTCTACTTTTCATTATGATATTCATTCTTATAAGTCTGCCACTCTCAGGAACACCCATTCTTTTAATGGTATATAAGCCTTGATTGGGTTCCGTGAGGGGGTCTTTGATATTTGAAAGATCCTCTAACCCTTTTTATTAAGTATCTGCTAGCATAACTAATAATATGATTAATAACCCAGAAACTTTGTTTCAAACATTTTATATATCACATCTGACCATATGACCATAGGCAAGATATATATCTATTGGGCACAGATAGTTCCTGTGAACATTTGGGGCAGTTACCCCAAGTTTGTGCTTCCTGCATCTCTTTGGGCGGTTTAAATTCTGTTTTGCTCATAGAGCACAGCATCTTTTCTGATGTAGACATACCATGCTGAGTGGTGCTGTGCCAGTGGTTCTCATGTCACACAATCAAATCCAAAGTTCTTGAGAGAGACCTTGAGAGTGTCCTTGTATTGCTTCTTCTGACCACCATGTGATCACCTGCCCTATGCAAGCTGTGTATAAAATAGTCTTTTCGGCAAGCATACTTTTTACATTCAAACAATGTGGCCAGCCCATTGGAGTTGCACTCTCTGAAGCATAGTTTGAATGCCTGGCAATTCAGCTCGATCAAGGACTTTAAGGTCTGCTACCTTACCCTAACAGGTGATCTCCAGAATCTTCCTAAGACATTTAAAATGGAAGCGATTTAGTTTCCTGGCCTGGTGCTGGTAGATTGTCCATGTTTCACAGGCATACAACAATGAGGTCAGCCCAATGACTCTGTAGACCTTTAGTTTGGGAGTCAATCTAATACCTCTTCTCTCCCAAACTTTTCTTTGGAGCCTCCTAAACAGTGAGCCAGCTCTGAAAATGCATGTGTCAAAGTCATTGTCAATGTGTATATCCCTGGAAAGTACACTACCAAGGTAAGTGAACTTATCCACAGCATTCAAAACTTCTCCATTTGTTGTAACTGATGGTTCCACCTATGGATGGTGTGGTGGTGGCTGATGGAGCACCTGTGTTTTCTTGGTGTTATTTATTAGGCCAAAATTAGCACAGGCAGCAGAAAAATCAATCCATACTGTTGCATCTCAGCTTCAGAGACTTCACTGAGTGTACAATCATCTGAAAACAGAAAATCATGCAACAATACTCCCTCCACTTTGGTTTTAGCTTGTAGTCTTTTCAAACTGAAGTACTTACCATCAGTACAGTAGGATGCTGTGTTCATTCTCTTTGAAAGCATTTGACAACATGGCTGAAAACATCATTCCAAAAAGCATGGGAGCAAGTACCCTGCCCTGTTTCACTCAACTGGTGACTAGGAAGGCACAAGAGCATTTTCCACTATCCATAATCTGGGCAAACATGCATACAATATTGACGAACTTCTCTGGGCAACCAAATTGTGACATAATTTTCCATAAACTTTCATGACTAACAGTATCAAAGGCCTTGGTCAGATCTACAAATGTTGTGTACAGACCTCTGTTCTGCTCCTGGCACTTCTTCTAGGGTTGTCATGCAGCAAACATCATATCGACTATTCCTCGGCCCTTTCTGAAGCCGCACTGGCTCTCAGATATATGACCATCTTCCAGGTGAAGTATCAGTCTATTAAGGAGGACTCTGGAAAGAATTTTGCCAGCAGTGATTGAGAGAGATCCTCCTGTGATTGTCTCAGGACAATCTATTCCCTTTACCCCTATAGAGATGAACAATGGTGGCATCCTTGAACTATGGGGAAATAACCTCCTCCTCTTGTCATATAACTAGCTTTTGTATGAGTAATAGTCCCCCTACCTTGTAAATCTCAGCTGGAATAGAATCGGAACCAGGTGCCTTGCCACATAAAAGCAGCCTAATGGCCCTCTAAACTTCTTCTTCAGTTGGAAATTCAACTAAGATAGGAACTGACTTCAACCTGAGGTAAACAGTCAGTGACCTCAGCATTGATTGATGATGGTCTGTTGAGAACACTGTGGAAGTGTTCAGCCCATCTCTCTAGGATCATGTCCTTATCACTAATCAATGTGACTCCATTGGTACTAAGTAGTTGTGATTCACCCTAGGATTTTGATCCATAAATAGCATTCAGGGAATCATAAAAGTGCTTTGGATTTTTGCTATCAGCATAAAACTGAATTTCATCTATGTTCTTTCTTACTGAGCCAGGAATCCTACATTTCTCTAAGCTTTGTTTGTACTTTACTTTTGATGAAATTAAATGTTGCCTCCTTAGAGATGGATGAACTATCCTGCTGGTAAATCCTGTGGAGTTCTCATTTTTCATTTAGCAGCTTCTGGATTTCCCTATCACTTTCATCAAACCAGTTTTGGTGTTGCAAGTGTTCTGACTCAGATGAGCAATACAGTGCTGTGCTTTAAATCTCTGAAAGCTGCCTACTCCTTTTCTACTCCACTGTCGCCAACTGTGTGTTGGCTCAACTTTCCCTCCAAGTTAGCTACAAACTGTTCATGCTCAGAGAAGAGCATGACATTAACACTTCTGGTAGTCATTTTGCTTTGGGGGCGGCACTTTTAATGAATGCAAACATTTATCTTGGAAAGGATAAGTCTATGCTTAGCCCAAAAATAAATAAACAAAAAAATAAAAGAGTAAACATGAAAACAAAGAAAGAAAGAAATATACAGAGAGAGACAGAGAGAGATACACACACAAACACACACCTAGATCTATATATGCATTTTTATATAGACTATCATCTATCAATCTATCTGAAATCCCATGAGACCCTGTTGAATTTAAACCAGGTCCAAGGAATCTGTAGCCTCGAAGCCAGGTGTGGTCCTCTAGTTCCTCAAATGTTGCCTTTTGACTGAATCAAGGCCACGTATGGCTTCAAGGCCACAGGTTTCCCACCTCTGATTTGGACCGTAATTTGTTAAAAGATGATATGTCCAACAGTTAGGAGATAGATAGATAGACAGACAGATAGATAGACAGATAGATAGAATGTAAATCAAAGATTAAGTGTAAACAGAAGGTTAAGGGTCACACAGTCAGAATGCATCAGAGTTTGAACTTGAACCCAGGTCTTCCTGTTTGTAAAGAGTAGGTTGTTACTCACTGCGCCATGATGCCACTTAAATAAATAAATATTAATTCTAAATGTAACTTTCAGGAAATCTTGGCAGATTCTGATAATTGTTGTGACAAATTGATTTTTCTTTTGGATATTCCATATTCTATTAGCTTCTTAATGAAAATATGATTTCCAGACCTGAATGAAATATTCCAGATATAGTCTAATCAGGATACAGTAAAGAAACTGATGCCAGTCTCATTCCACATGCTCTACTAATGTGAACTGCAGCAACATTCCTTGTTTTTTGGTCCACTATATTGCACTTCTGATTCGAATTGCACTTGTAGCACTTCCAATCTTCCCAATCATTTTACAGACACTGCTATATCTAGACTTGCTTTCATTTCTCTCCCTCCTTTTAGGCATTTTCTTGACCAATCACTTTATGATAACACACCAGAACTAGGACCCTAGAGGAACTGCCACCCCACTGACCCTAATTTAGAATAGACCCAGCAATGCTTTACTCCTTTCCTTCCTCCAAGCCATTTTCTTCACAAGTATCTTACTAAACATTTTGCTTCCATAGACATACTTAGCCCTGTCCCACCCCAGCCCCTAAATCCCAATCTAGAAAAAATGAGCCATGAACATATAGACTCTTCCATTCTCTCTGTATGTGAATCTACTTCCCTGGAGTCCCACTCCCTCTCCCTGTAACTTTCCAGACAAAGTCATCTACACCCTATTCACTTCTGTGTGTTGTTTTCTCCATTAAAATGTGAACTCCTGGAGAGCAGCGACTGTGTTTGCTTTAGCATTTTTATCCCCAGCATTTATCGCAGTGTTTGAAATTCTACCTAACAAATTAAGTGCTTGGTGAGTGCTTTTTCATTTATGCATTCAAATGTCATTCATTCATTCACTCATTTCTCCCCCATCTTATGCTTTCAAATCTATAGAATGAGGGAGAAACTGGTAGGTGGCCATCCATCTGAAAAAACTTTCTGATAGAAACATCCATGGTTCCTTCAGCTGCTCTTTTAGCTGTTGCCTAGCTATAAAGATACTTTACCATCATATTTGCCCTCCTCTGGCTACTCTTATTCTCATCAGTCTCATTCCTGAAATATGGCCCCCAGAAGTGAACAACATATTCCAGAGTTGATCTGACCAGAGAACATATTCCAAATTTAATGCAAAGATCTTTTTCCCTAAGTGAGGAGAAAAAGAATTTTCAGTATTTTATTATAATGATTTTCATTGTAATGATATTTTTGTTAGAGGATCTATACTCTACGTGTGAAATCTTACCCTCTTTTTAGCAACATTTCTCTACTGTGCCAAATTTTATTTAAAGAAAATTTCACTGACTTTCCCTTTTATCTTTATGTTTTGTCAGAATAGCAGCTTTCCTCCTACTCAAAAGTTCAAACACTCACTCACTGTTTTTTTTTAAGTTACTTGACACTTTAGACACAGCAAGAAGTTTTAAAGGTAGTCCCAAATACCTTATTTGGACCCATATTTCTCAAATGTGTAATATGGAAAAGTTAAGATTTTCAGCAATTGAATTAAGTTCCATTTAAAGGTGTCATTGGAGAGCACTGTGAGGCAGCAGAAAATTGACTGGTTTTAGAGAAAGGCTTGAGTTTAACTCTCAGAACTTTGGAGAGGCCTGGGTTTGACCTACTTCTGAGGCTCATTAGCTAGATGAACTTTGACAAGTAACTCACCTTTCTGAATCTCAGTTTCTTTATCTGTAAAATAAACAATAATTTCACAAGGTTTTACTGTGAAAACTCAAATATGACAAAGTATATAAAAGACTTTGTAAACACAAATAACTATTTAGTTAGAACCTGAAAAGACCTTAGCCTAAAAGGGTCAGGGTTTCCCATTGCATCCTGGGCCATCTCCAGTCATTCTGATGAACATCAGCCATTGGAACCTGATGGCTCTGGAGGAGAAAGGGAGGCTGGTGATCTTGCATTGCCCACCCTCTCTCAAATCAAAGTCAAGGGCAAATCATGTCATCATCATGATGCCATAATCCTCTTCAAGAACAAAAGACAAACATTATCTGTCAGTGAGCAGTACCTCCTCACCCCTTCCCTCCCCTCTCCTTCCCTCCCCTCCCCTCTTCTCCCCTCTCTTCCCTTCCCTCCCCTTCCTTCCCCTTCCTGCTACTCTTCTCTCCTCCCCTTTCCTCTCCTAACTGGGGGTGCTCTGCCCAGGGAAGGTACACTTTAATGGTCAAAATATTTGCTGTTAGTGAGAAGGGAAAGGGATACTGGGGAAAAGGCATAGATCGAGTTCAGTGAAGAAGGAAGGAATTTTCCCCCAGTCAATTTCAGATTGTCCATAAATTCTGTGATCTCACAAGAAAGCTCATTCTCACAGGACTTCCATCCATCCCCATTCTGCTACCTATTAAAAGATAAAATACTCCCAGTTAAACACTTCATCTTTTAATAGGATTTGGTTAGTGCTGATCTCCTTTGAAAAGACTAATTCACCAGGTTTACAATGTCTGTGATGAAGCTTCAATTTAATAATATCCAGTGGAAATTCTAAATACATCCCCAGAGGTAAGGCTTACATTTTGCCAGAAAGCACAGTATATGTGTATATCTCTAGTTACCTTCTCCTCATGTTGGTGCACATCTGGAGCTGAGATTTATTCAACTTAATTCCATCACTGAAAAAGAGATAAAGCCATTCATTACAGTGTTAGTTTTAAAAGTCCCTGATAAAGAAGAGATGGATAAAAGCCAAAGTTTATGAATTAACATTAACCAAATATGTCTTACTTGTATGGCTAAAGTAATAGTTTTGATTTTGGATGAAACCGAACAGAAATCACAATAAATACAAAAGTTTTTAAAACAACAAGTAGAAATTTCAAAAGCACTTTTCAAAAATCTTATTTCACTAAACAGAAATTACTCTATATGTATATGTACACATATGCATTAGAATATGTATATATCTAATATATACTAAATATGTATATATACTACATACATTTGTGCGTATATCATATACAATATCTATATACTATACATTTATTATAAGTATTTATATATGTATATATGACAACATATATTGTTTTAATAACACAATTATGTCTATATTATATTACACATTATATTATATATAATCAAATAACCATGCCATATGCTATTAATATATCATATCAATATAGTAATGATAAATCAATTAATTAATAATATATTAATATGCTCTATATAATTATTTAATAATATATTTATAGTAAGTTTATGTGTATACATACATACATACATAACATGCATGGATTTATTAAGCACTTATTCTCTTCCAGGCACTGTGAATTTCATTGAGCAATACATGTTGAATCACAGCATTTACGGATGTAAGGGATCTCAGGATCCATGCAGTTTACCTCTCAGAGAAAGAAAATGGATTGTTCAAGGTTAGCTAAAGAGCAGGTCACAAAGAAGAACTTCCAGCTCAGGTCCTCTACTTCAAACCCAGCATCATTTCTACTATGCTTTACTGGCTCTCCCATTCCCAGAATCATTGGTTTAGAGTGGCAAGGGAACTCAGAGGTCACCTAGCACAACTATTGTTTTACCGATGAGAAAGCTAAGGCACTGAGAAGCTGAGCAATTCATCCATTTCCTTCAGGGAGTTTTTGATTGTCTTGTTCTTGTTCTTTTTAATCTCCTCCTCTTCCTCCTCCTCCTAATCCTCCTCTTCATCCTCCTCCTTCTCCTCCTCCTCCTCCTCCTCTTCCTCTTCCTCCTCATTTAGCCAACTCTGCTTTTTAAGGAGTTCTTTTCTTCAGTAAATTTTTGTTCATCTGTTTATCTGGGTCTGGGGAAATGCTGTCCCATGTTTCAGGCTTTTTTTGCTCCTGTTTTCAGAAGTAGTCCTAGAGTTCTGCAAGTTTTCAGGGCTTCCAAAGTGGTGTGATTCAGGGAGAGGTCTGTTTTTTGATTTTACCATGCTCTCTTGCAGCCATGGACATCGGTGCTCCTCTTTATCTAGGATCTGAAGACAGGACTCTTACTCCCTTATTACTGAATGCAAGCTCTCTTATCTACTATAGAACTGCATCCCAGAACTGTAAAAAGGCAATAAAATTGCTAGTTAGTGCCACTGTCCCCAGGACCAGTAAAGGGTTCCCTGCAACCTCTTTCTGTCCAACCATTTAAGCCCCTTATTGTCTCTGACCTGGGAGTTAAAAAAGTTTCTACTACCACTGTGGCTCCGCTGCTATAGCTACAATCAAAGTCCACATCTGGTGCTGCTGACATGCTCTAGATCATATCCCATCTGGGTATTAGACTTCTCTGGCCAACCCTCCTGAATTTTCTTAGGCTGGAAAATGTTTCACTCTATTCTTTCATTGGTTTTGCTGCTCCAAAATTTTATTTGAAGAGTTATTTTAAAGTTGATTGGAAGGTAATGTTGGGGAAAAGTTCCACTGGATGGCTATCTGCTACCTTGCTAACTTGCTCTGTCCCCTAATTGTTTTTTTTTTTTCATAAAACACTTTGGCCTCTGCATACATGAATGCTCCCATTCCCACCTTAACTGAATTTGTCTAGAATGAAGTAGTGCCTCAATAGTGGTGGAAGCAGTAAGACCAGGAAAATGTTTGTGAAATAGAGGAAGAAAAGTCAAGAGATACACTCTCCAAGTTCATTGAGCTTTGGGGAATAAAAGCAGGCAAAAGATTCCTCTGACCTAACAAGAACTTCACATCCTATATGCCACTGTTATCTGGACTGGGCATAAACTTCACTATAGGGCCCAGGAAGAGAGGTAAAGTGGGCCTTGTTTTTGAGTATGATAGCTATTGGGGCCAATTTTGCATCATGTAGCCTTAACACCTACATTCTCTAATCATCCTTGGTAATTGTACAATCACCACTGCTGTAGTCTGAGAAAATGTTCTCTATAAAGTGAATTCAGAATCTGAAGCCCTCTCAGGGCTTGTAGTTTCTAAGTAGGCCAAAAATGAGGGGGCTATTTAGGTGGGTAGAGTTCTTTGCTTTCAAGTATATAAAATTAGGATTTCAGTGTCTTTGAATAGCTAAATAGGATTTTCAAGGTTTGTGCTGTTAGCTTTTTACTCTAAACTCTGAAGCTTTTGTGAAGACCTGATTCCATCTCAACCCACAAGCCTTGTGGGTAGAATGTGTTACATTCTGGAGGTCTTGGCTAATATTTTGCGCCTTACCATCTGTAGACCTGAAAATACAGTACTTGGCTTATTTCCCCTCCGGTTACTGCTGTTGAGGGAAAGAGGGTAGGAGGTGTGTGTGTCTTGATTTCCTTCACTCTATAGCATAAAGGTAAAAGCATTTGAAATTTTTGTTTCTGAAAAGCTAAAAGGGAAAATGAGCATTTTAATAGAAATTTGCCAAACTTCTTTTTTCTTTCATCCAGACTTTTAAAAGGATCTCAAGGTACTACAGGTTTGTGAATGTTTCTGTTGCTTCCAAATTTTTACCAGTACCTCTCAAATTTTCACGACTTAAGTCTGGGAATAATCCTTTTTAAAAACTTTAATTAGAGTCACATTTTACTTCTTAATAAGGTAAAAGACTTACTTTAATATTCTGAGTGGTAGAAAATCTGAGAACAAAAGAATTAATAGTTCAATTGCTGATATAAATGCATAACACCTCCGGGAAGGTTTCTTTTTGAGAGAAAAAATATTTTAATCAACCTCATACTCTTCTATTAAGTAAAAGGTTGATTTATTTTTATCTGTGATTGCATGTAGAGCTTTTGGTTGTAGGAGTAAAAGCTGGAGGTAAGGAGAATGCTCTTTCATCGTCCAAAGACATGTCAAGTATTGATTGAGCAATCTTCCTATTTTTTTAGCATCCTGCTCATATGTCTTGTTTTAAAATTCCAGAGCAAAAGACAAGCTTTGTTTTGCAGGGTATAATGTTTACGTAAACACTGACCTAGGAACTGGGAGATCTAGGTACTATTCGAATATTTTCCATCCACTATTGAGCTAAATTCCTTAGTTTCTCTGGGTCACAATTTCCTCATCTAATGAAGCTATTGGACCCTTTCTAATTAGAGAAATTAGGCTAGAAATTAGGCTAGACCTGAAGACAAGAAAAACTTCTTTGATATGCTACCTGAAATACTTAAAGGTGGGGGATCCTGATCATGAAGCTTTCCTAAGCATCAGTTTCCTCATCTGTAAAAGAGAGTAGCAAGGAATTGGGGGGATAGAGCACCAGACCTGGAGGCAAGGAGATGCATCTTTTTTTGAGTTCAAATACAACTTCAGATACTTACTAGCTGTGAGACCCTGGACAAATCACTTAGCCCTGTTTCTCAGTTTCTTCATTTGAAAAATGAGCTGGAGAAGGAAATAACAAACCACTCCAGTGTATGTGCCAAGAAAAATCCAAATGGAGTCATGAAAGGTTGGATACAACTGAAATGACTAAACAGCACTATGAACAAAAGAGACACAGTAATAATACCTGTCTCACAGCATTGCCAGGATCAAATAAGATGAATGTAAAAATTGTTCTCAATATTAATGAATTATAGAAAATGTAGATAATTATTAAAATTCCAAAAAACTTATGAATGACTCACAAAACCCCTCTACAAAGATAACTTGAGACTTGGAAAATAAGAAACACAGAGAATTCGCTATCCTTTCAAGAATATGCAGGATAATTTCCATATCTTTCTGCCCACTTTAGACTGAGACTACAAATGCTCTATGTCAACTCATCCATAAGAATAAAATTTAGTAAAGGATTCCCAGATATGGCCCACCACAAATTTATTTGTTCATTTTATTAATGTCTTTTGTTTTTCTGGCCTTTTTTTTTTCTGAATGTATCTTTCTCTTCACTATGAACCTTCTCTTCTATCAAGGATTTGAAGGCAAAAAGCAAAGACAATTCAGCAAAACCAGCCAACACGTTAATGGTATCTAAAAGTATACGCAATATTCCACATCTGTAGTCTCTTGCCTCTCCAGTGAATGAGAGGAGGTATATTTGCTCAACAGTTCTCTGGGATGATGTTTGGTTATTGTAATTACAGTGTTCAGTGGCATTGTTTGATTCCTTCCATTTAAATTATCATCATCCATTTAGATTATCATCATCACTGTATACATGCTGTTTTCCTGTTTTTGTTAACTTCTCTCTGTTATTAGTTTACATATGTTTTCCCCCATTTCTCTTTATTTTTCAGATTTTTTTAATAAGGCCTGAAAATATTCCATTCCATTTCTTTTTGTGTGTGTGTTTTATTTCATTTATTTTTTTCAGTTTTCACCATTTACTTCCACATATTTTTAGATTTCGAATTTTCTGTCCATCTCCCTCCGCCCCCCACCCCAAGGACATCATGTATTCTGACTACCCTTTCCTCCAATTTGCCTTCCCTTCCGTCACCCCACCCCCACCCCCTTCCCTTCTTTCTATTTTCCTGTAGGGTAAGATAGATTTCTACACCCAATTGCCTATGTATCTTGTTTCCTAGTTGCATGTAAAAACAATTTTTAACATTCATTTTTTAAAGCTTTGAGTTCCACATTCTCTCCCTTACCTGCTCCCTATGCACCTTCATTGAGAAGGCAAGCAATTCAGTGTAGGTCATACATGTGTAGTCATGCAAAAGCCTTCCCAACAATCATGTGAAACACTCTATTTCCCTCTATCCTGTCCCTCCCTCCATTTTTTCTATTTTCTCCTTTGACTTGTCCCTCTACAAAAGTGTTTCCTTCCAATTACCTCAAACTGATGTCCCTTTTATTTTTTCCCCTCTCTTACCCACTTCCTGCCTGCTTTTCTATAAGGTAAGATAAACTTCCATACCCAATTGAGTGTGCAGGTTATTCTCCCCTGAAGCCAAATTCCAGCCAAATTCAATGAGAGTAAGGCTCATTTATTGATTCTCACCTTCACCTTCTTCCCCTCCACTGTAAAAGCTCTTTCTTGCCTCTTCTATGTGATATGATTTACAACATTCTACCTCTTCCTTTCTGTTTCTCATAGTACATTCTTCTTAACCCTTAATTTTTTTAGATATCATCCCTTCATATTCAACTCACCCTGTGCTCTCTCTGCACATGCACACACACACTCACGTATATATGTGTATGTACACACATACATACACATACATTCCCTCCAACGTCCTAATACTTAGAAAGGTCTCATGAGTTACAAATATCATCTTTCCATGTAGGCATCTAAACAGTTCAACTTTTTTTTGTTAACACAGTTTATAACAGATAAAGCAATTCAAAGTTTTGGTCAGGTGATACATCTTTTTAAAGCATTTACAATATGGACCACAAAAGAATTTTTTTTTAAACATAAGCCAGCTAAGACACAGATAACATTTATGTTGCTAACTTCACAATCTCTTGATCTACTTGTCTCCTCAGTATTACTAAGAATAAAAAGACCCTAACTTAATATTGTTGATCTAAAGTCCTATGCCTAATAGCTTAATTTTAGGCAGCCTCGGATGTTCCTCTACCCATAACCTATAATTGAATAGATCTGGTATTAAGCTTACAAACCTTTGACTATAGAGAATTGCCACCAAGGGTAGGGACATTACAGAGAAACAATACCTCCCCAACTTCATGTCTATTCCAGGCAGAAGTAGATTGTCCACTGTATTCAGTCAGACTTAAGGTCTGCTAGGTGTCATTGGGTGTTACGGTGTCTGAGCCTGAACTCTCAGGCCCACAGGCCTTATCTGACCAGCAGTGCCTGTAGGTGGAGTGGGTTGTAAGTAATGATTGAGGTGGGAGACAAGATAGTGAAGAACTCCATTTATTGAAGCATCAAGCAGTGCTTTTATCCCTTTCCTGACATCAGAGCCCTAAGTGGACCTATCAGCAAATAGTTTGCCCTAATAAGGAAATCCTATACCTATGACCAGGACTGCCCAGGACTGACACGTAGCCCCTAGGAAGAAAAACATCTTGGGCCTTCTTTGTTCTCCCAGGGCCCAGGAAATAGCCTTGAGCAAAACAGGGCCAGAACCCTTCCTCCCAGAGCCATCTTGTTCACGCTTTACCAGTCTCCCCTCAGTTTATCTGAGTCTTGACTAGTGAATGCCATCCAAGAGACTGGGGGTTGGCAATTCCCTTACAATTGGGGAAATTGAGTCCAGAGAATCCCATCTCAGCTGAACAGCCACTCTCCCACTCTTCCCTTGAGATCACCTATGCAGTTCATACCAGCATCTCATGAGCATACTGGCATCATGTAATGGAGGCTCGGATCGCCTTTCTTGCTTCCCATACCTGGAGTTAGACTCAGAGGAACAGTCACTTAATAGTCCCATAGCATCTAAAAATGGCAAATTCCTACAACCAGGTTTAGAATATGATTATAGTTTCACTTTGGCTAAGGAACATCTTTTAGGCAGTCTTAAGTGGCTTACATGTCTTTCTATACATGTTCTAGTTCCTGATTAAATGGCAATCATAAAATCAAATTTACCATTAAAACCTTTACTTTTCCATCAATGCCAAATTTTCTCAGAGGTTACCTTCCTCTTGGAAAGTTTGACTGAAATTCTTTTCTCCAAACTAAAGATGTCATTGACTTATTCTCAGTAATTAATTCAGTCTATTATTTTAATACTAATTGCTTTTACCTCACTTTGTAACATGATCAATTTTTCTCTCCATCACCCCCTTCCCCCCACCTCCTAATACCTTGCATTCTGGTTGCTCCTTCCCTCAATGTACCCTCCCTTCCATCACACCCCACCCCTGTCCTATCTCCCTCTTCCTTCTTTTCTTGCAGGGCAAGATAAATTTCCATACCCCTATCCCTGTAATTCTTATTTCCTGATTATGTGCAGTAAAAATTCTCAACATTCGTTTCTACTACTTTGAATTCCAACTTCTCTCCCTTCCCCCCCTCTCCAGCCCCACTAAGAAGGGAAGCAATTCAATACAGACTAAAAATGTGTTGTTTTGCAAAAGATTTCCATAGTAATCATGTTGTGTAATACTAATTATATTGCCCTCTGACCTATCCCCGTTATTTTGCCCCCTACAATTGACCTTTGAAAGTGTTTATTTCTAGTGACTCCCTTCTCCCATTTGCCCTCCCTTCTAACATTCACTTCACTCCACTTGTTGCCTCCTCTCCTACTTTCCTGTGGTGTGTTATAAATTTTCATATCAAATTTACTGAGCATGTTATTCCTTCCTTCAGCCACATGTGGGGAGAGTAGCTTTATTTCTCCCTGCTCCCCTTCTGCCTTATCTCCTCTATTGAATAAGATTTTTATCTCTTTTATGAGTTATAGCCTGCCCCGTTTCCTTACTCCCTTTCTCACCCCTTAATTTTTATTTTATTTTTATTTGTGAGTGTGTGTGTGTATGTGGATATCATCTCCTCTGATATAACACACCCTGTACTCTCTATCTATGTGTATGTGTGTACAATCTCTCCAACTACCCAAATACTAAGAAAAGATTCAAGATTTAAAAATATTTTCTTTCCATGTAGTAATGTAAACAGTTCAGCTTTAGAGAGTCTTTTATGATTTTTCTTTTTTTTTTTCCTTTTACCTTTTCATACTTCTCTTGATTCTTGTCTTGGGAAGTCAAAATTCTAAATACAAATCTGGTCATTTCTCCAACATGAAATCTTCAAATTTGTCTCTATCACTGAAAGTCCATTTTTTCCCTTGAAGTATTATACTCAGATGTGCTGGGTAGGTGATTCTTGGCTTTAATGCTAGTTCCTTTGACTTCTGAAATATCCTACTCCAAGCCCTTCATTCATTTAATGTTGAAGCTGCCAGGTCCTGTGTCATCCTGATTGTATTTCCACAGTACTAAAATTGTTTCTTTCTAGCTGTTTGCAGTATTTTCTCCTTGATTTGGGAACTCTGAAATTTGGCCACAATATTCCTAGGAGTTTCTCTGTTTGGGTTTCTTTCAGGGGGTGAACAATGAATTTTTTCAATATCCGTTTTGCCCTCTGATTCTATAACATCAGGGCAGTTTTCCTTGATAATTTCATGGAAGATAGTGTCTAGGATCTTTTTTTGATCATGGCTTTCAGGTAGCTCAATAATTTTTAAATTATTTCTCCTGGATCTATTTTCCAGGTCAGCTGTTTTTCCAAAGAGTTTTTTCACATCATCTTTTATTTTTTTAAATTTTTGGTTTTGTTTACTAACTTCTTGGTTTAACTCATAGTCATTCTTTTCCCTGGACTCAATTCTCTCTTTCAATGAATTATTTTGTTCAGTGAGCTTTTGAACCTTCTCCATTTGGCTAATTCTGCTTTTTAAAACCTCCTTCTCCTCATTGGCTTTTTGGACCTCTTTTTCCAATTGAGTTAGCCTCTTTTTAAAGCTGCTATTTTCCTCAGCGTTTTTTAGGTTCTCCTTTAGTAAGCTGCTAACTTGATTTTTAAGGTCTTCTATTACCTGAGCCAGGTTTAAGTCCCCTTTGGAGGGAGGGGCCTTGACTTCCTCTGGCAGTATGCCTTGTTCTTCCTCATTTGAAGGGATGGAGGTAGACCCCTGTTCCCCAAGAAAGTAATCTTCTATGGTCTTATTTTTTTTCCCCCTTTTCTGGGCATTTTCCCAGCCAGTTACTTGACTTCTGAGATTCCTCTCCACACCCACCTGGCCTCCAGATCTGCCCAGCTAGCTCTTGGGGGCTGAGATTCAAATGCTGCTTCCCAGCCTCCTGGCTTTCAGTGGGGGCAGGGCTGCTATTCAGTGTGAGATTAAGTTCTGGTGCTCAGGTGGGGCCAGGGCTGCAGCACAGGCTCAGTTCCCTCAGGGGATCTTCAACAAGGGATCTGAGCTCCTGCCTGCTTTGGGAGCCCCTATCCACTGCCACCTCCACTGCTGTCTCCTGAGGGGGCAGCAGTTATGGGGACACCCCACCCCCCTCTCAGCCAGCCAAAAAGGATCTCTCACTGACCTTTGGTGCCTATGGGTGGAGGGACCTGTGCTGCTGTTGGAGATTCTGTCCCTGGAGCCTGCCTGGATCTGCTCCCCTAGGTGCTGCGTGGCCAAGGCAGAGCTGGGCTCTGCTCTGGGTCTGGTGTGTGACAGACCTTTGGTGTCGGTTTTTCAGGTCACTCTGGAACAGAAATCTCCTCCACTCTGTTGTTCTGTGGTTTCTGCTGCTCCAGAATTTCTTGGGAGTTCTTCTTTACTGTTATTTTATGGGCTGTGGGTTAGGAACTAGCATATGTGTGTCTTTCTACTCCACCATGTTGGCTCCTTCCCCTAAACAGTTCACTCCACTCCCAAACTGGTGCAACAGATACTTCTTATCAACCTTCCAGATTGCCTTGGGCTATAAATTTGCTTCAGTCTGTCATTTTGTGGCTTTGCTGCTCTAGAATTTGTTCAGAGTTATTTTACTGATTTTTTGAGGGGCTTGGTGGGAGAACTCTAGCAGGTCCCTGCTTCTACTCCCCCATTACATTTCTATCAAAAATATTTTTTTCTTACTTTATAGGTACTCATATTTCCAATCTTTTCTTCTACAAAATTCCATTGCTAATATTTTGGTATTCAATCTTTCAATCTTGAGCCACCTTTGGGTTCATGTTTAGTAATGGAACATTTTATAACAAAGGGTACATATGTTTTAGTCACTTTTTATGAGCGTCATTCTAAAGTGTTTTCCAGAATGATTGAACTAATTTCCAATTTCACCAGCACACTACTATGCCTGTCTTTCATTAGCTCCTCCAATCCTCTTT